>OY720113.1:9456562-10115770 GCA_963082685.1 Cyclophora albipunctata | reverse complement strand
TTTTGTTTGCATGTAACTTGATTAGCTGATATCTTTATTGGCTAAGTATTGTAATTTGTTCAGATGTTAAGGTCGATACAAAAATGATAATTCGGCGATGTGGGTAGAGAAATATAAGCCGCAGAACCTCAAACAAATCATCGGCCAGCATGGGGAAGCGAGCAATGTTAATAGTAAGTGAATTGGTCATGAAAGGTAGAGCGTCGATTATCCGAACTAATTGGGGGACGTGGGTGTTCGGAAAACCGGTATTTTCGGATAATCGAACTACCTATATGTAACTATTGTTTTTTGTGTACATAAATAATAAAATATAATTAAATAATGTACATTTTATATTGATTCAGCCATACAAATTTACGTACAGATTTGTAAATGGAAACCATATTATTTATATTTATGAATATCTTTAATGACAAATAGGAAATAAACAAAAAGGACAACACGTTTACGTTAGGCATTTTAAAGAAAGAGTTTACTTTCACGCGGCAAAATTTAGTTTATCCTAGCGGTTACTAAGAAGTGACACACGAGTACAATAACAAGTGAACGAGTCGCGACAAGTGGGCGAAAACTGAAGCGCGGGCGGCGCGCGCGAGACCCGCGTGGTGGGAGGTGGGGGCATTGACCCGCGCGTTACTACGTTCGGATAAGCGGTCGTTCGGTTTAACAATACAGTTTAATCAAATATTGTTGGTTGTTAAAGGTAGTGTCGAAGGCCTTTAGCCCTATAAACTTCATCCAGGTTTGGCCACTTACCTCACTTGCTTATTAAATATTTCTCTTTTTCGTAGACTAATGAACTGGCTGACCAAATGGTACGTGAACAGAAAGGCCAAGCTGCCCAAAGCCGAGTCCGTGGGCCAAGAACGATGACGGAGGGTACTACAAGGCTGCCTTGCTGTCGGGCCCGCCGGGAGTCGGTGTGTAAATTTATATTATTAAATTTATGTTGATATGTTCGATAAAAATGTTTATGGGTGTAAGTGGTATTCTAGCAATGAGGCCTCGGTGGTCAAGTGGTATGTGCACTCGCCTGCTAAGACTGAGCTTACAGGTTCAATTCCCGGCCGAGCGAAAATATGTTTCCTACTTTTCAAACATGGCTCGGGTTTGAGATCACCAACCCGCATTTGGCAAGTGTGGTAATTATGCTCATCCTCCTCACTGTACTGATATCTTCAGTGAGATGAGAGACCTTTGCCCAGCAGTGGGACATTACAGACTAATACTAAATAACAACAACCATGTTCCAGGTAAAACTACAACCGTCTCGCTCGTGTGTAAGGAGCTGGGCTCGACGTGGTGGAGTTCAACGCTTCAGACACGCGCAGCAAGACGCTCATCCGGGAGCAGATCGGGGAGCTTGCTCACCACCACCTCGCTCTCCGGGTACGCTCGAGGTAACTTGTAATATTATACTAATACTAGCTGTCCGGTGGTTCCACCCGCGATCAGTTAATCTAAACTAAACCATCCAGCACGGGTAGCATGAACACTGGTAGACATATATCTCTATAGGGTTAAAACTTTTGTCTTGTCTACGGGTTATGGCGCGGTGCGAGCACATAATGACAGAAGCGAAAATCTCTACTGTATACAAAACTTTCGCTACGGAAGACATAGAAATATTGCCCTTTACAATATATTATATTTTTAACATGGTCACACATGATTACCGATAAATTTGGTTGAAGCACAACACCGTCACAACACTATTTCATTCATTCGCCATTCATTCATTTCAGTGCGTTTTTGTCTGTGGTTATTGTTTCTTGTTTTCTCTCTGACGTAGACATAATATGGTCGTCATGCTCAAGGGCGTAGACATTTGTATACAAATGACGTACGCGACAAGACAAATCTATGTCGCGGTAGCTACTGAAGACAAAATCGCGATGACGTCAAACTTGCGCCATAGATGGTAGACATATTTGTATGTCTACTTGTCATGCTACCCGTGCTGGGTGCCACTCAAACGCACACAAAATAAAACATTCAAACCGGTCAAGCCGTTTAGGAGGAGTTCAGTGACATACACACGTACAGTAGAATTATATATATAAAGACTAGCTGCGCCCCGCGGTTTCACCCGCTTTGTACCCGTTCCCGCGGGAATTTCGGGATGAAAAATAGATGTTGTCCGATTCTCAGGCCTACTCGATATGTACACAAAGTTTCATGAGAATCGGTCGAGCCGTTTCAGAGGAGTTCAACCACGGTACCCGTTCCCGCGGGAATTTCGGGATGAAAAATAGATGTTGTCCGATTCTCAGGCCTACCCGATATGTACACAAAATTTCATGAGAATCGGTCGAGCCGTTTCAGAAGGAGTTCTACCACGGTACCCGTTCCCGCGGGAATTTCGGGATGAAAAATAAATGTTGTCCGATTCTCAGGCCTACTCGATATGTACACAAAATTTCATGAGAATCGGTCGAGCGGTTTCAGAGGAGTTCAATTGCGCACCCCGTGACACGAGAATTTTAGATATTAGAAGAAGATTAAGTACCTATGTAAGTTCGAGTAGAGTACAGATCAGTATTTTCTTACTATTCGGTAGGTTAGGGTTATTTTTTTTTATGCGATTATCGTGGTTCTCCTGTGTTAAAAAAATGCAAAAATGTTTATGTCTGTTATCCACAAATGCAAAGATGTGTCACAAACAGGTTTCGTAGCAAGAAAAATAATTCTTCCCACGAGAAAAATAATTCTTCCCACGTAACTGGTTACGTAGCATTGGTTTCGTAGGCGATCGTACGTAACCAGTTTCGTAGGAAGAAAAAAACTTCTTCCCACGTAACTGGTTTCGTAGCAAGAAAAAAAATTCTTCCCACGTAACTGGTTACGTAGCATGGTTTCGTAGGCGGCCGAAGCGGTTCTAACGATTGAAACAACCGGCACCGACAATTTAACGTGCCCTCCGAAGCACGGTAGCGCTCAGATAGAAATGCCACTATCGGCCACCCATCCAAGTAGGGGTCGAGCTGCACGTTGCTTAACAATCGCAACTAACATCGCTTAGTCAAACTACACCACGAGCGCTCCAAAGTAATGATGATATTGGGTTTTTTTTACAGGGTGTACGGGCAAGCAAGCAGTCACGAAGAAACACGTGTTAGTCATGGATGAAGTCGATGGAATGGCGGGCAACGAGGATAGAGGTAATATTGACACAACATTGTACGCTACAAGCGTAAAACTTTATATTTATCAGGTGGTGCCATTGGAGGTATTATAGAGCAAAGACTTTCCCTATACACATCAGCTGCATATTGACCTTTTTTTTTGGATGGCGAATGCATTTGTTTGGGGAAACAACCGGGGTATGTGGGACTCAACCCCGGCTCAATAACCCTATCATGGGGATCATCTCGTGCCGGGTAATACGCCACTAAACCCAATCCTTGTTAGCGTCCTTAGTCTAGCGGCTTAGGCTGGTGTAGTTAACTATTAAATCTCAACTAAATTGCCAATGCGAAAGCCTACCTATCAATTATGTGTTCATATTTACAAATAATTTGTTTTCAGGTGGTCTACAAGAGTTGATAGGGCTGATAAAATCGGCGTCTGTGCCCATAATATGTATGTGCAACGACAGGAACAGTCAGAAAATGAGGTCCTTGGTCAACTACTGCTACGATCTGAGGTTCAGTCGGCCCCGGGTCGATCAGATCAAGGTACGGTATTACTACTTTAGCATAGTTTTAAATTATTACCTAAATAATTGCTAATGCCACCGTGGTGTAGTGGCATGTGCACTCTAAATGTCTATTAAGGTGTTGTCACTTAAATATCTCCGTGCTTTGGAGGGCATGTTAAGCCGTCGGTCCCGGTTAGTTTCTACGGATAGTAGTCGTTACATGAGCCACTTCAGAGACCTTTGGCGGCTCAATAACTCTGACACCAGGATTGGTCAGGTTGACCATCCACTCGATGAAGAAGAAGACTTATATAATATTATTAAAGTTCCCAATTTCATAGCCTAAATATTTCCTTACGCCAGGCGGCAATGCGCTCGATCTGCTGCAAAGAAAACATCAAAATCCCCCCGGAGGCGCTGGGCCAGCTGATCGAGTCGGCGGGGCAGGACGTGCGCCAGGCCCTCACGCGCCTGTCGCTGTGGGCCGCCGACCCCGCGAGGATGGACGCCGACTCGCTCGCCAGGGATGCCCAGGGAACCAAGAAGGATGTCAAGCTGGTAGGTGATGCCTCACTCTCTCTCTAGCCTCATTAATTTTTAATGACGAATCATTCCATGTCTTCCCCATACTTATTGATGCTATACCCGCCGTTAATGGTATATCTTTCTACCACATCTAATCCTCAATCCATCTCACTCAGGGACCATAGAAAAATCTACAGTTACGTTTTGTACTAATGCTATACCCGTCTCTTTCTACTCCATCCCGCTCATGGACCATGGAAATATCTGCACATTTTGTTTAGCTCCATTGTATTCTCTACTTTGTATCATTTCTTTCTGGCCCATAGTTACTCCTCTATCTATCCCGCTCAAGGACCATGGAAACAGCTATACATTTTGTTCAGCGCCATTATTAGTTGTCTACTTTGTATCAATCCGTCTCTTTCTATCCCATACTGACTATCCGTTTCACTCAGGGTCCATGGGAGGCTATCCGCAAGGTGTTCAGCGCCGAAGAGCACAAGACGATGAGTTTGAACGACAAGAGCGACCTCTTCTTCTACGATTACAGTCTCGCGCCGCTCTTCGTGCAAGAGAACTATTTGCAAGTTCAACCGCATTGTCCTAAGTAAGTATAAGATATATCTATTTACACTAGATGGATAGATAAACACTTTATTGTACACCACATTAACATACACATAAACGAATAAAATTAAAAGTTGCACAATGACCTTATCGCTGCTTAACAGTGATGATATACTAATGTAATAAAGCTGATCAGATGGATAACCATCTGATCAGCTTTATTACAAATAATTGTTTGTTGAAATGCGCTTATTTCTGGCACTACTGATCACATTCATGAGCAAGGTTTTTTATTTATTAATTCCTAAAAGAAGTAAGGTAGACTTTGTATTTATAAATTCCTGCGGTGTGTACTATCACGGGGAGGTCTCCGTGCTAGTAATTACTAAAGTATTACTGTATCTCCATGTTAAGTGATCACATAAAATGATGATAATTCCTAATTGTCTAATGCCTAATGCACAAATAACTAAAATACAGTCATTTATTAACAGACACGAAGTCCTTGAAAGAATAAGCAAGGCGGCAGATAGCATTGCTTTTGGAGATGTCGTCGAAGCGAAGATACGAGGCTCGCAAATGTGGAGTCTGTTACCAGTGCAGGTATGGAAAGAAACAATTTGTTTTAAACTAAGTTAGTAAGCTCCAGTAAACGACTGTACTGTCTCTACTCTGTAAACGGACTCTAACGACTGTAAAAACATGCTAATACAACCGGAGCCGACAACTTAACAATACCGTGACATCAACATCGAGAAATAAAAGTAACTCGTTTATTTGCTTTATAAACTTTAACATACCACAAGAAAACCCGTGTGAGTACGTTAATACAATTAATATCCATTAATTTTGAATATTTTTCGAATTTATTTTACCTAGTTCTAAGTAATAACCGTTACGATATTCCAGGCTATGTACAGCTCAGTGTTCCCCGGGCATTACCTGTCGGGGCACATCACGGGGCAGATCCAGTTCCCGGGCTGGCTCGGGAAGAACTCGCGCAAGAACAAAATGCACCGCCTGTGCCAAGAGATACACGCGCATACTAGACTTAGGTACGTTATCGTAAACTAGTCGCCAGTCCAGTGCCTCATACTCCTAGAGCCCCCAGTGCGGCACACTGAACAGACTTGTTAATACTAGCTACCCCACAGTTTTACAAGTTTTACCAGTTCCCACGGAAATACGGCATAAAAATATTCTACATGCTATTCTGGAATATAAACCACCAATAGTATAATTATGTGAAAAATCACATAATTATAATATTAAACATTAATAAATGTTTGCTAGAGGGAATCTTATTGGCAAAGTTATCTTATCATAAAAACTTTCATTAGAGGTTCGTAAAACCAAGGGAACACCACTACTACATGTAGGAATATCAGTAAAAAAGTATCCCAAGTCAAGTTTAATAAGGTCTTCTTTAATTACCTCTCTCTTAACACATAATGATTGTATGTTAGTCCTCAAAATTTCGCGATATTGACTTTCTACTATTTTACAATATTATAAAATTTATAAAACTAGCATTGCAAATATGAAATTAACTTCATACCCTCTATTCCACAGTACAACTGGTTCTAAATCATCAATATACCTAGACTACGCTTCCCACCTACGCGACGCTATTTACACGCCGCTCATCAAGCAACGTTCAGACGGCATCGACCAGAGCCTCGCGGTGCTGGAGTCCTATCACCTGCTGAGAGAAGATCTGGACTCCTTGACTGAGCTGTCACTGTGGCCAGCGCAGAGGAACCCGGCGGTATTGGTCGATTCTAAGGTATGGCTGTATTTCCTTGGTTAGTTCATATTTTGTACCTATTCGTAACTAACGGTCGCCCAACGCAAGCAACGTATTCTCCAGGCCTTTTTTATGTCTCTCATCAAAACTGAATATCTGTGAATGCCGCGAAATTATATATTTATACATTTTTGTCTGCATCCCCCAACAAGGTGGTCTGATGATTTCGTGAAGGATTGCGGTGTCTGCAGGTTGCTTCCAACCAAATTACTTGGAGATCAATGAGGGAGGCCTATGTCCAGCAGTGGATGTCTTATAGCTGACATGATGATGACATTTTTGTCTCTCTTCCGTACTTCCTCCCAAAGAGACATCTTAACTATATAAACATGTTAACTTTTTATCTGCTATCTGAGATAGTTTATTAGGTTGTAAACCTTAATCTATTTAACAGGTAAAGGCGGCAATGACCCGACAGTACAACAAGCAAGCTACAGCTCTGCCGTATGCTCCTGGAGCCATAAAGAAGGGTCGAGCCAAGGATGAGGAAGCTCTGGATGATGAAGAGCAGGCTGATGATGAGCAAGCTGATGACAGTGACCCAGAGAATGATGCATTTATCAAGGTTGTGTGAAATTTACCTTATTCAAACATTTATACCTACCAACATATAAATTAGAATTGATTTTTTTATTATGACACAAAGTACTGAAGTGTTTAATGTTTTTAAATTTCATGGTTTGTACATTGATTTGAGTGTTATCATGCCGTAGGTATACTTTGTAAAAGACAAACATCAGCACTATTCAATAATACCAGTGCCCTGTGGTTTTTTTGATGGGAATTTCAGTTAAGATTAAACATAGCTATCACACACAGTATTTTCTAATCTAACATGTAATCAACTTAGTGATTATAATGTTCATTCATACAAACAAACAAATTAACGCTGCAGATTTAATAAATTAGTGTAAAACCAAATTCTGTAACAATTTGGTTTTTCTTATGTGTATTATATTTACTATTTTTAGAAAAAGAAGGCAAAAGAACCATCAAAGGTGGCCAGTGAGAAACCAAGTTCTAGTAAAGGAAAATCAAGCAAAGGGAAGAAGAAATAGTCAAGTAAATATTAAGTGAACCAATTATGTTTTAAAAACACAAGGAGTATCTTTCATGTATGTTTCATGTGTTCGGTTAATGTTGGTGTATTTTTAAGTTTCAATAATTATGATATCTGTTCAAAATCCATCACAATCTGAACCCACCTTGATTCCTATTTTAATTGTAGTTTTACTTAATCTTATGTATCCAACTGTGATTGTACTGTACCAACAAACACATCTGTTATTGTTTTTAACCTAAAAGTGATGACTGTTGAATAAGGTTCAATGTTAATTGGATATTGAATAAACACTTGAAAGTTTAAAACGTTTTATACTTATAGCAACTACAACAGAACTGAAAAACAAAACATTTTGATGAAGATTTATTACATAATTCACACTATTTGAACCGACAGTATTTGCACTTTTCACTTAGACTTCCTAAGGATTTCTACTTTAGGGTCGTCGGGCCTCATGATTACGAAATCCATTTTGTACTGCTTGTTGTCTCCGTCAGCTTTGGAGTAATTGTAGCACCCAACGACAGCCAGACCTATTCCAACCACTGCCATACCCGTTGATGCCAGAACCTCGGGTATTACAGTCCAGCCTTGCACCAGTAGCTGGCCAAGTGTCCTCCTCGGTACAGCCGACATTTGTAAGTTGTGATGTCTAAACTTTTTCTCTGAATATTTCACGGTAAATTAAAATAAATTAATCACACAAGTTGAAAATGATGGACCGCAGCTTGACTTTAAAATATTTAAAATAATGACCACAGAGTCACAGACCACGAAACAAGATAGGTAATGACAAAATAAAAATAGGTGAAAATGACATTCATGACATCGCATGTGACAGTGACAGTAAGTAGATGTAATATTAATTCCATGACCATACCCCTATACCCCGTTTGTAGACGTATGGAATGCAATGACCAGTGGATTTTTTAATATCTCGTATAAAGCAAGCCTTGCATGCCAGACGTTTGTCTTATATAGTCCTTGGCAATGTCCTTTTTATGAAATCCATGGCGATGACATTATTTACTAGCACCGACCAGGAAATTACGAAGGCTACCACTTTTTGACAAAAAAAAATAGTGTAAAATCGTAGATAGAGATAATTTCCCTATTCTCTGTCTACGTGTAAAATAGTCCCAATAAACTGCTCGCCTCACTCGCCTCAAATGGATTAGGACTCACATTAGGACTAAAGAGAATATAGTCAATTAGAATTTTGTGACAAAAGTCACAGACGAGAAACCAAAGAAATAGTTGACAAAAGTTGTTTAAAATAACTGTCAAATCTATTTGAAATCAAGCGAGTCAATTGATTTCGAACCAGTGTGTTTCGAACATATTTGTAGTGTGAAATACTTATTTGTCAATTCGGAAGCATCACATAGTCTGATCGGCATAAAAATGACTCCAGAACCTGAAATAATTCATCATGGGGTCAAATTCCCGAAAACATTGGTGGGGCTCTTCAAAAAAGGATGTTGGGAAATACCGGAAATAATGGGAGCTACTGCAATGGGCATTGTAGGTATGAGCCTTGCGGTTATAGGACTCTACAGATATATTGAGAATAATGGAGATAATAAGGAGTATAAGAATTCGTTCTACATCGTAAGAGCTGACGATCCTCGAGCAAAATTAGTTCGAAATCCTAATTTTTCTTGTTTCAAAGGATAATTGAATGGATGTAATAAGGTTCTTTTGTTTCATTCTTAATTAAAAACTACATACCAGTAAAAATAAGCTTTATTACCTAATTTAACAATATATATAACTAATAGATATTGTGGTTTTATACTTATAATATGAAATGTATATACTCAGAATAGGTACAGCTTTCTGTATTCTGAGCGTGTATAGTATAAGGCGAAATGTGAATCCTCGGGCTCTATGTACTAAGTAATGAACGGAATATTTTAATTCAAACAGGCGCTAGGCGGCTTGTTTCAGTTTTATTGAATCTATACTAGACTATGTTATCCTGAGCTGAGAGGATATTTACAAACTACCACCATACTCAATGCAAGTGTCACATAACACCATATCATTCTTTGTAAAGCCTAAATTACATTACGAAATTAGTGGCATGAAATTAATTTCGTGACATTAGTTTTAACAACAGTTTCACGTGTAATTTAATAGTTTTGTAATGCATGCATTACTTTCGTGAAACTAAATTAGTTTCGTGCCCTGCGCGATTTTTAGGTGAAATTAGTGTCATGCAACTAGTTTCATCATGTAAATGCGACGCGAAACTAGTGTCGCGACATCATTTCAAAGACAGCAGCAGCAATAGCTATGATATTGACAGGGCCATTATCTCCGCGATACTGATAATTTCACGACACTATAATTTAAACGAAAGGAGTTTCACATGTGCTGAAATTAGTTTCACGAAACTAGTTTCATCATGCATGAAATTAGTTTCGTAATGTAAATCCCGCTTAACCGATTCATTGCTGATGGCACGACAGGCGTGTCATCAATTGTTTTAACTTATGGCTTATGACACGAGAGGCGTGTCATTTTTTCATCGGTTGTAACAGCCTCAAATTAAGTTTTAGAAGGGTCTGCCCAGGACAAAACTATCAAGTTTTTCCACGAAAATCTAGTCTGTTGTATTAGTTTCCGGATATTGTGTGAATTTCGAGGTTGCAGGGGTTGTCAACCTTTTTAAATTTACATTGAATTATTTTTTAACGTTGCTGATGGCACGACAGGCGTGTCATCAATTGTGTTAACTTATGGCTTATGACACGAGAAAAAATATGGAAGGCACTTGATCAATTTTTTGATCAGCAATTTCTGTGCATGTACCACTGTCCTCAAACTTCTTTTGAGGCTTGAAAGTTCCATCATCTGAGTATGATTGTGAATTTTGTTCAAAAATATAATTCATCGTTTAATGAAAAGAGAGAGTTTAAACATGTAAAAAAAAATAACCCTAACCTACCGAATAGTTGGAAATCTGTACAGATAGGAATCGGTTGAATTGGGAATGAGACACTCAATAATTTTTTCGTTTGTGTGAACGTGGGCTGTGTTGCACATTTTGCGATTTGTACATTTTGCGTGTTGTCTTCATTTTACGTTTTCTACATTTTGCGTATTGTTCATTCTGCGATTTGTACATTTTGCGTGTCGTGTTCATTTTACGTTTTGTACATTATGCGCCGAAGGGACTTAGACCAGGTGTCTAAATCAATTTTTCCCATTTCTACAGATTCCCATTTTTACAGAAACCCATTTCTACAGATTCCCATTTTTACAGAAACCCATATCTACAGATTCCCATTTTTACAGATTCCCATTTTTACAGAAACTTATTTCTACAGATTCCCATTTTTACAGATTCCCATTTCTACAGATTCCCATTTTTACAGAAACCCATTTCTACAGATTCCCATTTTTACAGAAACCCAGTATTAGCCGTAACATATATATATGTCATTTTAATGAAAAGAGAGAGAGAGAGTTTAAACATGAAAAAAAATAATAACCCTAACCTACCGAATTACTTACTATTCGGTAGGTTAGGGTTATTTTTTTTTTACTAGTCCATAGTTATCGGTTAATATTACGGTTAGAGCCTACACCTAGTTTTAGCCGGTTAGAACTAGGTGTCATATATATGTCATTTTAATGAAAAGAGAGAGTTTATACCATGGACTTATTATTATAAACTGGACTGAGCTCCAGCAGCCGAAAAACGAGCCGAGCGAGATGTTGAGAGCCGATGTTGTTTGTCACTTTCTAATAGGATGACCACACTTTCTCGTTAGGTGGGACAAATATTATAATGAAACTAGCTGCGCCCCGCGGTTTCACCCGCGTTGTACCCGTTCCCGCGGGAATTTCGGGATGAAAAATAGACGTTGGCCGATTCTCAGACCTACTCAATATGCTCACAAAATTTCATGAGAATCGGTCGAGCCGTTTCGGAGGAGTACGCGAACGAACACTGTGACACGAGAATTTTATATACACGGTGAGCCTTAATAAACCGAAAGATTTAAACCAACGATTTTAGAGCCTAATTAGAGTATATAAAGTTATATAACGTATAGTCCAAAAACCCATATTTTAAGAGATATTAATTATTTCAAGTAAACCACAAGTAAGAAAATCTCAATTGTAACACACCCTGAAGGCGTGACGTAGCCACCTACTACTTTTACACGCAGACGCACTAACCACATGGTTGATGCATCGTATGATATCGGAGTGATTCGTTAAGTGTCATGCTCGCTCCTCAACTGTTTCTCAACTGAGATTAATCAAAACTCGCTCACTCTCTGAAGTAAAGGTTTGTTTACAAAGAAGCGATCAATTAATATGATTTAATTTGTACTGAAATAGTAGTTTAATTAAGACACATAATTGGACCCATGTTGATATAGCATTATTTACTCGTACTGTGGTCACAAATACGTCGTTTAAATCTTTCGGGTTATTAAGGCTCACCGTGTATAAGATAATATTTGTTTTAAAAAATACAATGAGCTTAGCTTCTTTATAGCTTACTAGCGGCGCCCCGCGGTTTTACCAGCGTTGTGCCTGTCCCGTGGGAATTTCGGGAATTTTTATAAATATAAACCTTCCTCTTGAATCACTCTACCTATTACAAAAAACCGCATCAAAATCCGTTGCGTAATTTTAAAGATTTAAGCATACAGACAAACAAACAGACAAACAGACAGACAAAAATAGCGACTTTATTTTATACTATGTAGTGAATAGATGGTGCTTTGTGAATTTGAAATCGAACTATCTACTGAGGTGAAACTAAAAAAAGATAGTCCGATTTTACTTATAAAAGCTTAATGTTTAAATAAAAGAAATTGTTGTAATTTAAATAAATTTTTATTAACACTTAAAAAATATTACTTCATATAAAAGACATCAACATGCTTGCACTTATGGTCACCCTACATAACACATTTACAATTTTTCCCTTATTTGGCTTACCTGTGAAAGGATATCCCGCAACCACCATAGGATTCAGATTTACAGAAACGAATACAGCAGTTTTTAACCATTTCAATAAGCTAATCTCTCAAAATTGCATAAAATAAAACAAATAGGTAGATATTCACGAGAAGACGAGAATTCAAAGTCACCATGACAAATTCAAAGGATTACTAGAGAAATAAATAAAAATTTTACCAAATAGTTCTAAATAATTAAGGCTAATAGATAATAAGTATTATAAAGCTAAGTAAGTAATTAATAAATTTTATCTAATTCAATATTTACTTTATATGTAATATAAGGATAAGCTTAAAGTCAGCGTTGTGAAATAATTTTCTACCAACATGCTACCAACTACCACTTTTCGATCGAATGGCAAGTGTTAGAAAGGGATAAACGACCTCGGTACTAGCTATCTCTCTTGGCTCGTTTTGCTTCTGTCTGTCTATGTTGGTAACCCAAATTGAATCATAATGTAAAGGTGTAAGGTGTGCTTTCGTATTTTTCATTTTTAACAGTCCTCAGTCCAGTTTATAATAATAAGTCCATGGTTTATACATGTAAAAAAAAAATAACCCTAACCTACCGAATAGTTGGAAATCTGTACAGATAGGAATCGGTTGAATTGGGAATGAGACACTCAATAATTTTTTCGTTTGTGTGAACGTGGGCTGTGTTGCACATTTTGCGATTTGTACATTTTGCGTGTTGTCTTCATTTTACGTTTTGTACATTTTGCGTATTGTTCATTCTGCGATTTGTACATTTTGCGTGTCGTGTTCATTTTACGTTTTGTACATTATGCGCCGAAGGGGTGTTCGCTTAAACTTAAGAAATCAGTAGGTACATGGTAGGTACCGACTACTTGGCTTCGTGAAGTAGGTTGCAAGGACTTTATATTCAAATTAAATCCCTGGTAGGTTGGCAGATTGACACCTAGTCCATTAATAAATGCAGTCAGTGTCAATTGTCATGTCATTTGAAAGAATTGACATTGGATCAGACAAAGGTCAAACAAAATTGTCATTTAGTGTCATTTATTTAAAAATTGATTGAGTTGACTAAAATCTGGTTCGTGTCGTGGTCTGTCTGTTGAATGAGGTGGATAATATTAACCGGGGCGCGGAATTATTAAATTGTTAAAGAAATTATAGCTTTAATATTTGTCGTTCGTGCGATTTAAGTTAATATCATGGTGTCAAGATTCGAGAACGTGGAACATGGCCCTCCTATTGAAGTGTTTCAGTTGACGAAACTATATGCAGAGGACACATATCAGAATAAAGTTAATTTGAGCGTTGGCGGTACGTATTTTAAATACATATTCTAGCCGATACAATTCGTTATGTAATATTAATGAATTTGTTTACACAAAATAAGTTAGTGTTGTGTTATTCAGTTGGAATGTTAGTCAAAGTTAGTGTACGTAATAAAAAAGTAGGCCTTTATGGTGTTACTTTCTTTTCAGTATTTTAATCTGCTACCGAGTAGCTGATTAAGGATATATATGATATATTTCTAAAGAAAAAATGTTTATTGATTTCATTCCATTCGTATCCATCACTGAACTCTTTCCTTCATGGAAGAAGTTATCTTTGGTTAAAGATTCAGTCAAGATAGTAAATAGTTTGAATTAAAAACTCATAAGAAAAATGAAATATTCCTACCAATAGCCAAACATATAATCAAATAGGTATAGTAGACTACATATCTATTAGTCAAATCAGTCTAAATGATATCTATTAGAAGATATATCAGTTAGATTCCATAACACAAGCTTAGAGCTTACTTTAGGTCTAATTAACCGTGTGTGAATTTGTCCAGGTATATTATATTATAGTCTAGATATGAATAAAATAAATAGTAATTATTTGTTTTGTCAGCATACAGAGATGAAAATGGCAAGCCGTGGGTGCTGCCCGTGGTCCGAGAGGTGGAGATGATGATGGCCAGCGATGAGTCACTGCTCCATGAATATTTGCCGGTACTCGGTAAGATGATGACAGCTTGTTTAGATATTTCGTCTGAGGTCACATTCATACGATTTCCACATTCATACAATTCCACATTCGTACAATTTTTCCTATATTGTTTTCCAAATTCGTACTAATACTTACTATTCGGTAGGTTAGGGTTATTTTTTTTTTTTACAAGTTCCATAGTTATCGGTTTTATAGCACCTATTTGTACGAATGTGGAATTGTACGAATGTGGAAATTGTACGAATGTGTCCAGAGCCGATATTTCATGGAACTAAATTTTTCGTTGCTATTATTAGTTGTTGTTTACTGTTTCCCAAGTATTTTTTTGCTACTATATGTTATGTTGTTATATAATTTCATTTAGTATAATGATTGCAAATCGTTTGAGTTTAGAAAGTATGATGTTAAATGGTTAAATATATTCTCTACTATCAGCGCCCTGCAGATTAAGCTGCATTGTTTGAATGTGGCTATCCATTACAACAATAATTATTGAAATTTAATTATTACTTTCTGAGGATATAGTGCATTCAAAAAACAAAAAAAAACAAACCCTTTAGCTTCATTATCTATACTAATATTATAAAGCTGAAGAGTTTGTTTTGTTTGTTTGTTTGTTTGTTTGTTTGTTTAAACGCGCTAATCTCAGAAACTACTGAACCGATTTGAATAATTCTTTCACTGTTAGATAGTCTATTTATCGAGGAAGGCTATAGGCTACATTTTATCCCGGATTTCCTACGGGAACGGGCACAACGCGGGTAAAACCGCGGGGCGCTGCTAGTCTTATATATAAAATTCTCGTGTCACAGTTTTCGTTGCCATACTCCTCCGAAACGGCTCGACCGATTCTCATGAAATTTTGTGTACATATCGGGTAGGCTGAGAATCGGACAACATCTATTTTTCATCCCGAAATTCCCGCGGGAACGGGTACCGTGGTTGAACTCCTCTGAAACGACTCGACCGATTCTCATGAAATTTTGTGTACATATCGGGTAGGCTGAGAATCGGACAACATCTATTTTTCATCCCGAAATTCCCGCGGGAACGGGTATAAAGCGGGTGAAACCGCGGGGCGCAGCTAGTCTTATATATAAAATTCTCGTGTCACAATGTTCGTTCCCGTACTCCTCCGAAACGGCTCGACCGGTTCTCAGGAAATTTTGTGAGCATATTGAGTAGGTCTGAGAATCGGCCAACATCTATTTTTCATCCCGAAATTCCCGCGGGAACGGGTACCGTGGTTGAACTCCTCTGAAACGGCTCGACCGATTCTCATGAAATTTTCTGTACATATCGGGTAGGCCTGAGAATTGGACAACATTTATTTTTCATCCCAAAATTCCCGCGGGAACGGGTACAACGCGGGTGAAACCGCGGGGCGCAGCTAGTATTAGTTAAAATTCACATTATTATATGCTCCTCTACTATTTTTAGAAGTTACGCCTTCCTTTATTATTTGCATTCCCACCAAATTATTCCTATAATTCCCACCAAACTATTCCTATAATTCCCACCAAATTATTCCTATAATTGCAATGGTACCTAAATTAAGTGCATAATAGATCTCACTGTCAAGTAAAGACCTCTTTATCCTGAAAGATTAACCTGCAATCTTCCACTGCTGGGCAAAGGCCTCTCGTCTCACCAAAGATATCAGTACAGTGAGGAAAAAAATGTAAGTTAACAAAATTATGCACTTGAAAGTAATCAAAGCAGTCATGGTCAATGATTGCTGATTACCTAATCACAGATATTTCAGAACATTTTATGAAGCCTACTCAAATACATCTAGATAAGCTATCATAACAATCCTAATTTAATATTGATGGACCTGTAAGCAAGCCATTGTTTTATTAAATTGCCATAGAACTCAAACCTAATAACATGAACTTTGAATATATTTAGTTTAGCATGTTACGAGAGGAATACTTTATTAAGAAAATGTTAGTCCGTATTTTATACTTCTTTTTTATACCTTTTCTATTATTTATCTGATTTAATGTTAATCGAGTTTATAAGAAACAATGGAATTGCATTAAATGCTATTTGCCTTATTCATTAAGGATGTATAGCTAAAATACAGCTATAAAGTGTTTTGTTTCTTTAGCTCTCTTTGTAAATAGCACATGTCGGAAAGGGACAAATTATTTGATAGTGCTGTTAATAAGTGTTTATGAATGAGGCCCAACAGCCTCCGTGGTCTTGTGGTTTGAGCGCCCGGCTCACGACCCGGAGGTTCCAGGTTCGATTCCCGGTAGGGATATCTCACAAAAATCTCTTTGTGAGACTTTCGTCAGTTTGGTTAGGGCATTGCAGGCTGAATCACCTGATTGCTCGAAGAGTAAGATGATTCCGTGCTTCGGAGGGCACGTTAAGCCGTCGGTTCCGGTTACTTTCTTCGGATAGTAGTCGTTACTTGAGCCATGTCAGAGGCCTTTGGCGGCTCAGTAACTCTGACACCAGGATTGGTCAGGTTGACTATCCACTCGATGAAGAAGAAGAATGAGGCCCTATATGTGGGCTTGTAATTTTAAATTCTATGGCAAGGTGTACAAACAAAATACATTTATTTATACGGTACGAATATAAAGTTTTTTTTAAAGCTGAACAGTTAGATTTTTGTTTATTTGAGCTAATCTCAGAAATTACTTATCCAATTTGAATAATTATATACAACGGGAAGATTATAGGCTATTTTTCACTCCGAAATTCCGACGGGAGTGGTCACAACGCGAGTAAAACCGCGGGGCGCTACTAGTATTAAATAGTCACTTTGGTGTTGTAAGATATCTCATTTATCTGGTTATAATAAAACTAAATCTAGTCGCCTATTGGCTGACCTTGGTATCAGAGGTATTATACAAATAAATAAAATTACTTTGTTATGGTCCACTGGTTGAAGCAACTGGCACTGAGAATTACATGACTTATACTTATACCTATTTTTATTTACTTGTAAACAAGCATCTATAATCAATTTTTTTGGATTGGCACAAAATGTGGTTAAATGTCGTAAATTTTCCAGCCGAAGACGATTGCTTCTGAAGAGGAAAAAGGTTTAGTAATTTTATTTCATTCTTACACTATCTCTAAAAATTTACGACATTGGTCCGCATTTTGTGCCAATCCAAAAAAAATTGATTATAGATGCTTGTTTACAAGTAAATAAAAATAGGTATAAGTATAAGTCATGTAATTCTCAGTGCCAGTATAGCTAGGTGCATGCCCAAGGACACATTTATAGCAAGTCTAAAACATAGCCTAGTTCGCACTACGCTAGTATTTTAATCCAGTAGCGAATATTTTAGTAGCTAAACCTGTCTGAACACCAAGATTTTAGTCGAGTAAGATAGTGAGTTCTATCTGGTGAGTATTTTAGCTACTTTAATGCTTGGAACTCGACTAAAATAATAGCTTAGTGCGAACTAGGCTTATAACATAACAGCTATTTAGTATCGTATATGCTGCGGGCATATTTCCTTTCCTCTGACCTAGTAAAGTTAATTATATAAAGCGATCAGAGAGGAGCGATCATATTCACTATTTAACCAGTATTTACTTGCATTTTACACTGACCTACTGTCATAGTCCCGCGCATAGCTAGTATTTTTTTTACGTAACCTCGCTGTCCCACTGCTGGGCAAAGGTCTCCCCCAATTCTTTCCATTTATCTCTTTCCATGGCCAACTCCTTCCAATCCTTTAATAATAATCTAGTAATCTAGTTTTTAATTCCCAATGTAAAAATGTGACGTCGATGATGTTTGTATATGTATGTATCTGCAGTGGCACCGTAGCTCTCTCGCAAACGAATGGACTGAATTCGCTGCGGTTTTTTTAATTTGAAAGTCAGTTATTTTGCTGTAGTTCTTAGCTATGTTAGTCAGAAATTAGCCCGACTGTTTTTTTTTTGCTTAGGTGATTTTTAAATATTATATTTTTTTACAAGTAGATTGTATGTAATTCATACTATATAATATAGAGTATTGATAGAATACAGTTATAGTATATTGGTTATCTATACTAATATTATAAAGCTGAAGAGTTTGTTTTGTTTGTTTTTTGTTTAAACGCGCTAATCTCAGAAACTACTGAACCGATTTGAATAATTCTTTCACTGTTAGATAGTCTATTTATCGAGGAAGGCTATAGGCTACATTTTATCCCGGATTTCCTACGGGAACGGGCACAACGCGGGTAAAACCGCGGGGCGCTGCTAGTTTCTTGATAAGAGGTGTTAATAGGCGCCATAAGTCACGCTCAACAGCTATATTGAATGACTATGAAGTTTTTATTCATATTGCATGATTGAAACAGCCTTGCGAAGTAACGCTCAACCTTTTAAACTGTCGTGACTTTTCGTAGGCATCTACTCATGATAACATTAAACATGTTAAACACTAAGATAACACAAATTTCATTGTAAAATTTGATTATTTTAGGTGCCTTAATTATGTCCTAATAGTATCCATAGTCTATCTGATTCCTCGAATTTTTTTGAAATAGTTTTTTTGAATTGTATAGACAGTAAAGTCCCACGATGGGGCAAATGCTTCCCACCTTCAGGATAAAGACTTCCCACTGAAGACATGATATCTGTATAAGTAGGATTACTATTCACAATCGGTTGGATACTATACCGGATATCCCTCCTCTACTAAGAGTTTTGAACAGTGAACTTAGGGTAGATTGGTACGTTCAAAAGAGCCTCTATGGGGCCAAAACTGAATAAAAATATTTGACTTTGACTTTGATTAATGCACAAGCTTGAGGATTTGCTAGAAACAGATGTTCATTTCTTAATCCTCATTGAATGAATACAAGTATTTATTGATTCTGACAATCTGACTTAATATAAGTTTGATAAGCCATATGTTTACTTAAAACACATGTTGTTTATATAAACTTAAAATGTAAACCTTGAACTTAAGAGGCCCCCAGACGGGCTATACTTTTGATGAAATATGTGGCTTCAACATTGCCGACTATATCCCGGCAATACAAAAAACTTTTTAATGCAGCATATGGCTGGAAAATGTATATCTCAGCAATATTTCTGCAGGAGTATATGGCTCATTATTTTGTCTTTACATGGGCTACATACATGGCTATTATGGCTTCAATGGCTGACGAACTCATACGCGTGCAGCAGCTTACATTGTTTTATAAGCAAAGTCGAAACAAAAAAAACCAAGAAAAATGTGGATTCTACCTTATTTCAATAAGCGTGATACGATAGATATTTTTAGTCTGGAAATAAGACTAGGCAAACAATTATTTAAAAACTTTACACTAATGTCAAAGAGTGACTTTGATGAAATCAATAATTTTTTCATTTGACCATCTACCAGTCATTTTGATCCGTATTTTCATTTATAACCTCAAACTTTAAACACGCACCCGAACCAAACTAAACAGAAACAAACACGAACATAGCTACTCTACTCGAACGAATCGCGGCAAACTTCACGTAGCATGAAAAAGGGACGCACTTATGCCGTATAGCGAGACAACAATAAAAGTGGCTGAGAAATATTGCAGTATTTTCAATTGCGAAGCGATTACTCCGGCAATATAGCTGGGACCCCAAACATTCATCGGCTACACTCAAAATATGTGACAACATATCCCGGCCATACTAAAAATATTGCAGAGTGTTGCATAGTCTAGCCGTAAATGCTGGCTGATGCTGCCAGCCACACTATTGCAGCTATACATTTTCGTGAAAATATGGCCCGTCTAGAAGCCCCATTAGTTATGGTTATGATTGTAAACAGTTAGCAACGTTGTCGTATGATAATTCATAATAATGTAGAACGATATGTTTGTGATAAATTGCGTCAAACGTGTTTATGAAATAGTGTAGTAGGATAGTTAAGTCATGCATGAGCATGACCCCACTCGCAATATGATATACCTACATTTTCTAGTTTCAAGAGATGTCATAAATAGCGCAGTTTCGACTTAACTTTGTTTGTATACTCTATTTTTTTATTGTCACAAAATGTTGACCAATGTCGTCAATTTTCCACCCGAAGACGATTGCTCCTGAAGAGGAAAAAGGTTAAGAGATACGTATATACAATGAAATAAAATCACTAAACCTTTTTCTTCTTCAGGAGCATTCGGCTGGAAAATTGACGACATTGGTCCACATTTTGTGTCAATAATAAAATAGAGTATAAAGGACTTTAAAGCCATCAAAATAAATAAAAAACAAATAGATACATTCTAGATTCTTAGATTAATGCTGCATTTTGAATTGCAACTACATTTATTTAAGGATACACTTCGCTCTTATTAAAAAAAAAATTGCTGAAGTTTCGGCTCCTTTACTGGAAACTTGGTTGCATAAGACTCTTCTGGTTTCAATTTTTTTAATTTTTTTTCATCATCTCTATACCGATTTCCATTAATGAGATGAGTTTCATGCAACAACTCATTTTAAAAACTTGGTCTATGGCATCTGCCGTCCTTAAAATAGCCAGACAAAGGTATAAACAGCGCAACATGTATTCTCTCTTAAGATTGATTGATTAGCTACTTATCATTAGATAGCCCCGCAATAAGCCTAAAACGATTACAAGCTAGCAGTGGGTGGAACCGTTATCAGTTTTAAACTATCGCCTTTAAGATAACATTTTGCTTATCATGCAAAACATAATTGTTATTGCACTTTAAACGTAAGTAGGTACTTATGTAATGTTGTAATGGGTTTATCTATTCTATACTAATTATATAAGGAGGAAAAAATCTTGACTAACAAAATGTATGGGCGCAACCTCATTAGTAGCGCCATCTGATCGATCGTGGGCGGAACCACTTACTTCCCGACGTCTCGAGTGAAATGTACCACTCGTGGCGACATGTCGAATCTATAAGGATTTCGTTGGTTACCATTCGGCTACGGAACCCTAAAAAATGTTTAATGATCAGATCATAGGTCTGCCTGTTTATTTTACCGCATTGGTTCCGTTCCCATAGGAATTTCGGGATGAAAATTAGCCTACAACCTTCCCGTTCAATGTAGCTATCTATTACAAAAATAAATTTTCAAATCGGACTGATAATTCCTGAGATGGCTTTGGATACATTCGTACAATTTCCACGTTCGTACAATTCCACATTCGTACAATTCCACATTCGTACAAATAGGTGCTATAAAACCGATAACTATGGAACTAGTAAAAAAAATAAATAACCCTAACCTACCGAATAGTAAGTATTTGTACGAACTTGGAAAACAATTTAGGAAAAATTGTACGTATGTGGAATTGTACGAACGTGGAAATTGTACGAATGTGACCTCACACCCTGAAATTACCTCAAACAAAGAAACTTATTTTTTTACCCCTATAATCTTCTTTAATATAAAAATGAATCGCTGAATCTGTTGCTAAGCGCATAACTTCAGAACGACTGCACCAAATTGGATGATTCTGTTTTTAATGTGTTCCTTATTGTCAGGACAAGGTTTTTATATAAGAAAAATAAGGAATAAAAATCTCAATATTCCCACGGGAACGGGGGCGCTGCGGGAAAAACCGCGGGGCACAGCTAGTAATAAAACCCCGTGATAATTTAATTGTTTTAAAAACGCCAATTCAAATTATTTAATTGGTACACAATGAATATAAATATTTTTATCTGTAAATTGACAATTAGCAACTAATAATTAATTATCAATATGAAAAATATTTAAATTATATATTTTGAGGTCATTGACACGATAGAAATTAATAATTCAATTCTACCTGACTTCCATTTAATGTTTTATGCTTTGGATCATTATTCCCAATACTGAAATAGGCTGAAATAAAACTAATTTCACTGATAACTATGTAAATAGAAAATTGGAAATGTATGCTTTTATCTAGAGTTGTAATGGTTACTTTCTACGGATAGTAGTCGTTACGTGAGCCATGTCAGAGGCCTTTGGCGGCTCAATAACTCTGACACCAGGATTGGTCAGGTTGACCATCCACTCGATGAAGAAGAAGAAGAAGGTGGTTTCTACGATTCAAGCAATGTCATATCATAATGTTTAAGAGTTAACAATAAAATATACAACTCGATAAAAAACCTGACTGAATAGAATCCATCCATTTTCGTCGTAAGGATATTCGACTGAATAAATGCACTGGGTAGTCTATTAATTTCTTCCATTTATTTGGACAAATTAGGACTTAAAAACATTATAAAAATTCATAAAATAATAAAAATAAATTATGACACGTATGTGTATATTTTATACCAGCCGTGCCCCTCGGTGTTACCGGCGTTGCACCCGTTCCCGCGGGAATTTCGGGATAAAACGTATCCCATGTGTAATTCTGATGTATAACCTATATTACTGTAAAGTTTCATCCAAATGCGTCCAGCAGGTTTTCGTGAAAGAGTAACAAACATACATATGTACACCCATCCTCATAAACTTTCGCATTTATAATATTAGAAGAATTAAGTAGGTGGCTCTACCTCGTCAGTCTATATGTTCTCACTATTTTTTTAAAACGAATGAACGGACCTTAAACAGAAACATAGACGTATTCATATCATGGAATCTCTCTATATGTCCTCATATATTGCAGGCTCATAATAAATGTCTGTCTGTATGAACAGGTCTGGAGGCCTTCACAGCGGCGTCGGTTTCGATGCTCCTCGGAGCCGACCACCCCGCCATCATCTCTGGAAGGGTGAGTCAACCCTGGGGCTGTTATATGTATTGGAGTCTTCGCTACATACTAAAAACATTACTTTTTGGAACGAAGTTCCTTACGCGCGTTGCGAAAGGGGGCTAGACGGAAAAAATGGTAACGACATTTTTTAGGCCAGAGAGGGACAGACAGAGAAACATGCGCAAGAGAGACAGACAGAGAAACTTGCGCACGATAAACATTGTTTCTCTGTCTGTCTCTCTCTCTCTCTCTTAACTATATAAAGCAAGCCAGATATTTTCGTTTCGTCTTTCTATTTCGCATTGAACAGTGTGGTGTCGCGACGATTATTTTTGTTGATAATAAATAAACTTCGTTCCATCCGGGTGTCCCTTGACACCTCTCAAGTTTTTACCCTTGTCTATTAATTCATTCATGCATGTCGAGTGGGTCAGAGGCCAACCATGGTCTCGGAGTTCTTATACCGCTCAGAGGCCTTCTACAATTGAAACAACTGCATGAATAGATAGAAATATCAGATAGAAATGCCCCATCAATACCATCCAAGTAGTGGCCGAGCTGCTCGTTGCTTAACAATCGCAATCACCGCTTAGTCTATTATGTTGTGTAATTTCTGTACGTACTAAATCTATACTAATATTATAAAGCTGCAGAATTTGTTTGTTTGTTTGAACGCGCTAATCTCAGGACTAACTGGTCCGATTTGAATGGATAGCCACATTCAAGGGGAAGGTTATAGGCTACTTTTCATTTTGAAATTCACACGGGAACGGGTACAACGCGGGTAAAACCGCGGGGCGCTGCTAGTGTTTATATAAACGAAAGATTTATTCACAAAGCGAAACAAAGACAAAATATTTGTCTGCGTGCATTTTGACCTTGTTGGTGCATAACTCTATTGCCTTAGTGGCAGTGTCTGGAAACGATTACGTCTGCAGTTGCGAATGCGCGGTTAGTTTATTTATTTGAAGATGCTTGTACCGCTTGCTGACCTGCTGTTGGCAATTCTGATCATTAACAATTATAAATATACCGCCTTATTCATAAACGATATTTAACTTAAACACTGTTTTAAAGTGTTTTGTCCCTTTCGCTCTTTGGCAAATAGCGCATGTCGGAAAGGGACAAACCATTTGATAGCTAAAGTGCTGTTAATGAGCCTTTATGAATAAGGCCTTTAGGATATAGCAACTCTAGTGTTATCATAATCATTGTGCCTTTTCGTGCAGGCTTTCGGCATCCAAACCCTGTCGGGCACGGGCAGTCTGCGCATCGGCGCCGAGTTCTTGAACAAGCAGCTCAAATATGACACCTTCTACTACTCCGCGCCTACTTGGGGTGAGTAAACGCAGAGATGTTCTGATACCGTCCTCTAGTAAAATCGAATTTTAAGCTTTATGTAAACATGACTACACAAAAATGATGAGTAAACAAATGTTCGTGGTTAAGCAATCAAACATCAAAACCCCATTAGTTTTTTCTCTTCTTCTTCTTTTCGAATGTCTCATACAAATATCTCCACCTAATAAAGCCCCTATTTTCGCATGCTTCCAACATACTTCTAGGCAATTAGATTACCTTACTGCAGTGGTTCTCAAACATTTTTGGTAACGGAGCGAAATTTTTGATGGAGCCCAAAAAAAATTAAACTTACGGGCATTCTTTAATATACGAGTATAAAAGGTATGTTACAATGTAAGTTTTAACACTGATGGATAGAAGAGGTGTATTTTTCACATTACATATTTTATTCAGTAGGCTACTGAATATATTTGCATTCTTCTGCAAGAAAATAACCACTTATTGATTGGTAACGTTCCCAGAGAACCACCACCTGGTGTTCATGAACGCGGGGTTCACGAAGCCGCACGCGTACCGCTACTGGGACCCGGCGACGCGCGGCCTGCACCTGACGGGGCTGCTGGAGGACCTGCGCGCGGCGCCGCCCAACTCCGTGGTGATCCTGCACGCCTGCGCGCACAACCCCACCGGCGTCGACCCCACGCACGAACAGTGGGAGAAGATCGCCGACATCATGGAGGTACGATAAGCTCTTCCATACGGATACTATATCTAACGTGGCGTACTTTATAAACAATGTTAGTTCCTGCCTGCACCTGCACGTGCACCTGTACCTGCACCGTGAGGACCTGCACAATTTGAACGGATCCTATGCATAAATAGTGGAGAAGATCGTTGATGTGGAGGTAGGGACACTTTTTAACAGTACGTGTGTTTGTGAGCAGTATGTGACTGTATGTAGGCCCTGGCTTAAATAGTGTTTAAAGCAGATTGAATGTAATGTAATGTAATGGTTGTCGCAGGAGCGCTCGCTGTTCCCGTTCTTCGACAGCGCGTACCAGGGCTTCGCGTCGGGCGACCTGGACCAGGACGCGTGGGCCGTGCGCTACTTCGTGAAGCGCGGCTTCGAGCTCGTGTGCGCGCAGTCCTACGCCAAGAACTTCGGCCTCTACAGTCAGTCGCCACATCTTATATACCTGTTTGTGTAACAACTGCCTGTGCCCCGCGGTTTCACCCGCAGTGTCCCTGTTCCCGTGAATTTCGGGATAAAATGTATCCCATGAGTTATTCTGATGTGTAACCTATATAACTGTAAAGTTTCATTCAAATCCGTTCAGTAGTTTTTGCGTGACAGAGTAACAAAACATGCATACATCCTCCCAAACTTTCGCATTTATAATATTAGTAGGAAGTGCCAAAAATACATTAAAATTCTTGGCGCAAGTCCGGCGCTTGAACAAAATAAAAATACTTTCTCCGTGTAAGAAATATTTCATTTTATAAAACAAAAACAGACAGTCTTATTGCCAAAATTTAAAATGAAATTGTAAACATGAATACAAGCTTAGAGCTAACTTTGGATCTAATTAACCGTGTATGAATTTGTCGGGGTATATTATTATTAAACACATGTTTCCTCCTCACTGTACTGATATCTTTAGTGAGATGACAGGCCTTTGCCCCGCAGTTAGACATTATGGTACGTTTACACGCTTGCCAAGCCTTGGCAAGGATCGACAATCGCAAGCATGTAAAAAGGGCGTTTGGCTTGGCTTGCGTGGGCTTGTGCCTGCTTGCTTCCGATCCAGTCGAGTGTCGGTTTTTTTACGCAGATCAAAGGGCGTTTGCGGCAAGCGCTTGCGATGCATTTACATGTTGGTCCGCGTTTAGTAGCCATTGTGATCTCGCGGCGAGTACACGCTTGCTTGATTTTACAAAAAATAAATAAAAAATGAGTTGCTGGTCGAATGAGGAGAGTCTTTCGTTTCTGGAACATTACCAAATGGAACCATGCATCTGGAATCCGAAAGATGCAAATCATAAAGATAAGAAGACATTTCAAATAAAAGTACGTTAAACCAAATGCAATAGCCGTCACAAGTTCGGTGTCCGCCATGCTTGGATGTATATTGCAGACTGACGCATTCACAAGCGTATAAACGCCTTTCAAACGCCAAACGAGATTTGTGGAGGCTTGGGACTGTTTGCAGTTTGCCAAGGCTTGGCAAGCGTGTAAACCCGGCTTTACAGGTTAATCCTTATGCGGCCTCCAGACGCTTGGTGTTTGCCACAAACGGCAAACATGTCCAAACATCGAATACAAACAAGCATCTCCACGCTTGGCGAACGTTCTAGTATATTCAGGACTAGCAGCGCCCCGCGGTTTTACCCGCGTTGTGCCCGTTCCCGTGGGAATTTCGGGATAAAATGTAGCCTATAGCCTTCCTCGATAAATAGACTATCTAACAGTGAAAGAATTATTCAAATCGGTTCAGTAGTTTCTGAGATTAGCGCGTTTAAACAAACAAACAAACAAACAAACAAAACAAACTCTTCAGCTTTATAATATTAGTATAGATTGGCAAACCATCCTTTGAACATCCTTTGATTTGTGCAGAAAAACCGACACCGACGCGGATCATTGGCAAAAATAGCGTACACCAAACAAAAACACCTATCCACACGTTCGTGTTTGCTGTTTGGTGTTCGCTGTTTGCCGTTGTTTGCCAAGCGTCTGGAGGCCGCTTTACTTACTTATATGTTTCCGTTCCCAGACGAGCGCGTGGGTAACTTAGCAGTAGTGGTGAAGGATGCTGCGTCGAGCGCCGCCATGAAGTCGCAGCTGACGTGGATCGTGCGCGGGATGTACTCCAACCCGCCCGCGCACGGGGCCAAGGTGGTCGCCGCCGCGCTCAGCAACGCGCGCCTCTACGAGCAGTGGTGCGTACCGGTTCACTATGTACTTTATGACAACTAGCCGCGCATTATATTACTATACTTAGATTAGTTGTACTAATAGATTCATTTTATTATGAAATATCCACTAATTGACTGTAGCTTAGTTTAAACGTACTCACACGGGTTTTTTCGCGTTAGAAAGTTAATAAAGCAAGTAATAACTTACTTGGTACCATGAGAGGTGCAATCCCCTAGAAACGTCGGGAAATAAAAAGTAAGTTATTACTTGCTTTATTAACTTTCTAACGCGAAAAAACCCGTGTGAGTACGTTTAAACTATGTGTTCAAATCGTGTAAGTTTAAAAAGACTATGACTGTAGCTTGTTATGAAATTCATATTATAAGTTCGCCAAAATTTGTGTTAAGTTTGTGATCTCCTTAACAGGAAGGACCACATCAAGTTGATGTCATCTAGAGTCAGTCAGATGAGGGAGGCGCTCAGAGCCGAACTGATCAAGTGAGTATCACATAATAATATAATCACTTTCTCATTACGGAGTTCGATCGGAAACTGTTAGGGCACATTTTCAATAGAATGTTGTTTCTCTTTTAAGGTTTCTCTTTTAAGGACACCAATGGAATGACCTCATCAAACCGTCATTTACAAATAAGCTCAGATAAAAAGGCATACTTAAACCATACTTGTCAATTATTCCCAGACTGAACACGCCCGGCAACTGGGACCACATAGTGAAGCAGATCGGCCTGTTCTCGTACACGGGGCTGACGCCGCGCCAGTGCGCGCACCTGGTGCAAGAGTTCCACATCTACCTGCTGCGCTCGGGCCGCATCAACATCTGCGGCCTCAACCCCAACAACGTGCAGTACGTCGCACGCGCCATCAACGAGGCCATCGCCAAGTTCCCTGACGCAGAGTAGGTGGATTGTATGAGCGCGCCTGTTGGTTCACGTCGGGTATAATAATAATACCCGGACAAATTCACACACGGTTTATTAGACCCAAAGTAAGCTCTAAGCTTGTGTTATGGAATCTAACTCACTGATACTACTACATATACATACACAAATACATTATAAAAATGTATAATTGATACCCAGACGTCGTCGCCAACAACTATGTCTTCACATATTGTTGACAGCGGGCGGTTGAATCGCGCTATGGTAACGCACCCTTAGCCGTAGCATTATGGTGTTCCATGTAGTGAGTGATACACATCACTTTAATTTCACTTTTAAACCCATGTTTATCTTAGTTGTATTACCAAACTAAGCTCTAGGTCTCTTTAGAGCTGTAGGTCTAATCTTTAAACCACATTGCTGGGCTTACACAACCACAAAATAGATCATTTGATTATTGTCTCTAAACTTTGCCAACAACTACGCGTTGCTCTCAGATAGTTACTTACTATTTCAGCGACGTTTTGAGATTCTCATTAAATAAATCTTATGTAAATTGAATTAAAGGCGAAAATAGCATCTATAAAACGTTACCGATATTAACTGTAGTCGCGCTCGTATAAATCACAATTTAAAATAGGATTCACGTTAATGTAATTTTTATCTAGATCAAATAGAAACTATAAATGTAAATATATACCTTTACACTGTATAATTATGTATTTATTTATCACTAGTTCTCAAAGAACAAAAATAAATCGCGAAAGAAAATAATACAATTATTTTATGCTTAGACACGAGTATTTAAAATTAATGAACATATATGTTTGAAGCAATAAATAGTGTAACTTATTAATGATATTCAATTAATTTGGCTGTGAGTTCGATCGACATCGCTAAAAGCACAAAATTGATTAGATATTGCTTTTACTTACAAGCAGCTGTTTTTATTTTGTTTTACTGCCTTCGGAAATCGTGTTCAATAATCATGATACATGTATTAAAGGTATTTATCTCAAAGTTTTCATAGTTATTTTTGTAAAGTAATTAATGTTATACATTCAATATACATAATAATTATATACACTCGCATACCTTACATTAAAATGTTAACATACTTACATGGTGTAGCCAATGTAAGTTTTTCTCTTGTGAAATTGTTTATATTGTGGTATAGTCGGGTGTATTATATTATAGAAGTTTATATATTTAAAATATATATTTAAATGAATCGTATCGGATCGCAGTATTAGGTTAAATAGCAATACCAGATCATAGTGCGTTATATAAATGTTGTTTGTAGCAGATTATAAGTTTTGTTGCAAATACATTGATTTGTTATTTTAAATATTGTTTTATTTGAATCCTTTTGAATTAGTTGTATTTCTTTCCAGTGCCGATTCTCGAGCCAAATTGTGATTGGGATCGAAGCATAGTTTGGTATGTGAGGTATATGGTGGAGGGACCAATGATATTAAGTTCTATGTTTTTATACATATGTGTTTTCTCTTTAAATTTTATAATAATGTTGAATATGTTAAAGGTTATAGTAAGGGAGGCTAACAGGCTTTCTATCGTGTAGTCACTCAACCGTGTGAGACGTCGGCAGAGCCTACGTCACTCAATGGCGTCGTATCAAAATCTACAGGATTAGCACGTAATGCTTATCTATTATGTTATGTCTTTAACTTTGGTAGTGCGTTGACGCGCATTACTTGTGGACTTCCTAATGTGTTGAGTACGCCGAATAGCGGAAGAAGCGGACTACAAGTAATAAGTATGTAAAAAAATGTGCAAAAGATAATGAATAATATTATACCTCCAAAATGAATGATATTTTTAAAAATTGTATATATAAAATATTTGCGAATAAAGACTTATATAAGTACAGTTTTATATACATTTATTTTATTCATAATGTCTATGTCTCCATACTATCGCTGGGCTCTGTTGTGATCGACACCAGCGGCCGGGACCCGAAGCGCTTGTTGACTGAAAATAAAAGGAGACATTACAACAAAACATTTACGTGATATTTTTTAAATTGTTTAGGTCAAATATAACAAGACGAAGTGAGAAGTGTTTATTGTACTGGTCGGTGTAATCTAGACTAATATAAGTAATTTTGAGCAGGTTAGGGTCTAACTAACGACTCGGAACCGGTCATAATAGCCTTTATGTCTACGAAATAAGGGTGTTACTAATACCATTCGCATCGGCTCGGCTCGGACGACTCGGCGCGACGCCGGCTGACGGCGAAATGAGCCGTTTGTCGATTAACCGATCGCATCCGAACGCCGTTGAATCTAGCGGAACGTTTCCGACTGCTACCGAACAAACCGGCTGCTGATAGGCGACAAGCCACGTAGTGTGGTGATACGCACTCGGCTTAAGCCAATTCCGCGTCGATAAATGCGGTTAGACCCTAAGTGTAGGGCCACATCTGCGGAACGTACGGCGCCGAACCTTCCGCTAAATACGCTCGTAGTGTATTTCAAGTTATCTATGACACATCAGTACGCGGCGTAATTTCGACTGATGTGTCATAGAGCGGAAGGTTCGGCGCCGTACGTTCCGCAGATGTGGCGCTACACTTAGTGTAGGGCCACATCTGCGGAACGTACGGCGCCGAACCTTCCGCTAAATACGCTCGTAAGTGTATTTCAAGTTATCTATGACACATCAGTACGCGGCGTAATTTCGACTGATGTGTCATAGAGCGGAAGGTTCGGCGCCGTACGTTCCGCAGATGTGGCGCTACACTTAGTGTCCAACCCTGGTGTCGGGGTTTTTAAAGCGCCTAAAGGCCTTCAACTTGATCTATCGATTGACATGACCGGGACTCCGAAGCACGTTAGCGTTCAGATAGAAGTGCCACCATCGGCCACCCATCCAAGTAGGGGCCGAGCTACACTTTGCTTAACAATCAACCCAATACTGACAGTCGTCGCTGAGGGTGAGGTCGACCATCTCGATGTAGTTCTCCTTGTTGTCGCCGCCCACCGCCACGGCGCGCGGCGCGTCGGGACACGCGGCGCAGCACAGCGCCTGCCCCACGCGCCCCGCGCGCTCGCTCGCCTGACTCGCGCCACTCCTATAAAGGAATTACTAACGTTTTACACCGATTCAAACCCGTTTATAACGAAGGAAAGATCATACTAAGTAAGTGATTATTAGCCTGTAATGTCCCACTGCTGGGCAAAGGCCTCCCATTTCACTGAAGATATCAGTACAGTAAGGATTAGTCGTAATCACCACGCTTGCCGAGTGCAGGTTACCTTGTAATATCCCACGTTTTGAGTTTCCCGTCAGTACTTGTAGTAATCATTAGACCGGGCACTTTGGGACTCAGTATTAAACCTGAAACCAAAACATAATAAATGTTTATAAAAACGAAGATAATAAAATGTATAATCTGATCTAAACTGTATAATTGAACTCGCTAATTACTGGATGTTACAGTTAATTACAAAAGCTGACGAACAAATTCAACATTATAACAATTCAATATAATTCAATATTAACACTTCTAGAAGTAAGCAAAACATGTAGATTACTTCTGGAAAATTGTGAGACAAAGTTTCTAACTTTGTTTGTAAAGGCAAGTCTCAGAAACTAGCTATCCGATTCGAATAATTCTATTTATAATGGATAGCCACATTCAACGGGAAGGTTATAGGCTATTTTTCATCCCAAAAATTCCTACGGGGACGGGCATATCGCGGGTTAAACCGCGGGCGCCGCTAGTATGTCGTACCTGTGACTTCCTTTTCGTGTGCGGCGATAGTCCACAGCGGCTCGTCCTGCCTGCAGTCCACGTATGCCACCTTACCTTCGTTGTTACTCATCTGGGGACAGTCAACGACATTTTTAGACATGTTGCTCAATATGAAAACGAATTTAAAATTAAAACTAGCCTAGTTTCACTTTACTTCTACAATAAAGATAAATAATTGGGAAGGACCTGCGTCTAGAAGAGAAATACAAGTAACAAGATGTAATTGTAAGGAAAAGAGTTCTAATGAAAATCAGTAGAGAATCGGTAAGATCAGGAGCCATACCATGACCTCTTAGCGCGATACAAATGCGGACCTAAACTAGTTCGCTGTCAGTTTTCGTACCATGACATCAATGAGTGACAAATTGTAGTTGCTTAGCAAATTACCTAAACTGATTCGCTATTTGTCATACTAAAGATGTTTTCGTTTAGCGGTGGGTCGTTGACGTATTTTCCGTCGACGCAACGAGACCGTTTATGGTAAACGATAAACTAGTTTAAAAAACAGTCCAATTTTCGACTAGTTTACTTCTTAGACTGAACGTGAGCAGTTGTACTACGCTACGGCGATTATTACAAAACTATTTAAAATAAAATAAACTGAACTCCCCCTCATACTTTTCCAGGCTTAGGACTGGCAGGTTTATTTGTATGTAAAATTTTATGTTTTTAAAAGTGTTTTATTAATAAATATAAGGTGCACATAAACCTGGCGTATTTAGAAGTTCATTTCATTTTATATACATTTTCATGGGTATTTACACTATTTACACAATCAATTTATTTATATTTACAAGTAATTCTCGAACCTTTTTTCATTTAAATTAACATTTAAAAACATTAACTTTTCTACTAACGAATATTACGAATTTATTGTAAACAAACAAAATTTAAATTAATGATAAAGCAAAATGTACCTAAATAGAAAACATTAAGAGTCTATTTTAAATTATCATAATTACGACCAATCTCGGCGAACTAGACTACTTCGGTAATATTCGGCTACTTTCGTATTTCACTCGACGATGACGTAGGTTTAAGTATCGTCGCGTTGTGAACTGTGAACTATAAACAGTCTACCGTTCTCTGATAAACTAGTTTATGAATGAACTACAAGCAACGCGTTGCGCTTTGGTCGAGCGAAGTTCACAGTTCACAGTGTGAACGTGTCGACCAAAGCGCAACGCGTTGCTTGTAGTTCATTCATAAACTAGTTTATCAGAGAACGGTAGACTGTTTATCCGTTCACGCCAAAGAAACAGTCTAAAAAAACTGTTCGTTCATTAAACGCTCACCACTATTTTCGTTCATTCATTTGGTACCATGAGCGTCTTTTGCGGCTTTGGTAAAGCGTCTCAGCTGTCAAAATTAGCAATTCAATAAAAGATACATTTTTCTAACATAAATTGAACCGTTGTTGATATTTTTAACAACAATAAGTATGTATTTTAGTAAATTATTAATGTTTAATTGTTCCTTACTATAAACAATGCATTTGTGCAAATAACTTAATGATATTCAACTGAAAGAATTGATTAAAATGTGCGAGTTTGCATTTAAAAATTAAATTAATTATATTAAATTAAGAACTTTGGAGCTTTTGGAGATTAACGAAGAAAAAGTAAATCGACGTTTGAGGCGATGTCCACTAAGATACTAAGATTAAGTCGAACCCGTTGAATGATTACATGATTGGAGAGTGAAGAATTTATTAGTTCTTACACGATATAGCCTCACCAAACAATTGGTGAAAACTGAGACCACTGAGACCACTGTCTAAAGACCCCAATAAAATCAACAGACCTTTACATTATTAAAATTGGACATTTCTTTTCTGAGTTATGATGAGAAGTAAATATGTACTTACACAAAATAAAATACGAGCGCGGACGGGTTGTAGTACTGTATAGTGTACATTGAGCGCAGGGGATGTACGAGTAGGTAGGTATTTACGAGGGTAAACATGACTATCAATATAAACATGGAGGATATGCTTTGTTTTATCCCGAATTTCCCCAATGAAGCGAGAGCGACAAGGCACAAGGCTCTAGAATTCTGAGACTTAACTTATATTCCTGGTTAATCCATAATACTCGTAGAAATAAATCTTTATCAATCGCAATTTATATCAAACGAGCTTGAAGGTAATAATTTAAATGCAAAAAATATACCTATAATAATATATTTAATCTATGTCTATATTATAATCTATGTCTATATTTTAATCTATGTCTATTTTATATTCTATGAATTGTTTGATCTTTGCCAAAAATGAAATGCCACTTTCAGTGACGTTCCGAACACTTAAATCTTAATTTTATTTTGGATGTCTGTTTAAAATTAAAAATACCATTGGTTTCTGGAGCAATAAATACTATAAAGTTCAAACATTTTATGATTACAAATTAGGTAAAAATAATTATTGTGTGTATAAACAAACCAATGTTTGTTTTAAATAATACTTATCATTTTAAATAGGTTCTCATAAAAACCGTAACTTTCCGTAATTTTAATTATTAAGGTTTTCGAACGCACCTTAATAACTTCTCTTAGAGGAAGTGACGCAATTAGCCGATCAGCAAAATGGTTTGTTCATTCATTCAAAGCGATGGCGATTCAAGTGCGATATTGTTTAAATAAGGTCACGGTACGAATTGAAACGCAAACCTAAACTAATCTGCTTGGATCTTGAGACGCCATCTAAGAGGTCATGGTATGGCTACTGTACAGTTTTAGTCAGATTTGAAAATAAAAAAATATATAATCATAATAAAAAAACAGGTTTCTCCGGATTCTAGTGCCTTTCTGTCTTGACTTAATAGTGGATCATGTAAATAAACACTGTCAAAGTTTGTCCAGGTATATTATATTGCAGGCCTCCATTTTATTTGACAAGACCTCAATAAAGGGAAATAACCATCAATTCTAATACGTGTATTTGTATGTTAAATGAGTGTATTTACCGCGAAACAGAAGGGATTCTGTATGTCCCAGACGACGCGCTCGATCTCGGGCAGCAGCGCCCACTGGCGGCACGCGGCGGGCGCGCGGCAGTCCGAGACGCGCGCGCGGCCGTCGCACGCGCCCGACACCAGCGTCTGCGCCTCCAGCGGGTGGAACTGGACGCACTGGACCTGAGGCAGGGGCAGCGACCTTACTACTATACAACGGGCTAGGAGGCGACATTTTTTAAGATATAGTGCCTTATTTATCATGAGCATGACTTATTAACAACGTTTGCTATCAAATTGTTTGTCACATTCTGACACACGCAATTTTCCAAAGAGAAAAAGAGACAAAACACATTATAGCAGTGGTTTAGTTTCACCGCGTTTATTAATAAGGCTGCTAATGCGTTTCATTTTAGCTATCAAATTGTGTATCCTTTTCCGACATACACTATTTAACAAAGAAACCCAACAATTTAAAACAGTTTTAGTGCCAAAAAAACAGTCATTTTTTTATTTTATTTTTTATAAATACGATGTCCATTCTGTAGGTGCTTGTATACTGAAAAAAGAACCGTATGCTATTTGGAACTAAGTACATAAAGGAATAAGTAAAACTACAATACCGTAACAATATCTATTCGTATAAAACTTTATAGATATCTTTCGCTTACTTTATCCTGGAAGTAGTCAAGTTTGGTGTGCGGGACTCCTTTGTCCAAGTCCCATAGAAGAACTGTACTGTCCGCGGAGCCACTCGCTAATACGTGTCTGTAAATAAAAACTTTATATGAAAAACTAAAATATATACAAAGAAATATACCGGCAGAATTGAGAACCTCCGCCTTCGGTGTTTGAAGTCGGTTAAAAATGTAAATTAATTGTAACTCTAGGCATATTCATGACTCACAGCTCAGAATATTCACGATCAATTATATATCCTTTCATACAAACGACAAACTACAACATAATAACAGCCAAAGACACATACAAACTATTAAGATAAAACTAATTTCCATTTATACCATCATAAACGATATTTAACTTAAACAGTGTTTTTAAGTGTTTTGTCTGTTTCGCTCTTTGGCAAATAGCGTATGTCGGAGAGGGACAAACCATTTGATAACTAAAGTGTTGTTAATAAGCGTTTATATAAAGCCCTAAAACTCTTGATATGGGTTCTCTTAGAACCCATATCTCTATTCATTCTTCTTTTTCTTATCGAGTGGATGGTCAACCTGACCAATCCTGGTGTCAGAGTTATTGAGCCGCCAAAGGCCTCTGACATGGCTCATGTAACGACTACTATCCGAAGAAAGTAACCGGGACCGCGGCTTAACGTGCCCTCCGAAGCACGGAATCATCTTACTTTTCAGGCAATCAGGTGATTCAGCCTGCAATGCCCTAACCAAACTTAGCGACAGTCTCACAAAGTGATTTTTGTGAGATATCCCCACCGGGAATCGAACCCGGAACCTCCGGATCGTGAGCCGAGTGCTCAAACCACTAGACCACGGAGGCTGTTAATTTAAGCTATTATTTATTCTCTATTCATAGCATATTCATAGCCGTTAGAACTTACGTAAAGTTTCTATTCCAAGATAGATCTAAAACAGCGTCCTTGTGTCCAACTCGCTTAGTTTTCTTCTTCTTGCTGGGTTTCTTGCCGAGTTTGAAAGCTGGCTCTAAACAATTCTCTATGTCCAAGTCCCAGACTTGAATGACTGGGTCCATACCGCCTAGGGCACACAGGTTACCTAGAAACATACAAAATAAATAATTTGCATTAAGCTTATTACATAAACTTATTAAAAATTACAACATACTTTAATGTAGTACACAAATCAATTTTACAAATCTAAACATATAACTATATAAAGTAAGTACTATCTTTCATTATATCGGTAACAAAAATACATCATACAATCGATACTGATGTGTTATTTCGACAGATCAAATATAAGCATCGGTGGTTCAGTGGTAGAATGCTCGCCTGCCACGCGGGCGGCCCGGGTTCGATTCCCGGCCGATGCATGACTTTTTATTTTTCTTTTTATTTTTTGCAACACACAACAACCTATTTGTATTATCTTCTTTAATATAGGTATATACTTCTATTAAAAAAAAAAAATTACAATAGTGATATTATGCCAAAATGTTGGTTACTAACTTTTCGTTAGATAAATTAGAATCTATAATAATATGTATAGGCTGGACCGATTTTAATAATTCATTTTTTATTGTATTTATCTTGGTCAGGAATAGGATACTAAGTAATAAAAATCCCGAAATTCCTACGGGAACGGGTGCGCTGCGGGTGAGCCGCGGGGCACAGCTTAGCTGGTACAAAACATTTTTTTACCTGGTTTTGGGTCCGTGGGGTCATGGCTGAGCCACTCGATGCACAGCGGGAACCACGGCAGTATGACGTCATGGTGCACGTAAAACGAACCCTCTTCTTTGTTGAATACTGAAAAAAATATTCATTAACTCCCTTAATCATGAACACTCTCTAACTATAACATTGTTAGTGAGTGTTTTGTCTCTTTTGCTCTTTGGAAAATAGCGTGTCAGAAAGGGACAAACCATTTGCTAGCTAAAATGCTGCTAGTAAGCGTTTATGAATAAGGCTTTAAATATTTATTAATACTGTTTACTCCATATATACAAAGTGTTTTATTATATTACACTAGCTGCGCCCCGCGGTTTCACCCGCGTTGTACCCGTTCCCGCGGGAATTTCGGGATGAAAAATAGATGTTGGCCGATTCTCAGGCCTACCCGATATGCTCACAAAATTTCATGAGAATCAGTCGAGCCGTTTCGGAGGAGTATGGCAACGAAAACTGTGACACGAGAATTTTATATAAAAATATTATAAAGCTGAAGAGTTTGTTTTGTTTGTTTGTTTGTTTGTTTAAACGCGCTAATCTCAGAAACTACTGAACCGATTTGAATAATTCTTTCACTGTTAGATAGTCTATTTATCGAGGAAGGCTATAGGCTACATTTTATCCCGAAATTCCCACGGGAACGGGCACAACGCGGGTAAAACCGCGGGGCACTGCTAGTTTTATATATTAGATAAACATGCGGCACACTGAGGTTTTACCCATTCCCAGTAAGGATTATGGGATGAAAATTAGCCCAAAACCAAAAATTATTATGGAGTTCTGATTTTGCTTTTTTCAATTCATGTTCATTGAAAAGTTAAACTTCAGGGAGTACTTACTATAAACTTCTAATACACTGGCATCACTCTCAACGTGACCTACGAGGAGCAGGTTATCATCAGGCTTGATGATGTCATCCTCTTCATCACTGTCAGGACCCTCGGTCTGCAAAGAAGAAGAGAAGTATGACCCTGTAATGTCCCATTGCAAGGATCTCTCATCTCTAATCTCTACTTTTTTTAAAGATATAAAAAAGAAATGCATTAAATAATATTCTTACTGGCTCCTAAAGCAGAATAGGCAGAATAGTATGAAAATGTGTACTTTTGTTTTTTCTCTACCACCAATATCTATGCAAGTGTGTCTAAGGAACTTAAGGAACACTTGAAAGGTGTGCGGCAGCTACTTGTGGCATTTCCAAAATAGGACACTGCAGTCTTCCAATCATTGCGTGGCTAGCTTTGAATGGCGTGCTGCTTTGAATTGGACATATGTACCTACATCAAAAAAATTAAAGATTACAATTTTAAGCACTTACCCTGATCTGCACATCCTCACTAAGATCTCCCAGGTTAGGTAATGTGGCTACGGATCCCAATCCAATAGCATTCACTGAAAATTTAAAAAAAAATATTGAAAAAACATTCAAACTTGCATAGTGTTAGATTAGCTCAGCCAATAGGTGATGATGTTTTGGAAATGTTTCATAACCAACTTCAAAAATGAAGAGTTTTAATTAGTCTCATAGGAATCTTTTCTTTTTATTTGAGTATAGAAGAAAGAGAGACAATTAATGTTACAAAGTAAAGTTATAAAAAAAAATTACTACTAAAACTTATGTACCATTTTGTTAATTAACCAGCAAGAAGTGTCTTTAAAAATTTCCTGAAGATATCCCAGATGACTCATTTTGAAAATTAATTATTCTAATTATGAAATCATCTTATCTCACCAGGTCCTTCTGCATCATAGTTTTCGAAGTTGAACTCATCATTGGGGTTAGCGGGCGGGTCGGGCGCAGTGCTGGGGCCACCTTCTCCCTCGCCATCGCTTTCATCATCGCCTTCCTCTGTCAAGCTACATCAAATGTGTTTAAAAAACATCAATTCAATCAATGAAGGTGCTTATTAAAGTCATGGTCTTCTTTGGTCAAGTTACAGTTTTATACCAAATTAGCAGCGCCCCGCGGTTTTACCTGGCTTTTAGTACGAAAAATAGCCTATACCATCCCATTGAATGTGACTATCCATTACAAAAATAATTATTCCAATGGGACCAGTGGTTCCTGAGATTAGTGTTTTAATAAAGTCGCAGGCAACTATTAAATATTTATCATTTTAAATTGAACTCAAGCGTACTTACCGTAAATCTGTAGCAGTCTGTTTAATAATATTCTCCAATTCTTTCTCGGTTAATTCAATCTGAGGAATGTTAATGAATAAAGTATATTATATAACTTAAGTTCACTTAAATTTATTTACGGGTAGCTATAGGGAATAACTAGCAGGTTTTAAATCGATAATTAGATTTCCCGTGCAAAATCCGGACTGAAATATCTTTCTGCACTTATTTCAAAACTAAACATGAATGCCATGGCATCGGTTCATTGGTATGGAAACGGACAAACAATACTCCATATCCTTTACTTTCAAATGCAGAATTGATAGCAGGATTGTCTTTTCGAATAAATAAATACTCAATTAAAGTTGTAAGCGAAGTGATAATGTTGTCGGTTTAGGTTACGTTGAATTTACCTTCTCTGGAACCGCCTTCGCAACCCCACGTTGCACGAAGTGCATGCATGATATCAGACTAACAGTAGGAGTATTTTCTTCCATTTTGACAAAATTGAACTACAATTTACAAATTAAAACAAAGCACGTGCCGCTGAGAAAAAGCGCACACTTTTCTTCCCAATGTTTACATCGCATACCTATAGCATGATAGCATCGCATCCACAACACAGTCAACTAAGTGTCAAGTGTCAATCAGTCAGCATGTGATGTCAAAAGCGACAGTGACAGTGATAACATTAAAAACTAAAAGCACAGACTGAAAGATGGTAATAGATATTTACCTTATCTATGCTTTAAATAATAGATTGCTAAAAACACCCAAAAATAAGAGCTATAATATTGTAGTCAGTATTGTAGCCATAGAAGGGGTGTCTCTATGTATAATGTAAAGCTTTGTACTGATTGTTTTTCTAAGAAGACTTAGCAACTCATTTATTTATATAGTACATGACTTTTTAAACTTTTCCGCGGTTTTAAAATCCTCCCTCCTCCGAGTCTCTGGTTATTCGTCAGTCAATCTGTGCAATGTGCATTATAATTGGTAAAGATAATCTGTGGTTCAGTTCTGGGTTTTTAATGTGGTTTTGAGACTCACATTTAAATGTCACGGAAGGAATACTGAGTGCAAGTTCATTTATTTCTAAGCTATTTCGTACGTTATATTAAATTCGTATCCCGTTGCTGTGAAATATTAATTACAGTAAAACCCATATTTTTGAAAAACATGCCGACTTATTGTTCTGTTCCTTATTGTGGCAATAAATCTAGTGGTCATAAATTTCCAAACGACCCCGAAATGGTAAAACAGTGGGTTAGTGCTATACGAAGGCAAAATTTTAAACCTACAAAAAATAGTCGAATATGCAGACAACATTTCCAGGATAATGATTACTTATGTAAAACGTCAAAGATAACAAAACAACGTAAGTGTTAGAAATAATATATTTCAAACTTATAAACTCTTTGAATTTTTTGACAGACTTGAGACCATTTATCTTGCTATTGGGTCTAGATCACAAGCACGCTACGTGCTTGTGATCCCCAATGCCAAATAGTGTGTCTAGTGTGAAAAACACATGGGATTTTTTTCTAAATGTATTAAATAAAAGTACATAAATAGACGCATAAATTCTGAAAATTTAGTTTTCAAATAACAATGGGCCGTAGCAAACTAAACAAGGTGACGAACTTCGAAAGCGAATAATTTGTATGTGGGTTCGACGCGGGAAAATCATGTTACCAAATATCTAAAGACTGAAAATGAAAGTTAGAAAATTATTTAATGCACTGTAAATCTGGGAACTATCAAAATTCCCAGATCCACAGTGCAATCTATCATTCAGCACTTTAAAAGTGAAATGACATTTTGTTTGAAGAAAACTGGTCGACCACGTATCATCAGATAGGTTGATGCGATTTAATAATTTCTATGTTTTAGCTAAAAACAGGCTAAAGACCAGCGCTATTCCAAGTCAGTTTCATTGGAATAATCCTTCTCTATCGAAGTTAACAACAGTTAACAGAAAACCGTGTTTTGTTCAGCAGTCTGCGATAGCTTGTGAGAAAGAGGAGATGGATAAGTAAGTAAATTGATGTTATGGTTAAAATTGAATAAAGGATAGAAACAGCATTTGCGGAAAAAATCTTCAATTACAAAAATATGGAGGTTAGAATATTAGTCAGTTAAAGTAAGATTGAGAGTCTGTGGAATTTACATACCTGTCACCCATGCTGTCACCACAGCCTGTCACTCCTTTGTTACCGTCTATCTACTTTTCTCTGCATGCCAGACTGACAGCTCGGACTGGTTTGATATTAATTATCACAGTTAATTATGTCAATAAGCTAAAGTCAGATGAAAAAGACGTGTGGCACTCGGGGACTGCCGCGGTAAAGCTATTGCATACCTAGTTATTTTTTGTATCACCAGATGGCGTTAGTGGGGAGCGTTAGGTTTTTTGCGTGAGGTTTTTTCGTTACGGAATTTCTGGATTCGGTCCCCCGCGCTCAAGGCCCGCGATAGAAGCTATGCAATAGCTGAATAATTTACAAAAATATAAATATATCAGTACAAGTAGACGAGCTCTTAATTGCAAGAGTGAGATGACACATTTGGCAAAATGTGTATGTGTGAGCAGGACATAGCACATTTTTTTTATCTCTATTTGCTTGCGTTCGGTTTTTTTGTTGTTTGCCAATTGCCATCACTGGTCATTGACGGCAAACAAACTGCGGTGTCAAAATATTTTCGTTGTTAAAAACTGTGAAACGCATACTTCTATGTAATTTGTGACTATATATCTAAAGGTAAATTAAAAATATTTAGTGTCTAGTGATGGTGAATTGCTGTGTACATGGCTGTAAAAATCGTAGTGAACGAAATCAACCAAACATAACCTTTCATCGGTAAGTAGCATTTTTACCTATTACAGCAAGTGAATCAAATAAATATTGTACTCAAGACAATTTTGTGTCAATATTAAGCGAAATTTATTGATAATTTCATCTAAAAATGCGATATATTTCTAACTTGATTTATGTACCTACTAACCAAAGTGGGAGACATTTTATGTTAGGTTGATAGCTATGTTAGTTACTTCGTGTCATTTGTGTATTAATCGGATAATAACTTGACGGGGATACCAGCACTTAATTATTTTTACCCCTGAACATATTTAATTTTTACTTATTTTTTAGATTTCCGAATGTACCAATTTTAAGAAAAAAGTGGACCTAGTGCACGGGTCGAATTAACTGGCATCCAAGTCGTCACTCCCGAATCTGCTCACGACATTTTGAAGCTAGTTGTATTCGACAGAAATTAAATAGTACTCACTTAAATCCACGTTCGATACCCACTCTTTTCATCTTTTCAAGGTTATGTATTAAACTATATTTGATCCACACAATGATTTTTTTTGCATCTAAAATTATATCACATCTAATATACGCGCGCGAACTGAATTCTTTCAGGGCCTGTGACAAAGCGCGTAAATAAATGTGTTAATTAAGATTTGTCTAAATATACTATTAAGCTGAAAATAAATTTATATCGTAGTATAAATTATAATAAAATTACAATTACAACTCATTTGTTTTCACGCTTCACCTTCACCCCGGCCGCATTCAGTATTCGCTCGGGTCCTGTTTTTATTTATAACCGACTTCCAAAAGGAGGAGGTTATCAATTCGTCGGAACCTTTTATTTTATTTTCAAGTAAATATCAAAACGTTATAAATACCCCGCCCCTTGAAAGTCTTATGACAATCAATTGAATGACTCCTACGTAGTAGACCGTACAATCAAAATAATAAAGTACCAGATTACCCACACGATGGGGTAAAATCTAAGTATGGCAATATTAATTGCACATAGCTGTAGTATAGTACTTATGTCAAAGTGACTTTGACATAAGTACGTTATCAAATCAAACTAACTAGGTAGGTATCGCTATCTCATACTGCATACGCTGAGGGAGGACTTGTCTACCTATACCTCTCCGTCTACGTAATAAAAACATAATTAATTAGTTGATTGTTGATTGATTTTTGTCTTACTAAATGAGAGTAGAAAACCAATTTTAGATCGTTAATTAAAGTTGTGTTATTTCTAAAATGTACATTGCATCGAAAGTCCGCTAATTGCCGTTATTAGCATGTGTAGCCATTATCAGTGAACATAGTTTTTCAAGAATCCCTTGATTGTTAACCAGCATTTCGCCCGCAATGGATATTCCAGTTGAAGGTACGTACAGCATAATATAACGCCTATTTTTTATATTGTATTCTTATACTATTTCAAAACCGGTGCTACGCTGATGATGTTCCGAGTATCTCTGTTTTCACTTTACTGTAACTTTGTTGAAGGATTTAATGACTGCTACGACCAGTAAGAAGAAACAGATCGATACAAGCGATTATTTCATTATATGTATTTGAAATTGTTATGGTTCCTATTCAATCTGGGCGTATTATCATGGTAAATTTTAAACTCATAAACATACAATTATCTGAAATTTTGTAATTATTATGAACCAGCTCATGTAGATATATAAAGTAAGGCACAATTTAATAATTAGCTAATGATTTCAATATCTTTCAGTTTTTTAGTCATATGAAATTAAAGGAATATCTCTAGTATATGATTGACTAGCAGCGCCCCGCGGTTTTACCCGCGTTTTGCCCGTTCCCGTAGGAAATCCGGGATAAAATGTAGCCTATAGCCTTCCTCGATAAATAGACTATCTAACAGTGAAAGAATTATTCAAATCGGTTCAGTAGTTTCTGAGATTAGCGCGTTTAAACAAACAAACAAACAAAACAAACTCTTCAGCTTTATAATATTAGTATAGATGCTCATCTATTTATATTTGCTTCAGGTACAACAATAAAGTGTTATTTTTGGTTTAGGCCCATCTCGTAGCCAGATTTGGTAGCTAGCTTCCAAATGGGAGAAATAATCCCGATTCGAAGCTGGCTACGAAATAGGAATTCGAAAGTCCAAGATTTAGGATTTTAACTAGTAAAAAAAAAAAAAACCCTAACCTACCGAATAGATCGTTCCCATTTAGTAGCTAGCTACAAGATGGGAAAACACTTTTCTCATTTCGTAGCTAGCTACCTAATCTGGCTACGAGATGGGCCTAAACTTTATTTTTTCCATTAATGATAGTGATGCAAATTCATAAATTCACATATGTCATGTAGTTGTTCAAACTCTTATACAACAAGCCCGTTGGCACAGTGGCAGTGAGAGCGCTTACTGTGTCGGGGGTTGCGCGTTCGATTCCTGCCCGGAGTCAACAATATGTGCAGATATAGTTGTTGGCGACAATGTCTGGGTGTCAATTATATATTCTAAAGTATTTGTGTATGTATAAATAGTAGTATCAGTGAATTAGATGCCATAACACTCACAGCTTAGAGCTTACTTTGGGTCTAATTAACCGTGTGTGAATTTGTCCAGGTATATTTATTTATTTATTATTTATTTATGCAATTGTTGCCAGATATAATACATAATATGTAATATGATCACTAAAAATGTAGAAAAAAGGATCCTCACGGTTTCCCAACGTTTTGTAGTCTATTGGAAGCAAGTTAATCGGACACATTCTAGAATTATCCATAGGTATGGAGACTGGTTGAACCAGGGTGAAATTTTCCATCTTTCAACTGCAGCTGTCTGCGGCAACATGCAGCAGGGTCGTCTTACATCTACAAGAGGACAACAGGAGACACTGAACTTTGCAGCATGCAGAAACAGGTTTCCGCAACGCAGGTTAGCAGAGTTAGCTAACATAGACAGGACTCAACACTTACAGAGTCTACTTTTAGTAATACCACTTCTCTGGTCTCCATTCCATTACTAACTTATATTTTTATTAAAAAGACTAAGTTGTCAGAACATAGTTTTTTTGATGAAGAAATTGTATAATATCTTGGTTCCTTTATTAATTGCCACTTTATAAATATATCTGTGTATATGATTAGGATTACTTAACTGGTATTATTTGAATGTTTATTAAGTTTTAGAACACCGGTAATTATTTTGTTTTTTTTAGTATAATTTGTTAATAAAATGTTTTGTATGAAATGATATTTGTTAATTTAATCTGATCTATTTTTATACTTACAATAGCCATTTGTTTTTTTTAAATGGGTATCAATGGTGGCCCAAACCGGTCTTATTATAGGGTGATTGGTTTAAAATAAGGCAACCTTGCCTGCCTGGGGGCCCAACCTGCCTGAACTGATGGTTTAGATGTGAAGATCGCCTGCATTATGCCTGCCTGCCTTATCAATTGACTGCCCTATGATTAATTACTTTGCTATCTCGAATAAAAGATGAACTTAGTTAAAATATTAAATGTAGGTTCCTGTGTTCACAGTCCATCAAAGGATGAGACCAGTCAGAATCAAAATGAGATAGAAAATGCTGACACTGTAAAACATGCCTCAGCCGAAAACTGGGAATGTAGAGCATGTTTGACAAATATTCAGGATGAGTGCAGAGTTTACGGACTGTTCCAGATGTTGCCACAGAAGATGTCTAGTCGGGACGTTCCTATTGTGGAACACTTGAACAAACTTGCTGATATACAGGTCAGTTACAATACCGGCATGTACTTTATAAGACTGTCGAGATACTAAACGAAGATTCAATTAACGTTATTGCTTAAAAAGGATTTCATACCTATTTTTAAATTACAGATATTCTTTGCACATCAGTGGGACTTTACAGGCTAATATTGTTTCCTTTTTTAACAGATATCTGAATCAGACCGGCATACAAAAGTGATATGTTCAAATTGTTTTTTATTGCTGAAAAAGTTGGTTGCATTCATATCATTGGTTCAACAAAGTGATGCCAAGTTGAGGCAAAAGCTGACAGATGATTCAAATTGTCTGTGGCCAAAACCTATACTGGTCAATAAGAATATAACAGATTCAAATTTAGAAATTGAGATAAAACAGGAAGTTGTATCGGATGATGAAAATGAGAATAGTCAGGATATGGACGTAGATCAAGATAATGAATTCAGAATGGATATCAAGGTAGAACCAGAGGAAATACAAGATAACTGTAACAGTTATAATGAAGGCAACGAGGATTGGACGGTACCAGAATATAAAGAAACTAAAGCCATTGACACTGGTGAAGAAAAACCCAATAATCTAATTCCAATAGAAATTAAAGGCAATGTGTCTCAAGAAGAATTTGGAAAAGATAAGGAAGTGGTAAATAATATTACAGAGAATGATACTAAGTTAAAGGATAATTGTGAAGCGGATAGCGGCAGTGAAAGAACTGTAACTGATGATGATATGGATCAATTAATTACAGACGAGAAGAAAAGTATTGATAATAGTCATAATCAAGGTGTTGATGGCAAAGTGAGTATTTATTGAGTAATATTAGGTATTAGAGTAATATAAGTTATACTTTAGAATAACACATGGGATACATTTTATCCCGAAATTCCCGCGGGAACGCGGGAACGCGGAGTACAACGCGGGACGCGGCTAGTACGTCTATAAAATTATCTTAAATCTATTTCAGTTAGTAAACAATATCAAAGAAGAACCTACATTGGAGGATGAAATAGAAGTGTTCCCTGATCTGCCACTGGACTGTATGCTCTGCGTGAAAAGCTTTAGATCTGTTTCGGGGTTAAAGGTAAATTACTTTTTATTATGAATACACAGGTTGTTACGTGAGACCATGAAATTGAAAAGAGATATGTAAATATATTTTTTGTTACGCCTTTCTTCATTAGGCGGCTCAATGAACTGTCACATGGCTCAAAAATTTAAAAATAAGAACAATCGATTTGATCTTAAGATAGAGATTCCGATGTTGCGTCGAAAAACTGCTTAGTTCATAGACAATACTATAGAATAGATAGATAGACCTAAACTACCATGTTGGGTTGAGTCTTTGGTTAGTTAGACCATAGACAGTCAAATTGATTAATTTTTTCAGTCGCACGTGATCGCTCAACATTCTTACGAAGGTATAACAAGGAAGTCTGAAGACTTGACCCCTCCGTCTAAATATGATAACTACTGCAAGAGATGCAATCAATGTAAGTGATATTATGTAAAAATGGGGAGGGCAAAATGTACCGAGCTCAAAATCAAAATTAATTACAATATAATTACATATTATTGTTATTTGTTTAATATCAAAATACTTGTTTAATTTTATCCCGACATCTTACTAATCTTGTAAAAATTTTTCCTATGAAATTGTACTGTGTTTACTTGTTATGAATGCTGTACACATCTGTTATTGGTGTTCATATCAGAAATGTACTTTGTAACTCTAGATTTTATTGTACATATATTATGCAACACTGTTGATGTGTCATTAAATAAATATTATAAAATTAAGTCCGCATCTGTTTGCAATAAAATAAAAACTATTCAATGGACTTACATGCTTGGTCCATCGATGAATCAAGAGGATTTTTTGAGCTACTTTTCAATTCCATCCAAAATTCACTAAACGCTATAATTAAGTTAATTTTTATTCCAGATTTTGACTCCAGCAAAGAATTCAAAGTGCACGGGAATGTGTGCTTCAAGTGTTTTGGATGCAAAGCTATGTTCTGCAGTTCCATTGAATTAAACAGACATAGGGACAAGTGTGACATGAATTGCAAAGCGCCACCACACACTGTTACGTTGAAAGAGGAATTAAGGTAATCTATAGATCTAGGGCCTTATTTATAAAGGCTTATTAACAGCACTTTAGTTATCAAATGGTTTGTCCCTCTCCGACATACGCTATTTGCCAAAGAGCGAAAGAGACAAAACACTTTAAAACAGTGTTTAAGTTAAATATCGTTTATGAATGAGGCGGGTAGCCTCATTCATAACGATATTTAACTAAGCAAAAAATGCATGACACATTTACAAACTTTTTGGTACTATAATTTAAAAAAGGGTTAAAGCTGTAATGTCCCTCTGCTGGGCAAAGGTATCTTATCACACCGAATATATCGGTACCAGAGAGGGCCCTTTTTGGTCAATATATATATTTTATTTAATCATCATAGCTACGGCATTTTTTTGTAATGTGTATATAACCTTTTGAACAATTCTAGAAACTATACTATACTTTTCATTAAATAAAGGCTGTTTAGGATCTACAATTACTGCTTTCTATTTTTGCTGTTGAATTTCAAAATGGTGTTCAGAACTTGTTTCTTTTATTTAAAATATTTTATTAACAGAGAAGCAACGGATGTTCCAGCAATGGATTCCGCTGAAGCATGTGAGAATGACATAACATCAGACGTCAATAGACCAGAATCAAATAGTCGGAATGAATCTAAATTTAATAAGTCTGACTTAGAAGTAACAAGGTTAAAACAAAGTAATGAATACAAAATAAATGCACATGATGATAGGGATAATTCGTCTGTAAGGGAAGTCGAAACGGCGAATTTCCCAGAAAATCCGACTAATTTACCAGATAATGTCATAACAAATGCGATTTTACCGGATAATGTCATAAAATCGGAGGTTTTTCCAGAAAATGAACTCACACTGCCGAATTTAACGGAAAACATCCAGGAATGTGACGTAAAACCCCGGAAAATCAGTGAAAATGACATGGAAGTGCATCTAGAGATACATTCGATAGACAAAAAGGATTTGATGGAAACTAAAGGCGTGTTGAACACCGAACAAAGTTGTGATATTAATTTAAGTGATGTGACTGAGTAACTTTAAACCTTATGGGTGAGAAATTAGGTTGTATTTTACTTGGAAATGTTTTGTATAGTTGTTTTATAGTGTCAATATTAGGGACTTGTCAAAATCGATGTATATAAAAAAGTCCACTCCGAAATTCAACCTCTAACAGGACGAAAGGGCCACCCCCTTCCACCTGAAGCGAGGCGAGGGCGGGCCGCTAATGTTCTGTAATTAATTGTTTCTTTAGAGACCTGGCCAATACTCTTGATTATATTGTTTTTCCAATAAAATTTGTTCATTGGTACCTCTTGAATACTCAAACGCCTTTCAAATAATTAATTTGCAATTAATTTCATAAAATTTTGACATATTGCTGTCAATAATGCATGGAATTAAAAACTAATTAAGTAAAAAAAACATCATTTCAAAACTCATTACATTACGTATTAGATTGTCATTTTTAAAGAGAGTTTTATTGGGTCTGTATCGCGTTAGATAATTTAACGTATTTTACTAAAATACGTACCCGACGTTTCGAGCGAATTACACCGCTCGTGGTCACGGGATAACTCATTAGTGAAATACCTACGTTAAATTATCTAACGCGATACAGACCCGTTTCATTTAGTATACCTAATGAGTGCAAATCGTGTGAGTTTAAAAAGTATAAGAGTTTTAATACTACTTAAATTGATAAGTAGTAGTCAGGTAGTAGTCAGGGGTAAGCTTCAGAAATACTGATATTTTAGATATTTCAATAAAATTAATCTTGTACAAAAAACTTACGTTATTGTTGATCAGATCTGTGCCAAAAGGCATTCGGCCATTTTACTGCGAGTAACAATCAATTCATGACAGACGTTCGCATTTATTCTAGAAATATAATGTTATCCACAATGAGCATAGTGCTATTAATAAACCATGTACGTTCTAAAATTTTTTTCTCATTCAATCACCATTGCAAATTAAATTTATAAATTGACTGGGAATTTGGTTAACAACCGAATCTTCTGTCACCACGGTTCCTGTAAACTGTAAAGGGGCCGAAACGTCAGATAAAAATGTAAAGTAGAAGGGAAGTGTATCCGTAACCGTAGTTTCAATTCAAAATGAGTATTGTTCGCTTAAACTTGAAACCAGTATTAACAAGAGTTGTCAAACATTAGTCCATCGTCCATAGTCCATCGAAATGTTACATTTTTTAGGCCTAACCTTGCGTTTTTTAGAGGACGCAATTTTATTTTTTTGATGTGTAGGGGGGGATAGTGTAAAGCTAAAAACAAGTTTGTGGGGTCGCCAGGTCGCCACCCTTGTCCCACGGCCGCAATCTTGTAAATAGGCGTTGAAATGGTTTTTACGATATAACTCTTAAACTATTAATTTGATAAAAAAAAAATTGCTAACATTTTTGTTGCAAATTAAATTCTCTACAACTTTGGTCCAGTAACTTTTTGTCGTAGAACTATAAATAAAAAAGTTATAAGCGAAAATGTTCAGAAATTTGAAAAGTAAAAATAAAAGACTTAAGGGACATTACAGCTGCTGCTGATCCTAATACCGATCTATCGAAGGTCGTAGTTCAATTAGGTGGGTTCCATTTGCTCATGTCGTTCATAGGTGCGATTGGATATATCATGTCTGGTAGTGGACTCGAGGATATCTTCAAATTAATTTATGCTGAGAACTGTGTACAGCACATAATGTCTGGACATGCTTTGGTAGCCTTAGAGTATAAAATAAATTTTATACTCGATTTAGGGTCGTTTTTTTTCGTCCTGCTGCATATGTATCTGACGTGGGCAATGCCTGTGCTCACATATGTTCTTTTGTTTTTTTATACACAAAGCGAAAGGAGTAATTAAATCAAATATAGTTTCAAACTATTTATTAAGTAAAATTGATAACAACACATAAATGTTATATATTAAAATAATGATGGCAAATATTGGAATGTTTGTGCAATTATCAATCTCCAAAAATATGAACATTTCACATTTACACCATTAATCAAAATACAAAGAATAAATACTGACGGTATAACAATTTGGTTTCATAGCACAAAAATAATTAACAATACTTTTGCGATCAAACAAACTCGATTCACAGCCTTGAAGACTTCATGAAGATCAAAATAAACATTTAATACATAAAATTGAATCTAATTTTTAGTCCACAACCTTTACAAACTAGGGTTACAATCATTTCTATACAGAATATATACCTTGGCGCTAGAGCGCTTTAGCGCTGCGTAAAAGTTGAATGTTAAGTGTAACTTAACTTACTGTTACGTATGTGGATAATGAATAAGTGTCGTGTTTATAATAACAACTATAACAGACATGGGGTTACCGAGGTTATTAGCGCCGTAGGTGTACATAGGGAAGTTGGAAATTGACCACTTTCACCAATAGGAAAATGTTTCATGTATGGCAAAATTATTTGATGTAGGTTGTGACACTGTCATCTTAATAATATTTTACAGAAATGACAGGTGTCATTCCGCAATTCATGATAGTTCAATCATCTTCCGAAATGCAAGCGAATTTCATAAATAAAAGAGGCCAACCAACTTCCCCGATTCTGATAAAAGGTAACATTATCAATCTATACAAAGTTGACACTCGAACGATAACAGATGGCGTTAGTGTAGTGAGGTCTAAATGAAACTGTGTTGATGGTGCTATGACAAAAAATTAAGAAAGAAACGCATTAAATGCATCATTTAATTCCTGTTTAACTCGTTCAAGATACGTAGGATGTATAGGAATAGATTGATGATATCCATGTAAAGGTTGATTGTGGCTAGGATATACTCTTCGGCGGAGAGAGTGGTCATCATCTGTTGGGTGTCAAAGATTAGGAACAGACTAAAGAGAATGGCTCCAGTGAATGAGAGGGCGATCTCGAACGCAGAGCTCTGGATGAAGATCTGCAGTAAACCGCCGACGATTAATACGCTCAAACCGGCCACCATGCTGAAAAGACAAAACTTCTTTAGTCACAGGAGAAATACTTTCATTAATTTCTTCAACTTTTCAAACAATGAAAAGTTGATCAAACTCAATCTCGTTTGAAAGATATGACACGAAAGCTACATGGAAAAAATAATGTTCTTTTGGAACAAAACCTTCAGCATCATTATATAAGTATAGATAATAATATCCGTACCCCGCGGTGTTACCCACGTTGTACCCGTTCCCGCGGGAATTTCGGGATCAAATGTATCCTATCCCATATGTTATTGTGATGTAAGACCTATATTACTGTAAAGTTTCATCCAAAACCGTCCAGTAGTTTTTTCTTAAAAGAGTAACAAACATACATACTTACATCCATCCTCAGAAACTTTCACATTTATAATATTAGTAGGATGAAGTGTCCTCACCCATATCCAACGAAGGAGAAGTCCCGTTTAGTGTTAAGCGTGAAGAGCGTGAGTGACATCACCACGGCGAACGTCAGGGCGAGCGCTTGAAGCACTATCACTGTGTTGTAATAGGACACCACCACGCCCACTGTGTACGCTTGGACTACGGTCTGGCGGTGAAACAAAAATATGGGATGACAGGTAGGTAGGGTACAGGGATAACGTCAAACAAGTTAAATAGAAAGAAAAGATAAAGCAAAAACATTATTATTAAATAAAACTTTGATATGCATCTTGACTGTGTACTTGATGGCGTATGGTCCGCATTAGATTTTTTTTAGAGATATACTTACGAAAGCTGCGAGCAGGTACAAGTTGGCGGGCGAGTCCTTCCGCTTGGCGATGAGCGCCAGCAGCGTCCCCATGCTCAGGACGAACGCGATCAGCACCAACCAGTCACTATGGACAAACATTAAGTCACTAAGTCAGGACTAGAAATTATGCATCGAGCCAGGGCCAAGGGGTTTGTCAAGCCCGCATGTCAGCTGTACGGCTCGAATTTTAAAGGGATCAGAAAAGTCAGGGGCAGAAAACATTATATAAAGCTATTTACACATGTCGATCTTCAATTTAGTTTAAATAACCATATGCGTGAATTTAAAATCCGGTTCCGAAATTCTACAAGTGAGAACGGCCTATTACTGTACTGTAACGTTCTATACATAAGCAACTAGCCGACTCTCTTCCTCCACATCTCTCAAAACTGGTAGAAACCGGTTACCGCCGGGGGAAACCCCTTTCTACGGTGCTAATAGCAAGCAAAGTATACAAACTTCTTATGTATGAACGCCTGCACGGGCTCTATGACAGTGAGCACGGTTGCTATGGCGACGGTGGTCATCAGCTGCACGCTCAGCAGGCCGTACACCTTGCGCACGAACGCGAGACGGATCTCCTTGTCAGCGTTCATCACATTGTTGCGGTATGCGAAGTCATCCTGAGGGCAAAGAAGTGAGTAGGTAAGTATCAAAAGTAAAATTAAGGGCCGGCGCTCACTGCCGGCATGGCACGGCATGGCATGGCAAAGGATTTTATTACTAATCAAGTTATTTTGAATCTTATTTCAATGAGTTTAGAAATTATGTTACTTTATTTTGATACCACGATGCCGTGACGTGCCGCAGGATGCTGCGGCATGATGCGACACGCCACAGGATGCAACGGCATGACGTGTCATGCTGTTTCATTCCACGGGATGCCCCGGCGCGCCATTGCATCCCGCGAGACGTATGGGTCACTTTGGGGTCGAGGAATTATGATTGCTAGCTAGTTGAAATAAGGTTGAAACTTATGCAGCATTTCGGTGGGGCGCAGTGATGGATGCCAGAGTGGCTGGGCTTTCAGCAGGATGCCACGGCATGCCACGGAACGCCGCGGGATGCCGCAGCACGCCGCGGGATGCCACTACACAACCTGCCGTGCCATGCCGTGCCATGCCGGCAGTGAGCGCCGGCCCTTAAGTATTGCCGCCTTATTCATGAACGCTAATTACTTAAACACTGTTTTACAGTGTTTTGTTTTTTTGGATGGTAAAATATGTATGTCGTAATAATTTGTAATTAATGTAATAATTTGATATGTATGTGTATGGTTCAGTATTTGACTACACGATAAAACTTCCTTAAACAGGGTCTTAATATACTAATTATGTATGCCACTGATAAACTTTTACATGAAATAACTGATAACATTGAATGGGAAATCTTTGCTTATTTTTCATTTATGTTGATACAAGCAGAACACTGCGGTTTCCATTGCTCTTAACCTATTAATCGGAATTTTAGATAAACAAGTAACTTAAATATCAGAGATAGTGATACTGTATCATTGCTTATGATATAAGTATCTGAGAAAAAGTATTAGCCTGTAATCTCCTTATGTAGGGCAAAGAATTTTCATCTTACTAAATAAAGATGAACCGCCATTGATTGTCATGCAATGGAGCAAGGACTTGATGCATGGTGATCTGGACTGCTTCGTTGGGGATTGCCCAATGTAGCCAAAACAGGGATGCTTGGAAAGTGTTGAGGGAGACCTTTGACATTAAAGGATAGTGAAAAAAAAAGTCCTGTAAGGAGATTATAAATAGTGTGCTAGAGCCTAAATTCCGTCCAAACTGTCCATTTCTATGGAGTGAAAAAGCATCAAATATCTATCTACTATCACCATTATTAATCTTATCATTTAAATATTATAGAATACTAGCTGCGCCCCGCGGTTTCACCCGCGTTGTACCCGATCCCGCGGGAATTTCGGGATAAAAAATAGATGTTGGCCGATTCTCAGACCTACTCAATATGCTCACAAAATTTCATGAGAATCGGTCGAGCCGTTTCGGAGGAGTACGCGAACGAACACTGTGACACGAGAATTTTATATATAAGATGAATAATGATTGAATTACCTAACTGTTATTATAAGTTAAATTATAAGGTATACATTAAGTTACTTGGAATAATTAGCACTGTCCATTTTTGTTCTTGGTTATGTTAAAATGTTTAATAAAGAGGTGCTAATAGTTCCAAGTAACTCAATGTAAAATATATTGCTGGGCAATGGCCTCTATTATTTTCTAGACCGAGACTTATATAGAACTAGCAGCGCCCCGCGGTTTTACCCGCGTTGTGCCCGTTCCCGTAGGAAATCCGGGATAAAATGTAGCCTATAGCCTTCCTCGATAAATAGACTATCTAACAGTGAAAGAATTATTCAAATCGGTTCAGTAGTTTCTGAGATTAGCGCGTTTAAACAAACAAACAAACAAAACAAACTCTTCAGCTTTATAATATTAGTATAGATATGAAGTGATAAGTATGTTTTCTTTCAGTGGAACATGATCATTGAAACTATTATATTAACTGGTGTACATTGTTAAGTAGTAGTTGTTAATTTAATTGGCTCATTGAAAGAAATAACAATATTTTATGTTCACATAGCAAAAGAAGAGTTATGCTAGCCTGTTATATCCCACAGCTAGGTAAAGGCCTCTCATCTCACTGAAGATATCAGTACAAGGAGTATGGTTAATTGCAATGCTTGCTACCTCAACCAGTTGGTGATTGGAAACCTAAGATATGTTTATAAATATGGAAACAAGCATTGATTCCATCAACATGTTAACACTAAAATAAAATGAAACTAGGAACCTGGAGAAGGCAAAAACAAACAGTAAATAAAATATAATATTCAAATATATGTATTTCAAATCATTTCAAAATGAAGGACATTAGCCCTAGACATTCAGATTTCATGTTCACTTTTCTTTTATGATCTAGTTCTGACATATGGCCTTAAAGATTGTAAATCAGTTTTATAGTTGGATAGAATTGATGATGGTTTTCTCATCTTAAAATGATTAACTAATTACTAGCATTGGTAGATTTTAGTCTTGGTTTGTGTTTATATTTAAATAAACCAATACCATTATAGTTATACGTAAAATGGATAATTAATTCATAAGATATTTTTGTAATCCACCTAACTTTTGTTAACTAGTAAAGTATGGCGGGTTATTGTACTGTATTGCAAATTAAAGCGTGACAACGAAGCATCTGGAAAACAATTGAACTAACTCATTTACAAACAAAACCAAGTGTAAATATTGAAGGCCATTACGTGACAAAATGAATCGTGATGATAAAAATGTAAAGAATATTGATGTAAACTTACTTCTACGGACTCTTTCCCTCCTAGTTCACAATCCTCCTGGGCATACATTAATGGTATTGAAGCCATGGTAGTAATTAGCACAGTTCTATGTTCGTTTTAAAGATTATTTGGGTAATTTTGATGGAAAACGCAACTGGATTTCCCCTTTCTCTACGTGTTTTCTTTCAATACTATTTCAATCATCACATAGAATGAAATTGTCAAAACATTCATTTTTGACATATGACAGCTGATTATGACAACGTATCTTGACTTTTGACAGCGACGTTTCTGACACACTTTATTACTGACCGTAATTCTATGTTCTACGTAACCATGGAGGTGATAGTAATTATCGAGCCACTAGACTTCCACGTCAAGTCAACCCAATGTCGACAAAAAGGACAAAAAATAAATAAATAAATGAATAAGAAGTTCTGAAGTAATTAAAATGGTTAATAATGGTCTGGGATGTTTAAGACTACTTGGTTACTCCGGAGTCCAGTTACCAAATCTCTTGATTTGTTCATATTAGATACCTGATTGTCAGGGGCGTAGCTACCGCCGTATCTGCCGTATCAATTATACAGGGCCCCCGGGCCACGGGGGGCCCCAAAGTGTGTAAGGAAAAATAAATAAAATCTTCCCAATTTATTTTATTTTACAAATGACAAAATTCTATAAAGCAATTACTTTTTATCCCGCCTTAAGCGTGCGTTCAAAAGTTGGCAACACTCTACATCGTTATGGCGGGCTGCGGGACTTCCCCGTTTTACTTACTTCATCTGCAACTCAGCGGGGAATCCCTCAATAATAAAATCGATATCACGATGTACGTGTACGTACATACTCTACATTGGATGTTCAGACCTCTCACTATTGTCCATAGAGGTAGAAACTTTAGAAAAACTAAAATCATCATCAGCCATAAATGATTTAATAAATCAGTTTGCCGAAAAAAAGGCAAGGAGAATGAATATTTAAAATTTGATTTTTATTTGTAAAATGGTTAAATTATGTTATGATAAATAAATATTTCTTTTCACAATATTTTTTTTCTTTTGTGAAAAATCTTTACCCCCAAACAATATAAGGGCCCCCAAACAATTTTTTATACGGGGTCCCGCCAATGCACGCTACGCCACTGCTGATTGTACTCCATATTATATTTAACTACCAAAATTTATACAAACCCGCTAAACTTCGACATTGATTTAACCTACCTACCTACTTAAAGTAGGTGACCAAATAAACCCACCTACTAACTTAAGGAATAGACTGGTATCGATTCGGCTGGGCGGTCATAATTTTTACAGTCTATAAAAGTTTATTGTCATCGGGTGCTGCGGAAAGGTTCGCTGGTAATTACTACGTTTATCTCCGGTGGAAGTGTCTTCCACTGCATTAGGTATGATGAGGGTTGCCAGCGGAGAGGCATGAAATATTATTATGTGCAGTCAAGGTGGACCGCATTAATGAGACATTCGAAAAGGCACTCGTACCTACTAGTATTTGGTGCTAACCTCTAAAAAATATAATGCTTTTCTTTGTTCCATAAAGTATTAGGAAAATGTAACAGTTGCACTGGTCACAGTGTATCTATTATGTTAAATATGAGATAGGTACATTGCTGCGTAATATTATTACTATATTTTATAAGGAAGGCAACTAACTATTCAATGTATGTCCCACCTACATCTATATGTAGAAAGAAACTCGCATTTATCTTATATATAAAATTCTCGTGTCACAGTGTTCGTTCGCGTACTCATCCGAAACGGCTCGACCGATTCTCATGAAATTTTGTGAGCATATTGAGTAGGTCTGAGAATCGGCCAACATCTATTTTTCATCCCGAAATTCCCGCGGGAACGGGTACAACGCGGGTGAAACCGCGGGGCGCAGCTAGTAATATATAATACTCTTCAGAATTCAACGAGAGATGCAATAATCTCTATCTGCTCCACACACATTAGAAAGCTTTTAAACTTCCTAGATTAAATTTATTTCAGCTCCGGAGCATACCGGTTCAAAGCTTCGCCTTATACTTTATGTCTTTTAGAAATCCTAAGCGGAAAGGAAAACGTAGAAGAAAATTTAATAACAGTAAAACTATCTGGAGCAGTATGTTATAGTTTTTAGAAAAGTAATGGGTAGGAAATAATTCGGCATTTCGAACGAAACGTAAATAGATAATCATTACGTAATAAGCATAAGTTAAAAGAAAAAAAATACTATCGCTCTTTTAACGCCCAGACTAATATTGCGTACCTTTATCTTGTAAAGTCTCCTTCATTCTGTAAAGTCTCATTATCTCCATCTCATTTGCCCACTAACGATGACACGCAAATAGTGTTGAGTGGAGTGATCGAGGGTAGGGGCGTCAGATGAGCTGTAACCTTAATCAACCTCCTCACTACACTGCTAATATCAGTGACGGACATGCCTTTGCGTTTTACATTTCTTGCTGAACTAGGTTACATTATTTATATTAAAAAGTGTCTTATTTGACTAAGAATGAGTTGAGTCAAATAAACATTAAAGTACCTACCGCTTAACTTGCCACGCTCCATCACCTCACCATTTACAGCGCACTCTCATAGAACCAACCTAGGTAAATTCTCTCCTCTCAATCGATTCTATAAATCTTATAGCAAACTGCTAATTGATAACCAGCACGTTGACATCTTCCACAATTCCTTCAACCAGTTCAGGCGCATAGCTAAAGAGTGCTCCGAGCACTCTTGATCTCATTTAAATAAGTAAATGTAATCTTATATATAAAATTCTCGTGTCACAGTGTTCGTTCGCGTACTCCTCCGAAACGGCTTGACCGATTCTCATGAAATTTTGTGAGCATATTGAGTAGGTCTGAGAATCGGCCAACATCTACTTTTCATCCCGAAATTCCCGCGGGAACGGGTACAACGCGGGTGAAACCGCAGGGCGCAGCTAGTAAATATATATAAGTACCTATTTAATTTGTTCTTGTTATGTTCCTCTAGTAGGTACCCATAGTTTATACTAAGTTCGTTTTATTTCTTTTTTTCTAAGTAATTTAATTTTATCTGTTTACTTTTTTAATGTTTATTCAGTTTTTTTTCTTTTGTTAGTTTGATTTGATTTATAAAGCATAGAATGTTGTACGCTACTGTAAAGATATGTCACTCAGAACATAAATCACTACATAGTATAAAATAAAGTCGTCTCTTTTTCGTGTCTGTCACACTGTTTGTCTGTCTGTATGCTTAAATCTTTAAAATTACGCAACGGATTTTGATGCGGTTTTTTGTAATAGGTAGAGTGATTCAAGAGGAGTTTTTATGTAAAAAAATTCCCGAAATTCCCACGGGAACGGGCACAACGCGGGTAAAACCGCGGGGCGCTGCTAGTTATTTATAAGTTAATTGTAAGTGCAAAGTGATTATATTGTTGTAGTGTCTAATAAATAAATAAATAAGAACAATAAAATTATAAGAAAATGTAATTAAGTTATACGCATTACAACCTAAGTTTAATTTAAAGCGTTAATATCACCATACTTAATACAATTAAAAAACTCATTTAACCATTTGGTACCTGGCGGAGGCGTACGTGTACGTAAGAGGCGGTGACATTTTACTCTCGTTTCAAGAAATTTAATTAGAATTCCTCGAAAATTCCCTCATAAAGATGTTCCGGGTGAAATAGTACTTATATATTACGTTCTTTGTTGTAAGTACGTTACCTGACTAAATCAACATGTGCCCTCAAATCTACTAGTAAATTTACTAAAAGTGCTACAGCTTTAATTAAATCGGTTAATAATAATACTTTTAATAATACGTAATCATTACAGTCGGTCCATTCGTTTCTTAAGTAATACGGTCAGAATACGTGAAACTACCGGAAGTGAATAAATATTTTTTTTGTAATTATTTCCTCCTCAATAATAATACATTGCGATTGTTAAGCAACGTACTTGGATGGGTGGCCGATAGTGGCACTTCTGTCTGAGCGCTACCGTGCTCCGGAGGATACGTAAAATGTCGGTCCCGGTTGTTACTATCGATATACCTTGTCGGAGGCGTTTAGGCGGTAAAAACTTCGACAGGACATAATACAGTTAGATAAAGTCTTATTCGCTTATTATAAAATTAAAAATATATCTCTTTAATCTCCGGAGGTTCTATCTCGATAAAGAGAGGGATATACTTTGTACGTTCAATTCAGGATCAGCGTCACATTATCTTTTATTTATCTGTGAGATAACTTTTATTTCAATTAAGATTTAAGATAGGACAATATTTGGGTTCATTCAGTAAATGGACTCTGAGATATATTTCAATCTATGGTCGGTTGTAATCTTCGTCGTAAGGTAGTCGTTGGTACTTTTAAAATGGGCCTAAAAAAAGGATCGGGATCCTGTGCTAGGTACGGCAGAAGGTAATAGCGAGAAACCTATTGTCGGTACAAGTTCTTTCAATTTTTAGACCATGTCGGAGGCCTTTAGGCGGTCTAAACTACAGGCCATATGGATGAAATGATTTGGATAAAAATCATTTGAACGTTGTTACACTCAAACTAAGCTCTAAGCTTAGAATCTAACTGATACTAACATCCATTATTGTAATTTTTTTTTTATTTTTATTTTTTTACTTAAAGTAAAGTGAAGCAAACCTGTAATGTCCCACTACTGGGCAAAGGGCTCTCATCTCACCGAAGATATCTACGGTGAGTAGGATAAGGCGTAATCACCACGCTTGCCTAATGCAGGGTGGTGATTCTAAACCCGAGCCATTTTTGAAAAGAAGTAAACATGTACCTAATTAACTATGGCTTATAAAATAATATATTGAAAAGGAAAATTACAATTTGTATAATTTCATCCCTTCTTCTGTTATTCCGCGTACTTTTTGATTTCCCTCGTACGTAAACATTACAATAAGAAAATAATCCTATCCTACTAATATTATAAATGCGAAAGTTTGTGAGGATGGATGTATGTTTGTTGCTCTTTCACGAAAAAACTACCGAATGGATTGGGATGAACCTTTACAGTACCTAATATAGATTATAAATCAGAATAACACATAGAATACATTTTATCCCCGAAATTCCCGCAGGAACGGGTACAGCGCGGGTGACACAGTGGGGCGCAGCTAGTAAAAAGTGTATATGAGCAGTATTGATGTACACTTACCCCTTCAGTTTCCTTCCCTCCTAGTTCACAATCCTTCTGAACAGTCACTGTTTCCAATGGTATTGCTGCCATGGTTGCATTACTTTTGCTACAATTTTAAAGATATTTTTATGTGTTGAATTTAGTAATTTTGATGATAATCTGCACTGGATTTTCCCTTTCATTGTGTTTTGCATCTTTCTTCATAGAATAGATGTAGTTGTAGGCCGTAGTTGTAGGCAGATTTTTATGTCTATCTCTATGGTTTTGACATTGATAGACTGGACCGTTAATCATATTTACATTGATTCCAATCCATGGTTCGTATATAATTATAGAAAATCTCTTTGCTTTGCCTCAGACCTGAATTATCACGGAAGAAGAAAGTTCTTTCTGCTTTTTCTATTTCGTGGTATAACGCACGATCGTGAATTTTAATACTACACGATAAAAGCTTAAAAAGCTTCGTCAACTTTAGGAAAATGTGCTACAGGTACGTTGCGGCGAGGATGATGCGTAGCGAGGATTACTAGGAATATGTCGAAGCGAATATTGTAATACGCATCCGTAGCATCCTTAGCACGTATTGGTAGGACCTACGAATTTGTAGCACAATGCTTGGTATGCGTAGCAATCATGCGTAGCACGTATTCGTAACCCGCATTCGTAGCAAGCACCCGTATGACGCATTTGTAGTAGCTACGCATTCGTAGAACGCATCCGTAGCATGCATTTGTAGTACTTACGCATTCCCAGCCCGCATCCGTAGCACGCATTTGTAGAGTACCTTTCCATAATAACAACATACCGTCTAACGCTATTTCGTCCAATAGTTATGACTAGGTTAAGAGGCATAAGAGAAACATTAATAAATAGATGGGAGCCTAAAGCAGTCTACACACCAAAGCCGCCGGCCCGGCGGCACGAACCCGGCGGGCAAGGCCGGCGGCCTGATTTTGAACGAAAATCGTTCAAAATAGTTCAAAATCATGCCGCCGGCCTTGCCGCCGGGTTCGTGCCGCCGGGCCGGCGGCTTTGGTGTGTAGACAGCTTAAAACAGACCCCTGTTGTGTTTGTCTGTCCGTAAGATAAGTTAAATTGCGAAGCGACAGAACGGATTTTCCTGAAATGTTCACCAATAGACTGAATGATTCAGGAGGTTTTGCTCTTATCCCTGAATTCCTATAGGAACCTTATATAATCTGGATTAATTGAAGCGAAGCGAGGGCGGGTCGCTAGTTACTTCACAGTAAAGAGATTGCGTAGTAAACCGCGGGACAAGAAAGGCTTAGCAAGCTTGGATGAGATGATGGAAACAAGTTACAGAACTAACAGATTCAGGAATCCAAACTGTAAACTGTACCCTGTATTTACAAATTATTCAACTTGTAAAGAAGGTATAATTTTATTACCTAATATTTTCTTCTTATTCTGTACAAAAAAACGTGCGTAAGTAAATTATTAGTTATTATTGAGTACGCGTCGTATTTCACGTTTATTGACTAATTTTAATGTCATGTGCTGTGTTGTGACGAGGCACATACTATGCGCCGTTTTGGATGCAATCATAGGACGCATTGCGGTAGGCTGTGGGCTTCGCATTATGCAGGCTCGCGGCGCGGTGTGTTGCAATCAATCTTATATAAATACAAGTGGCGAAATACAGTCTCTAACCTCCTCATTGAATCCTAATAATATTATAATAGCGAAAGTTTGTGAGGATGTATGTTTGTCACTCTTTCACGAAAAACTACTGGATGGATTTGAATGAAACCTAACAGTATTATAGGTTATACATCAGAATAACACATGGGATACATTTTATCCCGAAATTCCCGCGGGGCCGGGTACAACGCGGGTAAAAAAAAAACAGTGGGGCGTGGCAGGTATAGCTATAAATTACAAAAATAATTATTCAAATCTGATTTGTAGTTTCTGAGATTAGTGAGTTCAAACAAACAAACAAAACTCTAAAAACAAACCTTTTAGCTTTTTCATATATATTTATAGACTTTTCATATAACATTTATGACAACACTAGTAAAAGTAAGTAGCTTCAAATATGATAGTGGCCAACTCTGGTGTTGCGAGTTCTTAGACCGCCTAAAGGCCTCCGACGTGGTCTAACGAACTGGTCCAACACTAATATTATGTAACAGTTACATTGCCTAGGTATTTTCAACAAAGTTGGCGCGACCATTGTGTGCAATGCGTCGGCCTTTAATGAGGTTAGGCCCATCTCGTAGCCAGATTTGGTAGCTAGCTACGAAATGAGAAAAGTGTTTTCCCATCTTGTAGCTAGCTACTAAATGGGAACGATCTATTCGGTAGGTTAGGGTTATTTTTTTTTTTACTAGTTAAAATCCTAAATCTTTGACTTTCGAATTCCTATTTCGTAGCCAGCTTCGAATCGGGATTATTTCTCCCATTTGGAAGCTAGCTACCAAATCTGGCAACGAGATGGGCCTTAACCCTTTAATGCCGCTGTAACATAGGGCACCTTTACTCTAAAGATATCCTATGCTATGCTATGTACCCGAAAATAATATGTAATACAAATGTAGCATAGTATAGTAATGTAGCACAACATAGCCTTTAAGGAAAGGTATATATTATGCTATGATTTCAGATAATATAAAATAAGTCAAATTAGTTTCAAAATAAGTTGTATTTTTGTAGGCTTTTTAAGTACTTATGTATTAGTTTCTAAGACATTTCCACTTACATAATGTACCGTAAGTACATACCTTGCCTATTACACAAACAATAACCACAGCTGAAGTTACCAAACCATAAAATCTAAAATTAGGATAGCCTTCGATAGTCCATCGGTTCAGTGCTGTCCAAGGCACGACTAATATAACCTGATCTCTACGGTCCCTAAGCCCGGAGGTTTCACAAAAGAGAAACGTTCGGGGTAATGAAATATCAGGGGTCTTTGGTTAGTGGTAGTGGGAGCTTAGGAGGTGAACGGTCGGTTTGCGATTCAATTTAGTTCTTCCAGTTTATATGAGTTGTGGATGGGAAATTATATTGATGATAATGTTATTGAGTACCGGCAGACGTCTGTGACTGCGATTCACTTACTTAGAGAACATTTTCAAAAATGTGAGTAAATTATTGAGATACAATTGTTGGTACCGCCGAAGAGCGAAGTACTAACTGTCACACTTCTCAATTTCGTGGTTGGCACTTCGGTTCCTACTGTGTTCAAGACATCATACGAAGGTATAATTAGATCCAGTCTTTTGCCGTATGCAGCGTGCGGTGACCGCCATATAGAAAGAGATACGGCAGTAAGCCGCATTCGGTTAACGACCTTTTTTATCATCGTAATGGGTGAAGATATTGTAATGAAATTTGACTATAAAATGGATTGTCCTTATCTCACATACGCTATTTGCTTAAGAGTAAAAGAGACAAACCACTTTAAAGCAGTGTTTTAGTTATAGAGCGTCATAAACGCTCTATAACTATATAAGGCGATTAATCTTCAACTATAAAAGGCCTCAAATCTTTAACTGGATGGGCACAGGTGCGGCGAAATAATAAGAATACTCGTAATTATAATAATACTCGTTATTTATTTTATTTATTTATTTATAAACAGTTCAAAATCGGCTCAAACCGCGGGGTTTCTCTAGTCTCTTGATAAATAAACATCTACTTCAATTACGAGCCACATATAAAGTTATTTATATGAAATCCCAGTTAAATAAACTAATTAAATCCCGACAATTATTGCGAAATACGTGCACTCCGTTTCAATGGCGTTCATAAGAATGAGAATGTAATATTTCCATCCGCAGCGGGTGCACTCGGGGAGGTTAATTAAACTGCGCTAGTGAGGAGCTCTCGAACACACTGCAAGCGTCGCCATTGTTATAACATACTATGTTTGCTGATAAATTCAAGAGAAATTGAGAAAAATGATTTGGATGGATCACTCGAACGGAGGGCACGTTATGCAGTCGGTTTCGGTTGTTTCAATCGTAAGACCATGTCATCATCTATTTATATAAAACTAGCAGCGCCCCGCGGTTTTACCCGCGTTGTGCCCGTTCCCGTAGGAAATCCGGGATAAAATGTAGCCTATAGCCTTCCTCGATAAATAGACTATCTAACAGTGAAAGAATTATTCAAATCGGTTCAGTAGTTTCTGAGATTAGCGCGTTTAAACAAACAAACAAACAAACAAACAAAACAAACTCTTCAGCTTTATAATATTAGTATAGATTCAAAGTCCTGACTGACTGATAATCAATGCACAGCCTCAACCGCTACACCTAGAAACATGAAATTTGGCAGGAAGGTTCTTCAAGTGACGTAAGTGCACACTAAGAAAGGATTTTCGAAAAATCCTACGGGAACGGGCTCAACGTCTCGCGTCAAAGTTCCGCATATAGTTAACATCCAGTTTGAGGCCTAAGATGTATTTATTAAGAGATTTATTTTTTTCTGATTCGTTTACATTATACATTTTTATCTGACGTTTCGGCTCCATCTGTAAACATGGTCATAGACATAATACACGTCTAATAAGTAATTGTTATGTGGTAAAAGAATACGTTCAATTTACTATTAAAAAAAAAACACTAGTCGCCATCTTCATTCCACCGTGTTACCGTGTGTACCCTCACACAGTGATTCAGAGTGAACTATAGTTTCTGATTCAGTCCCATCCCTACACACTTCACACAGCAGATTGAATTGTGTTTATATTCATCCGTCCTTTTTGTAGTCTCGCTGAATGCGACTTTTAATTCATTTTTTATTATTATGCGCATTTTTATGCTTTTGTATAGCGTCATCTGAAGACTTTGTGGCATTATTTATTTATTTTATTGTAGGAATAGTATCTACTTGTTTGTAGAGATGCAATTTTAAGAAGATTCTTTGTTTACTTTGTAATATCTATAGTAATATAACTGTAGTTAGCTTTTTGTCTTTTTGTTTGTTTATAAACGCAAATCTCAGGAAACCAGTCCGACTCGAATAATTATTTTTGTATTGGATAGCTACATTTAACGGAAAGGTTATATTAAGTTACTTTTTATCCTGAAATTCCTACGGGAATGGCCACAACACAAGCAAAACTGCGGGACACTGCTGATCAAAAATATAATAAGTCAGTAAAGTTCGATGACATAGTGAGTTTACAAATTGCAAGTCGGAGACAGAAGATAAAGTTTAGAATTGATGTGTGTGACGCACGCAGCCATCACGCAGCCTATTGAACTCGGTCAATGTTGACTCTTCAGGAAGTTTGTATGTAAGATCTTCAAAATCACTTCGGGCCCTAAGGACCCGTTTTTTGACTCGCTCCAAAAAATGCCTTTTTGATCTGGTCATCAACTATATATATACTCTATTTTTTCTTCCTTGTCCCAAAATGTGAACTAATGACGCCATTTTTCCTAAAAATAATATACAATACGCCGCTCTGCTACGTTAGGTATATTAGGTAGATCATATCATCGCTTTCTGAAGTACATTTCTACGCTTCGTTTGTTATGATTCGTGGACACAGTGGACGTGGACACGGTCTAACTACTGCTACAACAAGGACCGACAATTTAACGTGCCCTCCGAAGCACCGTAGCGCCCAAAAAGAACCAATCCAATCCAAGTAGGAGTAGATAGCTGCGTAACAGTCACAATGAGCTAACATCACTTGATATTACTAATATTTCATCACGACTAACCTAAAATAATTTATTTATTTAACTTAGAAATTGAGTGATTTATGTATGATGGTAGTTGATTAGTAAGCAGTCGATATTTTTTGCCGTCGAGTGAGAGCCTACAGCTTCTTCGGAATTATGCATGAGGATCTGACCGAAGTGACCGATCCGATTAGAGGTGCGCGGCATCAGCGAGTTGGACGAACCCAGGACCCTGTGGAAACAAGAAAAATAATGTACAGTTTGTCAGTGAAAATGTTAATCTCTGTATTTTATCATTAGTGCTGATTTTCAACTATAATGTGTCAATTTTAGTTGGAAATCAGCACTAAAATTGAGGAATCCTAATTCATATTATAAATGCGAAAGTAATTCTGTCTGTCTGTCAGTTACGCTTTCACACCAAAACTACTGAACCGATTTGAATGAAATTTGGTACACAGTTAGTCAAGAGCCTGAGAAAGGAAGGACATAGGCTACAACTTTCAATCTCAAGGTAGGTCGCGAGGTACCTTGGGGATCAACACTGCGTTAAGCGTGCGCCCGGCGGTTCACTTTTGTATGACACCACACGCGACGGTTCACTTTTGTATGAAGCCACACGCGGCGGGCGCCCGCGACTGTTCACTTTTGTATGGAACCGTGGCGTGCGCACGCTTTACGCAGTGTCGGCCCTGAGGGACACTCTAGTGAACTCGAGTGGCCACCATGTAGGTGATTGTTTATTTGTCATTTACGTCATTTTGTGTTTTCAAACAATGTTTCAAATTTTCATGAATTTATACGTTATCCATATGATAAACATAACTATCATGAACGGTGTTATATTATAAGAGATGCATAAAACCCAATGGAACTCTACGAACTGAGAAGAATTCCAATACAAACACGCTATCTTTTCAGGAAAAAAAACGGTCATAGATTTATTCATTTATCTACAAACGAATCGCTATAAAATATTATTAAAAAAATATATGAAGACATAAAAAATATATTTTATATTGTTTTTAATTTTATCACTCTGCTACGGCAATTTTCGTTTATAGAATTGCCTTTTGATAGCTCTCTTTTACACTTTCTTGGGACCTAAGTTGAGTGGAGTGTGAGCTAAGTTTGAGAGCGGCTCTATTAAAAATATTAACTAGTGCTCCGTGATTTAACTCGCGTTACTTCCATTCCTGTGGGATGGGATACAAGCAAGCCTTAAACCATTCTCTTGGGTATGATTTACTGAATGATGTTTCAAATCCGAATGGTATATAGAGATCACAAGCGACGCCCGCGGCTTTAGCCGCGTTGTACCCGTTCCCGTGAGATTTTTGGAATGACAAATAGCTTATCACCTTTCCGTTGAACTTGGCTTTATATAGTATAGTAAAGAGTATTAAAAAGAATATTACAGTTTCAAAATACAACAATCTTCTTCGCCAGCTCTCAAGTCACAGCTTGTAAACTTACATAATCTTATTGACGCCTGAATTTAGCACCCAAATAACTAAACAGCAGTGTTCTAAACTAGGTAAATGTGCTAGTACAGCGGCAGTAACTCTAGTATAACATTAATTATTGTCGTAAGTGCAGCGAGCGCCTTATGTAAACTACGTGCTAAGTCGCGGGTAAACACGGGCACGGCCAAACTCATCAAAGTTGCCGCGTCTCGATGTATTGTGTACACACCATTACAACTGGGCCCACGCTCCTCGAACGCCTTTTGTCCTTGTCTATCTTTTACCACAGGAAAAGGACTTAGAAAATATATAAAATATTAAACTGCACTCTACAAATAAACCGTTCCCGCTAACTCAATCACACAACTGAAATACCGAGAAATACAAACTCCAAACCTGAAAGCGATTCGAAGAAAACAACATTTTCCTAGATCTACCCCGCGATACTAAGTCCAAAATCTATAACGCTAAAACTACTGTCTGTGCGGAAAAATGATTTGATAACCGGTCAGCTTCCCTCTGGGAATATCGCATGATTTACCGCATTAACGTACACCGGCGGTTGTGTTCGGGAGGGAGTAGCCGGCAGGGAGCGGAGCGAGCGATGGAGTGCGCGGTAGAGTGAGGAGTCGGTGGTAGTATGTAGGCTGGAGATCGGGTGTACAATGCACGTTGTTTATCCGGTAGGGCGCGGGGGGGCGCGGGCGCGGGCGGCGGGGCTCGCGGCCGGGCCCAGCAGTCCGTAGTCGTCGCCCGCCGCCTCCGCCCGCGCCGCGAGTGCTCACTCCTCTCTCCGACCTTCAAGCCGATAGAACGAGACGTCTATATCAAGTAAGTCCAACCATCATCACCTATCCTGACTCCCGATTATGTAATAATTGTTATCACTACGCACAGCTTACGGTCGGAATGTGCTACGTATTTTCGTAGTAGCCGATTCGTAGCAGCGTAGCACCTTTGTTGCGTAGATGGGGCTATCGGCTCCGACGGAAGTGATTGTGGGATTGCTGGGTCGTTTTCACGGTCAAGGGGACCAGTGGTACCCGCCGGGTCCCACGACCGTGGCACCGCCGAAGGGCTCTGCGCTGGCATTTTGCGATAATTGTCCTGAAAGCCCTCGACCTTGTTCCGCGTTCGGACCATGAATTCTTTGTTTCTGCAGAATGTTTTTATTCTTTAATTCACGCGAGGTAACGTTACATGCCAGTGTTTCGAAAACGAAACGCGTTTCCTAGCAAATGATTTGGAAATGGAAGATTGTGAGCAAATTTTTGCGGTTAATGATCCGTTCGCCGTTTGCGATTTAGCTTTATAATAAAGCGAGGTCGAATTACAGACATTTAGGATAACATATGCGTGATGGTTGCTGAGGGTCTTTAAATCAATGAAATACACTGAAACCTGTATAGAACCTACCTACCTGTATGTATATCTAAGCTTTCGCACACCTTTTTACTTATCTTCAATCGAATGAATCCGCGCTCGGCTGTAGTTCAGTACTACAATCTGTAGTACTTATGTACTTATGAACCTCTATTACTATATGTATGAGTAAATAGTTAAATATTGGTAAGGTACAAAAAAAATGTTTTAAACAGCTACATATTTCTATAGTTTTAGTAGATTTTTTAAAGAACGAACAGGTTTACGACACTAGTAAAAAAATGTCTCTTACTCTATATACTTAACAATCTGAATATCTATTTAAAAATTTCCATACAAATTGTAACGTGTACTGAGGTTGTTTTGTTCATCTCTTAGCTCAAGGGACGTCTCCTGTATTATAAGATAGAGATCAGTTCAAATTAAAATGCACCGCAACTGTGGAACATTTTCTTATTAAGAAAACTCCACGGTAAAGTATAAAGACGTTGTATTTTAAACTAGATCTCCTTTGTGTGTTTGAGCTTTTATTTTATTATACAAAACTTATGTTTTGCACATAAACTACGTTAATATAAAGGGTTAATATACTGTCAATGCCACCTCTAGAAGAAGTAGACTAAATACTGAACATTTTACTCAAAGGTGCAAAAATTACAAACTCCACCTTTTTGGATTTGACAAAATAAAGTACAAAGTCTAATTTTTAAAAAGAAATAAGAAAAAGAACTCTCACTAAGTATCATTTAATAATGTGGTGGTATATCACATCTTTTGAATCAGTTAAAACCCTAAGATTTTACAGTGGGGACAAAGCAACATATAAATACATAGTTCTGTTTCATTTTATTTAAGACTAGCAGCATCCCGCGGGTTTACCCGCGTTGTGTCCGTTTGCATGGGAATTTCGGGATGAAAAATAGCCTATAACCTTCCTAATCAATGTGGCTATGTATTACAAAAATAATTATTGTAATCGGACTGATAAATCCAGAGATTAGCTCGAACATACAAACAAACTTACAAATGTTATATTTTATTTTTATTTATTATTTTATTTTCAGCCTGACTTGTCCCACTGCAGAACAAAGGCCTCCCTACCCTCTTTCCAACTTTCTCTATTGAGTGCTACACTGGGCCAATCCTTCGTGAAGGTGTCAAAAATTAGAAACATCATTTTCTTTATTCAAACAAAGGCTATGTACCAACTTTAACAAAATGTTACCATCTATATACAATCTGCTTTTGTTTCCGATTAACGATTTCAAAATGACCCTATTTTGGATGTAACCATCCTATATTAGTTCAACCCCCGACGCGATCTTTCGTTAGTGTTTAGTTCAACCCCCGACGCGATCTTTCGTTAGTGTTGTTTTTAAATGTCAATTTTGCCACTAAGTTCACCCGCTTTTGTTTTAAACCGATTTAAAATAAGGAGATTCTCAATGCGTCGGAATCTTTTTGCTTAATTCTATTTTGTTGTATAGTAATCCGGTAGACCTCTAACATAGATTACTTTTGACGACATGTTGTAGCACATCCTAGTAATATGATAAATGCGAAAGTTTGCGAGGATTGATATATGGATGTATTTTGTTACTCTTTCATGCGAAACTACTCAACGGATTTGTATGAAACTTTACAGTCATACATCAGAATAACACATAGGATACATTTTATCCCAAAATTCCCGCGGGAACGGGTACAATGCACCGCGGGGCTAGTTAACAATAAAACTGTATTAATGACTACCCTGTAATTATGATTATCACCTTGTCTTGTTGAAGTTGCAAGTTACAAAATTAACTGTAGTAAATAGAATCTTATTGCACCGCTACGGTTTACTCCATTGCGCTGTTTACGTAGTGTGTAGTAAGACGTAGTACGAGAAACTACGTCGGAAAGCGTGGGCTTCAGAGTAATGCCGTAGTAGCGTGCAGTGTAATATTTAAAGTACCTACAGTAATATAATGAGTGGGAAGATGCTGGTTCTATACTTTTTACATAGAAGAGCGACACTTCTCTATTTCGTGAGTTCCTTGTCTATACACTAGTAGCGATCTTCAGTTTTACCCGAATTGTGGATGTTCCTGTGGGAACTTGCGTAAAAAGTAGCCTTTCTCTGAAATATATATTTTGTATTGCCAAAAGAAGAAATTGAATCCGACTGGCTAGGGGTTAGTGCGTTAAAAAAAACAAAAATCAAATTTTATAAATAGTAATACATATGTTCATGGTTTACATTTCTATTAATGAGATACGAAAATACGTTTTGGTTTTAATAGTACTCTAGCCATAAATTTTACTGATACAACCATAGACGTTTACTTCATACGTGTATTGTCAAAAAATCTCAGAAACTCACATAAACCTCATTAACAGATTCCCTCTGCTGTGCCATTATGCTTCTAATTCTAACTACAGAAAGACCTTTTCAAAATACTCTACCTTAGATCATATTAATTGAATTGAAACTACGTTTACGGGTACACTTCGCTTTTATTTATATCTGACGTTTCGGTTCCTTTACAGGAACTGTAGATTGACATAGGGCGTTTTTCCATTACCCGGCCCGGCACCGGCACCGGCACCGGCGCCTGCGCCGTGCCAGTGCCGGGGAAGCAAAAATGTATGAAAATGTATGGCTCGCTTTTTGACTTACCGGCGCCGGCGTCGGCCCGGCATTGAGTCCTGCCGGCGCCGTCGCCGGCGCCGGGGTAGCAAGCTTCCCACCGGTGCCGGCCCGGCAAAATTGCATGTGTATTGCATATTTATATGAATTGTAGCCGTGTGAGTGTGTAAGTCCGTGTCAGTACTGTACCACTCACCGGGCGTAAACCGGCATCGACACCGGCGCAGTGGAAAAACGAAACCCCGCCGCCGGTGCCGGTGCACGGCCATGCCGGAGCCGTGCCGGTGCCGGGCCGGGTAATGGAAAAATGCCCATTCAATTCAAAATGAATAGTGTTCGCTTAAACATAAGAAACCAGTATCATATTAATAATTTCAAACTTAAGTTTGGTTATGATATAAAGTAAAGAATACAGTTTCACTCCTGGTTAAAAACTTATCTCACTAATACGAGCATATTCAGACCGAACAATGAAGACTTTTACGCGTAATCCTATTCACGTCCATATTAGTATTATAATCGATAACCCGAATGATTTTGGTCTAAAACGACCCATATTTGGCGTTGTATCGATAAGTAATTCCTCCCCAATAGTCCCTTAACCACCATGTCGCAGTACCTCAAGAAATTATTAATAAAAAGAGTTTAACGCTGGATTTGGCACTGAGGTTCAAAGTTCGTTTTTTTCCGTGTACGTGAGCGGGATACAAAGTGGTGCTGTCCTTTTCACTCGTTAGCGAATCGCAGTTCCACGGGGTCCCCAATTCGAGTAAATTATTTATTTTTATTGTGTTCCTTTTTCAAGACATTCTTATTGTAATTTCGTTTTTCTCTTTATATTTTTTCGGGAGTAGTTTGGGACTTACTTGTGTCATCGTTGGGATTTTACTGTGAATGTAGTTTCATTTATTGTCCGTTTTAAAGGCGATTAGTATTGTATTTTATTTTATTTCAAAGTTTTATAGTTTTGATTTTTATTGTGTTGTATTAAAATCCGTTACCTTCCTCACGTGAGAAATATATTTATATCTCCTTCTTTGAAGAACTATCAAAAAGTGGAATTAGGCTCCTAGATTTTAGCAAATCATTAATGTCGAAAGATATACAACAAAATTCTTCATGTTTATAACCTCCTTTTTTAATCTGTTAATCAACAGAAACAAACGTTAATCTACTTTGTCCATAGAGTTATAAACTCTATACCGTACGATAGAGATGCCGAAAATATCCGACAACTATTTAGTTTTCGGACTTTTTGGCCACTGTCTGAGGCTTTTCGGCCATATTTTCGGATGTTCTGTATTCGACAAAATATCAAATACTAGAACTTTGACGAAAACGTGTAAGTTGTGGTTTAATAAATCATGTGTGGATTCGTTCTTTTTAACTATTAATTTTGTAATACTTAGCTATCAATAATAGTACATTCATTCAAGAAGAGACCAATTATCACGAATAAAAAAAATCTTCAGTACTTTTTTGGGACATACAATTAAAAAAACATTTGATATTATAAAAACATATATACTTATAAGTCAACGACATACTAATATCACGTTTTATTTAATACGTTTTAGCTTTGAGCTTTGAGCAATTGTTCTTTTCGGTCAAGAGCGTAACCAAAAATTCGGTGTTCGGTCAAAACTATAATTTCTAGTATAAAAAGTATTAAACTACGTATTACAAAGTATTGGAACGTGTTTAGTCGGCCAGTACCTGAGTCTTTTATTGAGATGCCGTCGATAAATCGTTGTAATCCGGCACATAACCGTTAGTCAGTAAATTGAGTATGGGTTAGTATCGGTTACCGCTCAGGTTAATGTTATTGCATAAGCAGTTTTGTTTAAGTAGGTATTATGGTTATACGGTTGGTGTAGGGGACTAGATATAATGGGTTTCAGATGTACCTTATGTTACTGTATAAGCTCGAACTACGGTAGATCTTAAGATTTGAGAGTAAGTCTTAAGATTTACCGACATGAATTGGTAAATATTAGTATTTCTGAAAAATAGATTTTTTTTTCGTGCTTTTACCATAACCTAACCTAACCTAACCTAGCATATACTGAATTCGAATGGTAAAAGCACGAAAAAATTGTCTATTTTTCAGAAATACTTGCATTTACCAATAATTCATGTCGGTAAATCTTAAGACTTACTCTCAAATCTTAAGATCTATCGTAGTTCGAGCTTAGGGTGCGTTTCGGTAAAATCGTAGCGGAGTTGTGCGAAGCTAAACTGACAATGCGTTACGAATATTTTGATAATGTCATTGCGCAGTTTGACAATCCTAATGCGCTGCGATCGGTTAATCGGACGCCGCTACGCTTAATAGAAACGGTTCCTAAGCGTTAGTTCCAGAGATGTTATGAGCGTTCAAACAAATTCTGTCTAATGTTTTCATATATTAGTAACCATTGACACCTGACGTCTACTGTCATCTAACTTCTATATCACTGACTCATGTCATATCATGTCACCTATACCAGGGTTGGCCACTAACCTACTAGAACTTACTTAATTACTTAGCTATATTGTCAATATATAATACCAATTTCATAGAGAGGAAGATTTACCCTCAGGTCAACAAAATGTATGGGCGTTACCCCTCTAAATCTGGGAAAACAACGTGAGTGATCTACAACATTTTCACACTTTCCGCGCCATCTAAGCGATCGTTAATAAGTCGATCGCCTATTGTATTCTTCGCACTAGACTGACCACCTGATCAGGTGACAGCTGCTTACATTCGCCTAATGCGACCGACTACCGTATTCTTTATAGTGTTAAGAATACGTCTAGGTATCTGTCTAGGTAATTACAACTTTGTTAACTATCGAACTTCAAAGAAAATACCTCTGTAAATAAATAAACATAATATACTATAAATTGTAGTAGGTAATAAATTAATAAGTTATAATGGTTCCATCAAACACTACAAATGATTAATCAAAACCAATTTTACTGATACATTTCACTTCAATACCATTCAACTTTAATTACGCGTGTTTCCGCGACTAACTTAAAAAAGTATAATCGTAAACAAAAATAAATCAGGTCAGGGTGTATAATAAAGTTTGAACATGTCATCAGCTGTTGGCGCGTAGGTAAGGGCTGTAAATAGCGCCTGTAAAACAGTGGGCGTACGTTCAAGGTGCCCGCAAGGACGCCGACGGCAAACAACTTTGCTGCCTACCGCCTGACAAGCGTACCGATATGTTTTGTTTATAACTTAAGGAAAAAAATACTATCGATTTTGTGTTTGATTGTACACTTCTAAGATATTTGAATTTGGAAAATCACTACATACTATAAAACAAAGTCCCCGGCCGCGTCTGTCTGTTCGCGATAAGCTCAAATACTGCTGCACGGATTTTCACGCGGTTTTCACCGATCGATAGTATGATTCTTCCGGAAGGTTTATATGTAAAAAAATCCCTAAATTCCCACGGGAATGGGCACAACGCGGGTAAAACCGCGGGGCGCTGCTAGTTCTATATAAAATGGCTATAAAATCAATACATATAAAATAAAGGAAAATTTGAGATATTGATGATCTCTTTCTTATATCTTACGTCTTTGAGACAGGTCGCAATGGACTCTGATATCAGTGAATAATAGAGTGACAATACTCGTATCACGCGCCCTCTGAAGCGCTTCTTATAACCTCAGTGCGCTACACTGAGGTATAGCGAGGTCGCACGGTGCGACGTGGGCGGCGATATTTTACAAAAAATAATAATAAAGAACTTGGTCAAAATTCAATTAAAAAAGAGTTACCCTGGCACTGGCAGCACTATGGCACAGTCAAAAAGCTACAATACGATACCTACAATAAGAAAGAATAGGCGCAATCAAAATAATCAAATCAAATAATATTATTTGTAGGCACTTGACTGTTGACCTTTGTAATTTCGTGAGTCCCCACAATATATCATTTGACAGTTCGCTGTGTAGATAGTCGCCGTCTAAGACTATACTTATTTTTTCAGCTGCCTCGTACCAAGGTCGGCCTTTATAAATGTTTTGCACTAACCTACAGTTTTGTGTTGTATTAGTAGTCCTAAATAATGTGGTGAAACTTAGCTCGACTCGAAATATCAGTTCTTAATTTGAAAATATGGTTCTATGCGGTAAACCAGTAAGTAAGTAAGTAAGTTCCTGCCTGTAATGTTCCACTGCTGGGCAAAGGCCTCTCATCTCACTGAAGATATCAATACAGTGAGGGGGATTAGGCGTAATAACCACAGAGACCTCCAGCTTGGCAGGCGAGTGCACATACCACTAGACCACTGAGGCTTAAACTAAAGGCACAATTATAAATATAAGTAATTTTTTTAAAACGCATTGTTTGATTTTCACAACAGAAGATCCCAATCTCAGTATATCATCATAAACCTTTCAAAATTATTACGAAGATAATGGTTGACTTTCAAAGGTGTATTTCGGTCTTTTTTCAAGTAAAGGGATCTATTTAAATAATTCATTGGCGCGTGTGACCTGACCCATACGCTACTCGACTAAATCCAAACGATTGAGACTCGATTCGAACGCAGTTTAAAATAACACCCTAAAATTAAACCTGCCTCTGTTCTATATTTGAGTTCTAGAGGTTTAGTTTTATATTTCAATTCTTAGTGGACAGTGAATGAATGACGTAGATTTGAATTATGATTTGAGTGAAGCGAATTTATTATACCTACTAAGTAATCTATAATATAAAAATGAATCGCAAAATGTGTTGGTAAGCGCATAACTTCAGAACGACTGCACCAAATTGGATGATTCTTTTTTTAATGTGTTCCTTATTGTCAGGACAAGGTTTTTATATAAGAAAAATAAGGAATAAAAATCTCAAAATTCCCACGGGAACGGGGGCGCTGCGGGTGAAACCGCGGGGCACAGCTAGTATATAATAAAGCTGAACAGTTTGTTTGTTTGAAAGCGTTATTCTCAAAAACTATTTATTGAATTTGAATAATTATTTTTGTAATAGAAAGCCACAAGAGGAGGTTATAGGCTATTTTTCATCCCGAAATTCCCACGGGAACGGGCACAACGCGGGAAAAACCACTGGGCACTGCTAGTAAAATATACATTAAAAAAGTCGACTTTAGTTAGCTGCGCACTGAATTTCGCTCGCCGAATGTAACTGTCGTATTTTATACACTAGCTTTATTGTGCCAATTTACCTGTGCAGTGATGTCATTATTAAACCCATCAAAGCAGAGCCTAAGGGTCCGTTCACACAGACCGGCTCGGAGAGCATCGGCGCGCATTTTTCTTTTCACACAGACCGGATCGTATGCGCTTGGAGTTGGTCGGAGCGGAGCCGCCAACTATTTCACATAGACCGGCTGGAAGCGACCTGAAAGCGGATGCGCTCGGAGCCGGTTGGATGCGCTCGCAGCCGGTCGGAATCGCTCGCAGCCGGTCGGATACGCTCGCAGCCGGTCGGATGCGCTCGCAGCCGGTCGGATGCGCTCGGAGCCGTTCGGATGTGCTCGGAGCCGGATGGGTACACTACAAAGGCAGTACCAGTCTTCCGATCCAGCACGCAATCGGAGCCGATCGGCTGCGCGAGCGAGAAAGAGCACGCAATCGGAGCCGATCGGTTGCGCGAGCGAGAAAGAGCACGCAATCGGAACCGATCGGCTGTGCGAGCGTTAAAGAGCATGCAATCGGAGCCGATCGGCTGCGCGAGCAAGAAAGAGCACGCAATCGGAACCGATCGGCTGTGCGAGCATTAAAGAGCATGCGATCGGAGCCGGTAAGCTCCTCTTATTATTTCACACCAAGCGCCTTCAAGCATTCTTAATCACAAAAGCAGTGCACATGCAAAAATAAACCTTAATACAAATACTAAAAACTCTGTTTTCAACGTCATAAGAATCTGCTCTCCTCTCCGAGCCGGTCTGTGTGAACGGACCCTAAAGCACATAATTGCAACAAAACCACAATGAACATCCTCGGGCCATAAAATATTTTGACTAACAAATTACTTATTGACCAGCAATTTATTTGCAATTCCGTACAAAATGAATGGACAATCCGTCCAGTGACGAATTTGTCATTAATTTGGACAATGCTCGAATATTTGAAGCTTGATGATTGTAATTTGTTTTATTGATAGCAGCGGCCCGCGAGGTTTACCTTCGTTGCTTCTGTTCCCGTGGGCTTTTCGGGATAAAACTATATATAGCCATATAGCTTGTGTCCTAATGTTTTTTTTATCGGTATCTAAAATAATGCTGTAATCAACCCAGAATTCAGTGCGTTGAAACAAACCCATCAACTTTTTTACATTAGTAGTTTTAAGTATTGGAATGAGAAATTAGAAGGCTAGGTTCAAAAGGTGCATGCTAGAGTTTTTATTTAGAAATCCGTAGGACCCGCTCGCATTTTTTGTGCCTTTCCACAAGAGCTTTGTCATGCTACATTTGTTATGATTGGTGGATCCGGAATAACAAATATAATCAGTACAGTGAGGAGGATTAGGCACAATCACCACGCATGCCTAATGCGGGTTAGTGATCTCAAATCCGAGCCATGTTTGAAAAGTAGGGAACATGTTTTGCCCGACCCGAGAATTAAACCCGGGACTACTTCAGTCTTGGCAGGCGAGTGCACCAAGTAGATCAAATATAAAAACATGAATAAAAATTATTTTAACACCTGTAATAAATCAACTTTCAGCACATCTTCTCCATGCAAACTTAAGCCGTGGCACATAATTACTATTCATTTAAAAAAAAAGGTTTTTGAATCACGTCAATGTTTATAATACGGTACTAAAATCTCGCTTAGCCCACGAATTACATTTCATTATTCACATTAATTCTTGGCTCGAGTTAGATCACCAACACGCACTAAGCATTGGTAATGGCTAATTGTTTCACAGTACATGTTCAGTGTGCGGTTTTTCCCGAGGACGTAGGTATGTTATTCCTTGACTAAGGTGTAGTATTATTATATTATCCGGGGTTGATATCGATGGATGTGATCCGGGGTTGCCGCAGCCCGTCGCAGTGCGGTACCCGCGTCCGAGGCACAATAACTTTCACATTTGTGTACGCGACACTACGAACACTAATGCCTACGAAAGATCACATTTGTCTATGCTTTCTTGTTTTGGTAGAACTTTTTTAGAACGTGAACGAAGTTTAAATTTCGTAGTTGTTCGAATTTTAAAATGATCTGTTCGTTCTTTTATTTTGAACGAGGTATTATCTAACTGTTTTTTTATTTAAAACCTCTATGGCAGTTTTTTTAAACTGTACGTGAAGGGCGGATTCTCATCAGAAGTCTATTTGTAGTAGAAATCTGTTTTGTACCTAAAATTATTACCTTATCTATCCGTGTAGCATTATTATTTACTTTATCTTCAAAGAACGAAGTCGCGATGTAAAACTATTTGATAAAGATACTTATTTCTTCATTTAAATTTAATTTGATTAAACTTGTACTGGAATGACATATTATGTCATATCGGACGTCTTAATGTAATTGCACTATAATAATTTTTGTTATCATAGAAGGACACGTTTGATATTCGGATACAAATACAGGGTGCCCAAAGGATAAGAAGCATATTTTTACAAAAAAATTGTACAAAAAAAATCGAAAATCAAGGAAAATTTTCTTATACCACCCACATAAGGAAACCTTAAAAAACGACTTCCTGTCTCAGAGCCGAGGATCACTCTGTAATTTTTTTTAAATATATTAAATACGCAACAATTAAAAAACCCCATAATTGTAGCCCTATTCATTTAAAATGCAACATATGTTGATAAATAATTATCAACATTATAAACTATCTTGCAGTAAGTTAATAATATATCGATAAACTCATTTCCTGAAATCGATGAGCAGCCCACCGGCTGTTCACATCAATTAAACTTATAAGAAGGTCGCACTCATTTTATATTAAAACTCCGCAATAGTTCCAAGAAGTCTTTATAACGAGTAAAAAGGTTTTAATTCTATGGAATAATACTTAATGCGATTGTCTATGACGTTCAAAAGACTTGGCATAATAACCTTATTAATAGCGTGAGATTAAATTGCAATAATAAGTAACAAACAATATATTATATACAGTAAATTGAGTAACCACCTAATTTTTGAAGTTAAATAATAAAATAATACAGTTTTTTAAAATATAAACAGTGTAAATTGGTAAATTAACATTCCAAAAACAAGAAACCTCCAACTCCCTATCAATATATTTTTTCGTACGTATAGACAATAGACATCCAAACCAGAGGCACATAGAGTTAATTAAAAAGCTAACGCAATTCTCTATGGATCGGGTGTCGATACCCAGATTAAATGGGAACTCCATACGATATCCTCCTTGACCCTGACCTTGGTCATTAATTTCTATTATTGCCGCCCCGAACGTCTTTCCACATTGGGGATAAAAATTATGCCAATCCCGAACCCATGTTACTAATCAATACCGATGTAATTATATAGCAGTGGCCATGGTTTCACCCGCTTTGTACTTCTTGCGGGTATTTCGGATTGAAAAGTAGCTTATGACCTTCCATTTAAATGTGGCTATTAAAAACATTTATTACACCTGAGTAATGACATAAAAAAACATTCAAATCTGATTGCAGTTTTTGAGAAAATCGCGCTCAATATTTTGAACTAAATAATGAATCATACAGAATACATTTTACATAGAGACATTTGAAGTCGCTTAATAAAAAATCCTCGTCAGAATTGAATGAAATTCCCGCGTTTCCCAAGTGCTATCATATCGTATCATATCGTGATAGATATGGGCGCGGACGTGGTATGACAAATGAGCCATATTTGTTGGAAACACGCAGTTCCTGTAGATACACAACTTTGTTAGTCGTATCGTACGAATTGAGATACTTAGACACATAAATTGTAGGTAAGTAAGTAGATTCGAGTAGGTAAGTGGCAAACCCTGGTGTCGGAGTTTTAGACCGCCTAAAGGCCTCCGACATGGTCTAACGATTGAAACAAACTCACCGCGAATGTTAAGCAAAGTGCAGCTTATCTCAACTTGGATTGATGGCCGATAGAAATGTCACTACATTTCTATCTGAGCTTATGTTACTTACCGGAACATTCGTACAAAAGTTATATTTATATAGCAATATACAACACATGACGTCAAACTTTAAAGATTATTGGGTAACTTTCCGAAAATTTTGAATTGTTGCAAATTTTTTTAATGGGGTACTGACTGACTCAACAGTAAGTTTACGGAACCGGATCTCTTGTATTTAAAAATGTTTAGCAAGAAGTTTGTTGTCTATTCACTTCTAAATACGATACATATAACAACAAACTTCAAATGCTTCGTGTAATACTTTTATATTGTACAAACATTACACCTTGCTTGTGCGTACAGTGGCCGGTAAATCATTAGGCAGAGGCAAATATTACAAGCTTACAGCTTAGTGTGTGAATTTGTCCGGGTACATTTATTTATTTTAATTTTAATTTTAATGGGCTTTGGAAATATAGATTTTAAAGCTAACGACGGAATGTGAACTATCTTCTTTTGAAGTCGATAAAAAACTTATCCGGTTTGTGGGTAGTTTACGGCATTAGGCGAACAAAGTTAAAATTAAACAAACAAAAAATATTTTATTATTCATTTGGTTTTGTTTATTATATAAGTTTAGATTTTGGATGTTTCCATATGTCTTTGGTGTAGATGATTTACTATTAATAGTATTAATATGAAATCTTCCCAATAGACATTGGCACCTTCTACAGTATACACACATACGTCCGATTTCTACACACATACGTTGAATCTGCCAACAGAAACAACAGTTACTGTACGGTGTTAATTAACGTAAACTTTCTGAACGTTCATAAACAGTATAAGAAGTTTATCATAACTCGAGTAACTTCGTTATAGTTCCCAAAGTAACGCCTTGTTAAGTTTCCCACAAGAAAATACCTAATGAATTCAACAGCACACAACATTTATTAATATTTGATGTGGTTAATAACAAGTCGATTTATTAAAATATTAACGTATAACGTCGCGGATGAAAAGTATTAGTCTGTCCACTGCTTAGGAAAGGCCTCTCTCATTGAATCTCTTCTTCTAATCAAGTCGACATGGTTATTTAAGTCAAATGTGTTTAGACCAGAATTTGGCCAGGTCTATTGCACTGTCATTTGCCTTCCAAAGATCCTCCACTCCTGTTTATTCTTGACAAGCAGCGCCCCGTGGTTTTACCCGCGTTGTGCCCGTTCCCGTGGGCATTTCGGGAACATTTATACTTATAAACCTTCCTCTTAAATCACTTTATCTGTTTAAAAAAACCGCGTCAAAATCCGCTGCGTAGTTTTAAAGATCTAAGTATACATAGGGACAGATCTGTATTTCTGACATCTGTGGGACAGATAGACAGCGGAAAGCGACTTTGTTTTATACTATGTACTGAAGTTGTTAGGAAGAACAATTGTTACTTACCTGTCTAGTAATATTATTAGACCATCAAAACAAGCTGACACAAACAAGTCTGGGCCAACGTTCCTTGCAGGTAATAAAACAATGAAAAAACAATAAGGTCAAACGGTCGAATCACGCGCATCAGATCCGCACCGGCCCCGGTTCCAACGGGTTCAATAGTCATAAAACAGTCAGTTAGCGGCGGAAGCCAGGGGGCCGGTTACAACACTTGATCAGACCAAATAAATGTTCATACAATTGATGCGATCATAACTTGTGCTAAATGGAGGCGTAGTATAGCTGAGTGTTTAAAAGCTGACGTGTACTTGGTAGTTCACTTTAGATGAAGTGCAATTTTAAATTACAGGGTGTCCGGATATGTGACTCAAAAGAATATGTGACTCTCATTATTATTGAAGATAGGATTTGCTTCTAAATGTAATAATTAAGCCCCAATACCACCGTTACAACTGAACTCGATTAATCAACTTAATCCTAGCGCAATGGCGTAAAATCATTATTGTTGTTATTATTTTCCGGCCCAGTAATTAAGTGCCACGTATTAAGTGCCAAATTTCTCTGCAACCGCAACCGCTTAGCCGACCCAATGCCAAGGATAATCTAGTACAAAGACTACGCATACAACAAGTGAACTGTCAAGAATGCGTCAACTTCAGGTAATTAAACTATACCCAGTAAAAGTTGTTAAATTAGACGATTGTTCCTATTCATTTTATATACCAATTCTTTTATTGTAGTTCCGTGAACTATTTAAACCAGTTATGTTTCAAAATTCTCATATATGCTGGGTTTTAAGCTTTGTTTAATATACATTTTTCCATACTGGTTTCTTAAGTTAAAGCAAACATGTATCTGTAAACATTGTTTCAATTCAAAATAGATTTTTCCAATTACATATATAGACACTCAATAGATCAAATATATTCTTTGCACAGCATGTATTATACATACTACACATCGACCAAGTAACAACAACTCCTGTTCATACACCAAGCGAGATCATAATCAAAATGACCTATTTCCAAAACGAATGTTTCGTGCTCATTTGTGTGCAATCCGTATAATTGGACTAACTTTGAACCAGTTTAGAGTTAGCGTCAGTACGTAGTGATACTGCACCAAGCTGTTCAAAGTGTTCAACGTCTGTTCACCTCACACTGTTATTTTCCACTTATTATGTCAAATGCATAGGTTTGCCGGCTCGCTGAATCATTCGCTGGCATGGTGCCACTAACAAGAACCAGGTGTTTTCAACTATTTCAAATGTTTATTACTTTTTAGTTCATATTTAGTTAAGGTAAGTTGCATGTCAAGGAACGTGGACCGAGCACCGAATTAATGCAGTATTTTGATTCGACTGACGATAAAGCTCTACTTGTTTTGAACTAAAATAGAACTGCATGGTTTTTGTATCGTTATGATTTTTTTAATATGTAGGTTAGTATGGGAAGGAAACAAAACTTTGTTTTTACCTCACTAGAGCATGCATCATAGCAAACATATAATGGTGGCTCGAAATATCAAGCTGAATATAACTTGTTGCGACCCCGTCTTTGAAACTATCTAGATTTAAACAAATGTGGTTATTTGTTACAATTTAAAACGGTTATCCTACTAATATTATAAATGCGAAAGTTTGTGAGGATGGATGTATGTATGGATGTATGTATGGATGTATGTATGGATGTATGGATGTATGGATGTATGGATGTATGTATGGATGTATGGATGTATGTATGTATGTATGGATGTATGTATGGATGTATGGATGTATGGATGTATGTATGGATGTATGGATGTATGTTTGTTGCTCTTTCACGAAAAAACTACTGAACGGATTGGGATGAAACTTTACAGTAATATAGGTTATACATCAGAATAACATATAGGATACATTTTATCCCAAAATTCCTGCGGGAACGGGTATAACGTAGGTGAAACCGCAGGGCGCGGCTAGTAATATATACTTCTTTTTTTATCAAGTAAAGTAACGAGGCACTGCTAGCAAAAACATAATCTGCATATTATTTCTGTCTCTTGGTTAGCAATAGGTTTAAATAGGTTGGCCAACCCTGGTCTTGGAATTTTTAGATCGCCTAAAGGTCTCTCATGGCCTAGCGGTTGAAACAACTGGGCCGTCAATGAACGTGTCCTTCAAAGTACGGCAGCGCTTGCATAGAAATGCCACTATCCTATCAGTAATCCGTCCAAGTACGGGCCAAGCTGCTCTTAGTTAATAAGTTTTTACTAACATGGAAGACTTATTTTTAAAGAATGATTTTTTATATCAAGAATCGAACTCCCCTTTAAATTATAATGCCAAAACATTCAAAAGGCCGCATAACCTAGTTGTGGAGGTCATACCGACTGGCAAGACTAAGTTTGTCAGAACATTGTTATGCAGATGTGAAGCAATAAATTTGGATTTTATCTGTTAGTTATCGCTGAGGTGAATCCGGGCGGTATACAAAGGTCATCAGGGTATCAAGGCATACAATGTTGTTATATTGTAGTTATATGTTTTTTAAACGGGTTAGGTTGAGCGTAGACTATAGTGTCATTCAATCAAGTCAGTCATTAAGTAACGTGCAGCTCGGCCCCTACTTGCTTGCATAGGTGGCCGATAGTGCCATTTCTATCTGAGCGCTACCGTGCTTCAGAAGGCAGGTAAAATGTTGTCGTTCCCGGTTGTTTCAAACGAAAGACCATGTCGAAGGCCTTTAGGCGGTCTAAAAACTTCGACACCACGGTTGGCCACTAACCTAGACGAACTTACTTTAGTCGTCAAGTCAAATTAAGCCAGTCTTACCGTTCTCAGAGACGATAAAAAACATTAGGATAGAAGAAGCTTAGAAGAGGTAAATGAATGATTTTTGGCATGTAATGTATGAAAAATTAGCTGTGCCCCGCGGTTTCACCCGCAGCGCCCCCGTTCCCGTGGGAATTTTGAGATTTTTATTCCCTATAAACCTCACGAAGCCCGAGACCTTTCCAACGAATGCAAAACCGTGGAAATCGGTTTGTGCGTTCTAGAGTTATAGCGTCAGGGAGGAAAACCCGACTTATTTTTATATAGTAGATTACATCGCTAAGTTAATTGTCAATTTAATTAACGTTTCTCAGTACGGCGCGGCGGCGTTTAGACTGACTAGTATACATATACATGCCTAATGCCTATACCCATAGAAAAAACGTCTCACAGACTTTTCACAGGTTGTTTGCGCTTAATACAGGCAGAGTCAGAACTTAAGGTGTACACAAGTACACATTGTTCATGATGCATGAAAAGGTAAAAATAAGTGTGTGTACTATAGTAGATGGTACATCATCACTCGCTGTGCCCAATGTAACCTAAGAGAAAATTTATTTAAAAAAACAAATTCAATATTAACTTGAAATAACTCAATGCAGTAAAAGTCCAGCTCAGGTCTGGTTGCAAAATAATCTTCAATTCCATTTCTTTAAGGATCAAAGTTAATTTGGTGTAAGGTCATAGTCCAATATGTGATTTTGTTTGGATTACTCGTCTTATAGTATTCGAGACGAACGACTTAAAGTCTTTGGGGTTGGACTATTCGACCAAGTGTAAAAGAAATGGATTTTGCAATAGCGCTGGGCCTTGTTTTTCCTTTATCCTGTTAAAATTATGTCTACCTTAATATCCCTGCTTTATTGGTTGGGATGGTTCATTGGTAGTTTGGTAAATAACTAGCAGTGCCCCGCGGTTTTACCTACGTTGTGACTATTCCCGTGGGAATTTCGGGATGAAAAATAGCTTATAACCTTCCCGTTGAAAGTGGCCATCTATTACAAAAAGAATTATTGAAATCGGACTGATTATTTCCGAGATTTAAGTAACACTATGTATGTATAGTGAAATGCTGTTAAGATGTCAGAAAATATTCTCATTGTAATTCCCATACAATTTTTACCAAAGAGAAAAAGTTGTGCTAACTGATTACATTGAGGACAAATATGTCTGGAGTCAAATTCCTGCACCAGCAACACAACCAGATTTTGACATATAATCTTACTTATTAGTATTAAATTGTATTATACCTTGATTTAAAAAAAATAACCAGCAGAGTTTCTTGCCCATTCTTCTCTGCTGATGTTCTTCCGAATGGGTGGTACGTTCAAAAGAGCCTCTATGGGGCCAAAACTGAATAAAAATATTTGACTTTGACTTTGGCTAAGTAGCTAAGCTAATTCCATTAACCCTGATGTAGGAGCTTTTAGACCGCCTAAAGGCCTCTGACATGGTCTATCGATTAAAACGTTTTAAACTGAAATCATAGCTGTCATTTTCGAATCCTTAGAAGTTCTACCCTTAGTATAATTTATTTGATCACCCATTAAACTAGGTGAAAATTAAAACTTTTACCAATTAATTACAACCATCGAAATTGTTTGTAAAACATTCAAAAACAGTAATTTTAACGAATTCAAAACGAAGAGGCTCGACAAACTGGGCGTTAATAAAGCATTATAGGAAAACAGTTTTGTATCAGCAAACTTACTTGGCAAACTTTTTTGATTATAATTTAGACTCTATTCAGTTGTGATAAGGTTCTTGATAACAGTTTTTCATGATAAACTATGTTGCGGTATAAAAATTGGTAGTTACGACTTAACGCACGCTACGTTTTTGTAGGTGTGATTTATAAATGAATATTCTCGTCTATAATTTATGGTATTCGCAGTTTTTATTGCCTGCAATTACATGACAATTAACGATTGCGTACAAATTGCTTCGAAGCGTTTCTTTGGCGGTTTCATATAAATACAAGGGATACAACGTCACGCGAACCGCATATGGCCTGCACCCGGGCCACACTCGGCCCGCACCCGGCCCGCAAGAGGCCTGCAACCGGCCCGCACGAGCACTCAGCCAGCACTATTTATGTCTTGCGCTTCAAATCAAATAGAATCTGAACATGTAGTCTCAATAACTGTAATGCTAGTTTAAACTCTAGAAACCATTAGATATATTACAGTAAACCTATTGAACTATGTACTGGTATTCCAATAAACGATTATTTGCTAGTAAATGCAAATAGCCTTCGGAACTATAGTTATATGGTTCGTGGTAAGTAATAGTAGTTTAACTAGAATGTACCGGTTACTGTTAAACTGGATTGAACTAGTGCAGTGTTTCTCAAAGTGGTGAACGTGACCCACTAGGGGTCATGCCAAAGGAATGGAATAATTGATTTTATTGAAACTATCGCGATTTGAACATTAAAGTAGGTATAACTACGGGGGTGTTAGGTGTTTATTTAATAAAGTTCAGTGATGGGGTTGGAATGGAATTACATAAAGAACCCTTTTTCGAATCGTCTTCCGCTAGAAAAACTACCATATTAGTCCACATTTTAAACTCTCGTAAGAAAAAGATAGAGTCAAAAATTATTTTTGATATACCAAAAAAACGATCAGTGCAAATGCTATTTTTAATAACATAGTTATGTCCTTCAAATGTTTATGAAAACCAAGATATGTTTTCAAAGAAAGCTAACTTAGGACTTACATAGTCTCAACTCCCGTTGAGAACCACTGAACTAGAGACCCGGTTAAGTGGCTGGCACCCGGACACGTCCCGACTCACCCGGCACGAGTTGGCCGGATATTGCAGAACACTCGCACTGACATAGAGCTGCGCTGTCTGTTCACTTTGATGTGTTCTATGTAAATACAATTCAAATGTAGTGTCTGTTGGATTCAATATATTGTATGTGGAATTTAGATGTGCACAACAATGGTGACCAAATGGGATAAAACATCTATAATATAAAATTGAATCGCTGAATGTGTTGCTTGGCGTTTGGCTACTTAACTAACTGACGTATTTTTCATAAATTATACGTCAAAATCACTCATTTACTAAAGAAACATATGACGTCTCTGAGTACGGGCGTAAAATGTTGAAAATAACACGAGTCAGAAAGCAAGTAATTTAATTCGCTTCTCTTACTTCGAATTCGCTAGATCGCAGCTTATGAAGCCGCGGCTAAGCTTTACAGAAGGTAAAGTCCACGAAACAGAGAATATAAGTCATTCGGTCTTTTGTAATAAAGTCCGCCGTTCTATCGTTAAAAATATCAAAAAATAGCATTTACCTCTAAACACCTCACAAACTCCGTTATTGTACTCTAATGCCTCGTAAGCATAAATAACACCATTTCTCGAACTAAAATACTTTCAGCATTTTCTATTTCAAAAACAAATGTTCATTTTGTAGCAATGTGTAACCCAGTCCACATAGTGAATGCTGCAAAGTACTAGGCGAGTAGCAGTCATTAGGTCAGTGTATTCCCCCCAAGCGTTTCGCCACAGACTGCACTTACGGTCCCACATTAGCTTCCACTCATTCTTTATACTCTGTGGTACCGGCCGAATGAAAACGAACACACATTAGTGAATTGAAAAAACATTTCGTGTTCGTTTTTGTACTGTAATATTTTGCGTTTTAAATTTTTTTAGTTCGTTCTTTTTGCTAGGGTGCTCTATGAAATGGTTTCATGTTATACTACGAATTTGACGTTATTTTATTATTGTGCTGTATACTGCATGAAACATTACTTCAGTACTAATCTTCTTTGATACGTAACTTTGAACTATGTTTACAATGTAAAGGTAAGAGTTGGATCAGCGACTGCTGCAGTCGACTGCAGACTGCAGACACAGCTTCACTACTAGTTTCTATGAAATTTCGAGCGCGCGGTGACACTTCTGCTGCGGTCGGCAGTCCTGTCCTGCAGTCGTGACGTAGAGCGCCAGCAGATAAGAGAAAAATATTTTGAAAAACGAACAAAAATAATAGTGTAGGAGCTAATGTTATTTTTTTAATACAATTTAGGTTGCTAAGTAATGATTAATCATTTCACTCAATAGAAAATCATTATGTTAAGATTGATGAATGTGGCATAGATCAAAGTGTCGTGGTTTTTATCTCTGTTATGTAGTATAATGAAAACTTGAAAAGCATAATATAACTTCACTTTTTTGACAGCCACCACCATTTTTTTAAAAGAGCATTTTGACTGTATACCCCAAAAAATATAAAATCAGTTCAATGAAATATTGAGGTTTAAATATAAATTTAGTTCCAACGACGTGACAGACATAAAATAAAAACAAAAACAAATTTAGTTTATTGAATAAGTAGAATTTGATGAATTACACTTCGATCAACAATACACAACTAGATAACGAGTCACGTTCAAAATCAAAGCTAAATACTGTCCGCGTGGATGACGTGGGGACATCTTTAGGAAAGTTGCACGCGGCACCAATCTTTTTGAGCCGACCAATCAGAGCGCACTTCTAGTTTTGTATGGAAAACCTTATTTCGATAATTTTATTGAAAACGTTCGATTATTTATTATCACATATTTGTGTCTGTAACGGTAGGCAGCAAATGTGGCGGTCGGCTCTCCGACCATAAATTGTATTATGTCAAAATTTGAAATATGATTTTGGGTTACCATTTTTCAAAACAATTACTCCTCAATTTATTATAAATAATTACTCCTCAATTAGTCGCTAATTTGTTTATTATAAAGGCAAGTCAACCTCATTCAAAAGGCAAGTATTTTTTTTGTAAATAAATAAAACCTGATTAATGTAGAAACCGTATCCGTACCTCTGTATCGAAAGATGAATAGTACAATGAACAGGAGATCAGTAATCAGCCTATGGAGTTTAGGGTATCGGATTGAGATTAAATAATAATATGTAATAACAATTGGATATGGATCAGATCGGAATAATAGTTTCGAATTCATAAAAATTTATAGCATTCGAATTCCAGTGGTCTTTTTCGAGGCTTTTTACGATATCAATCGATTTACGTAGTTAATCAGGTTCTTAGTTAGTTGTAAATTCTTCCGGTATGTACGAGTTGACCATTACATTACGTTTAAATAGTTTTATTGAATCTCTAATTGATTGTAATTCCCCGCATTTTGGGGAAATTTTCACACATTGGCATCGTTGATTATGTGGTGTGCAGTCGGCAGTGAATTAGCGACTGCAGACTGCACTGCGGACGACTGCAACGCCCTGCTGCCTGCAGTCTGCAGTCGACTGCAGCAGTCGCTGATCCAACTCGGACCTTTATGATGATTTTTAATCTCGAAATTAACATTACTTAAATGTACTGCTCTGGTAGTAATACATCACTGAAGATATCAGTACAGTGAGGAGGAAAAAAATTAACTGAAGTAAAAAAGTTGAAACATTAAAATATTTTTAAAGATTAGACACACACTCTTTAATTTTAATGTGATTTAACAAACTAATAAGATATCTTTCCAAAAACAAACGTTCCAAGCTAGTAATTATCTAGCACAACATTCGAAAAGGGGAGAAAAAGGGGTGTAATGGTGTAGTCTGAATGGGAAGGTAACAACGCCGGCGGCCGAACGTGCGCTGACCTAATGACACCACTGTGGCTTGGGAGTGTTTCACCGAGTGCAGGGCTACTGCCTGAACAAATATCATAGGCACAATATATAGACCATGTCATAGAGTAACCGCTACACATCAAATGCGAGAGAGGAGAGAAGTTAATCAGTGATTTTGTGTACCTACTCTGTGTTCTTCTTCTTAAATCGTAGACAGAGAAAACTATAGACAAGCATTGGTCCCATTCACACAAGAAAAAGAGGGAGTTACGTGTATAACGTGTAAAAAAACGAGACTGAATGATAACGTCTTAAACTTAGCTGGGCTCTTGTCGATGGAGTTCTTTCCATTTTTCTCAGTCTTCTTCATATTTTTGTAACAATAGTTAAAGAACTAACGTGAAGCAAAAGGTTTATTCATATAATTGTATCACATCACTGAATTATTTTCTAATGAAAGAAGTTTTCTTTGTTGCTTTGGTCAAAAAGCTAGTCATGATTATTTGAAAAAAAAACCGTTAAATTACCATGAGTCCATGAGTTAATTAGCTTATAAAAATTAAACCAAGACATCTTGCTAAAATGTAGAAAAAATCTGTCCATAAACTTAGGTGTATATATGTCCAACTAATCCTCGTTCGAGGTACTATGATTGAAAGAAAAGATAGTTGAAAAATAATAGTTATATTAATTAAAATACTTAATAAAGTAACATATTACAAAAGTTTTATCAAAGCGTATTCTCCTTTAGTGGCGACTACGTACACTCGATCGACTTTGTTTTTGACTGTGCCGGTTGTAGGTTGAGCGGATTTGAATGACCAATCACATGCAAAGAGATTTCCATTATGGTGATTGGTTTATTGAGACCAGCTACACCTTTGAGGAGATGTGCCTAATTTAACACATTCACTGCCGAAGACTCGCCTGGCGAGTCGACTTAAATTTCGTTCATGTGCCGGCGACTCGCCTGGCGAGTCCATGTTTTTCGCCAATATAATATTGGTGGCACCTCAGAAGGAATTAAGGAAATAATAGTGGCAGTGAATGTGTTAATGTGGTTTTCCACTTGTCTTTGTTCAATGTACATTTGATTACTTATATAAAATATACTATATCTCTTCACCCTTCAATAGCAACCTAATTTTTTCAAGTATATAACTTTTACGAAATTGATTTTGGGAAGTGTCAATTTGTCCATGTTTATATGAAGCTTTGAATCTGTAAATTATAAAGAAATCTTGAGCAAATGGTCGAATTAATTCATACTCATAAATAAGTACATGCATTCATATTTAATTGTTGCTACTTATTTTCTAGAAATGAATCTTAGACACAAACTAAACCTTAACCTTGTACAGTATGAAATAACAACTCACTGATTCTGTAATCTTTAAAACAACATGCTACTTCACTACCGTTATCATAACTTAAAACAGAGGCCAAACAAGCACATAACGATATGGTTTCGAACTAATATTCTACCATAAACAGCTCGTTAAAATCTACTAAAGTCTATTTATTCATGCTGGCAACTATTGCGAATTTCCTCCACTGTAAGTAACTTAGCCGTTCAACTTTAAAACCGCCACTCGACTGCGCGGGCCTCTTAATTTCCGGACTAATAAAATTCTTCAGTGCCTGCCCTGCCGAGAGTAAAATTAAAAAGTTATGCCATAACCTAACTAGGTATGGCAGGTATGGCGGTTGGCAATTCGTTTGACGTTTTTTCTTAAGATATTTTGAATTTGAAAATGGAACTGTTGTTATGTTCTTTGGGGTCTGAAGAGTTTTTGGAATGGTCGACGCTCTAAGTGGCCTCCTGCTATACTCTGTTATGTTATAATTATCTATGCTTCTATTGGGCGGATTGCACAATAACTCTAAAATTTATTTAGCGCCTAAATATGTTTATGGTGTTCTATTTGGTTCAAAATAAAATTTTCAACATAAAGTGGTTGAACACTGACTTATCCAACCATACGTTCATTCGTAATACGTACCTATACGAAGATATCGTTACCAAACTTTCGCGAGTTCTAAGAGAATCACAAGTTTCACTCTACTGGCTTTATATCCATAGCCATCGAGATTTACATCTGAAAAGTTTTAGTTTTTTCTTTTATTATGTGTAAATGTTTGTTGTTTAGTTTTTATATTACTTATACTTGTGTTTTTTGATTTGGTTTATTTGTGCGTGTGTGTCTTGCAATGATTTGACACATTGTTCTCTCACAAAACACACACACACACTAACGTAACAACACAACACACACACACACACACACACACACACAGCTCACACACTCTCTCTCTCTTTCACACACACACACACACACACAGATCCACACAAACCATACTGGATACAGGGCATATATAAAGTAAGGTATTGGGCCCCCAGACCTACTGGGCATTGTATTGGGTTGAAATTGTAGGTATAGCTTTTTAGGTAAAAGCTATACCTACAATTTCAACCCCTCCTTATAAAAAAGCTTTAAGCTACACCCTTGGATGTTTAACTAAAACTTTGTACCTGCCATGTACGATGTAAAAATACATAAAAAATCTGCTTAGTTACAAAAAGCTCTATCATAAACGTCATCAATAGTTAAGCTCAAAGCTTTGTAATAATGAATGTTGCCTGCACTCAGTACATTAAGTGGTGAATGCTTGGATTGAATGACCTTGAACTGGCAAGGACGATACTGACATCACAGAATACGAAAGAGTATGTGAGGAGTATGTTTGAGGACGATGCGATATGTAGAGTATAGAATACGAAGGAGTATGTACGAAATAATATTGGAGGTTTGTAAGATTTTCAGTTTTAAAACAAAACGTAGGTCATTGAGCAATGTAACATCAACGTTGTCTAATTTTGTATGGAGAAAAATATCACAATTATACTGAGGATAAAAAGGCTTCGGAGTCTTTTTATTGGTGGGACTAGTAAAGTTTCTTCTCGAAAAGTGTATGGCCTGCTTCGGTAGTTAAGGGGTTTGACGCGGACCTAACAATTATGTATAATCATTCATACACGGTTAATTAGACCCAAACTAAGCTCTAAGCTTGTAATATGGAATCTCACTAACTGATACTGATACTACATATACGTATACATAAATGTATGTGCATGTGATCTAGTTGTCGGATGCAGATAGACTGATTTCTGATTCTGAAAAACGAAAATCATAGACATATCTCGTAGTATAACATAAGTTAACGGACATATTTTGTATACTTGACGTCATATACATATTTCAAAGATACTCGTATTTCGTTCACCAGATTTAGGCAAGGTCTGTTAGTTCAAGAATCTTCATGTAAGAATTCTATACGTAAAATTAACTCAATTGACATCACTCTACGACATATATTCGTATAGAGCAAGTTCCCGCAAACGCCATTAAAAAGCACCAACGCGAGTGAAATCACATTTTTCCAAATTCACTCCCGAAATGTATTTGCCGTCCTTTGTGTAGCATTACATACGTTTACATTTTTCCCCTCCCTATATTTTATTATGAAGTATGGGAGATATTGATTTTGCCGACAGGTGAGGACAAGCAAAAGGGATTACCCGACCGTGGCGGATGAAATGTGGTATTGTGTTTGGTTTATATATTTAAAATTTTTGGTTTCTTTTCTCATGATTTCTTCGTTATTATATTTGTGCAGCAAGTCGCTCGGAAAAGGTTGAGCAAATATCGTGTTTACAGTTCGGAGTATTAATTGGTACAATATTAAATGTAGTTAGGAGTCTAAGGCCTTGTTTAGGCAGTCGAGAAGCGTTGAGCGGCGCGTGTGGCATTGTAAAAAGCGTTTAAGTCTATACCTTTACTGTCCTTTTTTAGCCGCACTAGACCCAATTACTCCCTAAATATTCAACAAACTGTCCAGATTCATTTATTTTGGGTTTTGACGTTATGCGTACAGCAGTTGCCTATATTTTGTTTTGCAGTACTCATAACTTTCGCTCATTAAAAGTACTTACATGAATGAAGTAATAAATATGGTGGGAATCACTCACATTATGATGTAAGTATTCAAACGTATCTAAAATATAATAGGAAATTAATTAAACTTATTACATTACACATACACTATTCTAACAAAAAATATAATTTATAACCGGTTTCTCTGAGGAACATTCATTAACAACCATTTAAATCGTCTTGTCGATTATCCCAATACATATTACCTGCACTAGAGTTCAGGAAAAGACAGAAAACGAGCTTTATTCGGTAACAAACTACAAGTTGAGTTTAGTTGCTCTACAGAGGATGCTCAACATCACGGGACAAATTGCACACAAGTGACACGAAACACACGGGCATGTGTTGCGTGCCGCCGCTAATCGCAATTGTAATTACAACTCGAACTGTGTTTATAAAAACGTTATTTATTTACAAAAATATACACGAGCAATTTAATTTTAGTATTTATCTTTATTACTATGATTTTAAAGGTAGTGGAAGTTTGTACTTGTTTATTTAAATTCTGGGCGGAAATAGACTAACGTAACAGAACGTACGGAAATATTTAGTAAACATGATTTTTGTTTTGGATCATTACCACTTGTTAAGGAAGAGTTTCAGCTAAGAAAAGTTATCTTAAATTATCTTACTGTCAAGAGTGAATTATTCATAAAATTTCCGAGCCGTACATTAAAATACGCTGACCTATTTAAAAATACCTACAATAAACAAACAGCAACCAACAACAATACTCGTATATAAACAAACAGCAATGCAAAAAACCGCGTATTCACATAATATATTCCCGTGCATATCTAAAAAATAATTTATTTACGTAAACAAAAAATCGGTAGCCGCAGCGATAGCGCCCGTTTTATCTGCCCGTATATTTCGACACCATCCACCGTTTTCCGCATTTCCCCTTCTAAATTTCAAATGCTGCGCCGACTCTCCAGGGTTTAAGTGTTATATTTTCCTCTTTACACAAATTTTAACATGTTTTTTATGTTCTTTTATTAAGAGTCGAAAGTTAGACGTATGAATTTATGAGCCAGCACGGCAGTGTCCTACTTTCAGTAGTTTAAGTTCATGTGAAATTTAGTATTTGGTCGCAGCGAGTTTAATATTAAAGTGTTTGCTGTTTGCCGACTACTTTGAATTCGGGATGATTTTAGTGGCATTTCACGAAATTAGTTGAAAGTTTGTGTTAGTTTAGATCGGATTTAGATCAGTTATGTTTTGAATGAGTCGTCAAACCTTTATGTCATGCTCGGATGAATAATATTATTTATCAGAAAATTTATCTCAAAACAGAAGATTTTAAAAGTGAGACATTACAAATAACATTCACAAGAATCAAAAACCTACACTTTCATCATTGTTGGCTATAAAAGCAATTGACCTAATAAGTTTTCAATTCAGGACTTGTAAGAAGAAATGTTGCAGCACACTTTCATTCGTGCCAAATGTTTTTACTAAAGTCAGTTCCCAATCATCAAATCTAAAAATAGAACTGGAAACAAAACATCCATTTTGCATCCACGAGTAAAACACACTTGCAGCCAGTCCCATTCAGTGTTCCAGCTCCCATACCAGTGTGCATTCAACTTGGAACAGAATCTAAAAGCATCTCAAGTGGTTAACGGGAAGGAAAGTTCAACGATTAAAATTGTTTATGGGTGGTACATTACTGTACCGCCTCTTAACAATTCTTATATAATATTTAGCGGTACATTAGTAGAAAAAGATTAATACTGAGTTCTACATCGATTAAAATGAATTATACGTTATAAGAAAATTGCCTTTAAACTTTAAAGGTTGAGCTCACTATAATATCATTAAATTAGATTGAAGTAGATTTAATCTTAAGTCTGTGAGTATAGTGTGCTCAAGCACATGTCTTCTGCTTTATGAAACTTTATGTAGGACCAAATATAGACAAAAATATCCGGACAACTGTTATTAGTGACTAAAGATAGTCTCTTTCGCGTCGAACAAGACAGTTTTAAGTAAAACTTTTGTAACTAGTGTAGTGGGATAAGGCTCATACTAATAAATCTGTCTGTGTCGTATAATTGTTGTTTTGGGTCGCCAAATGAGATTAAAGATCGCACTATTTCCGCTACTACGCTCGCCGTACGTTGCCGCGAAGACTCCAAGTCTTAAACTATTAAATAATTACGTCAGTAGTTTAAAACACTGCAATAGTGTTTTTTCAATAAAGATTTTTTATTTTATCTCTATTCTCTCAGCTTTCAGCAGTTAATTTTACCTAACGTTCATTTCTTATCGACAGTAAAAGTTAAATAAAAGCAGTATTCTATAAATTCTTATCGTTTTAGTTCTGCTATCATAAAAATCACTTTAAAACAGTGCATTAACGTCTTTAATTGCAAAACTTTATGGATGTTTTATGAGTGGGGCGTACGACTGGTGCAACGAACACACATACCTCAGTTTTATGTTCGTAGAAGTCGGGTAACTACTGGTTGAAGTGTTGACACTGTTTTTACGGCTTCAACAATTTATAGACGTACATTTTGGTCGTGGAAAGCGGAGCTATATCAAAGACTTGTATTTCATCACTTTTGCAGATATTTTCTGGGCGTTTGACGCAAACGGTATAATAAGTGTACTTTGTATCTTTCTGTAAGGCATCATAGTTTTTAAAGGCGTGAACTTTGCAAAAACATCAGTTAATTGGTGAATCAAGTAAAACACGAATGTCCCATAACTTTCTTTAGCTTTAAAACTCGCTGACTCGCAGCACCTTGGAGCTTGTAAACTGGCTCAAAATTAACAACGTTTAGCATCTTGAATTAAATCTACGTTTACAGATACACTTCGCTTTTATTTAAAAAAATATCTGACGTTTCAGCTGGGCCAGACTGACCATCACACCACCCTGTCACACTAGTGTGGTGGTTAGGAATTCTATTTCTTAACTGTCCCACTGACAAAAGAAGATCGAGAAAATACGATAATATCAAGTAGGTATGTGTAATAGTGTGAGGTCACATTCTTACAATTTCCACATTCGTACAATTCCACATTCGTACAAATACTTACTATTCGGTAGGTTAGGGTTATTTTTTTTTTTTACTAGTTCCATAGTTATCGGTTTTATAGCACCTATTTGTACGAATGTTAGTGTGACAGTTAAGAAATAGAATTCCTAACCACCACACTAGTGTGACAGGGTGGTGTGATGGCCAGTCTGGCCCCGTTTCAGCCCCTTTACCGAGACCGTGGTCGCGAAGTGGATCCGTAAACGTAGTTCCAATTCAAAATGAGTAGTGTTCGCCTAAACTTAAGAAACCAGTAACGTTTAGTATCTGTTAAAGAACTTATAACAAAACTAGCAGCGCCCCGCGGTTTTACCCGCGTTGTACCCGTTCCCGTGGGAATTTCGGGAATTTTTATACATATAAACCTTCCTCTTGAATCATTCTACCTATTACAAAAAACCGCATCAAAATCCGTTGTGTAATTTTAAAGATTTAAGCATACAGACAAACAAACAGACAAAAGTAGCGACTTTGTTTTATACTATGTAGTGATGACACAAAGTTCCCAAACAAATCCCTCTACACGAAAACTACAATACAAAAATTGTGTGACATTGTCTTTTATTTAAACAGCTGGGTATAAATCTTGGCACATACCGCGGCACTCAGCTGATTGCATGCATGACGGACGCCGTATAGCCGACTCACTGCTTTCATTACACCCACTTGACTTAATGAGCCTTTCGTTCAATCGTCGACATTTTAATATATTGTACAAGAATCTCTTCAGGGTAATACACCTTTTTATTATATGGGGTTAACTGTTTTGACCTATTTTTGTGATTGGAGATTGTACTTTATTCGTATAAGAATATTGTGTTTTTTTCCTTATCAAACAATTTTATTAGATGTATTATCTATTCTACCAACACCTTGTAGATAATTGAACTCTGTCTAAATATTGTATCCTAGGTGGCAACACTGTCTATGACCATGGTCTATGATTGTGTTTTGTTTTTGATAATTGTTTGTTACTTCGGTGGTTTAGTGGTATTTGCGCTCGCCTGCCAGGGTTCAATTCTCGGGTCGAGCAAAAACATGATTTAAAACTTCACCATGAGCTTCTGTTCTGTTATCCTCTGTATTCAATTTTGTATTGGATTGTTTCAGTTTGTGCCCTCAAGAGAATGTGAAGTGGAGTGTTGAGCCAGAAAACACCGCGAGAGATGTCGAGTTGGAAATAGTGACAGGTATCATCTTAGCCTAAAGGAGAGGCCTTTGCAGTGAGACATTACAGGCTACTATAATATGTAATGCCTCGTTGCAGAGGGCCTCTCACGCTCAAAGAAGAAGGCGAAATCACCGCACTTGCTTACTGCGGATTACATATAAAAAAGTGAAAGTATTAGCCTGAAATGTCCACTGCTGGGCAATGGCCACATATAAGATACATATTTTTAAAATAAAATAGTTGCTTATACCTGATCCTCCAAACTGTACTGACGGCCTTATTGTAAGAAAATCCCGTAGCAAAGTTTTCAGCCCTTACACTGAAATCAACATACAATTTAAGTTTCGAATCCCCAATATTTTCAGTCAAGCATCAAGCAACCAATAAACGCTTGTCACTGTACATAAAACATGCACACAGAGAGGGTCATGCGAACGAACGCTGTTACGATCTTATTTCAGCAAAAATTATGTTGCGCTTGCAACAGAGGCGAAAGAAAAATATAATTAAGTAGTTTGTATGTGTGGGCACGGCCGGAAAGCGTGCGGGGACTTTATATGCTTGTATAAGGATGGGACACGGCCGATAACCACGTGTTTGCGGTGTCGATAAATTGGGTCTACTGACTTTGGGTGCGGAAAGTTATGATATCATTTCTTATTCATGTAACCTTTTTTGTGCGCTAAAGAACTTTTGTTAATCGATACTTTTGTTTTTGTTGGCACTTGGTGTATGAGCTAGGCGATGGGTGAACTAAGTCTGAGGAGTAATAGTTGATAGTAAAATGTTAACTGAGACGCCAAGAGGGTACAACACAGAAACATGCGCGGCGCGCATGTTTCTCTGTCTGTCTCTCTCTCTCTCTCTTATAGAAAGCAAGCTAGATATTTTCGTTTAGTCTTTCTATTTCGCATTGAACAGTGTGGTGTCGCGACGATTATTTTTGTTGATAATAAATAAACTTCGTTCCATCCGGGTGTCCCTTGACACCTCTCAAGTTTTTTTTATATCTGACGTTTCGGCCTTTTTACAGGCACTTCACCAACACTGAAAGATCTCAAGACACCCTTTACCTATTTTTGCGTAAATCGTAACGTTCCATAACTAACAAAATGTCAAAAGTGATACTAATTAGATCATAGGGATTCTAAAACGTTTCAAACACTAAAACTCTTTGGTCATACAATACCAAAAAACCTAATCGATCGTACGCTAACTTGATTTAATATTTAGTATTTAGTTCAAACCGGGTTGGTTAAACTCGGCGTTTTCCTGATATTATTTCAAAATATAAAGCAAACATTAATATGACTTACTCGTACTCCGGAGATCTGATCGAATTTAGCCCATCCCTAGTAACATTGTGCGAGGCTGTGCAAAGAGTCATATATACAGACCTCAGCACTTTACGGGTGTTATAAACAATGCGGACACAAATTATTAAGACGGCAGAAAGTCAGAAAGAGACACAACATATTTTAATTATTTATCTCATTCATTACTCATCTCCTTTATCAGTATGATGTTGAATGGATGGCCGATCTATATCTGAGCGTTACCGTGCTTAGAAAGGTACATTATGTCGGCCCCGGTTGTTTGATCGTTTGACCATGTGGGAAGCCTTTAGGCGGTCCAGAAACTCCGACACCAGGATTGGCTACTAACATGAACTTACTTACTTTTGTATTACATATGTAAAACTATCTTCAATATCAACTATACATTTTCTTCAGTCTCACTTATCTTTTGTAAAAATGTATGTGGAAATGCATGTATGTGGTGAAGAAAAAATCTGATGTCGAAAAAATCGGATTATTCGACGCTCATGCCATTATTGTTTCTTTCTATTCGCGATTCTGCTCAATATGGATTCTACACATTTGCATTTGATCTCATTCCTTATTCTTCGCAGTCATTAGTTTTATACAATCCGGTTTCTTCCTATTCGCGATTCTGCACAATATGGATTCTACACATTTGCATTTCATCTCATTCCTTTTTATTCGCAGTCATTTGTTTTATACAATCCGGTTTCTTCCTAGTCGCGATTCTGCACTGCGGGTGAGAGAGGGGGGTGAGAGAGGGGGGTGAGAGAGGGGGGTGAGAGAGGGGGGTGAGAGAGTGGGGTGAGAGAGTGGGGTGAGAGAGGGGGGTGAGAGAGGGGGGTGAGAGAGGGTGGTGAGAGAGGGGGGTGAGAGAGGGGGGTGAGAGAGTGAGAGAGTCACCCCCCTCTCTCACCCCCCTCTCTCACCCTCCCTCTCTCACCACCCTCTCTCACCACCCTCTCTCACCCCCCTCTCACCCTCTCTCACCCATCTCTCTTACCCCCCTCTCTCACCCATCTCTCTTACCCCCCTCTCTCACCCATCCCTCTTACCCCCTCTCTCACCCCTCTCTCGCCCCCCCTCTCTAACTCCCCTCTCTCACCACCCTCTCTCACCACCCTCTCTCACCACCCTCTCTCACCCCCTTTCTTACCCCCTCTCTCACCCCTCTCTCACCCCCCTCTCTCCCCCCCCTCTCTCACCCCTCTCTCACCCCCCTCTCTCACCCCTCTCTCTCACCCCTCTCTCACCACCCTCTCTCACCCCCCTCTCTCACCACCCTCTCTCACCCCCTCTCTCACCCCCCTCTCTCACCCCACTCTCTCACCCCCCTCTCTCACCCCCTCTCTCACCACCCTCTCTCACCCCCTCTCTCACCCCCCTCTCTCACCCCACTCTCTCACCCCCTCTCTCACCCCCCTCTCTCACCCCCCTCTCTCACCCCCCCTCTCTCAGCCCCCTCTCTCACCCGCAGTACAGAATCGCGACTAGGAAGAAACCGGATTGTATAAAACAAATGACTGCGAATAAAAAGGAATGAGATGAAATGCAAATGTGTAGAATCCATATAGTGCAGAATCGCGAATAGGAAGAAACCGGATTGTATAAAACTAATGACTGCGAAGAATAAGGAATGAGATCAAATGCAAATGTGTAGAATCCATATTGTGCAGAATCGCGAATAGGAAGAAACAATAATGGCATGAGCGTCGAATAATCCAAAAAATCAACATTGTCTTAATATTGAGAGAAATATCAAAATTGTACTACGGATTCTTACACAAAATCTTATGAAGACGTTTCATTTCTGAGGCAGCGTATTTTTATTTAACCAAAAATAGCAATAGACTGCTAGAAAAATTGTATGTTTTTTAGTATTTTAAAGCATTTTAAAAAATAAATATTTATTTTGAATTAAAATAGTGAAGTGTATCCGACACTTCACTATTATTTTACATTTTTATTTGACGTTTCGGCCTTTACAGGAGCCGTGCTCACAGAATAAATATTTATTAAAAGGCTTTGAATGATCGTAATCAAAATCAGCGCACCGGTTGTCAAAAATACAATTCTGTGGAGCAATGAAGAATCGCGTTCAATTTAAAATATAATTTTTAAAACAGTCGATTGGCTCTCGTCATCAAGAAGTAATTCTGCCGAGAAAATATACTTCAAGTTTCAAACCTCTTCTGGTTTGCTGGAATATGACCATTAAACGAAGACACCTCGCGCTCTGGGGTGACCATCAGTACTGGGGATCAGGGGACATTTGACATTAAAAAATCTGTAGAATATGATTCAGTTTATTGGAAAAGTCAGGTTTTAATTAAGCGATTTCCCGAAGTTTAATGACATAAAGAGCAAAAGTATCTACAGCTAGCCATTTTCCGCAGAATTAACTCCAATTAATTAATCCAATGAAAAATTCCATTTAATGAATATATTGCTATACGTTTTTTTTCCAAAACTCCCAGAAAATATTGCGGGTAAAATCAGTAACAACTATATAATAATACTAAATAATTAACTTTTCCTCGTAAAAAGAGTAAAGAACAACAAAAGAATTATCCATTTATGTAGCTAAACCAGCGGAGCTCATTTAATTCCAACCAAATTTGAATTTAAGAGCTGTTTAAAACAACAACGGTTTGTTTTCAGAACAAACACTGTGGAAGCCGATTTGGCGCGAAGATTAAACTTATTATAATGGTTTTATGAGATTTCATTTATTTTTATTATTTGTCTGTTATATTTGTAAAAGCAATTTAGATTTTTAGGGATCAGATTTACATATAAATTTAAATATAAAAACATAGTATCTAGTTTAGTCACTGACATGAAAGTGGGATATGAATCATGCAATATGCATTACTCCATGAGCAAAGTTGACAGGTCTGTTGGTTTAAATTTGTCCCGCGTAGTGCGTGCATCGTGGCCACCCCAAAGGTCTCGTTCCGCTGGTCCGCGAGAGCCCCAGCAAGTAATAGGCTCTGACGGGATATAAAATCGCTCATAAATTTCGTTTTGAGCTACTTCGTCCCGGCTATATTGGCTGGTTACGTGCCGAAAATTCGCTAATTGGAAAATGGAGTAAAAGTTAACTTGGTGCAGAGTTAAGTGCTCCCAAGTATTTTAATTTAGTCCATTTATTATTATTGTCGGAAAGTTCTTTAATTTAGACTCTGATGAGGATGGAGATGGCTTTTCGCTTTGACGAGAATTGTTTGTGTAACTCGCATTGATTTTGTAATCGAAATTCTTTGGGAGAAATATGCAGCATTCGCCGTTTTTGCTCTCATTGTAACCAGTGAATATTTCATGATGGAGAAAATTTTAATTCAGGCTATATAGTTACTTTATTTCACAAGCGCCTCTGAACCATACTTGAATTTTGAATAAGTATATCGTCAAGATCATTGTTTATATTAATTGGGCTTATTCCACTGAGCATAGCTATCGAATGGCTGGCTTTCGTAAGATAAAATATCTATACTTACTTACATTTTTAAACACCAAATTCGTTTATAAAATGTTTGTTTTCATTGAGCGCCAAAAACCAAGTTTATGTGACACTCGCTTTCTTTAATTACTACCCAGATTCAACAAACGAGGATATCTATTCGGAGTATAAATATCTAGTATTTTTCTTTCAATCTTATTTGGTCCATCGCTTTTTTCTGGTGTTTTCGTTGCTTTTACAGTAGGAGTGTGAGAGAAGTGTTTATTTATTCATAATGTGGCGAAAACAGGGAGGCTCGCAAACGATATTGGTTAGGTTAGGTTAAAATAATAATAGTGGGACTATCGGAGTACCACGGTTTTTTAAAAGAAGAAGATTTCTACCTTTTAACTATAGCGTGTTCTTTGTGTGTTCTTCTTGTGTTCTTTTTTCAAAAATCAAATTGCTCTTGCCGTTTCCTGCACTGTGGCGCTCTGTATAATATGTGTGTGTATTTATAGAAACAGTGGTTAATGCAGTAGAGAAATAGCAAGAAGTGTGGATGACCGAGTCATTAAAGTTGGTAGGAAATAAGATTGCGGCGATATCGTGGAGTCGCGTGCCCCAAGGGCGAAGGTTTGCAGATACAGAGTATTTGCAATTCAAACGTGCTCACTGCGACAGTAGACCTTATCACCACGTCCTTGAGTTTTAATTGGACTGAGTTGTTATGGAAAATTCTTCAACTATATCCAACATTGTTTTAAATAGATATTCGTCTGGTTTCTTTTCGGTGCCCTTTTGAACGAGTATGAATGATTAAAAGAAAATAGACGACATTTCAACTGTTCGATTTGCACCTAGTACAATTTAATTGTTACCCAGCATTCTAGTTATACATTTATGGAGCTTTACTTTTCTTTTCTCCTCACTGTACTGATATCTTCAATGTGATAAGAAGCTTTAAGCCAGTAGTGGGTCTTTGTCTTTCGTTGTCTATTACGAGTATGTACTAAACGTACTAATTTGCTAATTTCAATTTTGTAGAGCGATATCGCTGTCATTTACTACCTATGTGAAGGTACTGATGTATGGACAAAACTACTTTACTTTCACATAGTATACTGTGACAGTAGGTATCAGCTAAATAAAAATATAACAGGACAATATCTCGCTCCAGAGGTCGTCAAATAAGACATTGTCACTTTTCGAACCTACTGATGTAGAATTTTTTTCTTCTTAACCTTTATCGTCCCACTGCTGGGCAAAGGTCTCCCCCAAATGATGTAGATTAATTAAGACAAAAAGGTTACTAAAAAATAATAGTGTGTTCGAGTAGTCATATCTGCTGTCAACTTTTTAGACCGCCTAAAGGCCTCCGACATGATCTAAAGATTGAAACAATCAGGATCGACAATATACCTATCTGTCTAAACTCACTGCCTCAATCCTACCTAAACTTTTCTATCCATCAAAATCTCGCCATAATTCATTTTCAAATAAAAAGCACAAACAAAGATACGGTAGGTAGTGAACTGAAAGCGGGACGCCTAGATAATATCGTTTCTCAAACAGCCGGGCGCGTATTGTTCGGAGTGCCCGCTACCATTCCAACACAATACAGAGACGATTAATTGTTCCACCTTTCTATACCAGCGACAACGACATATTATGACGAATGGCTCTGTTCTCGATACGAACAGATAGAAACCCTATTTACGTACGTATTCCATTGTTTCTTATTGACAAACACCGCACTGTAGCTACACTTGTTATAATTTATTCATTACTATGTTCGAATGAATGCCACAGTCGAAATGATGTGATACTCATAGTTAACATTCAAAATCAAAGCAATCGTGTTGTTTATGAAATATGCCGTAAAATAGAAGAGTAGCGTCAAACCGTATATTATACAAACGTGAAACTTCGAGGAACATTTCCCAAAGTATTCAGTTCCTTCTTTCTGCTGTTCTTTTGTTGTACACCGACCACAAAGTTTCACTTGTTATAGAGAGTTGTTGTTCTTGGAAATAATGAGTTCAGTGATCCTTATTAGGGAACAAGCCTTCAGCGAAATAACAAGGTGAAAATAATACTCAATACAAATAGTTTTGTGGAGTATCAATATCAAATACCGGGTTCCAATATCGGATGACCAAGAGAGCAATAACAGGAGTGTTTGCTTTCTACGACAAACAATATAGAGCGGGCCGGGCCGACAATATTTGATGTTTTTCTGCTCTCGATTAAAACGTGTTTCATTTCGAAACTGCGAAATGAATATTGAGTAAACATTTATTTTCGTTTTATGATTTACGGGATTGTTTTGTAGTAAAAGTTTTTATTTGTTTTGCCGAGACCGTTTTGGTACATTTGATAAATTAAAATTTGTCGATATTGTACAAAAACCTCTACAAGTTTCTTGATTTCAATGATGCTCTAATGACATAGAATTTGACATCATATAGACAAAGTTAGAAATATATTCGTTGGCTGTAGTGATGTGCGGTGCAGTAATATGTGATATGTTGGGTGTTCCAGGTAGTAATTGTGGGTAGTGGTGGTGCAGCGGCATGCGCGTGGTGTTGGCGGCGCTGTGCGCGCTGGCGGCGCGCGCGCTGGCCGGGCCGCACGAGCACCGCGCGCGGCACCGCGCGCCCGACCACCCGCCGCACTTCCCCGCGCCGGCGCCTCCTCAGCCCTACCGCGGACACGGCGAGACCGTCCGATACAACCCAGACCTCGACACCATCCTGCCGAGGCTCGAAGACCACGAGACCTCCTCCAAACGAGCCAACGATGCCGAAACCTCTTCCAAGCGATCCAAATACGATGACAGATTCTACGACAGGGCCGAGCAACTCATGGCTGACGAGCCCCAACCACAGACTAAGACTAAGGACCACTTCGGCCCCGACGAGGACGACCCGCTCATCGTCCGCACGCGGAAGGGCCGAGTGCGAGGGATCACCCTCACCGCCGCCACCGGCGAGAAGGTCGACGCGTGGTTCGGCATACCATATGCTCAGAAGCCGATAGGCGATCTGAGATTCCGGCATCCGAGGCCGGTTGAGAACTGGGGTGATGAAATACTTAATACGACGACACTGCCACACTCATGCGTCCAAATAATAGATACGGTGTTCGGAGACTTCCCCGGGGCGATGATGTGGAACCCGAACACAGACATGCAGGAAGACTGCCTTTACATTAATATAGTGACGCCGAGACCGCGGCCGAAGAATGCGGCAGTCATGTTGTGGGTGTTCGGCGGCGGGTTCTATTCAGGAACCGCCACCTTAGATATTTATGATCCCAAAATCCTTGTATCTGAAGAAAAGATTGTGTATGTGTCCATGCAGTATAGAGTTGCATCTCTAGGATTTTTATACTTCGACACCGCCGATGTGCCTGGAAATGCGGGCATGTTCGATCAGTTGATGGCTCTGCAATGGGTGCGAGACAATATTGGTTACTTCGGGGGTAACCCTCATAACGTAACCTTGTTCGGGGAATCGGCTGGCGCCGCTTCTGTGTCTCTACATCTATTGTCCCCATTGTCAAGAAATCTGTTTTCTCAAGCGATTATGCAATCTGGTTCCGCGACGGTGCCTTGGGCCATCATAACAAGAGAAGAGAGTATTTTACGCGGTATTCGTTTAGCTGAAGCTGTTCACTGTCCACATTCAAGAACAGACATGGGTCCTATGATCGAATGTTTGCGTAAGAAGAGTGCCGATGAACTAGTCAATAATGAATGGGGCACTTTGGGAATTTGTGAGTTCCCATTTGTTCCAATTATCGATGGGTCTTTCTTGGATGAGCTGCCCAGTCGAGCTCTTGTGCACCAAAACTTTAAGAAGACAAATATACTATTGGGAAGTAACACCGAAGAAGGATATTATTTCATACTGTATTACTTAACCGAACTGTTTCCTAAGGAAGAAAATGTTGGGATAACTCGAGAGCAGTTCCTCCAGGCAGTACGAGAGCTGAACCCCTATGTGAACGATGTGGCCCGTCAGGCCATTGTGTTCGAGTACACCGATTGGTTAAGCCCAGACGATCCTATCAAAAACAGAAATGCCCTCGACAAAATGGTTGGCGACTATCATTTCACATGTGGTGTGAATGAGTTTGCCCTTCGCTACGCTGAAACTGGCAACAAAGTCTACACGTATTACTACAAGCACCGGAGTAAGAACCATCCCTGGCCGTCGTGGACAGGAGTGATGCACGCGGATGAGATTAACTACGTGTTTGGGGAGCCATTGAATCCTGGGAAGAACTACTCTCCAGAAGAAGTCGAGTTCAGTAAACGCCTGATGAGATATTGGGCTAACTTTGCTAGGAGTGGGTATGTGTTCTTTTGAATCTTGATCCTATACTAAATACACTAAATATGATGAACTACGACTGCTACGAAAACAGACACAAACACACATAGATGCGCACTTAACAGTTCTTTCCGCGCAGTTTGATCACAGTCGAAACTCATAAAAGACGCATCTGAGTGTTTTCATGTTTGAGTGTAGTTCATAGTTGGTCTTCTAGATTTCTATTATGTGCCTATACTACTGTAGGTCTAGTTAATCTGGTTCAGTGTTACAGTTTCCTTTCAACATGTTCCAGAAACCCATCGAAAAACGCCAAGGGTGAGACGGAAGATGTATACTGGCCACCGCACACGGCCGTGGCCCGGGAGTACTTGTCTTTGGAAGTGAACTCCAGCTCGGTGGGCCACGGCGTCAGGGCCAAGGAGTGTGCATTCTGGCAGAAATACTTGCCTCAACTGATGGCAGCCACGAGTGAGTTACCAGGATATTTTGGTAGGAACATAGGACATCATGCCGTATGGCAAAAAAAAATTAGTAAATTGAGATTATTTTGCAATTAGTATGTAAAATCTTCACTTGTCATATTTTAAGAGCCAAGTCCCTCTTATCGGTGGTCAGATTCGGATTTTAATCAGATGTTGGCGTCTTTGTTCATTTATTATCAGTGCTGTTACAAATCGAAGTCCGACAAGTGTGAATGGCTTCAAATAAAATATTTTGTCCCTGAAAAATCCAATTTAATCCCAAGCCCAAAAGCTAGAGAGCAAATCGAAAGGAATGGGATGTAAACAAGGAAACAATTTCAATTGGAGATCAAGATAATAGTAGATCGAGCAGTTACTCCTTTGGAGTGATTCCGTTCGTCTTCTTTTTTTAATTAAATGTTGTATATTTCCAGGCAAGACCGAGCCTCCCCGGAACTGCACCAGCGCCGCGCCCTCCACGTGGTCGGACTTCGACATCCTCAGCCTCTCCATCATCACCGCCACCGGGTTCGCTTACTCCGCGCTCTTCAAGTACATCACCTGAACCGCGACATAACTCAACGCGGCTCAAACCTCTTTCAAAATTATTTCAATCATTTGCCACTATGAATATTATTTTTATATGTATAGTACATAGCTATTTAGTTAGATATTTGTCCCGTTCCACTAAAATACTTGGAATGTGTTTTAGACGTGCCATTTGGACCGTTGATGGTTTAGCCTGTTGCGTGATGTCGTTACGTTATATGGTCTCGATAAAGTATGTGATTGCCTCTTTGATACCAAAGTCCAAGTATTTCAGTGGCCGGCTAGTGTTTTCGCTAAGTCCATTCTAAATAAGTTCATTAATCATAAGCGATGTAAAATTTTAATTGTCTATTAAAGGAGTGATTTCTCCAACTACATATCACTTGTATTAACAATATAGAAGTATTGTAAACGTAACTCGTCATAGTGTTAAGTCTACATATCTCTCGCGAGTAGGTATTGTCCTAAAGAGGATATTTAAATACTTGTCTTTGTTAGTAATAAGTTTACTTAAAGCGTAACAGCTTCTATAAGTAAGTCAATAAGTGTTTAGGAAATGTAGAGTAACAAAAATAAATGATAATATTTAGCTTTAAATTGCCTCAAACGCAAAACATATCACGCAAGGCATAGAAACGTTTGAGTTCATTATAGTGTAAGGTAACGTTAAGCTAAATCATTTCACGAATACGTAGCGGACCAATATTAGAAAGTTGTACGTGTAATGGTTCGTGTCTTCAGATGCTCACGGTGATGAAATTGATGATGGAAGTGGCGAAGGTGGACGGTGAAGAAACTCAGAAGTGTCAAGTCATATCAAATTGTACTGGCTGACTTTTACCAAAATTATGCCACAAAAGCATTCCAAAATCAAACATTACAATTTGAATGACGAATAGAGAAAAATACGATTCGATTGTGTACATTTGACATGTCACTGTTGACTGTCAATGTCAACTTGATAGCAGACATCTGCTGGAAACGTCATAGCTTTTGAACAAAGTGTTCAAAGTTTGGTTCAAAGAGGTGGATTGGATAAGGAAGTTATTGGCATGTACAGTGTGTAGAATACAAAATATGTTAGAACATACAATTTAGTTCCTTACGTATATAGGATCGATTTATCGTATAGTATAAAGAGCGTAGCGCCCAAATGGTTCAGCTTTCGAATATTGGTGTTAATAATAAATAAATAATATAAATCTTTACAAACTCCTTCAAGATTTATAACAATTTATATAAAAGTAACTGCTGGAGTGTGTAGCTTTGGCTTCAATTCTTTACGTAAATATAATTGTTATTAGAGCTACAGATTTGAAAATGGAATGGTCCATCTAACTTATATTAGCGCCATCTGTATTTGAAACCAACAACTAACTGCGTAATTAATTGAAAACAACTCTTCACACAAAAATGTATATAATAAATGAATGTTAGCATAACCCGACTTCACTCGGGCGAATATATGGTATAATAATTGAAAAAAATATCTAAATAATAATCTGTTGTGGAAGACGATACCTTATGAGATATAGTATGTAAATGCTAAATGTTATTCTAGTTCTTGCTTTTGTTAATTATTTTATATTTAGACACGTTATTAATGCGAACTTTAGCGAGGTGTTCGCCGGTGTTAGACGTTTCACAGTTTAATTAATTTAAAACGAATAAGTTTCTTAAACAAAAATCTATGCAACATCGTAACGAAATCATTATTACCTTTACCTCTTCGATTACATACCTACAATTTCTTCACAATCACGCCTAATTCATAGTTTATGAACATTACGTGGATGACGGCTGCCATTTCGATAGCCAGTCTACTTGTTTGCAGCTAGCAATGCTAGACTACTGGTTTGTTTGTTAGGTGACTATAAACTACTGACGTTAACATAACTAAGGTGTCTCCATGAACTTTAACTTGAAACCAAACAGAGGTCTTCTATATGGAAATAATACGCAGTATCCTTTGCATATACGTTATACGCACACCATTACGCAAATGATTGTCAGTTACACAAAATCACACCTGATTGGTTGATTCAAGTTGCGACATAGATAAAGTGCATATACACATACTCACATATGATTGTGAGCCAGTGACACCTTATTGGTTGGTTCATAGCACGTACGTAGTACATGCACACATACTTACAAAACCGACATCACTTAAATGTTATCTTATTAAGAGTATTATTTACGTTGTAAAATAATTAAAGTGAATTAAAAACCAACAATACATAATTGAGTTTATCGTTATAAGTTTCAATTTGTCACAAACTATAAAATGATTAATGACTTTTAAAATTAATTACATGTACACCTTAATAATATTGTTCTAATAAACGAATATACAAATTAATACATTTGTGACTTTGGTTAATTTTTAATAATTTTAATTTTATGATGGTTTCCAACATTATTTTTGGATTAATTCACATTATAAACCTCAATATAATTAGTTGATGTTATTTTTTAAATGATTGTTGTAACAGCATAGGAACAACTTTTAATTTACAACAAATACATGAGGTGTGAATGGTCGTAGTATCGCTCCCAGGTTGGGATAGTCATCAATTCTTATGGAATGTATGTCTGAATGTTAGTAATCAAATAGTATAGGTAGTAAGGATGAACGGTATCGCCAGTGGGTGGGGGAAGAGGGGGGTTCCCTGCCATCTGCTCCCTAATACCCCTAATTTTCCATTCTTACTAACTTACCTCAAGGGCCATAGGCCACTGGCCTAGTCGTCTACTATGCCACCAGCTACCAGCTGTCAAAGCTCTTGGTAAGGATGTATTGTGCATGAGTGAGTGAGCAAGTGAGTGTGTAAACAGTATTTTTATTAAACTTTTTTTAAACTCACACGATTTGCACTCATTATACTAAATGAAACGGGTCTGTATCGTGTTAGATAATTTAACGTATTTACTAAAATACGTACCCGACGTTTCGAGTGGATTACACCGCTCGTGGTCACGGGAAGACTCACTGACCCGACTCCCTTCCCGTGACCACGAGCGGTGTCATCCACTCGAAACGTCGGGTACGTATTTTAGTAAATACGTTAAATTATCTAACACGATACAGACCCGTTTCATTTAGTATAATGAGTATTTTTATTATAAGTTTTTGATTATTGAGATAAGACGGTATTTGTTGTATATTTGAGATATAATGTTTCATAATAAAATTTTACACAACTCCAAGATGTTACATGGTCATATAAAATATATATGTATATTATATACTTTACTTCTATCAAACTTATATACTGTGTGATGTTTAGTTATATCTCAACTAATGGTCAGAGATTAAAAAAGTCATAGTTCGGGATACAAGTACCACATTACAAGCACTTCACTAGAATTATGTTACAAATTATATTTGTAACATATATGTTGCATTAATTAAACTGTGAAACAATTTTTTTAAATATAAATAATGTAGTTCACAAAATATTCATAATAATGTCTAGTTCAATTTAATATTTCAAAAAACTACGCTTAATTTTAACCTGCGTAAACCTATATAGTGCCTATTGATCACTTTTATAAATATTGAATACACTTATATATAGGGAAATATTTGTAGATGTAGCCGTATGTAACAATTTTAATTTAATTTCCTGCACTGGTTTCGGTTATATTATGTTAATTCGTAATATATAAGGCCAACGGAGTCGTATGGTGCCAAATCAGGATGTTAAGAACACAGTTAAAGATTAATTTGTACTATATTAGTTGAATGACTTAACTACGGTTTCGTTTGAAGAGCATAACATATATGAAACAGATTTTAAGAAGCTATTCTCTTTGGTATATGTGTTAAGAATATTTTAAGTAGTATATATATTGTAGCGTTATGTTTCCTACTTTATTCACACCTGATCAATCCCAGATTTATCTTACACCTATTTTGCTAAATTTGTAAATATATAATTTTTGACGCAACATAGTTTTTTAATAGTTTAAATTAAAAATAAGTATTTATTTATTTAATTTGTACAGAAAGATGTAAAAATATATTGTGTTGTTTATTAATTGAAATATTTAATGTGTATTTAAATTTAATTAATGTTTTATCTTATATCGTCACACAAGCTTCATCTGCTTAGCTATTTGTATTTACGGAGAGTTGAGAGGAAAGTGGCCTAAACCCGTAGAATCACTTACGACAAACTAAGGCCTACGCAATTGAATAAACGGCAATGTTGTTTTTCATTTACTTGTTGTTACATTCGTTGTTGGAAAATGAACCAGAATGAAACCATCTCTGAACGAACAAAATAGTAAAGATTATAAACTTTCGGCCGCGCTCAGAGACTTACTAATCGAGAATTATCTTATTGACGTAATTTTTCATACATTACACGTCAAAATCACTCAATAAATCTCTACTAAGGTAACATTTGAAGTCTCTGAGTACGGGCGCTTATGGAGGTAGTGTCAGTAGATCAATGAAAATAAAAAAGCATCATAATCATAGTCGAATATTTATCTTACTGTAATGACAACTCAAATATAATGATGCCTCAATATTTAACAATATGAATTAAGTCAAAAGGAACTATTCATAAAAAAATGATTAGTTCTAATTAAAAAACTAATATAGGCTCTTTAATCATGTGGCATTCAAAATTATACAATATAAACTCCTAAGGTGCATGGCCACTTCTACGCCCCTGATGTTAGATCTCATGACCTCATGTCCTTATCACCTTTAGGGGTTATTTGGCAAGCAATATATTATGCTGTAGGGATTGTTCGGGAGTTCCTCAGGGCCAGGTCTAGGCCCCACTTTCCCCTATTTGACCAGCAGCGTCCAACCAGCCATGGTACATAATAGCCAGGTCGGCAGGATTCTTCAGGGTCTAATAAGTGAGAATACAAGAATATTCGAAGTTCATAATGAAATGGCCTTTAAACTACAAAATAAATACCTTCACGATAATTTCAATGTAATTTGGTTAACTTTCCTACATTCAGTGTAACAGCGGGTATACTCTTTTAAATTCTAATAGCGAAATATTTCAAGTATGTTATAGTGCTATGATTGAATGTTTGCAAAAAGTTTGTGTTAATTATAAAAAATAAATGCTTGTATATATATATTTGGATTTTATTTTGTACCTGAAAATCCCAATGAAATCCCTACAAATGACTAGTTGCTATTGCGTAGCAAGAAATCTATAATATAAAAATGAATCGCTGAATGTTGCAAGCGCTTATCTCGAAAGCAGCTGAACCGATTTTGCTGATTCTTCTTATATATAAAATTCTCGTGTCACAATGTTCGTTCCCGTACTCCTCCGAAACGGCTTGACCGATTCTCATGAAATTTTGTGTACATATCGGGTAGGCCTGAGAATCGGACAACATTTATTTTTCATCCCGAAATTCCCGCGGGAACGGGTACCGTGATTGAACACCTCTGAAACGGCTCGACCGATTCTCATGAAATTTTGTGTGCATATCGGGTAGGTCTGAGAATCGGACAACATCTATTTTTCATCCCGAAATTCCCGCGGGAACGGGTACAACGCGGGTGAAACCGCGGGGCGCAGCTAGCTTTTTATATAATATTCCTTGAAGCACGAGGATGGTTCTTACGAAGAGAATAATTTAAGATATATTCAACGATAGTCTCACTTCATTCAAACACAAATTCATAAAATGTATTTATTTATTTATTTATTTACATTGAATTACTGACTGTACTTACAGCATAGCCAAAACGTACAGAAAGCCAGCACAATACACATACATTATCAAACTTTTTAAACTCACACGATTTTCACTCATTATACTAAATGAAACGGGTCTGTATCGCGTTAGATAATTACACGTATTTACTAAAATACGTACCCGACGTTTCGAGCGGATTACACCGCTCGTGGTCACGGGATAACTCGGGTATGTATTTTAGTAAATACGTGTAATTATCTAACGCGATACAGACCCGTTTCATTTAGTATAACACATACATTATATCAAATTAGGACAACACATTAACATTTTACATTTGAGATATAAACACAATAGTAAAATCTAATAAAAAATAAACATAAAATTAGATGTAGATGTAGTATTCATATTTAGTTATTTAGTTCTAAAAGTGCCATAGTATAAATCTGTATATTTTTATTCACATTTTCAGATTAAATTCAGATCATATTAAAGTTAAAATTGCATGTATTTTTTTTATTAATATTGTTAATTTCATTTTTATTGTTATTTGTACTTGTTTTTTTTGTCTCTTTTTACTTTTATGTCTTAATAAGTTATTTTTTTTAGTTTATAAGTATTTTTAATAAGTTAAGCACGCTGTGGCGCCTTAAAAAAGTGCATTTATATTTTTATTTTGTGATATGTGTAGTATATAGTATGTGTATAGTGTAACTTTTACTGGCCTAAATAAATAAATAAATAAAGAAATTGCCTGAAAAGTTTAAAAATCTCGAAATTCCCACGGAAACGGGGTCCGGCGGGTGAATCCGCGGGGCACAGCTAGTACAAAATATAATGCCTACGGGTTGCCAGTTGCTATTGGTCCGTCGTAGCGCTACGGCGTAGTAAACCATAGTAAAAGGGTTATTAGGTCGGGTGATATGTCTCGACCAAACCGAATCTTCAGGGAGGTCTATTTGGAGACAACGTATCGTGTAGAAAAGTAAAATAGCTCGCTTAGACGAAGACATCCAATCTAAGTGTCCTAAGAACATCCGTAGGTACTCGGTTTAAATAGACTTTATTCGTTTTAAAACCAATTCGTATCACTTATGGCGTGGTTTGACAAAGTGATACTGACTCCTAGATGACTCCTTGAAGCAACGTGCAGCATATTTGATAGTGACTTTACAATGTGCGCACTACCATGATTCGGAGAGCGCGCGAACGTTGCATGGGACGCGTGTGACAGCGTTGCGTATGACAAGTGTGTTTTCAAGTGATACATTTTCATACAAATTTCGTAGTTTAGATGTCATAATGCGTTGCATACGTTGCTTACGTGGGCTCAGTCTGTCCCTACCTTAATAATTGTCTATCCCGATTCTTACATCGTTGGACCATCGTTGTCATAGGACATTGATCGGTCTAACACTATCATTGGACACTAACATACTCTACTTCTTTAAGTACATTATATACCTAACTTTTGCATCTCGTAAAAGTTATAGGGTCATAAATCATAGCCTAGTTGCTAACTGAAATGAGTTATCAAGAAGTTATATAAAAAGTTGTAGCAACTCATTAAACGTTAATAGCGAAATTGTCATAATAATAACTTGGTTTGTAATAATAGTATGTATTTAAAGGTAATAAAATCGATAACACGGAACAAATTTCGTTTATTTCTCTTTTACGTTTTCGTTAACATAAATAATATGTTGTTTCTTTAGTGGGTTCCGTATATTTATTTGGTCAAAACTTTGATTCTATTTTCAAAAATTTAAATAAATGTGTTCTATGTAAAACACGAAGGAATGAAAGAGCTTTGAGAATCATGTGTGTCTAGTTATATATGAGTTAAACTTGAAAAATACTTGACCAAAATTAACGTTTTTCATCTCATTTGTTGATCCCTAAAAAAATGCAAATAAATACTAGAGGTAATGAGATATTACTTCATTCCTGAATTCAATATTTCAAAAGGTAATCTTGCTTTGAATCGGGTAAGAACTACGTTTTTGTTTAAAAAATACTTTAATGTTTTAATAAAATCAAAATTTTTACGAAATATAAGATGCACATAAAAATGAATTGCTGTAAAATATTATAATTTGAACCGATATAATTATTTGTTTAATCAGAATAGCATAACATGTTATCCTTTAAAATGTCAACATTTACAATTATTTCACTGATTATACTAAATGAAACGGGTCTGTAATTAAATTAGATAATTTAACGTATTTTACTAAAATACGTACCCGAAGTTTCGAGCGAATTACACCGCTCGTGGTCACGGGATGACTGAATCATCCCGTCATGACCACAGTCATGATATATATTCTCACCCGAATTTTAGCCAATGCGATGTATTTACTTATTTTCTACTGAAGATGATCTGATTACCTGTTATTGTTACCACGTAAAACAGTTACAATTTCATGATTGATGACTTTTGCGATACGTTTTATGTTTCATCCCTTTACTAAATTTTATTTGGAAGATAATAATACGATTTTCTTTTCAAAAAATAATAATAATAAGAGTGTTTTCCCAGCCTAACTATGCTACCTCAATATGCTTGCTTATCTTTGATACTACCCACCAACCATATCAAATACCTATGGCAGAGCTTCAGTTGGAAGGCATTCTAAGGTTGACGTGTCAATGTTCTTCAACATCTTTCCAATGAAAATGAACTGTTCCAGAAAATGATGAACTGTGTGGTCCTATTCCTGGCGGTGGTGGGGAGCGCCGAGCTCACCCTGGGCCAAAGCCGCTACCAGCATTCGTCGGTGAACCACTACCAAAATCATAATCCATACTCAGTCCATCATGTTAGCCGTGAGTAACCATTTTCATTTAACTATTAATTGAAACATAGGTTAATGTCATTATTATTTGTTTAAACGGGAACTCTCAACACAAGCCTCCGTCGTACGTAAGTTCCCGTTTATTCAAATAATAATAACCATTTTCATGTCAAAATATGTTATGTACCCCTAGCTGTTATTCGCGGTTGTTCCGCCGCTCAATAGATGGCGTTACTGTGACATTTTTCTAAATCGCGCTTACTTTAGTCAGGTGGATGTTTTGGCAGCCCAGGATCAGAATAAAAATCATTACATCGACAAAGTTTTTATAATGAAAACTTTAAGGATAATATAACTGGTTTAAAGTACTCACAATGACACATTGTTCGGAGAACTGGCTAAAAACTGGAAATCGAGAATGTGGAAGAGTAAAATACTGTTATAAAAATATTTGTCTCTATTAATCTTTGGAAAAAAGCGTTCGTCGGAAAGGGACAAACCATTTGATTTGTTTATGAATAAATCCCTTGAACTTTAACTGAATTTACCAAACATTATCTTTCAGTGGGAAATAAAACGTCCTACCACAAGATTAAGCATCGAAGAATTCCAGAGATCTAGATTCTTACTTACTTACGTTATTTTCGTATTTATTGTAGGGTCTAATCCATTGACCGATGTGATTAAGGACACCATCATGAACCGCTTCAAACAGCTCCCTGACCCGTTCCAATTCTCCGACGACAGGGCATCTGGCAAACTTGGAAAGTATGAACTGTTTTACCAATTTTCTACACAAAACATTAAAACAAGAGTCAACGGTCACAATAGAAGATAGATTGACGGCACGAACATTTTGTCAATTACTTTTTTAACAGTTATCAGCTTATTCTTTTGAATCACCAATATAATAGACTGGGCAGACAAAAAATATTCTTTTATATGTTTTCAAAAACGATAACACTGACCATAACACAATGAATATTGATAGATTTTTCACTGAAGTACAGTCAGTCCTAAATAGATATAACACGTGACGGGCGCACGCGACGGGCGCACGCGGCGGGCGCATGCGACGGTTCAATTTTGTATCGAACCGTGGCGTGCGCACGCTTAACGCGATGGCGTCGCTTAACCTTTCAGTGGCCTATTCGGTGGGCAGTTTACCTACACGGGTATGATCTCGTACAAGTCTGTATATCGTTGGGAAAGCGAGCCCTTTGGCCTTTACACATTGCTATTAATATAATATTTTTTTCGGCAATTTTGTTATTTCAGCCAGTTGTAGACTGATAAATCCAAACTATAATTTTCAGTATCACATACGTTATACAAGGCTATGGCGTCAGTTTCAATGGACTCAGTCAGATGGTTGTCACAGATTTCGATGTCATTAGCATGCATAGTGCTAAAGTGGAAACCACTAACGCACTTAACACTATTAACGTTGGTAAGAACAAAGTAACGTTTCAATAACCTAGAAATAAAAAAGTTCCTAACTAGTAAACTCGCAGGTCGAAGGTAGAATATCGTGAACTGACCTTTATCTATTTGTCTCTTTCTTCAGTAAATAATAGTATTGCTGATTCACCGTCCGCTATTGCATTGTGCGAATGAGAAGGTAACGTTATTTTGTGCGAGTAACAGAGACAAATAGAGGTCAATGAACGGAATTCTTCTTGCTCCGCGACCATGCTTTAGTTTTATGGCTGACCTCATAACTAAAGCTACGAACACATATGCTCATTACTAACATAAAGGTGGCATGCTTTTAGCAAGTACTATGGGGAAATTGCTTAAAATAGGTCAATATTTACACAACATTTTACTCAGCCGCAAAAAAATTAAGATACATTTTTTAACAAGCTTAGAAACCATTTTATTTTTGCGATCATAAAATATTTTTGTTCAGAATCAATCTCTGCTACAATCTCTGTTATGGGACTGGACTTAACTGTGGATGTCAGTGGAAGGTCAGTATTTTATATAGTAACGTAATAACCTATATTTTGATAATCGGTTAAGGTTGACATCTTAACCTAAACCCATTGTAAACTACACCTGAACCTTGTCCATTATTAATAAGAATGAGTTTCTGTTTGTATGAACGAGCTTATATATCTATTCCAGAGTCTGAAGTAACTTATCTAATTTCAATAACACTTTTTGTATTAGAGAGCCACATTAAACAAAATGGCTACTTTATAACTCGCAATTCTCAAGAAAACGGGCACGACCACGTCATACAGGCGTCCATTAAACCCACAATTAACTAATTAACGTAATAGTTTGTATATTGTATGTCAAAATCACTCATTTTATGTACACATTTGACGTCTCTGAGTACATGCGATAATATAAATGCTTAATAATAATTTCAGCATTAACGTAGCTAACAGCCGATGCTCCAGCGTGGTCACCGCTAGACTGTTCCCGCCTGGAATCGAAGACGTCAGCTCCACACTCACCATCGGTCGACTCACGGTAAAAAATACCCTTTATACTCCGAGTCGGTAGATTTTCAGTGGCCTAAGGCACCGGCACGATGCTGGATTTGGTATCCATCAATGATATCACACGGAGAATAACACTTAGGGCTTTATTAATAAACGCTCTGTAACTAAACACTGTTATAAAGTGTTTTGTCTCTTTTGCTCTTCGGAAAATTGCGTATGTCAGAAAGTGACAAACCATTTGATAGCTAAAATGTTCGTAATACGCGTTTATCAAAATGGCCCCTACAGTATCAATATAGCAATATATGTAGTGCTGGCGGTATCAATTAATCTTAAAGAATAGAATAGAAACATTTATTCAGACAATCACACAACAAAAGAAAGAACAAAACAAAAAGATAACTTAGAACATACATTAAATAACATACATTGAACAATTACACGAACAGAATTTACTTTGTGAGGTCTGAACAGGACTCGTCTCAGCGTAATGCCGCCACGGACGTGTAACCCTGGCAGTGCTGTTTTCAGACGAGGCCTGGAGGTCTGTCATATCAAACGGAGCCTAGCACGGCGGTATACTAATGAGGGCATAATGTTTTTAGGGTCTTCTCAGAGTGGTGGTGGCCGGCGTGGATATTTCTGACACAGTCAATAGTATTGTAAACAACATCGTTCCTGGTATCATCAACAACTTGTCTGTGAGTAAAACTGGAATCTATATTTAATCATCTAATATGTATATAAAATTCTCGTGTCACAGTGTTCGTTCGCGTACTCCTCCGAAACGGCTCGACCGATTCTCATAAAATTTTGTGAGCATATTGAGTAGGTCTGAGAATCGGCCAACGTCTATTTTTCATCCCGAAATTCCCGCGGGAACGGGTACAACGCGGGTGAAACCGCGGGCGCAGCTAGTCTAATATATAAAATTCTCGTGTCACGGGGTGCGTGGTTGAACTACTCTGAAACGGCTCGACCGATTCTCATGAAATTTTGTGTACATATCGGGTAGGCCTGAGAATCGGACAAAATCTATTTTTCATCCCGAAATTCCCGCGGAAACGGGTACAACGCGGGTGAAACCGCGGGGCTCAGCTAGTAATATTATAAAGAGGTATTGTAACGTTGTATGTACAGGCTTATCTCAGTAATAACCAGTCCGATTCGAACAATTCTTTTTGTAATACATAGCCACATTCAACGGGATTTTTTTGTATCCCAAATGTTTTACGGGAACGAGCACACCGTGGTTAAAACCGCGGGTCGCTGCTAGTTTATAAAATGAAGTGGTCAGAATTGGCTCGTGTATATTCACCTTTGTTTCATTCCTTTTTCTTTGAACTTGGCTACACTTGCTGTAGCGTGTCGCTATATTTTAACTTAATATTTATTTTGAGGCGCGCCGAATCATTTTTGATTTTCAAAACATTCTGTTGTCGATTCGTTACACCTTGGCTATTAGACGCTTTTTCATCACAAATACTTGTTTGAAACATCAATTTATTTTATCGTTTTATTTTCAGGGACAAATCAACGCAGCTACCTCCAAGATCGTCTTCGACATATTAACACGATAAAGAAATATATAAAAGCTTAAAATATTGGCATAACTATGCAACAGTAGAATAATTGGTTTGTATCGATTAGATAATTTTAAATATTCATATTCGTATTAATTTTGTGATAATTGTTGGGTACAAATAAAGCGTTGGGTCTGAATCAATGGTCTTTTATTTCTTTTGGACCGAAGTTCCTTATCGCGCGTTGCGAAAGGGGGCTAGACGGAAAGAATTAAGACGATAAGTTGTAACGACACTTTTTGCTATAGTAAGCTATTGTAAGCAGTGCGGCGTGCGTATGTTTCTCTGTCTGTCTCTCTCTCTCTCTTATATAAAGCAAGCCAGATATTTTCGTTTCATCTTTCTATTTCGCATTGAACAGTGTGATTAACTTCGTTCCGTCCGGGTGTCCCTTGACACCTCTCAAGTTTTTTAAAAATTGTATCTTTCTTGGTCAATAAAAAAGTTATAAGATATTAGTAATCACTGACTTTGAACAATTGTTCTATTTTATTAAATTTACAACTTTGCAATATAACCTACAAACAGTTTTATTACGTCTCTTCAAACGTAGCTAACTTATCTACAAGCTCTTGATAAAAACGATTAAAAATAATGAAATATAATCAAAATAAATGATAATAAACAAATTTGCGAACGATATAAATATGTTCAGAGATAGCGAGCGTTTTTACACTTAAAAAGGTACAGCTAATTAGAAGACTGATTAAATATCGTTTTAAGCCGTGATTTTAATTATATATCAGTGCTATAATATATTTTGTTTTTATAATATGAAGAGGTTCATTGTTTTTTCCTTCCTCGTGGCGAGTATAGCCGCGTTGCCTCATTTTTTCTCAAGTAAGTTCTATCCAAAAATTTCTTTGACATTATCGAGGTGTACCTAAATTCTTAAGACATAGGTTTGTGACGTTCCTCTTTATGGAACTAGATGCTTGTATACGGAGGTCTTGACCACTGATCTATTGAAATGAATAGTCTCTTGTAAATTGTTAAAGAGATCATTGTAATATTTCTCAGAGTACCCCCTTAAAGACTAAGCGCCTTATTCATAAACGATTCAAGAGTTTTGTCTCTTTCGCTCTTTGGCAAATAGCGTATGTCGGAGAGGGACAAACCATTTGATATTTGATTTGATAGCTATAGTGCTAATAATAATCGTATATGAATAAGGCCCTTAATGACTATACTGTGCTCAGGCTAAAGCAGTGAGCGAGTTATTTTTATAAAGTAGTATCCCTACTAGTAAGTATTACCTCACAAGTAAGTATTAGTCTGTAATGTCTCACTGCAAAGGCCTCTCATCTCACTGAAGATAAAAGTACTGTGAGGAGGTTTAGACGTAATCACCACGCTTGCCCACTGCGGGCATATTATAACTTTACTAATAAACATATCTGGGGGCACGGCAGTGACACAACATTAACTATAAATAATAAAGAAATCGCAGTAATCAACCTTAAACTTGGCACGACTTTGTCTAGATTTCATTACTTTTTAGAGATAAACAAGCAGCTCCATCGAGACTTGGCTAGTTTTTTACAGAATGTTTTTGATGGGATTTGTTATTTCAAATATAGAGTCTCTTCAGACCGAGATTCAGGCTAAAGACTCGAAGGCGATCGACGAACAGATTGTCAATGCTTTGGAACAGCTAAGGCAAAACCTCAGGGATGATGACGATGGCTTGGATCCATTCTACCTGCCGTATGCTTCAGAATCTTATGCTCTCCCAGTACCTGTGTGAGTGTTAATGTATTTTTATTATTACTACAATGTAATCTTCTATTTGAGCTTATTTAGCTATGTCATGTTAGATTTAACATAATTGGTGGATACCACCATTACTTTATTACTTGTTTGTGCTATGTTTGATTGAAACGCCTTATTAATAAACAAAGTAATTAAAACACTGTTAGACTGTGTTTTGTCTCTTTTGCTCTTCGGAAAATTGCGTATGTCAGAAAGTGATAAACCATTTCATAGCTAAACTGTTCTTATATCTAAACCAACTAGGCTACTGTAGTAAAACGTTGGCAAACGACTACGTTCCATATGATTGGTGGAAACCAAATGAAGCATATTACATGGTGATGCAACACCATTAAAAATTATTGCCTGTAGGTTTGGGACTATTAGTACTTGGTAAATTGATGAAAGAGTATTAAAGTAAGTTTGTCTACGATCTACTACTACTTCTTCCTCTTGTTCATCGAGTGGATGGTCAATCTGACCAATCAGAGTTATAGAGCCGTCAAAGAATAGAATAGATTTTTTTTAAACATACATCAATCAATTTATTTCTTTATAGACTTTTCAACGCTTATGGCTACGTAGAAGAACTTTTGGTCACCGGACTGAGTCAGTATGAGATCATCAACATCAATTATAGCTTAATCGGGAGCACTTTGGAGTTTGATGTGTTTTTCCCTTCTCTTGATGTCCAGTTCGGTAAGTATTCTATCTCAGTTTTAATAATATTTTGATCTCAGTTTAGCTCGTGAATAGGGTTAAATTGAACTGATTGAGATAGGTTATATATAACAGTGAACATGGGGCTTAAAGAAATCGTATTGATTGAGTAAGATAACAAGCTGAGTGTTAGTTGGCGAATTCGAAAGATTAACTAAATATTGTGTAGTCTAATAACTGCCTTATTCATAAACGCTCTCTAACTAGAACACTGTTAGTGAGTGTTTTGTCTCTTTTGCTCTTTGGAAAATAGCGTATGTCAGAAAGGGACAAACCATTTGATAGCTAAAACGCTGCTAGTAAGCGTTTATGAATAAGGCCTTAAGCCTTTATAAATGTAACACGAGCCTTATACTAGCTTGTTTTATCGAACTCGCTGCAGCGTGCAGTCTCGCGCTTTTCACTTCCAATGTAATATTGCATGACTGTTATCACAAGGTGGTGTTTTGTTCCGTTATTCATATTTATACTATTTCAGGGAGTGGTGGAGGCCATGTAGTGGTATTCGGTGATAAATACGAGGCAGTTGCCAGCGGCAGGTGAGAAAACAAGATATAGCATTGTTGCTGATATGACAGTTAATTCAATAGAAAGCGAATATAAGTTATACAAAACAAACTCGCAGATTATAAACTCACCCAATCTTTTAGACTTATTTTTATTCGACAAGACTTAATAAATCATCATTTTAGTTAAAATGTTAACACCAACTTTTATTATTATAATTTTTCGTTTCGAAGGTCTATTCTTGAAGCCCCTTACCAAAATTAAGGCATGTTTAATTTGAGTTTGTGAGCAGTGACTTGTGACGTGCTGGCGAGTTGACTGGAACGAGCGTTATCATATGTTAATGCGTTCTCTTGTTTTTCAATAGTTTTGTTTGGTTTGGCCACCCTAGGCATTTACTGATACTTAGGGTCAACACAAGCACCGTTGGCACAGTGGCAGTGAGAGCGCTTACTGTGTCGGGGGTTGCGGGTTCAATTCCCGGAGTCAACAATATGTGCAGACATAGTTGTTGGCGACGACGTCTGGATGTCAATTATATATTCTTATAAAGTATTTTTGTATGTATATGTGGTAGTACCAGTTAATTAGATTCCATAACACAAGCTTAGAGCTTACTTTGGGTCTAATTAACCGTGTGTGAATTTGTCCAGGTATATTTATTTATTTTATTTATTTAACAATAACACTGCGTTAAGCGTGCGCCCGTCACGTGCGCTCGCCGCGTGCTCACGCGGCGGTTCACTTTCGTATGACTCCGCTCGCCGCAGGCGCCCGCGACGGTTCACTTTTATATTGAACCGTGGCGTGCGCACGCTTAACGCAGTGTCGGCCCTTATACATTCCTTCACAACACCGGGTACTTAACAGACTTTACTTCCTCCAGACTCGTTATAAAGGATCTCCGCGTGGCTGGAGACACGAACATCAGTATCCTCGGAGGAATCCGTCTCTCAGCCTTGCGATTGGAATGTAGTGTCGGAGCAATTGAGGTAGGCATGACGTCACGCGCATTTTTACGTTAAGTAGTCGGTCCCGGTTGTTTCAATTAGATTAGACCATATCGGGGTCTTTAGTTGTATGGTCATCGATCGAAATGAATGAATGAATGATGAATGAATGAATGATGAATGAATGAATGATGAATGAATGAATCCTACTAATATTATACATGCGAAAGTTTGTGAGGATGGCTGTATGTATGTTTGTTACTCTTTCACAAAAAAACTACTCGACGGATTTGGATGAATCTTTACACTAATATAGGTTATACATACTTTTATTCCGAAATTTCCGCGGTAACGGGTTCAAAGCGGATGACACCGCGGGGCGTGACTAGTGATGAATAAGGTTTGAAACGAAACAGAAAGCAATTGGAAATATTATGTTTTAATACTTTCTAGTTATAATTAAATTGCATGTCTTTTTATATTTCAGTCGCACCTGACAGCCAATATTTTGGGCTATGACGTATCTACCGTATTGAACTACTTCATTGAAAATACAGTGGTTCGGAAATTTGATGAGCTTAATGTAAGTAACCTTGATCTTGATGAATTCTAAATAAATCCTTTATTGACAAGACTAGCTGCGAGACACCAACGTGAAGGGAAAGCAGGCCTCGTACATGTCATACCTCGCTAACGCTAAAAGTAGCGCTTGATAGCGCTCATAGCGTAGATTGACTAATGTTAAGCAACGCGCAGCTTAACCTCTACATGGATGGGTGGCCGATAGTTGCATTTCTATCTGAGCGCTACCGTGCTTCGGAGAGCTCGTTAAATTGTCGGTCCCGGTTGTTTCAATCGTTAGACCATGTCGGAGGCCTTTAGGCGGTCTAAGAACTCCGGCACCAGGGTTAGCCACTAACCTACTCGAACTTGCATACTTAATGCTAAAACTTTGTATTCGGTAGCGACTGTAGCAGTAGACAGCAACTGGCGACCGCAAGCAACATGGCGCCGCGCTTGAAATTCCATAGAGATTGATAGAAACCTGTAGTGGTGCTTGCGGTCGGCAGTTGATGTCGGCTACTGCGGCCCCTGAACACAGACCTTAAATCAACGACTCTTTGATATTTTTTGGGAAGACTAAGTCATTTTTTAATATCATTATTACTTATATTTTAACTAGATTAAATATTTTAAAAGTAGCAATCAGTTATAATACTATCATGAAAAACGTTTATCAATATAATGCGATATGAATAAGTGAACAACAGAATTCGTTTCCAGGTAAAGTTTAGGTCTAAAATAATTGCCTAAATAATACACATTCAAAGTTCCATTTTCATGAGAGCTTTGATAATGCAAACCATAATTTGACATTGTAGGCATACCTAGAAACATATGTGCATACAAAACACATTTACAAAATGGTATATTATTATGTTACAAATACCTGAGTTGAAAAATAGCCGGTTGATGTCTTGTCGTGTCGTGCCGTGTCATGCCATGCCGTGCCGTGTCGTGTCGGCGAGTATGGAGCTTTTCAATGAGTTATATTAATTCGATCGTGTTTTGTTCCAGGAGCCCATCAACGAATTACTTTCTCACTACCTGATTGACATCATCAATGATGTGCTGGCTGTTCTATAGTTTAAGTAATGCGATGATTATATTTGATAGGATTGTATAATATACTTTGTAATAAATAAATAATATACCCTTAATGTTCTTGTAAATAAAGATTTTAAAACTTTTTTGTACATGAATCCTTTTTTTATTTATACTTATGTACAGTCAACTACAAAAGCTAATGAAATCATTCATCCCTCAAGCCTTTATTTATAAATACTGTGCAAATTACTAACGATATAGACCAGGGCCGAAGCCTTTAAAAATGGTAAAAAACGAAAAAAAATTACAGTAGGATGAAACCCATTGGAAAAGGAGGGAAATATGATCAAAATGAAAGGAAAAATAAATTACAGACGATCCGAGTTCGGGAAGTGGGAGGGGGTGAGTTTTTAAGGGTAAAAAATGGTTTATCTTGATTTCCGGCAAAACTACAAGTCCTATAGAAAAAAGTTAAATGGTAAAGTTGTAGGTAATAAAAAGATCTACAACTTTTGTATTTGCAATTTTTTCACATAACCTCAAAATTTAGGTGAAAAATTCAAAAAACCAAGTTTTTGGTTTTTTATTTATATCTTTTTCAAAAAATAATTTTTTTCTACGAAATTTGGTGAAAACTTACCTTATTATGTCCCAAATACACTGTAATTTATTTGATTAAAAATATTTATTTTTTCGCCTTATTTTAACTTAATATCAAAAAATCACCCTAATTTTCAATTGAAAATTCTGACGTCAAAATATCAGCTTTTTTCAAAAAGTTGGTATGTTTTCTGTTCCTTAGAATCTTTACTTTCCGATGATGAAAAAATATATATATGTTACTGTAGTAAATCTTCTCAGAAAATGCAAAAAACTCGAATACGATTATTTTATTAAAAAGTTGATTTATTTAATGCTAATTACATTTATGTCATAGAAAATCTCATTACATATAAATATAAATGTAAATCGTACTATTAAATGTAGATATAGTCCAGTCATTATAGTAAGTTCACCTCGGAATTCGAGATACCCAGCTGTAAGTCTGTAAATACTTGTATATTGACACCCTAAAAGTTGTATCATAACCTACATAATATGGTAGGGTGTACGCAACTATTAAATTTCAAGGTCAAAGGTCACAAAAATCGGTTTGCGCTTTTTTGTAAATATCTCATTTCCTATGGGTTTTTTGCTATTTGTATTTATTGTCAATATTGTAGAATACAAAATTGTCTACAAATTTTGTTCAAAATTTTTTTTCATACGGTGAACCGTTGAGATATTTACAAAAAAGCATAAACCGATTTTTGTGACCTTTCACCTTGAAATTTAATAGTTGCGTACACCCTACCATATTATGTAGGTTATGATACAACTTTAAGGGTGTCAATATACAAGTATTTACAGACTTACAGCTGGGTATCTCGAATTCCGAGGTGAACTTACTATAATGACTGGACTATATCTACATTTAATAGTACGATTTACATTTATATTTATATGTAATGAGATTTTCTATGACATAAATGTAATTAGCATTAAATAAATCAACTTTTTAATAAAATAATCGTATTCGAGTTTTTTGCATTTTCTGAGAAGATTTACTACAGTAACATATATATATTTTTTCATCATCGGAAAGTAAAGATTCTAAGGAACAGAAAACATACCAATTTTTTGAAAAAAGCTGATATTTTGACGTCAGAATTTTCAATTGAAAATTAGGGTGATTTTTTGATATTAAGTTAAAATAAGGCGAAAAAATAAATATTTTTAATCAAATAAATTACAGTGTATTTGGGACATAATAAGGTAAGTTTTCACCAAATTTCGTAGAAAAAAATTTTTTTTTGAAAAAGATATAAATAAAAAACCAAAAACTTGGTTTTTTGAATTTTTCACCTAAATTTTGAGGTTATGTGAAAAAATTGCAAATACAAAAGTTGTAGATCTTTTTATTACCTACAACTTTGCCATTTAACTTTTTTCTATAGGACTTGTAGTTTTGCCGGAAATCAAGATAAACCATTTTTACCCTTAAAAACTCACCCCCTCCCACTTCCCGAACTCGGATCGTCTGTAATTTATTTTTCCTTTCATTTTGATCATATTTCCTTCCTTTTCCAATGGGTTTCATCCTACTGTAATTTTTTTTCGTTTCAAAACTTATCGACCCTGGTCTAATATGATTATTTTCGCCTTGTCACGACTCTTATTTACGGAATCTTTAAGTTTTCAGATGTATTGTAATATTGAATGTGTTCATCATCTTCTGTAGTTGACTGTACCTATTGATAAGCTAACTTTTCATTGTCATTTTTTGTTTAAACTTTTCTTCATACCAATAATAAAAATGTAAAATTTTTTGTTGGCACTGTCAAACAATATGCTCGCAAGATGAGTTGAACTATGATTAGACTATAAAGGCCTTAGATTCATAAACGCTTACCAGCAGCATTTTAGCTATCAAATGTTTTGTCCCTTCCTGACATACGCTATTTTACAAAGAGCAAAAGAGACAAAAAACTCACTAACAGTGTTTTTTTTTAAACCATATCGTTCCACTGCTGGGCAAAGGTCTCCCCCAAACGCTTCCAACCTTCTCTGCTCTTTGCGGTTTCCCACCACTCGCTGTCGAAGGAGACAAGGTCACCCCGCCAGCGTTTCCTCGGCCATCCGCGGCGCCGCGCTCCGCTCGGGGCCCACTGGGTGGTGATGTGTTTCACTTCAGTGTTTTAGTTAGAGCGTTTATGAATAAGGGAGAACTTTAAATAAATGGTAAATATCAGACTTACGTAGTCATATCATGACAACAAATATTTGTCTATATCTATTGTATTATTTTAAAAATGGAATTCCGTTAGTCTATTGTTTATAGTAATTGAGATATGATGTGCAGTCTATCTAGAAAAATAATCATAATTCCACAAAAATAGTGCTAGGCGACCGCTATCCGGATAAAATTTAAATCAAATTAAAGAAAAACATTTCAATATTTTACTGAATTATCGTGTTATTATTCTCTCTTACAAAAAGTGGTCATTTGAAGGTAGTGTAGTGAAAGATATAGGAGCAAATATTGAGCGAATATTTGACAGCGTTTGGTCATTTAAAAATTGAGTCAAATTAAGTGAATTAGTTTTTAAAAGTGATAGTAATAAGGCTCAGTTTTAAAAAAATGTGTGCTTGATACAATCTTATGTCTAAGATGTTTTATCACTCCGCTAAGAGTAAAAGTTTTATCTAAATTAAAATTTTGAAAACAACGTTCCTATACAGATATTACACAGACAAATTGACTAACAGAAATGATATTCGTGCTAGTGGTCTTTGTTGCTTGTTCACCTTGTTCATCGACAATTGGTTCTGTAACGGTACCGATATTTACAGGTAATTCAGATAACCGAACACAAATTTATATTTTTCAAACGCTCTATCGTAAAAATTATTGAACTTTCTATGTCTATCCTTAAGGCCTGAAACTGCGTTAAGCAGGCGCCCGGACGGCAACCGTGTCCACGCGCGTGGACACGCGACGGACGTAGCACTTCTGTATGAAACCGCGCGGGTGCCCGCTTAACGCAGTTTCAGTTCAATTGAAAGTTTCATCTACATATATTAGAATTACTCACTGTACTGATATCTTCAGTGAGATGAGAGGCCTTTGCCCAGCAGTGGGACATTATAGCCTAATTAGTACTTACAACTAGAATGACTACAAAAACCGAAAAAAAAACATTAACGGGGATTTAAAAATACTATCCCGTGTATGTTCTACGCTTAAAACAGTACAGATAAGAGTATCTTGTATGATGAAAGACGTTTTACCAATTGAAAAGTACGTTAAAGATATTATTGGAACGAAGTTCCTTATCGCGCGTTGCGAAAGGGGGCTAGACGAAAAAAATGAAGACGAAAAGTTGTAACGACACTTTTTGCGTTAGAGAGAGACAGACAGAGAAACATGCGCACGCCGCATTTTATTTATTAAATCGGGAACATACGTATGAAGATCACCAGACATGACTGACGTAACGTGACGAGTAAACTTCGTCGTACGTAAGTTCCTGTTTCAACAAGTAATAAAAAGAGGTGTTTGCCCAGCCGTCTGTTAGTAAGGCTCATACGTTGTACATTTTCAGACATCGTAGTAAGGAACAAGAGTGAAAAGTTTGTGAATGATATCATCGTAACCGGCATCGGAGGGTTGACGCAGGACATCGTAGACTCAGGATATGACCCTTACTACGTTGACCATGCGTTCGGTTACTACACTTTGACTGAGTAAGTACCATCATACTTTAATTCTGGAGGTGTCATTTGAGTGAGCGATGTTCTGTCGTCAGTCAGATTGTTCAGGCGATGAAAGAGCAGTTCAGCGCTCACACCTCGGCATCGTAACCACCTCCACATCGTAGCATTCTTCCACCTCCGCATCGTCGCTCACTCCCACCTCCGCATCGTAGCACACTCCTACCTCCGCATCGTAGCCCCCTCCGCATCGTAGCCACCTCCGCATCGTAGCCACCTCCGTATCGTAGCCATCTCCGCATCGTAGCCACCTCCGCATCGTAGCCACCTCCGCATCGTAGCCACCTCCGCATCGTAGCCACCTCCGCATCGTAGCCACCTTCGCATCGTAGCCAATCTATCCTTGAATGGGTTGTTACGCCTAATTCTCTTCACATAGTACTGATGTTTTCAGTGTAAAAGAAGTTTGGCCCAACGGTGGGTAGGGATATTGGGATATGTGTTCTGCTATGGACTGATATTTTTAAACTTAACGCCCGTCAAATGCTTCTATAGTAGTAGAAATTTAATGACTGATTTTGACATATAATGTATGAAAGATACTTCAAATAATTAAGTGTCAGTTTAATGGACGTCTCTGACAGTTAGTCAGTCTTCTTCTTCATCGAGTGACCAACCTGACCAATCCTGGTGTCAGAGTTATTGAGCCGCCAAAGGCCTCTGACATGGCTCATGTAACGACTACTATCCGTAGAAAGTAACCGGGACCGACGGTTTAACGTGCCCTCCGAAGCACGGAATCATCTTACTTTTCGGGCAATCAGTTGATTCAGCCTGCAATGCCCTAACCAAACTGAGGGCAGTCTCACAAAGATATTTTTGTGAGACATTGTCCCCACCGGGAATAGATCCCGGAACCTCCGGATCGTGAGCCGAACGCTCAAATCGCAAGACCACGGAGGCTGTTAGTTAGTCAGTTATAAGTACTAAACTGTTTCCAGACTGCTCAACTTCCGAGGTATGGTCAACGAGTTCAACGTGAGTGGTCTGAGCAACATAAAAATCAGACAAGTAGACTTTTATTTCAACGATCTGTCCTTCCTCTTGGGAATTGATGTGGTTAAAATCAAAGTGGGTATGTAAAAGATTTTATCTACACTAATGTTGTAACATTCTACTTATGTTTCCAATACTTGACTTATAATTACTACTGTTATAGCGCAAACAACTAAAACACTCAATTTAAGCAATTGCACATGATGTTATAATATCATTATAATTTAACATTATAACATCATTATAACGCGACCAATTAACCTGGCGAGCCTTATGTCAAAATCCTCATACTAGTTGTATAAAATTTTGATATTAGGCTGGCTTTTGAAAATAGTTGGGTTATACGTGAAAACTTCGTCGAAACTACATACACAAAACTCTTTGGTAAGATCTCGCTCGCTCCTGATTGGCCCTACGCGCAGCTGCGCTCTCATTGGTTAGATTTTAATGGCGGCAAGTTCACTGTGACAATACACGTACCTACGCGTGAATGTAATGTTTCGCAATGTGTTTTGTTTTTAAAATTTTGTTTGATTAATTGCATTAAATAGTGAAGATAAAGTAGTGTATGCAACTGCATATAACACGGGTATTAAAACACTCGTTACTATTATGAAACTCGCTGCGCTCGTTTCATAAACTCACACTCGTGTTTTAATACCCTTCTTTATATGACGTTGCATAAACTACTATTATTTGTTCTTAACTATCCTAAAATCTTCGAGGTTACCATTTATTTATACCATTGAGTTATATATGTAGTTACTTACGTTAGTACATTATAACTCAATGATTTATACACAATTCCTTCTTATTGTTTACAACAGCGACCCGCGTTCCCGTGGGAAATGCATTTGTCTTGTCTAGGAAAATATTGTTAAAGTGATGGTACCACGTTAGCTTATTATCACGACCTTGCTCTTATTAATGAGAGATTGTGTGCTAGTGTTGTTTTTAAATGTTAATATTGACATTAAGTTCTATGTTCATATGTTTTATTGATTTCTCTAAAGAGCATCAAGACGATGGATTTAAATACAATCATTATGGTTAAAGTATGTAAAATTATTTTTTCAGCTAAAATAGAAATCAATCTTGAAGTCTTGGGAATTGAATTCAACGGCGTTCTTAGTGGCAGGTTAGTTAACAAAGTTTATATTTTTAAGGACATTGTGGGTTCGGCTGTGTTATAACTGGCGTCTTAGTAATGAAATATAAAATAAATACACCCGGACAAATTTACACACAATTGATTAGACCCTAAGAACCATATTCATAAACATCTTATCCATATCCATTTACTCCCATTATCAATGCGTCGGGATATAGCTGATACCTTCTAAAAATAACGACCAACCAGATTGACAGCCCGGACTTTATTAGCAAAATTAGTCTGTCTGTCCCTTTCAAGATGTTTAGACATAACCCACCCATTAGTGTATGTGCTGCGAGCACTGCCTACAGGCGTAACTCTTTTCTCGAGCGAGCAACCAGACATTTTAATAAACTTAGTAGGGAATATGAAGCATTAGAGCTCAGCAAAGCTTTCTTTGTTGATTAAGATTAAAAATAATTTCTTCTTTTTTTTTCTCTTTTCTCAATAGTGTATTGTCGTTGATCATCAGCTTCACTACATAGTATAAAATAAAGTCGTCTGTTTTTCGTGTCTGTCTGTCTGTTTGTCTGTCTGTATGCTTAAATCTTTAAAATTACGCAACGGATTTTGATGCGGTTTTTTGTAATAGGTAGAGTGATTCAAGAGGAAGGTTTTTATGTAAAAAAATTCCCGAAATTCCCACGGGAACGGGCACAACGCGGGTAAAACCGCGGGGCGCTGCTAGTAATGTATAAGTTTAACGTAATTTTTTAATTTAATGTTCAAGCACTTGTATTGTTCCTCTAGAACTGTTTTCTATATTATTATTATATTATGGTTCAATTGTTTCAGCATGCAGCTTTTAAATGTCACTCTGTCTGGTGAACTCCGGGTGGGGGTATTAGGAGGAGTGAACATCAATAACTTGAAATTAAACCTCAATATAGGAACTATCAAGGTACGCTAATACTATCCTTTTATACTATTTAACATTGCAATAGGGTATTTTACTGATATTAAAAGTGTACAATTTGAGAGATGAATTTAGTAAATTAACTAAAATTATGATCAAAACTGAAATCAGAATCCAAATCGGTTAATAAATAAAGAAATTGGTATATATTTGTATATTATAAATATTATATAATGAGTATGGATTTAATGATTGTTATAACAATTATCTATCTGTTTTCAGTCTAATATCAAAATAACAGTTCAAGACAGCGATTTTTCAACTCCTCTAAATAATTTCCTGCAAGTTACTGTGCCCAAACTTTTACGCGAATTCAAAGTAAGTACAGGGTGCGGGGTGGGAAATTTATTAAAAACTAGCTGTGCCCCGCGGTTTCACCCGCAGCGCCCCCGTTCCCGTGGGAATTTTGAGATTTTTATTCCCCATAAACCTCACGGAGCCCGAGACCTTTCCAACGAATGCAAAACCGTGGAAATCGGTTCGTGCGTTCTGGAGTTATAGCGTCAGGGAGGAAAACCCGACTTATTTTTATATAGTAGAAGATAAAGGCATTCATAATTCACCTGACATTAATTTAAATTCTACTAATATTATAAATGCGAAACTTTGTGAGGATGGATGTTTGTATGGATGTATGTTTATTGGTCTTTCACGCAATCACTACTAAACGGATTTGGATGAAACTTTATTTAATTTTTTTATTTTATTGAATTAGGAAAACAAACAGTTGAACTTAATAATTAACATAAAAAACTAACAACCATATTAATGTTTTTGCCTATAGAAAACTAAAAACACATCACGTCCAAAGTAAGAGTAAAATATAATTAAAAAAAAAAAAAACAAACACAAAAATGCAGTTCAAAGTTCAAACCATTCCCTGGCTATAACATTCTTGAAGGTATGCACTTTAGAATTAAACATATCTAAATCAGGATGGTCAGCCAGCTTTACAGTAATATAGGTTAACCATCAGAATAACACATGCAATACATTTTATCCCGAAATTCCCGCGGGAACAGGTACAACGCGGGTAACACCGCGAGGCGCGGCTATTTAAAACGATTACTTAAAAGAGTCCTTTTGAATAAGTTCGACTAGATACGTGTAAGTACCTAACCTTAGCTATTGTGCAGGTTACTTATGTTTCAGATAAGCGCCGTCATCAAGCCTTATCCTCTTCACTATACTCATATTTCTATAAGATGTAATATCTGTAATCACTACATAGTATAAAACAAAGTCGCTATTTTTGTCTGTTTGTTTGTCTGTATGCTTAAATCTTTAAAATTACGCAACGGATTTTGATGCGGTTTTTTGTAATAGGTAGAGCGATTCAAGAGGAAGGTTTTTATGTAAAAAAAATCCCGAAATTCCTACGGGAACGGGCACAACGCGGGTAAAACCGCGGGGCGCTGCTAGTATCTATATAAATAAGCTTGCCCAGCAGTTGGACATTACAGGCGAATACTTACTTCACTTTACTTTTAGTCTAAACCTACTTTTTAACCTTTAAGTGAGTAAGTATAAGCCTGTATTGTATCACTGCTGGGCAAAGACTTCACATCTCACTGAAGATATCAGTACAATGAGGGGTTTTTTCGGTTTTTAACCACTGTGAAGGTCATTTCTGTCACAGTCTAAACCCACCTTTAGATATTACAGGCTAATTTTAGTATAAACTTGCCTTTATTTCCAGGTTCCGATCAACCAGCTCATAGTTTACTACCTCGGAGGCTACATCAAAAAAGTGTTGGACTTCTCATCCGTTTACGTGGACAAAAAATAGAGAAAGGATTCTATGGAAATCTTGAGCGATGGCGCATTGTAGTCTCTTAAAATCTATCGTGACTTGATGACGATATTACACTTATATAGAAAGATAATTTATTTTATTTTATTTATTAAGAAGTATTATGTTAATTGGTGTGATTACTCTACTAGATGTATCACTACATAGTATAAAATAAAGTCGTCTCTTTTTCGTGTCTGTCTGTATGCTTAAATCTTTAAAATTACGCAACGGATTTTGATGCGGTTTTTTGTAATAGGTAGAGTGATTCAAGAGGAAGGTTTTTATGTAAAAAAATTCCCGAAATTCCCACGGGAACGGGCACAACGCGGGTAAAACCGCGGGGCGCTGCTAGTCTTTTCTATAAATCTAAGAACGTAATAAATACTACAGTCAAACCTTTACTACGTTACAGAGTATAGTTATTTTATATCCTACACTTTCAGTTTTTTCACCAAACTTGTTGTTAATTAAATATTATAATAAAGTGAATTTCTGAGTGGAGCTGTTTTCTTTCCATTGTAGATGTTTTTCATCAGACTGAAAAACTCATTTATACCCCTACAAAATCAACTAGGAGATGTCTTGGGGGCATATCGATATTTGCTTGGATGGATTAAGATATCCACACTTGATTTAGACAATAACAATGTCAGTAACATATCGGTATTACTAATACTGATACAATGGATTAATTATGCCCCTGATTGAAGATAACCACAGTACGTATTATAGATTTGCTGAATTCCCAAATCAGTACGATTAGATATAATCTAATCAAATCAATGTAGGTAATATGATCATAATACAAAAAAAAAAAGTATTAGCCTGTAATGTCCCACTTGTTGAGCAAGGCCTCTCGTCTCACTGAAGATATCAGTACAGTGAGGAGGTTTCAGGTGTAATCACCACGCTTGCCTAATGCGGGTTGGTGATCTCAAACCCGAGCCATGTTTGAAAAGTAGGAAACATGTTTTCGCTCGACCTGGGAATTGAACCCGGGACCTCAGTCTTGGCAGGCGAGTGCACATACCACTAGACCACCGAGTCGTTCATGATCATAATAATGCGATTTTATTTGTCGTTGTTGGCAAAAGAAAAGAGACCTTAGCTTTTTTACCAAAATATTTTTATGTTACGCGCTCGCGGCGTAGTTTGACTAGGCGATGTTATATCATTGCGATTGTTAAGCAACGTGCAGCTCGACTCCTATGGGATTTCTACCTGAGCGCCACCGTGCTTTGAAGAGCGGTTGTTTGAATCGTTAGACCATGTCCAAGATCTTGAGGCTGTCAAAAAATTCCGACACCAGCATTGGCACTAACTAACCTACTCGGTATGAATGAGTGAATCTCACTTATGATAACGTTTATTCCTTCTCGCTGTATGAATATCTTCGGTGAGGGATCTTTGATTTGCAATATCTTAAACGGCATTACTTAAGTCGGTGGATGGATGTGCCACGGTGCATGCAACGTCCTTTTTTATTAACGTCGATGTCGCCTGCATCATGCTCCCCCGTTACTTGACGAGCAGTAAGAGAGATAGCATCTGAAATCAATTAAAAACATGTTTTGAAACATAGAAACTGCATGCGTAGTTTAGCATACATTCCAATTGGTTGTAACATTTCATAAAGAAATGCAGGAAGTCCAATAAAACTTTTAGATTGATCAATTGATCATAAACGTTATGTGAAGGTTTGTTGTGGGTGTAGAAGAAAAGATATTGAAATTCAGGTCAAAATCAAACATCGGCAAGTCCCGTTGAAACTCGATGAAGGTAAAGAAATGGGCAAATAAAGTCTTATCATAGCAAATTATCAAAATTAAAATAAGTACCTTAATGTACCACGTTTTACAATGTTGGTACTAATAACCACAACTTTTTTGTCGTATAAAAGATTATAGTGAACTAAAAGGATACAACAACTTATAATTCGTACTCTTAATACTACAAAGTTTGACCCAAATCCGTCAAGTAGTTTTTTCGTGAAAGAGTAACAAATCCTCTGACACACTTTCGCTTTATTCATATTAGTAGGGTAGTATGGAAGGAGTCCTTGTTCTGAGACACTTTCTCTATTGAATTAGCAAATAAACCAGAGATTTCTTACACTTGAATTCACCATTATCTTTGTACTGATAAAATTATCAGGTGATAATACATATTTGCTAAAATCTATAAAAGCAATTTAGTACTGATTACTTAAATAAACATTTTATATACTTATTCATTGTGATACGTGCTGTTAACTTTAGGTGAGAAATTATGAATTGATATTTACATCAATTTTTCGTTTTATTTAAGTCAAACGACATACTTTTGCCTGCAGTGGGATTTAATAATATTTTTAACCGTCGAAGAAAAAAGTGTGTTTTTTCCTTACAAGCATCACGTGACTGTGGGTCTGTGGCATCGCTTGTTTCTAAGCATATATGGAACTAAATAACATAAGGTACAATTTCAAGATAAATTGCAAGTGCTAAAGGTTTCTATGAATCTCTGTGTAATTGGTACTGCAGTCTGCGGTGGATGCAAGCCGCAACTGCAGCCGAGATTGGTAGGAACTAGTGAAGTTGCAACTGTAGCCGTCAACCTTCTTTCCTTTTGTATCAAAAAGAAGTAAAGCTTCTTGACCTTTGTTGGCATCTCCTTTTTGTGATTGTATTCTTATTTTAAATAAGTTTATTCAAGTAGTGTTTTGTTTTAGTATATAACTTCAAACCGCAATCTGTAGTGATCTTCAATTGTTTCAAAGTCTACATTGAAATTGGGGATTCTTACAAACATTTGGGAGCTTCGATACTAATTCAGGTGTCAACAACAACTAAGCCAATCGTAATTAATGACCCGTCCAGATTATAACCACACATCAATTCAATTAGTGTTGTGACGCTAATCATCTACATAATCACTGATATAATAAATCGTTTAATAAGTAGATAATTTGTGATTTAGTTGGCAAGTACATATTGAATACTACTAATATTACTTAGCTATACCCTGAATTTACATCCACATCTGTCTTGTTACCGTGAAAAGTTTGATTTGAAAAGTACACTATACTATACTAAAAGATTATCAAAATTATACATCTCCCCTATAAGAGCACGCCTAGAGTGTTGCTATAACTGCAACTGAACTGCAATAACATGAATAATGTAATGACAGTTAAAAATAACCGTAATTTTATTTTTAGGAGTCAAAATGCTATTCTACTTAGCCCTCACAATTCTCTTAGCTGGAGCTAATGCCAATGAGGATGAAATAGTTCTGGGTAAGTTAAGTAACCGCATATACTTGTAAAATAGTTTACTTGCTTGGATTAAATGTACAAATGGCACCGACATGGTTTGAAGATTATAATGAACCAAAGTGGGAATTGTGCAGCTTGCAAATTGGTGCAACTTGGATGGGTGGCCCTTAGTGGCTTGTCTAACTTCTTCTTTCTTATCGAGTGGATGGTCAACCTGACCAATCCTGGTGTCAGAGTTATTGAGCCGCCAAAGGCCTCTGACATGGCTCATGTAACGACTACTATCCGTAGAAAGTAACCGGGACCGACGGCTTTACGTGCCCTCCGAAGCACGGAATCATCTTACTTTTCGAGCGCTACCGTGCTTCGGAGTGCACTAAAAATTCTCGATCCCGTTAGTTGCAATCGTCGGACTATGTAAAAGGCCTTTAGGCGGTTCAAAAACTTCAACACCAGGGTTGGCCACTAATCTACTCGAATTTATTTACTTACTAAAATTGCTGATTTCTTCGATACAGGTAGAAACGCGAGATTAGTGACTGATATCGTCGCGAGTGCAGTCGAGGATATTCAATGGCAGATCAGAGATGCAGGACTTGACCCTCTGCACGTTGAGAACGATTCAGTTTACAATTATACATTACCGGTGCCTATGTAAGAATATTATTACCTTTTAGGGCCGACACTCAACTGCGTTAAGCGTGCGCACGCCGCGGTTTCATACAAACGTGGTGCCGCGTGCGCCCGTCGCGTGCGGTGTCATACAAAAGTGAGCCGCCGCGTGCGCACGCTTAACGCTTGACCCTTACAGTTTACTGTACCTAATGTATATAAACTAATACATGCTACGTGATCTAATACATGATCTGTTATTATTTATTTATAGTAATGTATTAACCGCCTCGGTCGTCTAGATGTATGTCCACTCACCTGCCAAGACTGAGGTCCTGGGTTCAATTCCTAGTTCGTGTGAAAACAACTTACCAGCTACTTTTCGAACATGGCTCGGGTTTGAGATCACATTGATAATATTGGGGTTAGGCTGCCTATTCACTGGAGCGTAGCAAACTTACATAGAATTTTATAAGAAGATACTTTACGACATTATTTTGTATGACTGTTACTTCGTTCACCACGTCATTGAACAAGCAACCTAAACGTATTTTTCTTTCCACAGCATATTCAACCTTGAGACTTTCGCGATAGAACTCTTATTCACTGGGTTGAGTAACATCCAGATCACTAGGATCAACTTCTCCCTTCTGAGCAGTCGGCTTACCTTCGATATGACTATCCCACTCATTGACTTTAACCTCAGTAAGTACAATTAGTATTATCATATCAGTGAGTGCGTTACATTTTTCATATTTGATATTTTTTTGCTGATAGTGGCACTTCTATCTGAGCGCTACCGTGCTTCAGAAAGCACGTTAAATTGTCGGTTTTATCAATCCTTAGACCATGTTGGAGGCTTTTAGGTAGTCTTAAAACGACCCCTAGATTAGTCATCATTACATTAACATACTCGCACTTGGTTAATATATAGAAAATGTCGAGCATCAAGCATGTGCGATTTTAGCGTCGGGTCATACTAATACTGTTTTTTTATTTTATTTTTATTTTATTTGAATACATCGGGATAACAAACATTGACACTGTGTGATACATTTAGACTATAGCATTTACAAATTAATAACAGTGTAACCCACCACGTTATCCTCATATTACTTACTAGCAGCGCCCCGCGGTTTTACCCGCGTTGTGCCCGTTCCCGTGGGAATTTCGGGATTTTTTTTACATAAAAACCTTTCTCTTGAATCACTCTACCTAGTACAAAAAACCGCATCAAAATCCGTTGCGTAATTTAAAAGATTTAAGCATACAGACAGACAAACAGTGTGACAGACACGAAAAAGAGACGACTTTATTATATACTATGTAGTGAAGAAACAGAACAAATAGTTGGGACTGTAATCACGATTGAAATCACTGTTTGCTTTTGTTCAGTGAAGTATACCTACATTACTTTACGTAAAATAATAAATCTACACAGATTTGCATCTAGTCATTTAGAACTGAAGATTAAGTCTTCAGTTAGAGTTTTGTTCTAACTGGTTCCCATACAATGGTTCCATTTATGTATGTAAATTGCAGATGGCGGCACAGGTCACGTGGTCTTCTTTGCTGAAGACTTCCACGGAGAAGCTAGTGGACAGTGAGTACCTTGAATATAGTAAACTAATACTTTGAAAATACTATACCTATAATACATTTTAATGTTACAATATATACCATAAGTGCATTAAAAAATTAATGTACACTTAAATCCTACTAATAGATTTCTAAACAAATATGTATTATAAATACGAAAGTTTGTGAGGATGTTAAATGCTTCCTTAGTAGACATTTAATGAGTGATTTTGATATAATATATATGAAAAATTCCGTCAATCAATCAATTTTCGACTTAACGGACGTCTCTAAGTGCGGCAGCTACACAACAAAACTTCTGAAAGGATTTCTAGAAAACTTAGCTAGAATAGAATATATCCATGGACCAACTTTGTCCATGATAAATCATAGACATTAGAATAACACTTACAAGACCATTTTTATCTCTAAACTCTCGCTGCTAATATATTGAAAATGTCTTCGTTTCTCCAGGTTGTAGCGCTCGTGGCATAGTTTGACTAAGCGATCTTAGCGCATTGCGATTGTTAAGCAACGTGCAGCTCGACCCCTACTTGGATGGGTGTCCGATAGTGGCATTTTTATCTGAGCGCTACCGTGCTTCGGAGAGCACGTTGTCGGGCCCGGTTGTGTCAATCGTTAGACCATGTCGGAGGGCTTTAGGCGGTCTAAAATCTCCAACACCAGGGTTGGCCACTGGCCTCCTCGAACTTACTTACTTATTCCAGAGTGTCCATCCACAACGTTCATGCGACCGGAGAAGCGAACATCAATATTGGCCTCATTAGCGGCGTGTATGTCCGCTCCTTGAAGATTGACTTCAGCATTGGTGAAATTAGGGTAAATATTACCATCATATTTGTCATGACACAAAAAGTCTATATAGACGTATTGTCTCTAGTGTGTACACCTTTATCACTGACCTCTATTATTTACACACTGGACTGGCTGTTACCATACAAATGACAGCTAATTTTGTGTGGCAATTTGAAGCGCCCCTGCGAGTGTCCCTAGAACTAATTCTGACGTTCACTGCAAGCAAATAGGGGTACCACAGTCGACTTAAGACATAATTAATTTTAGTTCCATGGACTTTCGTATCTGCCTACAGTGGCCTACAGCGCCAAAATGGCGACACTCAAATAGGCACAAAATTATTATGACAGCAGCCTGTCCAGTGTAAATAATAGAGGTCAGTGACCTTTATAGACCAAAGACTGAAATCTTGACTATAGAGTGGTAAGGCTCCAAGTGATAAAAACAGCTCCACTCAGTGATCAATTCATTAATTGTTTCAGTCTAATATGAGGGCTGCGGTCTCTTACGAACAATATAACTTTGACATCTCAAACTACATCAACCAATTCTTCTTGGACTACCTGCCTGAGAAACTTGATGAATATGAGGTGCGTATTGACTCATGTCACAGTAGTTGCAGCAAAATATCCACTTAGCGTAGTTCTGATGGGTCTCACAGCTCACTGTGCTCGGGCAAAGGTGTTCCCATAGACTTCTAGTTGTCTATATCTAAGGTGTGTTACATTCTGCTCGTGAGTTGTCTTGGGGAAAAAATTAAGGCATGAATATTATTTTATGGCAATGACTATCCCTTCTGTTTGCATTTCGTATTAAATCACTTTTTCTTACTCATTGGTGTCATAGATGTAAATTTCATACAATCTATAGTTATATTCTAATTGAAATGAATTAAAAGCGCTTAATTAGCGCTTTAGCGCCGAGTTTCTCAAGGGATCGGGCACAACGAGTAAAACCACGGGACGCTGCTACTTAGCTATAAATTAACCCTTTTCTTCTGTTACAGGCTGAAATCAACGAGCTTCTTGAAATAATTGGCACACAGTGGGTCAACGATAATATCCTTTGAACGTCAAATTTTCTGTTGAAATCTTCTACATCATATGTTTAAATAAGTGAACTGAAGTGACTGTTGATTATATTTAAGTATTTTTAGTACATGCCTCATTATTAATAAGAATTTTAAATATTTAAGGTTGTTTTCTTACCACCCGAGCTCTATTATACATCTTTAGAAATCGATGAAAAATAGTAAAAGTAAAGTAGTAAAGTATAAGCCGGTAAAATCCCACTGCTAAAGTGAGGAGGACTATCACCACGCTTGTCCGAGCCATGTTTGATAAGTAGGAAACATGTATTCGCTCGACCTGGAAATTGAACCCAGGACCTCAGTCTTGGCAGTACTCGCCTGCCACTAGACCACCGAGGCTTTGAAAAATAAACTGGTGATTATTGGAGTGGAGATACCACAATACATAAGAAACGTGACGCAACTGTTCATCTGTGGCATCTTTGACGCTTAAACCACAAGCAATTCGATTATTGTACGAGTCATTCAATAGGTACATAATAAAGCTTAATGGCAGGACATTGAATGTGAAAATTCAATTGAATTTTATGTAAACTAAGAGATATACAAATATCTTATCTATAACGTAACAAATAGTAGTCGTTACATGAGCCATGTCAGAGGCCTTTGGCGGCTCAATAACTCTGACACCAAGATTGGTCAGGTTGACCATCTTTATGAAGAAGAAGAACGTAACAAATGCCACGTATTTTGACTTCATTTGAATGATAACTGTTGAAGTCCATAATATGACAATATGTCAACGTTGGTTTCCTAGTGTTGTTAAAAGATGACGCTAGTGGTAAAAATAGAAAACGCTTACGTTGTTCTCGTGGTTTATATAGGCTATAGGACCCGCTTCGGAACTAAAGAATAAAAAAATTGATAATCATAGCAAAACTAAGCGCGTATCGATGCTTTTTATACTTTTTACAACATTTACTTGCAGAGAGTTAACAATTTCTTTCCAATCGTACAAGAAATGGACATCTTTAATTCCGAAATTAAGCCTTTTCTTGACAGATTCTTGATTACTAACCGCAACAGAACATTTTTACCAATAAAAATTACTATGTGGGAGACCTCTTAGGCGTTCGAAAAACTTCGACAACACGGTTGGTTAGTTTTACGTTTTGTAAACTTTCTCAATCTTAACGTATTTTACATGAAAAGCCATAATAACAAAATATTTTTCAACAAACAGTACATTACCCCACCCATTACGATTTCACAATCTTAGTAGAGTTTGTTTTCATAGTTTTTGACTATTTGATATTTGTTTCAAGAGAAAATATATTTCGCTTACAATGAAGTAACGTAGCGATCTGACCATTTATGTTTTTATTACACTTCTTTTGAGTGTGTTTTTTTTTCTTGGGCTTAGTGAGGATTCTCGTAATAAGAGTATATCGTAAGTCTATTTATTGGTGATAAGATAATTAATAAGAGGTTTAACCAGGATTATCAATCTAATCGGTGTTATGACGCTATTTAATTAATTGATTGTATAAAGAGCTCTTATTTGGACTGGACGCACAAACCGTTAGTAATTTTTACTTTATATTTTTTGTGTTACAGTGAAGAAAGTGCAGTACAGTGACGAAAAGCATAATACCAAAAAACTTGTTAGTTTTTTTGCAATACATTTTCAAGATTAATAATGTTTACTGATGACTAAATAATAATGTATTTTCAGAGAAAAATGATTTCATGGACATTTGTATTGTTATTAATCGGAGGCATCTCCGCCGCACCCAAAATGAGATTAAGTGACTTGAAGGTCGAGGCTTATGATACAAGTAAGTCTCTTTAAAAAGCATTTTTAATTAACCAAAATACGTTGGTACCACCGGACTAGTTCGTTCACCGCATGGAAGCTACAGCTTTAAACCTCGTTGAGGGCACGTTAAGCAGTCAGTCCCGGCTATCTCAATCGTCAGACCTTATCCGACCTACTCTACATTAATGAATGGGCTTAATTTTTTTATTTATGATTAACATTTAATTACGTTCAAAATGTTATAGACGAGCAAGGAAGAAATTCGATACTTGAGAACATCGTAATTAATGCTCTAGAAGACTTTCGAAACACGATGGTTACTGGAGCAGACCCAGTGCCGGTGTTAGACCCGTTCGAATTGGATGAGCTCCTTTTAGATGACTCTATTATACCTATAGAAGGGTGAGTCTTATTGTACATTACATTAACCTTGTCTCTATCTACATCGGTCTCCGAATATCGTTTTCAAACACGATTGTCCATCGACTGCGAACATACTCGTACTTTATAGTACTTTCGTATAGTACGTACAAAGAACGTTGGAAATGAAATTTATCATTTCATTTTACTTATTTTCCTTTAATTAAATTAAATTTAACATTAAAATTAGTTTCGGGATGATGTTTGTCAAATCTAACGTTTACCTGTCGCATTCATACGTGAGTCGTGACGTTAATTAAATTTACAAACAGACGTAATATTGTATACATTAAATAGAATTAAATGAAATTAAATTAGCCTTTTTATTCATTACTTGTCAACAATTCCTCATTAACCTTTACTAAAGAAGCATTTGTCGGCTCTGATTACATAAGTCGAGAGTATTTTCAACCAATTTCAAAAAAAGGAGAAGGTTCTCAATGCAACTGTATTTTTTTTTTCATTAACATTAGGCAGAAATACATAATATGTTTTAATTTCAGTGCCTACTTACACTTGACTAATTTAACAGTAACTGAGCTCAGTTCGTTTGTCATTAATGACGTCAACGTTGACATTGTCAGTGCGTTACTGAGGAGATATCGGGTTTTACTCGACTTCGAAGTACCGCATCTTGAAGTTCATGTTGGTAAGTCGAGAAAATCAAGTCATGTACATACTGTCACAACACTATTATAAAACAAAGTCCCCGGCCGCGTCTGTCTGTCTGTTCTCGATAAACACAAATACTTTATATGTAATAAAAATTCTCGAAATTCCTTCGGGGACGAGCACAACGCAGGTAAAACTGCGGGGCGCTGCTAGTTAATTATAAAAGATGAACAAAATAGAAAATTAAGTGACACATTATAATATTGGAATGTTTTTGTTGACTTGTAATTACCATATATCTTCAGTGAGATGAGAGGCCTTTGCCCAGCAGTGGAACATTACAGGCTAATATTTACTTATTTCTTATTATATACTATTTCTGTGTGTTATAAATATGTAGTAACTTTCTAAATAATCAAGTTCAAACTCTACTAAATAGAAGACAATGAAATTAAAACAAATACTTGGAATAGCAATTTAAACAAAAAATATTACTTTGAGAGCACTATATGAAACAATAACCTCAACGTTTCTACATGAAGTTAATATACTTGAGATGTATTAAAGCCTTGTTCGAATAGACGCGTAGCGATGAGCGGCGCGAGTGGCGTCGTATCACACGATTTCAAACATAGAGTACTTTATAAGACCGTTTATGTAGAAGCGTGCTCTCGCGTGTTTTGTTCGCATTTTTTTTTGCCACACAACGCGACGCTACCCGCTTCGCTCAACGCTCCGCCTTTACCAGAAAAATACCTTATCATGTGTATCTTTTATTTGCTGCCAAATATATTTTGGCCACAAATAAAAGAAGCCTTATAAACTTTATTTTACAGACGACTACGACCTACGAGTTCATGCTTTCGGGTTCAAAATTTTTGGCAAAGGTGACGCTAAGTATGTATTTATCAAATTTTACTTAACAGTCTATTTTAGAAAATATTAATAATGTTTTCCAAAACCTTTGTATAAGTACTATGAAATGTAAATGTCTTAGAATATTCCGCACAAAATATTTATTTAAAAATACGCTTTGTTTCAGAATTACATTAGTAAAACCAAGGGTCATACTCGACCTCTTGGTTAACATAAGACTTGGCATTGGGGCCCTTTATCTAAACATTATGGAATGCTCTATTCAGTTCAAGATGGCCGATATCAAGGTAAGTACTCACTCTACTCATTACTTGAAAGATAACAACACTTAAGCGGGATTTACATTACGAAACTAGTGTCATGCATGATGAAACTAGTTTCGTGAAACTAATTTCAGCACATGTGAAACTACTTTCGTTTAAATTATAGTTTCGTGAAATTATCAGTATCGCGGAGATAATGGCCCTGTCAATATCATAGCTATTGCTGCTGCTGTCTCTGAAATTCTGTAGCGACACTACTTTCGCGTCGCATTTACATGATGAAACTAGTTGCATGACACTAATATCACCTAAAAATCGCGCAGGGCATGAAACTAATTTAGTTTCACGAAAGTAATGCATGCATTACGAAACTATTAAATTACACGTGAAACTGTTGTTAAAACTAATGTCACGAAATTAATTTCATGCCACTAATTTCGTAATGTAGTTTAGGCTTTACTAAAAGATTACAAACTTCGATTATATCAAAGAAAACTAGTTTTTGCGTAGCATTGCTTTATCGTAGCAAGGTCCGTAGCAAATCTCGTAGCAATATTCGTAGCGTGCCGTAGCAAGGCTTGTAAAGTTCGTTTAGGGTGCTTGTACACGGTAGCATGTAGCTGGAGTTAGTAAAAATGCAGGTTACACGCGTGAGTAATATGCGCAAGTTACTTGTTCAAGTTACTCGCTTGTATTTGTACATGGTGCAAATAACTGGATCATGTAAAGACGCGGGCTACTTGCGCAAGCAGTACGCATAAGTTATTTGCGACGTGGTCAAGAGCTACGTGTAAACGCTATTCGCGGTTAGTAGAATCGCTTCAAAATGTCTCGACGATCGAGAATTCTTATAAAATAATTTGTTGATAATGTAATTTTACCAGAATTATTGGATATGTTAGAAGACGAATTGAGTGACCCGCGCAAATGACCAGTTGTAGACTACTTACTCAGTAAAAGATATAAATCTATTTGCGTCGAACAATTATTTATTTAACAACACAGCGTATAATATACTAGCAGCGCCCCGCGGTTTTACCCGCGTTGTGCCCGTTCCCGTGGGAATTTCGGGATAAAATGTAGCCTATAGCCTTCCTCGATAAATAGACTATCTAACAGTGAAAGAATTATTCAAATCGGTTCAGTAGTTTCTGAGATTAGCGCGTTTAAACAAACAAACAAACAAACAAACAAAACAAACTCTTCAGCTTTATAATATTAGTATAGAAATATATTTTAATGTGTATTTTTTGCAGTCTTCTATAAAAGGTATGTTCGAGGATGACTCTGTTGAATCCTTCGTCAATAACTTCCTAGAACATCTCGTGCTCGACCTTATTAACACGTACCCGGTAAGAAAATTGATAATTTTATCTTAATCTTATCATAAACCACTACCAAATCGACCCATACTTTACCATCTCGAATAATTTCAACTGTTTGACGTAAGATTCAGTTTTGACTCCGGCTAGCACAACAAATGTCATATATATCATAATATATCTTGTCGCTTTCTATTAAGTTCGTTGCGCAAGGGGGCAGTTAAGAACAAAGAAAATACGAATAAACTGAATGCTAAAGCCAAAAATCTTAATAAAAATATTTAGCAGAGAGCATACAGAGAGAGAGAGAGAGAGAGAGAGATACATCAGCCGCAATGCAGCTACCGTAACGTTGACAAGGGATTTGGGGATTTAAAAAAAAAGAACATTGATCATTAATGCTCTACCATAAATCTTCTACTTTCTTTGCCAATAAAATTCGCTCGCTGTTATAACACTTGTTTTCGCCGCTGCACGTTCCGCAGATGCTTATACCATAACATATAACATACAACATATCTTCAATTTACAGGACGAGATAACTTCTGCTGTGAGCCCAATAGTGATGGACTTAGCGAACGATATCCTGAGTGATATCAATTTAATTGATTTGATTAACTAATTGTTGTTTTTTTACCTGATTTGCACTATTTATGCAAGTAGTCGAAGACTGACTGGGAATGCTGGAATTTGAGAAAATATAAAATTTTGTGATTACGATGTCATTGTTTGAATATCCTTTCCTTTCCTTAAGAATGTGTCTCATATCTAGATACTAGCAGCGCCCCACGGTTTTACCCGCGTTGTGCCCGTTTCCATGGGAATTTCTGGAATTTTTATACATATAAACTTTCCTCTTTAATCACTGTATCTATTTAAGAAAACTGCGTCAAAATCCGTTGCGTAGTTTTAAAGATCTATGCATACATAGGGACAGACAGACAGCCAGACAGACAGCGGAAAGTGACTTTGTTTTATACTATGGAGTGATATTCCGATTTGATATTAATTTAACCCACTTGTCATAATTATCATATATTCTTTATAGGGGTAACCTCCAGTTAGGGGTTGAATTTCGCTAAATTCCTTGCTAGTGAGCATCTACGTCCTTAAACTTAAAGGAACCCTCATCTACAATATGAGGCTCCTAAGGGCCTTATTATTAAACGTAAATTAAGAACAATTTAGCTATCAAATGGTTTGTCACTTTCTGTCATATGCAATTTTCCGAAGAACAAAAGAGACGAAACAAAGTGTAACAATGTTTAAGTTACACCGAGTTTATTAATATGGCGGTTATAGCTTATGATTTTTCGTAATTAGTTAGTCAGTGGATTTCTCTTTCATATATATAGAATTAGCAGCGCCCCGCGGTTTTACCCGCGTTGTGCCCGTTCCCGTGGGAATTTCGGGATTTTTTTTACATAAAAACCTTCCTCTTGAATCACTCTACCTATTACAAAAAACCGCATCAAAATCCGTTGCGTAATTTTAAAGATTTAAGCATACAGACAGACAAACAGACAGACACGAAAAAGAGACGACTTTATTTTATACTATGTAGTGAAGAGCATTAGGCAAGCGTGGTGATTCCGCCTGAGGATAGATTATTCACTATACTGATATCTTCAGTGAGATAAGAGGCCTTTGCCGAGACATTGCAGGCTAAAACTTTTACTTTATGTATGTATAGATATATTATTCATCAAGTTGTTGTATCAAGTATTCAAATGTAGATATTTAGATAGGAACCGCTTATTTTAAAGCAAAGTTGAAATACATAGATACTACTAGCGACATCTTCATATTTGCCGCTACAGAATTCAGGAAGTATTATAGGCTTCAGTAGAGGCTTGGAATGTTTCAGGTTTTTACTGAAGGTGTCTTGACTTCGCTGTAGGAAACGCTAGATGTCGCTGTAGTGAATAATTAGAAATAAACAGAAGTGTTCTTTCCGTGTTCGAAAATCGAATTTGAAACTTTTATTATGTAATAACGAATGCTTTTGTTAACTAATTTTTAGGTTGAAAATTGTAGGAAGGCGACATGTATACTCGTAGAGCTCATTGGATTTCTATAGGAGATAGTCGGCAAGTTAGTTTGTAGGATATAAATCGATTTAGTAGGTCTAGCCGTATCTAATGTCAAAATTAGCAGCAGAGACAGTTATAGCGCGGTTTAAACATCGGTGCACTCCTTGGTTGGTTTGCGCAAGAACTTATAATTTTAGTAAGCGCTTAAATATGTTTAAAAAACAAATAACGCTCGTTTTAAATAGTGTTCTATTTGCTGCAAAATAAGATCCAATTTTGAACAAACCGTTTTTGTTTCTTAAACATTCTAAGAGCTAGTTTACTATTTTAAGGGCGATTTGCACAAAAAATCTCAAATCTATTTAGTCCTTAAATATGTTTACAAAACAAACGCTGTTCATTCAAAATTGTATTTTAACCTTCCACCAAATAGAACACATTTTAAAACGAACGTCATTTGTTTTTATACATATTTAATCGCTAAATAGATTTAAGATTTCTTGTCCAATTCGCTCTAAATATATTTCGTGTTAGTAAATAATTCACAGCCATACTGGAAATCCAATACAAGGTATCTCAAAAATATATTCCAACAAAAAGTTCCTTCATTTTTATGTCATTGAAAAAGTGCTTCTTTACCATTATTCATCTCATCTAAAAAGTTAGGGCTATTGGTTAGAAGATTCCAAGCCCTCAAGGGGCTCTGAGGGCAGGCGAAGTTTGCGGACTTACTCGTAACAACCGTTAATGAATAATGCAACACCAGGTACACGTTCTTATGACGAAATTGATTCTAGAATGTTCTGGGATATTCTTTGCTTTATAACTGATAAAAAGGGTTTGTATTTTGACATTTGTCTCTATTGCTGAGGATACACGGCGACACTGACACTCATCACAAATGTCGACACTAGTGTAGATTGCGTCCTCATGGTAAGCAATTTTACTGCAACTAAGTGTCGCGGCAGACACACACAGACATTCGATGTATACATTGAGTGTCGCCGTGTATCCTCAGCTTAAGACAGTGTAATGATAGTGTAACTTAATTGGTAGAGTCGATTGTAATTATTCTTTTGAGTTGTAAAATATGTTTGGTTATATTAAAGTTAATAAAAAATGATATTTAATAGACAAAACAGCTTACTTCAGCTAATACACGGATTTTCTAGATTAATGAGATTTCATTTTATATTCAATTTTATTACGCCATAAAATACGAGTAATATTTGAAGAGTCAGGCTCTTTCAGAAATAATAACATCCAGTCGGTCATTGCAGGTTGGAGATAACAAGTAAAGCAAGTAAACTTCAGCTAAGGCGATATGTCTTGCTCATCGGCCTCTAGAGGGAGACAATTGGCTAGTTTCGATGTCACTAGTTGTACAATGTACAGCGTCTCTTACATTATATCAGTAAGAAGTTTGTTGCTAGACTTATAGTAAGGGCCGACTGCACAAGAACTCTTTAATCTATTTGGTACCTAAATATGTTTCAGAAACAAAAGTTCGTACAAATTTAAATTTATGTTGCATCAACTATAACACAATTTAAATTAACGTCTAAATTCTCGTTTTTCAAACATATTTATGGATTTAAGATTCATTGTGCAATCCGCTCTTAGCGTGTGAAAGAGAAAGCAAACGGTAGAGAAAACAAGCAAGATATGCACGATAAAAAGTTTCTGTTGTCATTAAAACAAATTAGAATGGAAATGAAACTGATAAAAATATTCAAACTGTACAAACAATTGATTTTTAATAAGCTTTTTTACAAACGATTTTTCTTTGGCCCGCGTCCTTCGTTCTAAATATAATTTCAATCAATCTATTGCTACTATACATCGTGTAAATTAAAACAGTTAGGGCCTTATGCATAAACGCTTTTTAATAGCACTTTAGCTATCAAATGGTTTGTCCCTTTCCGACATACGCTATTTGCCAAAGAGCGAAAGTGACAAAACACTTTTAAACACTGTTTAAGTTAAATATCGTTATGAAAAGGCGGTTAGAATTTTACAAAAATGTAGCACTTTAGATAGCATTCGACGCGCGACGTTCACAATTTAAGCAAACCAAGTGATCGTCATGTGGAGTTGAAGTTATGGAGAGGAAGAAAAGGAAAAATATTATTTATTCATTTGAGATAAGGATTGAAATAAAATGGAATAAGTATTTTGTTTTTGTTAGAAAAGGTTTCAAGTTTTCTTTAGAGTAGATTTTGTATGAGTATGTACTCAAGGTATTATTGAATGCTGATTACATCTATAATTGGTGATGCACACCGTATTTGAATACATGCTACTTACTGAATTATTAATGTCATGTGTGAACGCCGCTGATGTAACAATTTAATAAATAAATAAGGTAGAGAGGCCTTTTTGTTCAATGAAGGTATCAGTTATACAGAAGATTAGGCACTTGCCAGCAGGCAAGTGAGTTAGTGATTCCAGACCCGAAACATGTTCTGTTATTTAATATTACTGCGATTAAATTTGTTGTTACTGTGATACGTGGGACACGTACGTTGAACACGTTATTACTTATTGAAATGGCCAATTACGTGTGTATGTGTACTTGACAGTTTCGGCCACATACGGTGACCTCCTTTCGAATCATGTTTAAAAAGTAAATTGGAACATGCTCATTGAACACTTGGGACTCCAGTCTAGTAATAGGTATGTAAATAATATTAAACTAGCAGCACCCCGAGGTTTTGCCCGCGTTGTATGTGTTCTCGTAAGAATTTTAGGATAAAAATAGCCAATAACCTTCTCGTTGAAGATGGCTATCCATTAAAAAAAGAGTTATTCGAGCAGGGCTTGTAATTTCCGAGATTAGACCGAGCATACAAACTTCAGCTAAGGCGATATGTCTTGCTCATCGGCCTCTAGAGGGAGACAATTGGCTAGTTTCGATGTCACTAGTTGTACAATGTACAGCGTCTCTTACATTATATCAGTAAGAAGTTTGTTGCTAGACTTATAGTAAGGGCCGACTGCACAAGAACTCTTTAATCTATTTGGTACCTAAATATGTTGAAGAAACAAAATCTGTTCAAACAAACAAAATTACTTTAACCTCTCTATATTAGTAAGATAAGATAACATCAAAAGCTACATCATCATAGGTGAGGAAAGTAAAACTTTAGTTTTTCGGGTGCAGGTTCGTTTCTAAGGTTTTATTAATGATTTTTCTTGAATAACGTTTGTTTGAAGTATGTATGATATGGTCATCCTACTTGCTGTCAAATCGGAAGTGACGGTCTGTTTCTGTCTTAAATTGATTGTGTCTCAATTGTATCCTAGTAGCTGAGCTAGTAGGATTGATTGACACAATTCGTAATTTGATAGTAATTTGATTTAGTTGCTTAGTTTTCAGTTAGTTACTTTTTAAATGTAAATTCCAAGTAACATGCTAACAACACCATACCACTGCGAAAATAAATGGATGAGAACCATTTCCTTCTGAAAAATCTATTAATATACGCGTATTCACGGAAGTAAAGTATTCTAATAATACAATATTAAAAGAAAATTCTTATATCCCAAGAAATGTGGAATTCTTTATATTTTTCAACCTCGGAAACTTGTTACCACAAGAGATGTCGACGAGGAAACGTTAAAAATCCATAAGCTCCTTGGAAAATCTTGAAAGTTGCCGAGTTTGAAACTAGTTATGCCCCTCGGATGTGCCGTTTATAACAACTGTTAGTTGACGCCTCTTGTGGGACCTTTAACTTGTCAAACGCCTCTTAAGTTATGGGCCATACTGGAATATGCATATTTTTGCCGTGCATTGCGGTATTGGTGTTTTCAGTAGGGAAAAGACAAAAGCGAGCACGACTAGCGAACTGTTTGAAAATAGAACATTGACCACATTCTTAAATACAACTAGCCGCGCCCCGCGGTTTCACCCACGTTGTACCCGTTCCAACGGAAATTTCTGGATAAAATGTATCCCATGTGTGATTCTGATGTATAACATTCACTACACACTGTGTTAGCCACATAAAACCCCGCTTCGATCTCAACTTAAGAAATAAAGTAATTTTCTTATCATGTATTAAAAAATATTCATGGTACTCAGCAAATCAGCTGAGATTTTTGGATCAGCTTTTCATTTAGGATTCCAATAAATCCAAACCTTCTCCTCACTCACATTATCATACGTCGTAATTCCCGAATTCTCACACAGTCGCTAAGGAGTTGAAACTTTGTTCATGAAGGCGCAGAGCCGTGATTAACACGTACAAATCATTTATGTAAATATATGGTAATTTATGTGAGGTTTTCCTTACTTATCTTGTAACTTTACAGACATTATGTTTGAACACAAGAATATTAGAAATTAGAATATTGAGTAACAGCGATGATTACGTTTACTGCTTGTGACTGTTAAAGGCTAACGGTGGCAGTATAAGTGGTTCCTGGTACGAAGATAGCCCTGTTTCGGGTAACCAAGAAGGTACTATTGAAATCAGATCTATTTATTCAAATCATTAAAATTCGATTCTTTTGATGGTTCTTAGTTGATAAAAAACATTAGATTGAATTATGATTATTTTGTAATCGCATCTGCTAGATACTAGTACTGAGAGTTCTTCAAAACTTTCAACATAGTCTATTCTTCTTCTTCATCGAGTGGTGTCAGAGTTATTGAGCCGCCAAACGCCTTCTGACATGGCTCATGTAACGACTACTATCCGTAGAAAGTAACCGGGACCGACGGCTTAACGTATCCTCCGAAGCATTTTTACATGGTCTGTTAAAATATACCGATAGATAAACTCTTTTTGGTTAACTTCGGTCACTGAACCAAGCGTATACACTAGCCTATCCGACTTCGAACACCATATTCGATGACAATTGCTGTCGCATTGGGCAAGCAACAACTGCACTTCACACTATTTTGGGCACTGCATGTTGAATGCAGTCAACGAACTAATACCATTACGGTACTATTTAAAACATGCTTACATCAAATCCATGGCTTAAGATCCAAGCTTGATCAAGCATACTCTTTCCAAATCTAACAAAAGTAAATCTCCCTTTTTATTTGAAAAAATAACTTGATAGGTGCCAAGGGACTGGATGGCACGAAGTTTATTTATTATCAACAAAAATAATCGTCGCGACACCACATTGTTCAATGCGAAATAGAAAGACGAAACGAAAATATCTAGCTTACTTTCTATAAGAGAGAGAGAGAGAGAGAGAAAGAGACAGTCTCTCTGTCTGTCTCTCTCGCGCATGTTTCTCTGTCTGTCTCTCTCTGGCGTGCGCAAGTTTCTCTGTCTGTCTCTCTCGCGCTTGTTTCTCTGTCTGTCTCTCTCTGGCGTGCGCAAGTTTCTCTGTCTGTCTCTCGCGCATGTTTCTCTGTCTGTCTCTCTCTGGCGTGCGCAAGTTTCTCTGTCTGTCTCTCTTACGCTTGATTATCTCTGGCCTAAAAAGTGTCGTTAGGAACTTTGTTCCAAAAACACCACTACAATCATAACATGCACATATTATCACCTCTAATAGTCTTCCCCAACATTCCCCGCAGACTCCATCCAAATTACATATTAAAATGCTCTACCGCGAGTCATCTAGCACATGAATATGGCTAATTTATGCATTACCCGAGGCTAAACTGAATTCCGACCGCAGGCATGGTGTATTGTTATGACATGATCCCGCGTTGGAAATTAGTGCGAGTGTGTTTACGAACGGGTAATGGTAAGCCGGTAGCTTGATTGTCTTTGAAAATTAACTTATCTATGTTTACATACTTACCTACAATCCATTTTTTTTGTTAAGTCCCGTCTAGATTAGTTTTTAATCGTGATAGTTTAAATTGTGAATAATTATGGTTGATATTTGAAGAAGAAAGAAGAAAAAGAGATAATACATTTTCACCGTTTATAGAGGAAAAGGGTTACATGATTTTACTCCATCTCAGGAGGAAAAACACCATAATAAATTGTCCTCATTTGAAATTAGCATTATTAATCGTAGTTCAAAATTTTATATCCCGTAAGTAGATTTTATTGTTTATATTGTTTTTATATCCTAATAGATAATTTTGTATTCTACAATATAGATAATAAACACAATACCAAAAAACCCATAGGAAATGAGATATTTACAAAAAAACCGCTAAAAATGAATTTTTGTGACCTTTGACCTTGACCCTAGGTTTTGAGACAACTTTTAAGGTGTCAATATACAAGTATTTACAGACTGAACTTATTATAATGACTGGAGTACCCACACTGATAACATAAATAAGTCGAAGGGCTTACAGAGATTCTATATTTAGCTATACTTAGTAGTACGAGTATAATAAAGCTGAAGAGTTTGTTTGTTTGACCGCGCTAATCTCAGAAACTACCTGTCCGATTCGAATAATTATTTTTGTAATTGATAGCCACATTCAACGGAAAGGTTATAGTCCATCCCAATTTCTACGGGAACGGGCACAACGCGGGTCTTTCTTTCTTATCGAGTGGATGGTCAGTCAACCTGACCAATCCTGGTGTCAGAGTTATTGAGCCGCCAAAGGCCTCTGACATGGCTCATGTAACGACTACTGTAAGTAGAAATTAACCGGGACCGACGGCTTAAAGTGCCCTCCGAAGCACGGACTCATCTTGCTTTTCGGGCAATCAGGTGATTCAGCCTGCAATGCCCTAACCAAACTGAGGACGGTCTCACAAGTTATTTTTGTGAGATATCCCCACCGGGAATCGAACCCGGAACCTCCGGATCGTGAGCCGAGCGCTCAAACCACTAGACCACGGAGGCTGTTAAACAACGCGGGTAAAACCGCGGGGCGCTTCTAGTTAATAAAAACTTGAGAAATGAATAATCACTTTTTTGAACTCAATTATTTTTTAAGTATCAGTAAGATAAGAAAACTTGTAAACATGATAGATAGCACCGTTCAATAGGAAGATTAAGGGTTACTTTTCATCCTGATATTCTTCAAAAACGGGTACAACGCGGATAAAACCGCGGGGTGTAATGTGTACATACATACATTATGTAAATTACTTGGAGGGGTTCCACGTTTCATTATACGTAGGAAAACTCTTTCAAATTCAGTGAACAAGATTGCCTTGCATTGTAATATGATGATTCATTCTTGCTTCTAAGAAACTCTCTTGTGTTTCTTTCCCGCCTAAGGTAATAACTTGCCACAGCCACTAATAAAACAACATCACACAATTATCACACTCGAAATTTCACTTAAATTTTTGTTGAAAACTTGCTAATGGTACAATCGCGTGGAAAACAAGAACAAACCTCATACAACGTTCAAATCCTGGCGTTTATATTTGTTCGCGACTGTATCTCGAACTGGGAATATCCCTATTGGATGTGATGGAAAATGTAAGTTGAATCGTTGGGATTAAAGTCGAAATTGCGGTGGTGGATTAAAGGGAAATAATTTTAAACATCGTTGTCTAAGTGAATTCGTGAAAATAAAAGTTTCCATTTAAATTTCTGGCGCGATTTTTGGTCGTTTTGGGAATTAACTCGAGCGTGTTGTTTGTTATTTTTAACCGTGTGCGCGGTGTGTTTAATTACGGTTAAGCTTTATTGACAAAAAAGCATATTTGTTTAACATGTGTCTGTGTTTCATTAGTTCGATTCGTGAATATCATCCATTTACATCGCTAGTGTAACTATTAATCCTTTCATTAGGGAATTAATGACATAGAGACTACTTTCTTCGATCTTTTGTTCTTTTAGCACGTTCTCTTAAATTAGAGGGTAACATTTTCAGTGAAAAAAATACTTCTAATTATATTAAGTGAGCAAGCCTTTTTTAATATTGGTTAAAAATATCTGTAGCATACGCTTCCACATTAAGGATTTTTTACATTTACAGATATATACCTACATTAAAACAAACACACACTGGTTTTGAAGTCGTTTAAAATAAAACCTCTTTCAGAATAATTGAACTCTCTGTAACCATTACATACTTGTAATTATTATTCCCAAACCAATGATTCAAACCGCTATAAACCGTGCCAATGAAAAAAAACAAATGACTTCCACAGACGATACAGCATCGTTCCTTTGGGTGCAATTGTAGCAAATTTTCATTTTCATCGTGCATACATACAATGTGAGTCGTTAGGATGGTAATACTGGAAATTACCTGTACAGTGATTTATTGAGCTTCTTTGTGGCAACATCACAATGCGAGCCCCGACCTCGATAGATAATGGTTAATCTTTCGAAAAGCCACTACTTTTGTTTATTTATAGTTTTCTTTTGACACAATTTTGATAGGTATTTGTTTGGGAGAAACCTTTTTTAAGCTGTTAACTGTTGTTAAATGTAAAAAGAGTGAGTTGGACTGATTTTAATGTATGTAATCTTTACTGGTTGCTTAAGTTTAAGCGAACACTATTCACTTTTTGAATTAAAACTACGTTTACGAATACACTTCGTGTTTATTTTTTAATTTTTTTAACGTTTCGGCCTCTTTACAGGAACCGACCGAAGAATGGTCAGTCTTCTGAGACGTATACTAGTTCCTGTATATATAATCTTTGTTGTTTACACGGGACGTGCTATTGACTATGTTTAAAAAAAGACAGTTGGGATTTTTTTTTACATTTAAGCTTTGTCTTGTCTTTTGCTTTGTCTTTTCTTTTGATAAATATTTAAAAAAATTGTATTTGTGGTATCACTATTTGTGGTTTGCAATTTTACTAGGAAATGTTAGGAGTAAAGAGTTGTACATAATTACATCAACACTCAGTGTCAAAATATGCTTGCATGTGTGTAAATAAATTGCGTGTGGTGAAATTCGTGCTCATATTAAGCAGCTTCCATTTTCTGAGTTTTTAGAATGTAGGGTAAGGTAATGTAAAGAAATGGTATGCATTAAATCCAAATTGACGGTTCTTGCGAACGCGAAATTAGTTTCAAAGAAAATTATAATGTATTGCAAACACTTTTTCAAAGTGTTTCAGAAGTAGTATTTTCTTTCAGAGAAATGAAAGTTAATAAATTAGTACTACGACGTTTTAAAGTTGTTCCCGTGAATTGACAGCGAATTAATTGCATATACATTTAATTTCAAAATACAAGAATGTATCTTCATTAAAAATGATTTTTTGGAGTTTTCAGAACTAACTCAATTAAGTGAATTTTAAAGAAACTGAACAAGATGTGAAAAGTCATACATTTATCTATGAAATATGAAAATACAAGTTAACTACTTCAAGTACAAAAGATCGTCGAAGTATACAACTCAAGAAAAAACACTAGTACTTTGTCGTTTTAGTTCATTTGAAAATTCCCTCATCAGCTGATGCGGCAGACGTTGTTTTGCCAAATAAAAATTAAGGGGTGGACCACCCTTATCACTATAAATTGAGATGTAAGCTATCCTATCTATGTAAATCAATTTAAAATCGGTTCTGTAGTTCAGGAGTCCATCGCGGACAAACAATGTGGCACGTAATCTAATATATAAAATTCTCGTGTCACAATGTTCGTTCCCGTACTCCTCCGAAACGGCTTGACCGATTCTCATGAAACTTTGTGAGCATATTGAGTAGGTCTGAAAATCGGCCAACATCTATTTTTCATCCCGAAATTCCCGCGGGAACGGGTACCGTGGTTGAACTCCTCTGAAACGGCTCGACCTATTCTAATGAAATTTTGTGTACATATCGGGTAGGCCTGAGAATCGGACAACATCTATTTTTTAACCCGAAATTCCCGCGGGAACGGGTACAACGCGGGTGAAACCGCGGGGCGCAGCTAGTTTTTATATATAAAGATTAGTACTTACGTATTATAGAAGTTTGAATTTGAAAAGATTCTACATACATATGCTTACAATTTCGTAGGCCTTTTGTACATTACCGTGGTGACGAATGTAAGCATTAACTCCCTCACAAATGGTTTTAATGAAACCCTGGCCCCAAATGAGAGCATACATTTTAAATGAATGCGTTTCATATTTCTTCATGAACATACACAGAGTTCCATTGTACCGCAAAATACTAACAATGTTCTGTAACAACTGCAATATAATGTAGGTGCAAATTCTCGTATGAGAGTTGATATGAGAGTTTGTATCAAGCTTGGAAAGCTAGATTTCTATTAGACTTTACCGGACGAATGGTAATCGATTCCATTTTATAAGTTTGTTTTGTATCGAAATACTATTAAATACAACGTGAATTGATTGTCGCGTCTCAAAAGGGAATGTTTCGAGACCTTTATGTGAGCTAAAAACTAAAAAGGCCTTTTACCATATTATACCTTTTACCAAGAATTTGATAAAATAACAATTCGTATCACCCACTTTCAAATTGCGTACTTTTTGCAAAAAATACATATATTTTTACACTAGCAGCGCCCCGCGGTTTTACCCGCGTTGTGCCCGTTCCCGTAGGAAATCCGGGATAAAATGTAGCCTATAGCCTTCCTCGATAAATAGACTATCTAACAGTGAAAGAATTATTCAAATCGGTTCAGTAGTTTCTGAGATTAGCGCGTTTAAACAAACAAACAAACAAACAAACAAACAAACAAACAAAACAAACTCTTCAGCTTTATAATATTAGTATAGATTATATTTTTACATACACTCAAATTGATCGGACATTACCGCTTAGGAAACTAAACCATACCAAATTCGAATTAATGGAGACAATATCAAAATCGAATAAAAGAAAAACTTGTAAATCGACAATATCAAAACGAATATAATTCAAAATGGTAGAATACAATCGAAAACCAATAGTACCAATCAAGATTGTAAGCACGATTGAATTCCGGACTAACACCAGTATCGGTACTCGAAATCGCCGTAAATTGCGAAGTAGGTTACTTCACTTACTCGAAGCGAACTTAAGAACGAGTACTTTCAGTTGAGTCCTTTTTATCTTGCATCGAGTTGTACTTCGAACTGTTGCTGTTGTAGGTAAGAAGTTTTAAAGTCGTTGAAACATTAGTAGTAGTCTTTTTAAATAACTATAAATATTCTATCATACTAACATTATACTCGTAAATGCGAAAGTTTATGAGGTATGTATGTATGTATGTATGTATGTATGTAATGTTTGTTACTCTTTCGCGCAAAAACTATTGCACGGATTTAGATGAAACTTTACAGTTATATAGGTTTTACATCAGAATAATACATGGCATACATGATATTCAGAAATTCCCACGGGAACGGGTACAACGCGGGTAATACCAGGGGCGCGGCTAGTATTCAGATAAAGGTGGATAGACAGCATTGAAAAATACCTCCCTGTATAGAATACATGGCGATATGACATACCTACCTACGCCTACTTTATCCTGTACTTTACACCACGTTTATTAGTGAGAACGTTAAACTTCCGCCTCCTAAAGTGCTAACTGACTCCTACGTCACCTGTACAACACATAATCTGTCATAACCCCACTTCCTATTGGCTATAAACATTTTACCACGGATTTTACGGTGATGTGACTATCCGGCTTATACCGGCCGTTCGGTTTAGTTTTGCTCGGTAAATCCTATTAAAAATAAAAGCAGACATATGTCCTAAGAGATGGTCTTAAATGTTTAGTACCCCTGAGTATGGCGTATATAATGTATGGCGATTTCAATTGACCGCCCCTGCCCGTTGAAAGGACATTACTTAATAATGGGTCTGATATGTGATGAAAATTTAAATTGTGTCGAGACGTTATTTGTTTCCATTCGTCTGGTACCTTTTCTTATGAAAAATATAGCATAGTAAAGTACTATAGAATATAAAATATTACTAGCTGTGACCCGCGGTTTCACCCACAGCGCACCCGTTTCCGTAGGAAATACGGGATAAATATCCGTCTCCTGGTTCTAAGCTACCTCCCCACCAATTTTCAGCCAAATCGGTTCAGCCGTGCTCGAGTTATAAATAGTGTAACTTACACGACTTTCTTTTATATATTATATAGATTATAATATAATATATGCCCGGACAAATTCACCCACAATGAATTAGATCCAAAGATGCTCTAAGCTTGTGTTATGGAATCTAACTCACTGATACTACTACATATACATAAATACTAAATACTTGGAATCGGACTGGAAATTCCGGAGACCACGTTTAAACAAACAAATAAACAAAAAAATAACTCTATAGCTTTATTTTAGTAGTATTACACTAATGTCATTTAAAATGACAGGTTATAATCAGTGAGTAATATTTTGAGGGTTTTAAAATATTTCTAAACATTTATGTATCCATTTGATTTAAATGTTACCCTTAACAAAATGTATTCAAATCAAATTACATTATGTCCCCACTCGTTATTAAGATAGAAGCAACCCTTGACCAATTAAAAGTCCAGACAACTATCAACAGTTAAGTTGACGCCGGTTTTGTAAACATGTGGAGGTGGATGACAATCATTGCTAGCTGAACGTTGTCAATCGACTTTGTGAATCAGCTATCAATTTTATGCGATGTACATTTGTACTTGAAATCAATAATCAATTTTTTGTGTTTGTATGATACTTCTTTTGCGTATTCCCATAATTTCAAAACGAAAACTGTACCTAAATCATGAGTGGGTTTACTTCCAAGTAACCCACCCATTTGCTGTTTTCCTAGTATTTTGTTGTTTGGTAATCATGCCACACAAACTTTGGTTGTTGTTTTGAAATCTGAATCATAATTTAATTCCAACTAACTCGAACTAAATTGAATAGGTAATCTGATTACACGTGTGCGCGTGTTGTGTTTGCAATATGTACACAGGACGTAATTTTTAAGCTTCACTGTATTGCTTTCAACTTTCTGTCCGAAGTTTTTATTAGTCCGAGGAGAAGCAAAGTTTTCGGAATGTGACGACGTAATTTTGCATGCTTCACTGTATTATTCGTAGCGTTGTATCTGTATTAATTTGGTTCGAGGTGTAGACATCAAAACGCGTCGCGTCACTCGTTAATCATGTAAATGGAACGTCGAATGATTAAATGATAACAACTTCCATTAAGCTAACGAGAAAACGCACTTGTTTTGACGCGGCGATGCGTTTTAACTTGAACTTAACTTTTTATCTTAACAAACTTGAGTTTACTTAACTTTTAATTTCAGGTTAAGTTTAGTTAGACGTTGACATGTTACAATTACTTAATCATCGTGTTTATTCAAAATATTCAAAGTATTTAGGAAAACTTATCTATTTTATTTCTACGCTGCAATAAATATGCTTATTAAAAATACGAGGAAATTTGCGCAGAAAATTTAATTCTTAAATATGTTTTATGAGACCAATGAGAATAGAAATTACACACAAAAATACGATTGATAGTTGAAATATAATTCGAAATTCGCCCCATTTTAATAATAATTGAGGTTTAATTCAGTAGGTCGCAAGGAAATCGTTTAAAAGATTTAACTTGTAAAACATGTTGTGAATCTACGTGTACGAGTATACAATGCATGCCGCAGTCCAGTCGCAACGATTAACAATGACTATAATTAGGAAAGTTACAGTACTGACTATAACTAGTAACACTACTCATTATTGAAATTGGTAGAGCAGAACAAATGTATCTAACTAATCGAAATTTAATAATTATTACATTTACACACATATTTCTTAGGCCGATAGAAGAAGAAGAAAATCTTGTGATTAATATTCTCGGTCTCATTTCCAAACTTATTCGCACAACGCATAACAAGATAATCGAAACGTCCCTATTCCGATTCCAAGCTGCCAAAATCACAAGCAAAATAAATGATAAAAAGTCATGCCCGAGATTGATCAATCGCATTTGTATCTGTCACTTGAGGTCATTAGTCATCGTCTGCAATGAAATACAGGATGTTTAGGTTACGTTCTAATAGGAACAGCGAATTTTACAGAATAATACCCAAATACTGTGACTTGCTGTTCTACCTATCAAATTGTTTTATTCCTGTGGGTTTCCACCTGTATTGTATTCTGTGGGAGTTTTGGAATAAGTATTAACCTATGCAATGCTCAAAAATATACGTATACTTAAATGTACGCTTCTGTGCAATGACTGTTGCGACAAGCGATTAAAAGAAAACATGAAATGTAATGTGATTATTCTTTGTCCTTTTGACAAAAATCGCTTGTCGCTGCCAGCGTCACTGAATCGTAGCACCCCGTAGATCACTACATAGTATAAAATAAAGTCGTCTCTGTTTCGTGTCTGTTTGTCTGTTTGTCTGTATGCTTAAATCTTTAAAATTACGCAACGGATTTTGATGCGGTTTTTTGTAATAGGTAGAGTGATTCAAGAGGAAGGTTTTTATGTAAAAAAAATCCCGAAATTCCCACGGGAACGGGCACAACGCGGGTAAAACCGCGGGGCGCTGCTAGTTTGTAATAAACATCCATTCAGTGTTCATATTGAATTGAAAATACGTTCACGAATAAACTTCGTTTTTATTTTACATCTATTTACTCTTTGTCTCCATCAATCTTAACAAACTTTTGCGTGTAGGAATTCTTCTGCTTCTCTGCAAAAAACGTGTGATTCACACTTGTGTTGTCTGTTCTTCAATCACAGACGTGATTGAATTAGATAATGGGCACATAGATTCCAGTACATCATATAGTATAGTTTCGTTTTTACATTATGGCGAGCGCATTTCCTCGCATACAATTGATTAAATTCACTGTGATACTTTTATATTCTTATATTTTCACTTTTATACTTATTTATACAAGCATCACTACATAGTATAAAATAAAGTCGTCTCTTTTTCGTGTCTGTCACACTGTTTGTCTGTCTGTATGCTTAAATCTTTAAAATTACGCAACGGATTTTGATGCGGTTTTTTGTAATAGGTAGAGTGATTCAAGAGGAAGGTTTTTATGTAAAAAAATTCCCGAAATTCCCACGGGAACGGGCACAACGCGGGTAAAACCGCGGGGCGCTGCTAGTTTATTTATATAGCAATCAAGACACATATAGAACAAAAAAATACCAAACCATCTTATCCCTAGTGTGTGTTTTATAGATTTTCATAGAGCATACGCCAGTATTCAAAGTTAGTTCATGTAGGTTAGTGGCCATCCCTAGTGTCGGAGTTTTTAGACCCTCAGAAGGCCTCTGACATGGTCCGACTATTGCGAAAACCGGGACCGACAGTCTAACATTTTAAAACACGGTAGTGCTCAGATCGGTAGCGGACCGAACTGGACGTTGTTTGACAATCGTATTGAGTTAATATTGCAAGCACGGTGCTAGAATTAAAACTGACTCGATTATAATCTACGCTCAGCCTCAAAGCAACATAGTAACAAAAAATACTACCCACTTAAGGTAGAACCGAAATGAGGTATACTCATAAATGCCAGTCACGTACAACGCTACCCAGTAAAGGTATGAGATTACAAAATAATTACTCATAATTTAGTCATTACAATCTGTTGCCGCCACAATACAGCCATCATCGACGCCACCGAAAAATCCACCTTACTACTCAAGTGATAAAGACCAGAAAACTTACCGCCTAAATTTTGTTTTCACATAAAGGCATAGTTCATTATTGTTAAAATTCTTGACACAAAAGCTGGAATTTGTTCTATTGTGTTCATCCTGTATACAAGGCCCTATTATCTAGCAAGTATAGAGCTATTGTTGGTTGTGGCGACAAGAAATGATGATTAATTAGTTTTGCATAGTCACGAGCTTGGATACGATAGAGATCGGACCAAATAAGAACTTAGATAGAGCGTGGTTAGTGTTCCAAAGAGGTTTATTAAACATGTACACAACGCAATTATCTAATAAATCAATGAGGAGTAATTTGGTTGTAAATGTGTAAAATACCCTATAGTGTATCTATATTATGTACAACCTTACTATGTACGTAACTTGTAAAGTCCACCACTACAAGGTTTTTAGCAGGCTTTTCCCCTACGTCATTTATACATATTTAATTAAAGCCATGCGTCGGATATTTAGTCAAAGTCATTAAAAGTGGTAAAGCATATCCTTGGTCAACTAATTCATACACTGTCTTACTTATAATGAAAGAGCATAGGGTGTAATTTTCCATGCTTCGTTATTTCGTTCTTAGTGTCTAGTCTAGAATTTTTGTTAGTCTGATACGATATTATAGTTTGCTGAACGACGCTCGTGTCAGAATGAGGATGCTTATTATGTTTAAAACTAGTAAAAGCTTTTTACACAGAAGCGTTCTTTCACAAACAACTTTTTTATTCTTCCTCGCTTTTATTACGTTTAAAAGCAATTAGGAATTCAAGTACATAAGTATGGTCGAGTTAAGTGCTTACTCGCGGTGTTGGAAATACTTAGTATTAATGAATTTTATTTCACTACTAATAGCTATTGTAAACGCTGAAAGCTCTGGACTCTATGCTTTTTAATATGGGCTATGTAAATAATAGGGCCGGATTAATTTACATACAGTGGGTAAACATGCAGCTTAGTGTTAAGCTATGGAATGAAACGAAACTAAAGCGTCTTTGACATGACAAGCTGCGCAACAACGCGTAAATAAAAAAGAAGTATCCTACATAATAATATGACATTTTATATAATACGGGCCATACACGATCAAGTTCACCGTCAAGTTTGCAGCGGACTTGATGTGGCGTCCAGTAAACTTGACGGTATATGGCTATGGGTCTGCATGACAACTCTACTTAAGTTACTGATAAGTAATGATAATTTGCAGTGCACGGTCAGAATCGAATCACGGATCTTCTGGCCGGCAGGTGGCGCAACTATCTACTACATACAATGTATGAGATAGACTACACGTCTTTTCATACAATCAGACAAATTAATCACTTATATTATGAGTAACTTCTAATAAGAAAACACTCACATATTAAAAATGTTATCTCATAAATCCACACACAAGATTACGTTCACATTGAGAAGTGCAACCTTAATCCATCCACATCGAAATCAGTGTAATATCTCAACCGTATACTTTCCAAGGCAATATAAAATTCCATCTCGCACAACAATGCCTTGCTTTTATACGGACGGGAACATCAAAAACTGAAAATATTATATTTAAGACAACAATTTTCAAGAGATTCCCGCGGCCTTTGAAATGTTTTAAAGTAGACTTACATTTTGTATCAAATAGTAACACTTTCTTGGTTATTCTTTGTTATTGAAGCTTCACCATTTGATTTTATTTTTCTGTTTTTCATTAAGTAATGGGAAAAATATGAGGTTGTTAACTTTTTTGTAACGCATCACTTGAATTTAGAACAACATCAATGTTTTTATCGGAGTTTTAGGCCGGCATCATACTAACATGTTAAATTAATCGCGAATTGAATTCTGTTTATGAATTTAAACACCGTATTTCGGGATCTTTCCCTCGTATAAGTTTGAAAAGTCAGATTGAACGCTTGTCGGAGTATATTTTTCAAATTACAATGTGTGTGTTACTCCAATTCTGGGGGTATGTATGGTGCGGGCCTTCAGGGTTGCAAAGTTATAACATGTTTGCCGGTCTAACCTATTAACGTATCGCTACTAATGTAAATCTTCTTGATTGTTAAGCAACGTGCAGTTCCGTCTCTACTTGAATGGGTGGCCGATAGTTGCGTTTTATCTGTGGGCTACAGTGCTTCGAGGATCACCTTAAATTGTCGGTCCCGGTCGTTTCGAATCTGAATTTAACGACAAACGATTTAGTTTTTTTGAACAATTTCAAAAATAGGATCTCCTAATTTGATCATATATTTGTTTTTCCTATCGTATACTACTTAAACTAATTATTACTACGTGAACGAATGAATATGTTATGGGTTTTCATTCCCTATCTTAAATATATTGTTTCGCTTTTTCTTGACAGAGGTAAAACATTCTTTCTATTGAGTTCCCTAAGGACCGAAAATATTGGAGTAAAAGTTTTCCCAGGGCCGATGTTATTGCGTTCATATGGTAAACAATATTTAATACTCACTTATATTATTACCAGTTGTTCACCGCGGTTTCACCCGGAGCGCATTTTGAAATTAATAGTAGGCGTATAAACTTTATTTTGAATGTCACTATGTTATGCAGAAGATTTTTAAATCCGGTAGTTCCGGTAGTGAGTTCAAACAAATGAACTCTTCCGTTTTATCTCATTATTATTCTTTCAAGTCAATGGCGCCAAATAATTATTGCATTTATATTTTCTCAGACCAGTAATTCACAAGCGAAAGGATACGTATAGTAAGTACTCTTTAGTGCAGGGGAGGTTACCACGATCGTAAGTTAATCACTCCTAAGTTGCTTCTAAGGTATTGAAATTTGGTACCATGAGGCCCTTTTAGTGTCAAATATAAGCCACATTAAAAACGCAGCCTTGTTTTAAAAATATAATGCCACGTAATAAAACAACCCAGGTGATAGAGCACAGAGGACAGGACAAGAGATGGGCCATGATGGGCATTCACACTCCCACCCTATTTTATTATATTAAATATTGATTTCAATATAGCAATCGTCTTATGTTGAGAAGGGTCGGAAAATTGAGTGGAATACTGCTGCTTCCTTATGGGTCACTAGAAATATCCCGCAATACTTCCGAATTAAGAAATAAACAGGGCCATTTTTGATTTTCCATGTTTTTTATCTTTCTCTGCCAATTTTAATGTACCACACATTTATCCTAACAAACTTTTGCATTTTTAAATGGAAAGTAGTTTCACACTTGTACCACTTCTCATCTGTTTACCGTAAACGCGCATTAAAGAGGAATATTAACTTATAAATAGAATAAAATAAGACAAACCTTTTTGTAAAATCCTCTTTTCTCTGTTTATAACCCTTTAACTTTTAATACCCCTTTTCAAAGTTTTAGAAGTTTCGTTTGGCCTTTGTGTCCTATTATTTTTTATCTGAATAACTTTTTGTTGGACACTTAATTAAAAGTGAGCACTTTTGTAGTCTCAAATTGGTCACAAACAAGATTTTGATGTGTTTATCAAATTGTTTTCCTTTGTTCTTAGTTTTTCTTTATTAAACATAACTAAAATAACCCTGCATTATATTATGCATAGTGACATTGAATAGGAGCTGATATATACTTTTTAATAAGCATTTTATTAAATGAATAAATATTTACAGGACAAATTCATACACGGTTAATTAGACCCAAACTTAGTTCTAAGCTTGTATTATGGAGTCTAACTGATATTATTACTGTATATACATACACAAATATTTTTTATTAATATGTATATGATTGTTAGTCACACATCGGCGCCAACAACTATGTCTGCAATATATTGTTGACTCCGGGTGGGAAACGAACCCGCAACCCCCGACATAGTTAAAGCTCTCACAGACCACTGTGCCATATAATTGTGTATCAATAAATTAAGAACTTCATCGGCAAGAGCCTTAACTTTTAAGTCTAAGAAGAAGAAAATAAGATTCAATTTTCCAAAAAGAAAACTACTCATCATGAAGTTTACTGAAATGCAATTTTCTTTCTTATGAAAGTTTGAGTAAAAGCTAGAAAAATTTCATTAACAAAGATCTGAGAATGACAGACAGTCCGTACTTTAATATTGTATGGATAAAGTTATTCAGACGTGAGCTCAGTTATGATTAATCTAAGCACACCTGCGCATCATGAGTACCAGTTTCATTAAGTCTCTCAACCATGTTTCCACGTAACATAACTCAGTCTGTGCAGGCGAGAGACTTTGGTCTGCAGGACTTTTTTGTCCGCCATAAAGCTCACCTAATATACCGCACATTGCATGCACAATTGTTGAACGCGATTATCTCAAAAAATACCAATCCGATTTGGATAATTATTTTTGGAATAGATAGCCACATTTAATAGAAAGGCTAACACTGACAACTGAGATCGTTCATTGAAATGGTCCAAGCATCGACTACGTTACTACCAATTAGTTAGTAAAAGATAAATTTGAAATAATATTGTACTGATGTTAATAGTAAATTATCTTGTAAATGTACGAGCAGTCTCGTCAGTATATCATGGAATATTAATGTGATGATCAATTATAATTCGTTAAATTTAACACTATTATTTGTGATTTAAAATATTGCATGCCATCGTTGTGGTAGAATGTATGTGTCCATAATTATTTGTATTATAACATCTATGTAACTACATTTCTGCAATAAATTGATTTGAATTTGAAATGATTTGAATTTGAAAAAATCATAACTTTTTAAAACTAGTTTATTTCAAGTCTAACATTAAATAACTTGAAAAATCGTAAAATAAACTGCAGTATTGAAGAGAGTTATCTAAATTTTACTTTTAGCACCTATTTTAATAAGCTCAGTGTTCCATACCCTATTGAAAAGTTCTCACAAAACCGTTATTGCAAAAGACTTTGTCCGTCACGGACTAAGTCCCCCGCCTACTCGGGGTATAACTCTGAAATTTCTTTGAACAACTTCATAAGATCTTCGAGTCCAAGCACAGAAGTTGAGCGAGAGATCTGATTAAAAGTTTGTTGCTTAAGTGTACATGAGATAATGAATGTGAAGTGTTTGCGTGAATTGAAAATGTAATTTAATTTCATTACATTTCAAACAGGGTTCGGGTTTGAGTTATTGTTTGTATTGTCATGTACACAAGTGATAATCAATTTTCTTTTTCGTCGGTTGTTTACTGACAAAATGTATGAGAATGTGTCATGACTATTTACGATACAATTTATTCGTTCAATAGGAGACAACCGAAACGATTATCTCGACGTCCTGTCTGATAAAAGAAAATATTTGGTATATAAAAGCCTCATTCAATAAAAGTATTATTACCCTGTAATGTCTCAATGCTAGGCAAACGCCTTTTATCTCACCGACGATATTAATACAATAAGAAGGATGAGACGTTCCAAAAGCAAAGTGCCTTCACTGAAGCCACTGAAGCGGATTGGATCTGTACGGACCGTAATCGACACAACGCACTGAAATTATCAAACGAGGCATTGAAATTGTCAAAATCTTTTCGTAATGCCTTGCGTTTGGTTAATCGAGTTCCGCATAGCTCTGCACTGCTCCAATGGGATCGCACCAACAAACCGCGGCGCTGCCAGCCTACGTATAAAAAGGAAAGAAAAACAGATCTTATTTCTTGCTACATCCTAATGTATGAATCGTTTGCAAAGACCGTATTCACAGGTGAGACGCAAGAGGTCTCATACGTCGCTCCTAACACACACAGTAGTACGTGACTACCGACGTTTTCCCAGCATTACTGTCAACATAGAGCGTCCGCCATTTTCTATTTTTATTATTTTCCAATACGAATGAATTTACAAATAGTGCTGTTTGTGTTCTGTGTTGACGTTAGTTTTAATTGAATTTCTTTGGTGAAGATTTGTGTTAGAGGGTTATTATTTTTTATGGGGTCAGGTCTTGATCTTAGACCTTTGTTACAATTATGAAGATACGTAAACACGCTGTTAAAATAAGGACGTTACGCCAAACACACTCGAACAACATAAATAAGAACTTTTGTTATACAGCGTTGAGGCTCATATGTGTATTAAATATAAAAAAGTGCGTGATTCCATTCTACTGCGGCAATCTTTTTAATTTTTATATTAAGTTTTTAAGTTTTCAACGTGTCAAATTAGTCGATGGCTTGAGATTTTTGAAGTCGTCAACTCGCAGGTTTACTGCCTCGGAACTCACTCAGCGTGCACAATGCCTTACCATTAGGTTATCTAAACTGTTAAAAATACTAATACAAACATTTTCCAAGTCATAAAAATCAAATTAACACAAAAGCAGATACGTCATTATTCGTTACAGAGAATTATCATTGTTTCCCAAACGCTTTGTGTTGCGTCTCGTGTGTTGCTCGCTTTGACGATTACTTGCTCATTTGAAATGGATGCTACGAGCATATCACTCATTCGAATGTCCCGATTTAACAATGTGTTCCCTCATCCCTTGGAGCATATGACCGGCATACTATTGTGAGCTACTTGGTCGACTAATGGCATTTTGAGGGTATAATTTGCGTGAGCTATGGGCATGATAGAAAAATAACGACGATTTATGTATAACTTCTGACATAATTATTAAATACTACTAAATTCTGTAATCGGACTGGGCTGGTCACATGAGTCGAATGCACCGAGACAGGTGGACCAGAATCGTCACGCAATGGGTGCTAGAGGGAGCGAGGAGTTGAGGCAGACCCCGAAAGAGATGGCGAGACAATCTCGACGGCTTCGACAGGAATTGGCCTAATTTAGCCCAGAACAGGAATGCTTGGAAAGTGTTGAGGGAGACCTTTGCCCAGCCGCGGGACACAAAAGGTTAATTAAAAAACAACCATTAATAATTTAAGGCCGACACTGCGTTAAGCGTGCGCATGCCGCTGTTTCATACAAAAGTGAACCGCCGCAGCTTAACGCAGTGTTGACCCTTAATGATAATTATCTTGAAAGAATATTCAGAGATCAAAGTACCTATATTACAATTTATAGAAATTCTTATTCAGCGGTAATCTTGTTAGTATATTAGTCCAATTTTATCATAGGTGAACGATACCTCATAGATACTCACTCGCAAACCCCCGTTGCGTTATCGAAAATAATATTCTGACCCTCATACACCTCGAACCTACTATTCTGAACGATTCTTGTACCACACATCTATCGATTGATACCAGGTCGACTTGATATGCAAGCATCGGATATGAATCACAATAGACTGGCCTATATCCTAGGTCTAAATCCCAAATCTAGGTATCCATTTGTAAGTCTTGAATATTAAACAGTCTCGTCGATATGACCGACCGGACGAAGACGATGGTCACGTTTCAAATAACTACAGTAAGGGCGAATTGCATATGAACTTTTAAGCCAAATTCAGTTCTTAAATATGTTAAAGAAACAATAACTGTTCGTTCAGACAGAATTGTATTTTATATCGCACCAAATATAAAACCACTAGCCGCGCCCCGCGGTGTTACCCGCGTTGTACCCGTTCCCGCGGGAATTTCGGGATAAAATGTATTCCATGTATTATTCTGATATATACCTACATTACTGTAAAGTTTCATCCAAATCCGATCAGTAGTTTTTGCGTGAAAGAGCAACAAACGTACATCCATACATCCATAAATACATACATCCATCCTCACAAACTTTCGCATTTATACATTTATAATATAATATAATATTAGTAAGATTTAAAACGAACGTCATTTGTTTATTAATATTTTGAATTGAAACTACGTTTACTAATACTGAAGATTTCTGTGACCACGGTTCCTGAATAGGGGCGGAAACTTCAGATAAAATCACTACATAGTCACTACATAGTATAAAATAAAGTCGTCTCTGTTTCGTGTCTGTTTGTCTGTATGCTTAAATCTTTAAAATTACGCAACGGATTTTGATGCGGTTTTTTGTAATAGGTAGAGTGATTCAAGAGGAAGGTTTTTATGTAAAAAAATTCCCGAAATTCCCACGGCAACGGGCACAACGCGGGTAAAACCGCGGGGCGCTGCTAGTATAAAATAAAGTCGTCTCTGTTTCGTGTCTGTTTGTCTGTTTGTCTGTATGCTTAAATCTTTAAAATTACGCAACGGATTTTGATGCGGATTTTTGTAATAGGTAGAGTGATTCAAGAGGAAGGTTTTTTTGTAAAAAAATTCCCGAAATTCCCACGGGAACGGGCACAACGCGGGTAAAACCGCGGGGCGCTGCTATTATTAAACAAAAGCGAAGTCTACATATAAACGTAGTATCAATTCAGAAAGAGTAGTCTTCAGAACCAGTATACATAAAATTTATTTATTCCCTTTTCGACTTTTCATGTGTTTAGATTTTTTCTCGACAATCTTATTTTAGCGGGGTTACCTTAATAAGATCGTTACTGACGGTAGCACGAACCAAATATGTAACCTTTTTGGATACAATAATTTGGACAAAAGAAACACATCCTCGATCGTCCACTAGTGTCGTATTTGCATGACAGGTGTAACACTATAATTACTCCAATACCAAACAGCGCCACATTATACAAAGAAGTTGGTCTCATAATTTATTGAATTATGTAACAAGGCCTGACGTAAAATAGTGAGTTAGGCTTTTCCTTCTCATTTTATTGATAACTTCAGTGAGTATTCGCTCTATAATTTAACATAGCTGACTTCTATAAAGACGCATTATATTAACTTCACTGTACTTATAACTCTGATTCTTACCTAGCCCTTTTTACTATAAAACCTTATCTTAGAAAACAGGACTTCATTTTATTAAAATCGAGTAACTATCCGCTGTAGGAATATGACTACTTAGTAAGAAAGTGATTTTGGACATGTTATGTATGATTTTTTGTCTATAGTACTTTGTCGGTTTAATTATATAGTAGTTAAGCACGAATACATATCTTACTCTTGTAATACTAATTCACTCTTCATCTTTTTCATTATAAAAGTGTCGTTCCTACACTAACAGCGGTACTGCCCTTTCAAACACGACCTTATTCCAGACACAAATAGGTTGAAAATACAAACAAATACTGAAGATAGCGGATGTGAACGCAGGAACCCATTGTCATGTGACATTATAGGAAATTAATAGGCTTGGGAGTTAATTGAAAATGTTGCACTCACATGACTACTGAGGGCATTCGATGCAGAAAATATCTCGAGGGGTGTCGGAAAATGAACAAATTGTAACGATACATTGTCAGCTAATATGAAATGTTTAGGAACTCTGCTCAGTTCAAGGAGTGTTTATAACTTTATATTACGGTGCCACGGCGCAGTGGTTGCAGCTATAGGCATCACTTTTGACTGGTTTCATAGGTTTCATTTTGAATTGGAACTACGTCTCACACAGACCGAGTCTGAAGTCTTTAGAAGACTCAATGTTCTGTTTATAGAGACTAAGTCTTCGTTAGCCACGGTTCCTGTGTAGGTGCCGAAACGTCGTAGTTTCAATTCTAAATATCATTAAATTCTTATGTACTCGTATATATTTTTATTATTTGTGTTCTTATCTAAAAACTTGGCAAGTCGCCATCGCTTGTCTGTTTCGTTGCACCCTTCACGTCGTCATTATACTCAATTTTCATTTGAATAGATTCTCAATCGACGGCCATTTAAGAGATAAGACATAGACAAAATAATGTAATCGTGACGTCATTTATAATTCAATACTATTATTACGAAGAAGTAACATTTGTAACTTTGTTTGAATGTTCAGGCTAATCTCGAGAATTATCGGTCCAATTCGAATAATTATTTTTGTAATGGATAGCCAGATTCTACGGGAAGGTTATACTTAGGTATGCTATTATTTATCCTAAAATTCTCATGGGAACGGGCACAACGCGGGTAAAACCGCGGGGCGTTGCTAGTATAAGATAAACAAAGAAAAACAAATGAAAGTTATAGGTAATTCGATACTCCTAACACGAGCAAGCTAAATATAAGTAAGGCAAGTTGTCCAAAGAATATTCTAGATGAAAGCGGTGGAAAATATACGATGAAAGTTTTATATTTTATTGGCTTAACTTTGTGATCCTTTTTGTTGTTTGTTTTGAGTAACGAATAACGTGTTTATGTCTACAACTTTTAGTTTATGAGTTGTTTAATATATGTTATTATTGTTAGTACTTGCTATAAGTTTCGGCAGTAAAAGTAATATAATAAGTCAAGGCAATATTTTTTTATTGTAATAATATGATCCAGTATACATATGGACAACGTAATAGACTAAGTACACAACTGAACATTATTTATTAATACGATTTTAAGCTGAAGGAATCCTTGATATCCTTGAATAATAAATACACTGTCATATTTGAATAAAAACTTGAAAGGTGTCAAGGATGGATGGACACCCGGATGGAACGAAGTTTATTTATTATCAACAAAAATAATCGTCGCGACACCACACTGTTCAATGCGAAATAGAAAGACGAAACGAAAATATCTAGCTTGCTTTCTATAAGAGAGAGAGAAAGAGACAGACAGAGAAACATGTGCACGCCAGAGAGAGAGAGAGACAGAGAAACATGCGCGCCCATGTTTCTCTGTCTGTCTCTCTCTGGCGTGCACATGTTTCTCTGTCTGTCTCTCGCGCATGTTTCTCTGTCTGTCTCTCTCTGGCGTGCGCAAGTTTCTCTGTCTGTTTCTTTCGCGCATTTTTCTCTGTCTGTCTCTCTCTGGCGTGCGCAAGTTTCTCTGTCTGTCCCTCTCTGGCCTAAAAAGTGTCGTTACCTTTTTTCCGTCTAGCCCCCTTTCGCAACGCGCGATAAGGAACTTCGTTCCAAAAATACATAATGCTACCTTATGTCAGACAGACCAGCTTTTACTGAACATCTTTCCGATATTGGAAAAATATTTTTCGTAATAAGTAATATACTCCCACTGAAAGTTTAACCGCAAGATAACAAGTAGCGATTGAAAAACAACCACAAAATGTTTTTGTGAGTCGTAAGAAATATTCAATATTATTTTTCCCTGTTCTTTTGTGGGACCCCGTGCCGCATCACTGTGAAAGGATAGCGGAGAACAAAGAAAATGGGAAAAACTCCTCTGACAAAAGCTTCAAAAGCTCTTAATTTAAAAAAAAGTGTATATTCATTTAACCTTACAAGCAGAGCCCCGCGGTTTTTACCCGCGTTGTGTACGTTCCGTTTGAAATTTCGGGATAAAAAATGGCCAGTATCTTTTTGTTGCATGTGGCTATCTATTTCAAAAATAATTATTCTAATCAGATTGGTCGTTTCTGAGAATAGCGCGATCAAACGAAAAAACTTTTCAGCTGTATTATATTAGTGTAAATAAAAATAGATAATTATAATTTACATAAAAATAAAGATTTTGGGCTTTATTCATAAACGCTTATGAACAGCAATTTAGCTATGTAATGGTTTGTCCCTTTCCGACGTACGTTATTTCCCCAAGAACAACAGAGACGAAACACTTTATAACAGTGTTTTAGTTAAAGAGTGTTTATGAGGTCGTAAATAAATGTCTCTGACTGATGGTAGTAAATATCAGATTAGTGTTTCCATATGAACGGTAATACAATATCAAAACAAGCGCTGTATATAATAGTTGAAAACAATTTCAACGGCTTCTTTAAAAGTTCTCTTCAAAAGTAATGGCCAAATATGTTGGAGAAGTATTTGCTAAGGGTTCTGTTTTCAAAGTTATTGCTATTACAAGCATCGTCTTTAGATATTTCAAACTCAAATATTTGCAAAAGAAGTAAAATGTAAAGTTTGGAAATTGTTTGGTATCAACTCCTGCTTACAAAAATAATTTAATTTATATATCTTTACTGTTTAAGATTTTGAAAACTTTTCACGGTGGTCTAATGGTATGTGAACTCACCTGCCCAGACTGAATGGTCTCGGGTTAACTTCCCAGGTCGAGTGATAACATGTTTCCTACTTTTCAAACATGGCTCGGGTTCGAGATCCCCAACCCGTATTGATGATTATGCCTAATCCCTCCAATCGTAACGATCCCTAAGCTATAGCCTATTTTGCGTAATTACAAACAGTACACCTGCGTCACAAATACCTGCACACAGACCAAGTAAACACAAACATAATGTTTTACAATGGCGAAAGAGCAACAATGGCACAGACGGACGGTTGTTTCAGCTTTTGTGATACAACAATGCACTAACTCGCTGTGAAACGGTAATGAAGGCGAGATTAAATCCGTTTCAGACGACCGATTTGTCTTGAGACCCTGTTGTACCTTGGCTCGTTTTGGATAGAGATTTCTCTTTGTTTCTTTGGTGGATAGTGGCAAATGTTAATGGTTCTATAAATTGTAAGCGATGAGTTTTTTGTTTGTACAACTTTCGACTGGGTGCTTTCGTTTTTTTAGAAACTGATATTATTAAATATATATAACAAATACTGATAGAAACTGAATGTTTAATCATATCATACTTACTATCCTATCCTACTTATATTATAAATGTGAAACTTTATGAGGATATGGATGTATGTTTGTTACTCTTTCACGTAAAAACTAGTGAACGGGTTTGGCTGAAACTTAACAGTAATATAGGTTATATTATACATAACACATGGGATACATTTTATCCCGAAATTCCCACGGAACGGGTACAACAGAGGTAAAACCAAGAGACGTTGCTAGAATGTTTGAGTGAACAGCTTTTAAACTCGCTAAATCTAAACAGCCTTAAGTCATTTAACGATTAGAAATATGAGTATTGGCCTGTAATGTCCCACTACGAGTATAAGGTCTATCATATCGCCAAAGCTATATGTAGGTACAGTGAAGACTAGGTATAATCAAACAAAAAATAACTTTATTAAAATAACTACCGACACTACAAAGTATCGTAAACTACGTGTGCTACGATGCTACGAGTATGCACGTATGCTACGACGCTACGGTGCTACGAGTATCCACCTATGCTACGACAATTACGTATGCTACGATTATTACTAGTATAGTTCTGGTGAACTGGAACCCTTACGTCCGATCGTATGTCAAAATAATGACACCCTATCTTTAAATCGGAGGCACAACATGCAATTGCTCAGATGTGTATCGCACGTAAATACAGTGCAGCTAGTGTTTGTAAGTTCGAGTAGGCTAGTGGCCAACTCTGGTGTAGAAGATTTTAGAACACCTTAAGACTTCCAATATGGTCTCTCGATCGAAAATGGAACCGACAATTCTACGTACCTTCCAAAGCACGGTAGTGTTCAGATAGATATGCGACTAATGACCACCCATTCAAGTAAGGGCCAAGCTGCATGTTCCTTTACAATCATAATAAGCTAGTATCGCTTAGTCATACTACGCCACGACCGCTACAGCTATACAAATGAATTTTCTTTCCAGCTAGATGCATGGCGTTTGTTTTACCCTCTCTTTGCAGACATTAAGACTGACAAACATTCCGGGTATTCCGTAAAGTGTTTCTCTCTGAATCATTGCAAAAGTTTTTGCTGAAACCGCATTTCCAACATTACAAACATTAATTTTGCCGAAAACTAAAAACACTGACCAAGATGGAAAAACTGCAAGTAAAATAAAAGGTTTTCTATGTATTTGTGGAGTTTCTGTTATTTAAATGTTTTAACGTACATTTATATGCCTTCTTTGTAAGTGAAATAAAAAATTACGGGGTCTTAAAATTGGAACTCTGACAAAAACAAAATGGAATCATTCGGCTCAGATTATTCCGAATTTGACAATAATTTCATAAATCACCAAAAAATCTTTTAGCAAGTAAATATTTTTGAAATACACTTTTCCTTTATTAAAAGATGAAATGTACGTAATAAGATTAATGTCGCGTCGAATATATACCTGCGGGCTAAGGCTGCTAGCGTTGTTACGATGTTCAAGAGTCTGAGTCCATAGACAAGACTTTAGCTAGGCAGTCTTTTAGTGTTTGAAAACATAAATGAAGAATTGCACACTAGAGAAAAGACATCTAACAAACTTTTGTGTCTGTCACACTCAATAATTTTAACCGAAAACTGATGTTAGACCAGACTAGAAAATGACCGGAAAATTGTCTAACTACAGTCTTGACTCCTCAGGTTCTGTCAGAGTTTTCAGACTGCCCATAGATCTGATCTAGGTGGCTTTGTAAAATTCCCGACACCAGAACTAAACACTAACCTATACGCATTTTTTAAATAGTTTAGGAGCTAGCGTGGTGGTTACGCCTATCCCTCCTCCCTGTACTGCTATCTTCGGTGAGATGATAGGCCTTTGAAATTACAGGCTATTCCTTTTTTTCTTTAAAGTGCAAGCGTGTAAATCCACCTGTCTCAGCTCTGTCTCGAGCCAAACTCACAACAAGAGCTACATCTCGTACCACAATGGATGGCACCAAACATTTCCTTCAGATATTTCGAAAATGCCGAATTTCGTCCATTCGAATCTTTCAGGGGACTGTAGGGTACTCGAAGGACATATTTTGGGATGTGGCTTAAGTTGAGAATGATTTCATATTTATATAAAGACATTTATGTACATATTTTTTAGTTTAACTGAGTGAAAAGACAGCTCGTTATGTCATTCTTTAACATAAAGTGGAAAATATATTTATTTTTTTGTCAAAGAGACCAAGATCGACACACCATCGTTTCTGATAATAAAAATGTTACCTAATATAATGTACAAACGAAGCAAAATTGAATATCCAAGAAGACTAACTGCCTTAATTTTTCAACATTTTATGTCAAAATCACCTTTTACCATTTACACCTCTATTAAGGAAGCATTAGACGTTTTTGAGTATGGCCGTAAGATATGAAACTGATCCACTAATCTAATCAAGTTATAACAACAGCCTCCGTGGTCTTGTGGTTTGAGCGCCCGGCTCACGATCCGGAGGTTCCGGGTTCGATTCCCGGTGGGGATATCTCACAAAAATCTCTTTGTGAGACTTTCCTCAGTTTGGTTAGGGCATTGCAGGCTGAATCACCTGATTGCTCAAAAAGTAAGATGATTCCCTGCTTCGGAGGGCACGTTAAGCCGTCGGTCCCGGTTACTTTCTACGGATAGTAGTCGTTACATGAGCCATGTCAGAGGCCTTTGGCGGCACAATAACTCTGACACCAGGATTGGTCAGGTTGGCCATCCATATATATGTGAAGATACGGAACTCTTTATGTACAGTGTGACTTTTAAAATTAAAACGTAGTGATTATATTCTCTTTGGAAGACAGTATAAAGGTTAATGTTAATTAACTTATTTATCTACTAACTCTATAAACGAAGTTTAGTAATGTCATTGTCGGTAATTGTTCTTAGTTTAAACTAATTTTAAACTTAGAAAAACAAAAACAATAGAACCCGTTAAAACACGTTAAACAAAACAACATCAGCATCCGCTAAAGTTTTTAATTTAACAACTAAAGCAGTGCGAAGGAAAGGACACTTGATCCTCTTTTTAAATTTTCTTTTTATACATACAACCTTTTTCGAATTCATGAGGAAGCTTCGGGATCAAATGAAGCGAGACTAGTCCGATATGTTTGTTTCACTTGGTATTGATATTAATCTATACATATTGTAAAACAAAGTCCCCAAAAGCTGTCTGTATGTAATCGATTTATATAAAAACTACTGAACGGATTTTCTTGCGGTTTTCAACAACATGCAGAGTGATTCAAGAGAAAGGTTCGAAGCTACTTTTTATGGCATAATTCTTGCGGTAACAGGTAAAACGCAGGTACAACCGCAGGGCACTGCTAGTAAGTGATATTTATAAATCTGGCGAAAAAATTGTTTGGTGAGTCACGTTCAATAATTCATATTTAAGGTTAATATTATTTTTTTAAACTTCTGTTGTTAAAAACGAGCTTAAAACTATTGAGTGCCAGTGTAAAATAATCAAAGCGTAGATAGTTAGTATTTTGGTCTGTGAAAGCATATGAAGGCATCGTAGAGACAAAAAATCAGACTGTTTTGTCTACTACAGACTTACTACTAGACTACCACTAGAGTTTTTTGTCTGTGACACTAAAGAATTTTCGTTAGACAGGCAAGAAACAGGAGTAAGTATAGAGACTATAGTATTATCTAAAACACTGCGTTTTCATATTAAACAAATACCAACATTCCGAGTTTGTTTTACATAATCATTAGACCGTAACTGTAGAACACACAAACCATGTAATACATATGTAAATAGGCCCGTCAGGGTTATCCTTTTACGAATATTATAAATCTCAAGAGCCTAATTAATATATCTAATAACACGATTTAATCTCGTTGGGTACTTGACATTTACGTAACAATTTATGAAGATATCCCATTATACTGTAACAAACTGAATTTCCTTTGGGATTGTCACAGAATTTTGTTTAATTAGGTAGATTTTTCGCGAAATGAATTTGTCATTCATTTTAGATAAATTATGCGTTTAATATTAATAAGAATTAATTTGAAATATTATGTTTTGTTTACTTTATTGATTAAGAAAGTAGCACTCGTGGTAAACAATGGTAGGTCATTGCCATTGTTAAGCAACGGGCAACTAGGATGAGTGATCGAGAGTGGCATTTCTATCTGAGCGCTACCGTGATTCTGATGGCATGTAAAGCAGTCGGACCATGCTTTTAGGTGTTTTTTTTTTGTGGATTCAATATAATGAGAGCGTAATAAATCTTCAATATTTGTCTTTAAAACGTATTGAATAGATAGAAAGATAAACAAAACATATATATACATAGGTACCTTGACTATAGCTACTCGATACCATATTAATCGCTTTTCATTTGCTATATATTGCTGCAATAATGCCGACTCATTGTCCAATAAAAGTAACATTTTGTCAATATCAGCACTTGCAGCGCTTAATTGTGAATAATAGGCGACAGTACAATAGAATTAACAGCGTATTGTCTTCGAGCTTTTGAGAGAAAGCTTCTCCGATATCAACCTCCTCTTTGGCATTCCAAGTATACATTTCGCAAGATTCCATTGAATCTTGCGAAATGTATACTTAAACTGTATCTCAATTTTGTAACGTTTCAATCTTGTTGTATTTGACAAGTTGGGGCGTTTCCATTGAAAAGGAGCGGAGACGTCCGTAGCTTTTGACCAATTACAACGCATTACGAAAAGATTTTGACAGTATCAATGAGTTGTTTGACAATTTCAATGCAAATTAGTCAGTTGCGCTCCGCACAGCTCCAGTCTGCTTGAATTCTGAGTGCACCCTTTCTTTGAAATACTTTCTATATTTAACAATACAGAAAATTATATATTTACTAGCTGCGCCCCGCGGTTTCACCCGCGTTGTACCCGTTCCCGCGGGAATTTCGGGATGAAAAATAGACGTTGTCCGATTCTCAGGCCTACCCGATATGTACACCAAATTTCATGAGAATCGGTCGAGCCGTTTCGGAGGAGTACGGGAACGAACATTGTGACACGAGAATTTTATATATAAGAAGATATGAACAGAACAATAGTCAAAGAAGATGTCAACAAAGCGGTAGTACCACTGTACAACGACGAAAACACCGAATAGAGAATCTTTTGAAAAAAGAACATCAAACATTCACATTTGCAGTGTCATACTGCTAAATATTCGAAAATAGATTCAAACAGGTCAGAAATGAGGTCAGAAACGACTCATTAAACATTTTATGTGTCAACATCGACGGCGGTTCTACTGACATTTTATTATTCATCGCGTCACATAATTACACACCAATCATAAATTAATCAGATAAAGGTGAGCGTGTGACATCAAGTGGAACATTAATTTGTAATTCAATTACTCAACAATCGTGTCTGTAAGGTTCCTTAGTGACGTCGTAATACCAGCGGGAACGTCATTAATTTGGAATTGATGGATGTTAGAGCGTTTTCACATTATCCGATCCGATATCGGTGTCGGACGCCGATCCGATATCGGGGTTAAGTAAAATGTATGAAATAAGTACCTGTCTTTCATATTGTCCGGCCCGATATCGGAACATATTTCATACATTTGACTTACCCCGATATCGGATCGGCGTCCGACACCGATATCGGATCGGATAATGTGGAAACGCTCTTAGGGGTATGTGTAAGAGGATCGAGATCGGATCGGAATCTTAGGGACCGTTCGGACATACGGAGACGGATCGGAGAGCATAATTTTCGTCGTGTTTAAAAAAGAGCAATTTGTTTGCAGCTCTTATATTCTTAGAAACCTGCCTAATGCGGGTTGGTGATTTAAAACCCGTTCCATTCGCTCGACCCGGGAATTGAACCTGGGACCTCAGTCTTAGCAGGCGAGCGCACATACTACTAGTTCATAAATAATGAGAAAAAAACTGGTTGATAATTTTAAGCTACTAATAATGATCATTAAAATCAACCTTAAACTAATCACTCTGTTATGACCTTTAATGCATCATAACCCAAACTAATTTATTACACCAATTAATTAATTTTAAAGTAGTTGAGCTTCGATAATATATGGCGGTAGATGAACTATGCGGTTTAAAAGTAATTAAGAGTACGTTCACACGACGCGCTGCGTTGGGTTACTGCAGGGGTGCAGCCGAACCTGTTCAAGCAACGCCATGAAATATGTATAGCAAAAACTTCAGAATATAATTTACAGTTAAACACTTAGATTTTTTACCTTTGCCCGGCAGTAGGGCATTACAGGCTTATACTTTTTTGACTATTTGATTTTCGGGGATCAATTCATATCTGGAACGTCTTGTCAAAAATTGAGTTTTATAGACTCGAATTTATTGGTAATTGTGCACACATTATAATGCAGCAGGTAAGACCATCTACACTACACTGTGAGAAACGGTGTCGCTTAAACAAAAACATATCTACTCGTATATATATATATAAAATTGAAAGTCCTGACTGACTGATAATCAACGCACAGCCTCAACCGCTACACCTAGAAACATTAAATTTGGCAGGAAGGTTCTTCAAGTGACGTAAGTGCACACTAAGAAAGGATTTTCGAAAATTCCTACGGGAACGGGCTCAACGCGGGCAAAGCCGCGGGGCGCTGCTAGTATTCAATAAAGGTTAAAACCCCTTCAGGTGGAATATTGCCTTGCTTTGCTGCAGCTGACCACGCCTAAAGGAACGTCGTTGTTTAATGCCTTTGTTGCGTGTGAACGGCTGCAGTGACACTGCCGACTGCAGTACCACAACGTAACACGTCGCAACTCGTTCGTGTGAATGTCCCTTAAAGTTGTTGCATTGTTAATTACAAGTTTAATAGCTACTGATCAATTTATTGACTAACTACGCAATGCGGTTTTACCATACAGTTTCCATACAGTTTTGGCAAGCATCCATAACTATTAAAAATTGATCACTATATTAAATGCAAGCGATTTTCAACTAAAAGTGGTTTACGAGTCTATTTATAAAGTTCATTATAGAAAAGGCATCATGTTCTGAAATTACTTGCCAAAGATGCTTATGTAAGCAGAAGACCCCGTTTGTGTGTCAAAGCTTACATGATATATACGATACGTAGACTAGTAGCTGGTATGTATGTCTGGGCACCTCGGACATGGCCACAAAGCGGCTTGTCCGGCTTGTGTCGAGAGCTTACAGCGACAACGATGTAATGGATGGCATTTTCAGTAAACTCAGCTTTTTAATGGACAGTTTTATTTATTTATTTATTACTGTAGAGGAGAGTTTCGTACGTTATTGAATGTAATACAGCTTTAAATACTTAAGTAGATATGGAGGTAGAGTGATAGAATGTAAGCTTTAGTATCCTCGTACATAAGGCTTACTTTTTAAAAGCATGCATGATAATTTAAATAGTAGATCTTTTTAATTGATACTTATATAGCAAAGTCAAAGAGTTAAATTTTTGTGATGTTTATATTGACGCACTAATCTCAGAAACTACTATCCGATTTGAATTATCTACACTAATATTATAAAGAGGAAAACTTTGTTTGTTTGGTTGTAATCAATAGGCTCAAAAACTACTGGACCGTTTTTCCAAATTCTTTCACTATTCGAAAGCTACATTATCCACGAGTAACATAGGCTATTTTTCATTTCGAAATTCCCACAGGAATGGACACAACGCGGGTAAAACCGCGGGGCGCTGCTAGTTAGATTTATAGTGGATATCCACGTTCAAGGGGAAGTTTACAAATAGTCTATTTTTATCCCAAAATTCCCACGGGAACGAGCATAACGCGGGTTAAACCGGAGCGTTGCTAGTTTGTTATATTGTCCTCGTTAACCCCAAAAATGGGTTTTATAAGTTTTATGTACAACTTCTGAAGCATCGTTAGTGTCAAACGATAAAAAATTGATAAAGGTACAAAGTGCATTCGCACCAAATTAAAACCACTTGCACCATCTAACTTTGTAACTAAATTGTCGCTTCGGTTCGTTCTAATGGACCATTTTCCTTTAGTAATTTCTGTAAGTTCGTCTAGGTTAGTGGCCAACCCTGCACGGGTAGCATGACAAGTAGACATACAAATATGTCTACCATCTATGGCGCAAGTTTGACGTCATCGCGATTTTGTCTACAGTAGCTACCGCGACATAGATTTGTCTTGTCGCGTACGTCATTTGTATACAAATGTCTACGCCCTTGAGCATGACGACCATATTATGTCTACGTCAGAGACTAATTTGACTTTGACATTTCAAAGTATACAAATATGTAGGCTACCCTCCAAGGTGCATACAAAGCTTGTCTTTTTCGTACAAGACATTTTAAACTAACAAAATACAATATTTTTGTAACAAAAACGAAAACAAGAAACAATAACCACAGACAAAAACGCACTGAAATGAATAAATGGCGAATGAATGAAATAGTGTTGTGACGGTGTTGTGCTTCAACAAATTTATCGGTAATCATGTGTGACCATGTTAAAAATATAATATATTTGTAAAGGGCAATATTTCTATGTCTTCCGTAGCGAAAGTTTTGTATACAGTAGAGATTTTCGCTTCCTGTCATTATGTGCTCGCAACCGCGCCATAACCCGTAGACAAGACAAAAGTTTTAACCCTATAGAGACATATGTCTACCAGTGTTCATGCTACCCGTGCAGGTGTCGGAGGTTTTAGACCACTTCAATGCCGCCGACATCGTCTAACGATTGAAACTACCGTGACCGACTGTTTAACGTGCTTTCCGAAGCACAGTAGCGCTCAGATGCAATTATCGGCCATCCATCCAATTAAGGGCCGAGCTGCACGTTGCTTAACAAAAGCAATGACTTTACATCGCTTAACTAAACTAGGCCACAAGCGCTACAATTTTAAGTAAAACTTTTTATTACCAACTTAATCTTATTCTGTACCTGTTTGTACCAATTTGTACCTATTTCAATACCCAATGGTACTATGTGAATTTATTTCGGTTTTGTTTCGGGTATCTAATGGTCCCTTTGGGTCAGAAGGGTCAGTGGAAGCTGGAACATATACTTTGTTGAACAAAACTGGATCGGTTAGATGAGTAATTGTTTATGTATTATAGTCAGTTAAGGTTCAGTAGGGTTGCCCTCGCCACCTTTGAATCACGTTGGTAGTTCGTATGGGAAGCATTATATAGATATAAACAAGCAAACATATTTCCTAGTAAAGATTAGTGGTCTACCTTGCCTTGTTGTTTTTACTACTAGAGCTTATGATATGGTTATGCGGATTAATGTAACGAGACTGGCAATGTCATAGTAACAGTATTCATTCGCTAACAGTACTCGTATGACACATCGGCTATGCATCTAAGTAGAAAACTATAGAGTGATTTCAGATTAGAGAGATACTCCATCATATGTTGTATAACTTATTTTGTATAACACTTTCTCATTAAACGATGTCCTTTCTATACAAATTGTATACAGAGGAAGATTTTTTCAATGCTTAACCAAACGTACGGACGTGACTATTACAAATCTGGAGGATAACGTAAGCGCGATTTACAAAATTTCCACACTAGCGCTGTGTATTGGTATGCGAGTTAAACCACCTCACAGAACTAGTGTGAAATATAACATTAAAAAACATCAACTTACAGTAAATCACTACATAGTATAAAACAAAGTCGCTTTCCGCTGTCTGTCTGTATGTCTGTCCCTATGTATGCTTAGGTCTTTAAAACTACGCTACGGATTTTGATGCGGTTTTTTAAAATAGATAGAGTAATTCAAGAGGGAGGTTTTAATGTGTAAAAATTCCCGGAATTCCCACGAGAACGGGCACAACGCGGGTAAAACCGCGGGGCGCTGCTAGTAATAAATAAAATCGGGTATCCATCCAACAAATTTTTAAGTTGAAACTTAAGGTGACTCAGATTGGTGAATGAGTCTATTACATAATAACTTATGTTATACATATAACACTTTCTGATTACACATTTTTATATGTAAAATATAACATGAAAACATCAAGCTACAACTTATAAAGTTTAAAACAAACAACTTGAAAGACTGGACATTAACGCTCAGATTACGTTGCTCTTTTTACGAGGCTGACATCTTTTTGTTTAGTGGTTGACCCGAATGACGGGTTCTCTTTGAATGTAGTTATTTTAAATACGATAGAATGACGACCAAGAGCTCAACTATCACACTATGATGTACAGGTACACCCAGTTGCACCACCAAGAGGAATTCAGTTAAATTCTTCAGTTTTTGGACGGTACTTCACTTGGTACCAACTTTTGACTAAAGTTTAAAATTTGGACTTTACGATAGAATGACGACCAAGAGCTCAACTATCACACTATGATGTACAGGTACACCCAGTTGTACCGCCAAGAGGAATTCACTTAAATTCTTCAGGTTTTGGAGGGTACTTGGTACGAACTTTTGACTAAAGAATTTGGGCTAATAACTGTTGTTAGATTTACTCAATTCAGTTGTTAACGGCAAACACGTGAGTCTAAAGAATATTGTCAACTTAGTGATCTCATGAATTGGTTTAATCGATAGGCAATGCAGGAGGCCCTAAGGCAGTCTAATAAATAAAGACCCATATTTATAAAATGGCCCTTATTTATCAGTTAAAATGTTGGTAGCAGAAACTAAAACTATCATTTTATTTTTGCCATCGACACATGTTCTGTTCCAAACTAACGTTTATCATTTGAATTGTGACATCCTCGAGTTTGAATATATAAACGAAAATAAATAATGCAAAAAGTTTTTCAAAATGTTAGTCATATTTTTTATTGGAAAATTTTGTAGTCTCTCGAGTTATGTCACTGATTTATGAGACACAGGTTCTACTCCAGGCAGAAGCGAAATATATAATAATGAATTGGATAAAAAAATATAATTTTGCAAAATTAAGTTATCCAGGGTACGTAAAGTAAGTTCTTGTAGGTTAGTGGCCAACCCTGTTGTCGGAGTTTTTTAGACCGCCTAAAGGCCTCCGACATGATCTGACGATTGATACAACCGGGACCGACAATTTAACGGGCCCTCTGAAGCACGGGTATAAATTTTCTTATGCAAAAAAAACATATTTATCTTCTTAGTCAGTAAACTCTCCCTGCTTGGCAAACGCCTCTCTTCTCACTGAAGATATCAATATAGTGACGAGGTCATAACAATCTGACATTATAAATAAATAAATAAATAAATATACCTGGACAAATTCACACACGGTTAATTAGACCCAAAGTAAGCTCTAAGCTTGTGTTATGGAATCTAATTAACTGGTACTACTACATAATACATACACAAATACTTTATAAGAATATATAATTGACACCCAGCCGTCGTCGCCAACAACTATGTCTGCACATATTGTTGACTCCGGGCGAGAATCGAACCCGCAACCCCCGACACAGTAAGCGCTCTCACTGCCACTGTGCCAACGGGCTTGTCAAACATTGAGTTTAAAGATCTACCTTTACTAATATAATAAAGCTGAAGAGTGATTTATTAATCTTAGAAACTACCAATTGAATTTGAATCATTATTTTGTCATACATAGTCTCACTAACAGCGCAGCGCGGCTTTGCCCGCGTTGAGTCCATTCCCGTAGGAATTTTCAAAAATCCTTTCATAGTGTGCACCTGCCAAATTTCATGTTTCTGGGAGTAGCGGTTGAGGCTGTGCGTTGATTATCAGTCAGTCAGTCAGTCAGTCAGTCAGTCAGTCAGTCAGGACTCTGAATTTTATTTATATAGATTAAACATAAAGGTTATAGGCTATTTTTCATATTGAAATTCCCTCGGGAATAACGGGCACAGAAGGTAGAACTGCGGGGCGCTGTCAGTGTTTTTATAAGAATATGTTGTATTTCTATAAGTAAGTAAGTAAGTATTAGCCTGTAATGTCCCACAGCTGGGCAAAAGCCTCTCATCTCACTGAAGATATCAGTACAGTGAGGAAGATTAGGCGTAATTACCATGCTTGCTTAATGCGCATTGGTGATCGCAAACTCGAGCCATCTTTGAAAAGTAAGAAACATGTTTTTCGCTCGACCCGGGAATTGAACCCAGGACCTTAGTCTTGGCAGGCGAGTGCGCATGCCACTAGACTACCAGGCGTTATGGTCTATAATTTCTCCCTTTTTCCCAACCTTTCTTTTTCTGCAATGAGAGTATTATTATAAAACAGAGTCACGATAAAATAATAAAATTTCCTCTCAAACCAACAAGTAAAGGAAAGCCACAATAATAAAGCAAATATATTTCCCGGTGAAGCTTGCAACACATACATAATACAAGCCAGGGTGGGAACATAGTCGCCGTAATCCGATTTACAGATATTCCTCGGTGGGTTTATTTTCGGGAGAATTTCCGAGAAACATTTCTTTGGGCGTATTATTTTTTTGATAAATAAAATATTATTTATCGACACCCGGGTTAATGGGACTAAATACATAGTATTAATTGATAGATTTTCTTAGTCTTCGCAAAAACTTAATAAACCAGTAGATTTTCTAAGTAATTATGGGGTGGTGATAAAATGAAGTCTGTAGGTAGGTATATGTAGTTTCGAAACCTGATAGTGGTCATACATAAATTCAACGGTTCAACAGAGAAGATGCTCAGCGATTTTTACGTATATAGAACACTAGCAGCGCCCCGCGGTTTTACCCGCGTTGTGTCCATTCCTGTGGGAATTTCGGGATGAAAAATAGTTTCTGTTACTCGTGGATAATGTAGCTTTCGAATGGTGAAAGAAGTTTTTAAAACGGTCCAGTAGTTTTTGAGCCTATTCATTACAACCAAACAAACAAAGTTTTTCTCTTTATAATATAAGTGTAGACAAAGATATAGTATACATTATTATGTTTAATGTTCTCCAATTCATTCATTCATTCACTTCGGGTAGGTTAGTAGCCAACCCTGATGTCGAAGTTTTTAGACCGCGTAAAGGCCTCGAGCATGATCATGAATTTTTATACATATAAACCTTTCTCTTGAATCATTTTATCCATTTAAAAAACCGTGTCAAAATCCGTTGCGTAGTTTTAAAGCACACATAGGGACAGACAGACAGCGGAAAGCGACTTTGTTTTATACTATATAGTGAAGTACAAGTTACAAAACCAACAAGTCAAACAACATAATGATTGAAACAAACACACATTTGCATTGTCACACACTCTGAGTACACAATGACGATCTGATCCCTTTGTTGGCGTCATAGAAGCAGGGGTTAATCCAGGGTTTAATTATAACTCGACCACCCAAAGATTTCAATTAGAATAACGAAAACGGTGGATTTAATCCTGATATAGTTACACGTGTTTCTGTGTGTATAGGACTTAGACGGTTGGAATTGTGACTTGTTCAATCAACGTTAACAAAAGGAAGAGATCCCTCTTACGTGAGCTTGAAGCACGGAATAAAACGATGATTCGATTTGAAACGTTCGATGTTTGGGGTTACTATATATCTTAGTCTTTATTTACGGAATCAAAGTGATACTAATTCTATTTATCTATACTAATATAAGAAAGCTCAGGAGTTTGTTTGTCTCTTCTTCTTCTTCTTCTTCTTCATCGAGTGGATGGTCAACCTGACCAATCCTGGTGTCAGAGTTATTGAGCCGCCAAAGGCCTCTGACATGGCTCATGTAACGACTACTATCCATAGAAAGTAAACGGGACCGACGGCTTAACGTGCCCTCCGAAGCACGGAATCATCTTACTTTTCGGGCAATCAGGTGATTCAGCCTGCAATGCCCTAACCAAACTGAGGGCAGTCTCACAAAGAGCTATTGTTTTTGTGAGCTATTGTTCCCACCGGGAATCGAACCCGGAACCTCCGGATCTTGAGCCGAGCGCTATAACCACAAGACCACGGAGGCTGTTAAGTTAAGTTTTTTTGTTTGAACGCGCTAATCTCCTATCGCTCCTCGCGCTAAAAATTTTTTTATCCCGAAAACCTTACGGGAACGGGCACAGCGCCGGTAAAACCACGAGGCGCTGCTAGTCCTTAATATAATAACGCTGAGTTTGATTTTTGTTTGCTTGAACGCTCTAATTTCATTAACTATCAATCCGATTTCAATAACTATTTGGGTAATGGATAGCTTCATTTAAGAGTCTTCTTCTTCATCGAGTGGATGGTAAACCTTTTTTTTTTTGTTATAGCAGTGGAATGCCTTTTATGCATCCCCAACTATTGGGTGGAGCCAATAGGGTATGTGGGACTCAATGCCAACAACTTCGGCCTTGGCCACTTCCAAGTCTATCCAAGACTGAAGCCTGGATAGACTTAGAAGAAACTAGGCTTCAGTTGAAGACCAACCCGGTGGACAAGCTCCCCCCGCTACCGGGGCTCATAGCATCCACCGCGGTAATACCCACTAAACCACAGCTGTGTCTCCATCCTCGGCGCTTGTGTCGGGCACATGGGAATTCCGGAGATGCGTCCACCGAACCCCGACAGCGCTGGGACCCTCAAAAGAGGGAACCCCGTCCTCGGTGTGGTACACCGGACTTACTGAGAGGCGCGCGGAAGACACCGCGCGCGCCACCTCGAGGCCTGTGTGCGGCAGCTGTCCCGCTCCCCGGGATAGTCGCCGCGACCTCAGTGGATGGTAAACCTGACCAATCCTGGTGGAGTTATTGAGCCGCCAAAGGCCTCTGACATGGCTCTTCTAACGACTACTATCCGTAGGAAGTAACCGGGACCGACGGCTTAACGTGCCCTCCGAAGCACGAAGAGAAAGGTTATAAGATGTTTTTTATCCTAAATTTCCTACTTTGATAAAAGCGCCTTCAAACAAAAAACAAATTCAGCTTAATTGAAATAGTGAAGATATTATCGAAACGAAATAGGTATCATATTTTCATAATACCTTACATCCTATCATAATACCTTAGCTCCATATTGCTAAATAAATACAATACAATATTAAAAGGAAAGTTATTACGCGCCATATCAATATAATATCCATATAATTGATCACGTCTTTATTTACTTGTATGTTTTCTCTGCTACCCTACATACTTACCTAGTCCCTTGCGCTAAGAAAGTCTTTAATAAGGCTTCCCAAAGTTAATAGTTACAAAACATACCTTGGAAATATTAGTTACCAGCCGCGTTACCCACGTTGTACTCGTTCTCGCGGGAATTTCGGGATAAATGTATCCTATGTGTTATTATGACGTATAATCTACACTGGCGTGCAAAAAAATCGGGCCACCCAGTTAAAATGGTTTTATGGCTAGCTTAACTGGATTTTTGAAGCTATTTCTTTGTACAAGAATAATGTTGTGATGAACATATCCAATCTAACTGAAATCAGTCAATTTCAACCAAGAATTTGAAATAAAAATGATTTTTTAAAAATAAATTGATTTTTACCCTATGCTATGTACAAAATCAATCGTAATTAACTGGGATAAATGAAAGTTTTTATTATAATTTGTCATCTTATTAATAATGGGTATTGCCACCCCTATTCTTTATTACAGTTTTTAATCGGTTTTTCATTGATTTTACAAATTTTTTCAGCATATCTTGTGGTATAGCCTCCCATTCTTCCAAAATCGCAGTTTTTAATTCACTTAAATTACTGGGCACTATTGGGCGCCGCCGAACTCTTCTTTTTAGGTGATCCCAGACATGCTCGATGGGATTCAGGTCAGGGCTTCGAGCTGGCCAGTCGAGGGTGTTCACACCGACCTCTTCCAGATATTGCTTGACGCTATTTGCAGTGTGTGGGCATTATCTTGTAGAAGAAGGAAACCTTCTCCAATATAAGGGGCAAAAGGTACGACGTGATCTTCTAGGATTTCCGTTATGTACCTTGCAGCTGTTAGGGATCCGTTTTCTATAAAAATCAGCTCGGTCTTTGCTTCGAAAGAGAAGCCAGCCCAGAACATAACCGAGCCACCTCCATATGACACAGTTTCTCGCATGTTGCAAGGGGCATATCGTTCTCCGGGTCGCCGGTACACAAAATCCCGACCATCAGCACCATGAAGACACATGCGACTCTCATCTGTAATCAGTACCTTCTGCCAATTTTCTAACGTCCAATTGACGTGCTCTCGAGCAAAACGTAATCTTGCTACGCGGTGGGCTGGGGTGAGTTTTGGGCCAGTGGCGGGCTTATGTGGTGTCAAGGAAGCTGCCTTGAGTCGTCGCCTAACTGTCCATTCACTGACGTTGACACCCCTCACTTCTCTCAGGAGATTTTGGACGTCAACCCCTGTACGATGGCGGTTTCTTAGAGATGACGTCACAATAAAGCGATCATCACGTTCGGAGGTGGCTCTTCGCCGACCTGAACCGCGTCTTCTTATAAAGCCACCAGTCTCATGAAATCGTTGGTACACTCTCTGGACCGTAGAACGGCTCACTGACAGTGTCCGAGCCACTTGACGTTGACTTAGGCCAGTTTCAAGTAGAGTCACAACTTGGGAGGCTTCAGCTTAGGTCAGATCCATCTTGCAATGTTTCTGATAGTGGAAGGTAAAGGCAGAAGTGTCTCGTTTAATAAATCAAACTCAACTAAACTCCTAAACCTCCGATATCCCGATTTATACCCCTTAGTTACAATACACAAATTTGGGCAAAATTTCCCTATTTTCCGTTTATTGCTTATTGTAGTGTCCACAGGTGCATTTCCGAGAATTTAGTGACAAATATTGACATAAACAAACCGTACTAATCACCCTAATTACCTGCGCGGCGTATCTTTGATGTAGCTACAAAATTATTGAAGAATTTAAGGGTGGGCCGATTTTTTTGCACGCCAGGCTGTAAAGTTTCATCTAAATCCGTAGAGTAGTTTTATCGTGAAAGAGTAACATACATATTACATCCATCCTCACAAACATTCGCATTTATAATACTAGCCGCGCCCCGCGGTATTACCCGTGTTGTACCCGTTTCCGTGGGAATTTCAAGATAAAATATATCCCATGTATTATTCTGATGTATAATCTATATTACTGTAAAGTTTCATCCAAATCCGTAAAGTAGTTTTATCGTGAAAGCGTAACATACATACATCTATCCTCACAAACTTTCGCATTTATAATATTAGTATGAATAGGATAATGCATGACAAGTTAACAAGCTGCAAGCTGGTAATGTGAAGCTAGAAGCTGTCAGGTATTTTTTGAGTTCTTATTTTCAAGTCTATTTCAAACGTCTTATCAGTTAGCCTAACTAAGATATATTATTTTTTACCTATTTTGTGATGGAGAAAACCATTTAATAATATGAATTCAAAAGACTATCGTCAACTAGGTCTCGTCAACAACTCGAAGAAAAATAGTTCCATGAGACAACTAAATAAACACCTTGACCACAATGGGTAGAAGAAATACTTCTAGCTAGTTCCATTCGGTTATATTCTCAGAAATTAATAATTAATGATCTGTATTCCGTGGTCATTGCTCTCTAACTCGATTATTAGTCGTTATCCTTCAACTTAACTCATAATTTAGTTGGAGCAATGACTAACATAATCGAATTGCAAGCGGCGAATTAGCTAATTGGGTATTCCAGTGATTGAGAATACATAGACGACGCAGATGCAACGAAAAATAAATAATACTCTCTTATTTCCGGCTTAAGTTTCGTAGAAAGTAAGTGATTATACTTACTGTAAAGCAAGAAAGAGGCTCATGATATTGTTTATTGAAATATCATTTTGATATTTAGAAGGAAAACTATCGTTCGTCGTGTACCGTCGAGTAAACTCCGACAACAGGGTTGGTCACTAACCTGTTATAAATGAATGAGCTTTGAATGAATGACAATTGAATGAATGAAATCTAAAGACCTTTTGACAAAACCTACCAATGGCGTAACGTATCATCAATACTATCGACAAAACATACTTTTGAGGTAACGACCCATTGGCGAAACGTTCCTTCGAGGTAGAGTCGTCGAAATAAATATCATCGGCTTTTGGTATGGGACCCGAGCACTAGATATAATCTGTATTGTAGACATAGTTTTATGTATCATAGATTTTTTATAAATATATGGAAAATACCTTTGTCCAGCAGTGGGACAAAAAAAGATTGAAAAATCACATTGAGTTATAGATGTACACATATATAATGAGCATACATTATACAATTGTCACTGAGTTATCATTATGATAACCCAATGACATCTAGCATTCAAGTGAGTAAATGCATGTGAACTAATAGTAATAGCATTATAGAACTTGCACTTCCTTGTTTCCAAACAACTTAACTTGTTAAGTACATAGTTGGCAAACTACCAAAGAGCTTCTATAGTTTACCAGAACTGAGTCTTCAGTACCAATTTAATTAATCATTTAACAGTAGAGCTAAGTTTAGTACATACTGTATTTTTATAGACTTACTGTATTTTTATAGTTAGGGGTTTGAGAAATAGATGGTGACTGATTCTCAGACCTACCTGATATGCACACAAAAGTTCATAAAAATCGGTCGAGCCATTTCGGAGGAGTTTGGCAACAAACACCGGGACACGAGAATTTTATATATTTTTTTTCTTTAACCTATATCGTCCCACTGCTGGGCCAAGGTCTCCCTCAAACTCTTCCATCTTTCCCTGTCCTTCGCGGTCTCCCACCACTCGCTGTCGAAGGAGACAATGTCGTCCCTCCAGCGTTTCCTAGGCCGCCCGCGGCGCCGCGCTCCTCCCGGGACCCACTGGGTGGTGATGTGGGCCCATCTCTTGGGGTGCATCCGCGACACGTGCCCCGCCCACTCCCACTTAAGTCGGGCAGTTTTGGCACCGACGTCGGTGATGCCGGTGAGGGAACGCAGCGTGGAGTTTCGCACTCGATCGATTCGTTTGAATCCGAGGATGCTGCGTTCCATCGCCCTCTGGCAAATCTTGAGTTTAGACTTCTGCAGCTCTGTTAGGGACCATGTCTGGGCACCGTTTATTTATTTTATCAATGTAAGATGATAAGACGCAGAAACTAGGGTTGGTCACTAACCTATAATTCAAACTTAGGTATTTAATACCCCATACCTACTACACTTTTAATTCTCTTCACCACCAAAAAGTAAACAAAAACCGTTCACAAAACACAACAAATTAGTTTATAAAAGAAAGCTTCCATTCCATCCAATTGCGAACCAATTTCCTTGACAAAATAATTCAAAATTTAACCGTAACAAGGTAATCTGATAATAATGAGTGGATGTTGTGCACTGTGCCTCGATTGACCCGGATTGCCAATCCGGTTTACGTCCGACCCATTAAATGTATACCGTCTAAGTTATTGGACACCTACACCGGTGATTGATAGACCTAGGTGATTGTTTAGATTAGTCTAGCGTACCTGTACGCAAACTCACCCTAGTTTACATTAAGCCAAGCTTTGTTATTCGAAATTTCTTTTAACTTTATCGCTTAGGTTGACTCATCTACTCGAGATTAGTTATCGTTTTTGAGGTTGCTAGAAATGTTAGTGTACTTGTTTGAACCCTTGGTTTTTGAACCGACTTTTAAAAAGGAGGAGGCGCTCAAAACGTCGGAAACTATTTTTGAATAAAGCAATTTATCGTTGAAATAATTTATTGTTTTTTCTACATAATATTAATTTTATTCTCTCTCGCCTATTTATTTCTTCGAGATGAGACTTTGATGATGATGAGATGAGACTTTGCTCAGTAGTGGAACATTACCAGCTAATACTGATTAATTGCAATTCCTTTGAATTTAATTCCCTGTATGTTGGAATTTGGAATAAAATTTATAGGAATTACAATACTCTATTTTTTTCATACAAATTGGGCTTTTCAATAACCTGCTCGAACGACACTTGGGATCTTATTAGTAAACGTTTATTAACAGCACTTGAGCTACCAAATATTTTGTCCCTTTTCGACATGCGCTTTTTCTCAAAGAGCAAACGAGACATCATATTTTTAACAGTGTCTTAGTAGACAGTTTATTAATAAGGCATTTGATGTTTATAAATGCCAGTTTTGACTTAAAATAAAATCTTAAATCGCCGTTGAATTTGCTGTTTAACGAGTATATGTCAGAAGGATCACACATATGTAATACGTAACACAGTTGTTGACGTTAAATGAAAAGTATTTCCGTTTTGTTGACGTGTGCTGTATAGCGTAAAGATTGACTGATTTGAACGATGAAAGCTAATCCAGTACCACTTCTATTGCCTATAGAAATTCTGTGAGCTCGATTGGATTTTACAGGATGTTCTCTTTATTTCACACTAGTACCCCGCGGTTTTACTCGCGTTGTGTCCGTTCCCGCGGGAATTTCGGGATAAAATGTATTCCATATGTTATCCTGATGTAGAACCTATATTACTGTAAAGTTTCATCCAAATCCATTCAGTAGTTTTTGCGTAAAAGAGCAACAAACATACATCCATACATCCATCCATACATACTCGTACATTCATCCTCACAAACTTTCGCATTAATAATATTAGTAGGAAGTAGGATAGGACTAGTACACCGCGGTTTTACTCGCGTTGTGTCCGTTCCCGCGGGAATTTCGGGATAAAATGTATCCCATATGTTATTCTGATGTAGAACCTATATTACTGTAAAGTTTCATCCAAATCCATTCAGTAGTTTTTGCGTAAAAGAGCAAGAAACATACATCCATACATCCATCCATACATACTCGTACATTCATCCTCACAAACTTTCGCATTAATAATATTAGTAGGAAGTAGGATAGGACTAGTACACCGCGGTTTTACTTGCGTTGTGTCCGTTCCCGCGGGAATTTCGGAACGAATGCTAACCTACCCGTTGAATGAGGCTATCGATTACAAAAAGAATCATTCGAATCGGATTTGTAGTTTTTGAGATGAAAGGAGGGCGTTCAAGCAAAATCAAACTCTTCATCTCTATTATGTTAGTATAGAAAAGATAATTCTGCTTTTGGAGAATGAATACAATACAAGATTTTCCTATAATATAAAAAAAAAACCTACTTTGACTATTAAGAAAACACATGAATATCTGTTAATCTAGTTTGTTACTTCTTCATAGTTTGAATAATGTTTTTGTGAAAAGAGTTCACAAGTGTCGATCTAGTTCAATAGAAAACAAGTGTTTCAAATTTCATTTCAAACTTGATTGACATAAGTTGTAGACTGTGTTGCGATATCGTTAAACATTAACAGGAGAATTCGGTGCAGTCTTAGTGTGTTACCTATACTTTTATGCTTATATATAAAGTACTAGCAGCGCCCCGCGGTTTTACCCGCGTTGTGCCTGTTCCCGTGGAAATTCCGGGATAAAAAATAACCTTCCCGTTGAATGTGGCTATCCATTGCAAAAAGAATTATTCAAATCGGGCTGGTAGTTCCCTACAAATTTTACCTCTATTTTACCCTAAAAACAAACAAACAAACTTACAAATTTTACCTCTTTATAATATTAGTATAGATAAAAAGAGTTTGATGTTTTATTTGTTTGACCATGCTTATCTCCAGAACAGATCAGTCCTCTTTGTTTTTATTGTATGAATAGCCCTATTTAAGTGGAAGGTATTATTACATTCCGAAATTTTCACGGCAAAGGCACAACGCGGGTTAACAACCGCGTGTCGGTACTAGTATCTCCATATTCAAAGACATACATATCTATGCCAATTTTCTGACTCCGTATTTTTTCCTATGAAATTGTTAGAACCATCCATCCAATCATCATCACAAACCTTACAAGTTTCCGTACCCTTTTTACGCATTTCCAAAAATGATTTCCGAGAACACACCGTACACTCAAATATCTGAAGGAGGTGAGAGTATTTTGCGCGGGAAGATGAAACGAGACTCGGATTGGATTTCAGGTTCCAGTGACGTGTAACATGATAACCTGGCGTGGAACTCTACAAAACAACTTGACGAAATCTTTTTACTAACTCGGAGAAGTTGGAAAGGTCGCTATGATATTTTGTTGAAAATTTGAAGTTTGAAAGGTTATTTATATAAATAAGTGACCTTTAATAATATATGTCACTATAATATCACTTCAACTATTTACGAGTATAATCAAGTTGAACAGTTTTATTTTTATTTGATGAAATAATGAGATTAAAATTTGTACATAGCCTTCCCCATGGATGTAGCTATCAATTATAAAAAAGAATCATTCCAATTCAAACAAACAAAAAAAACGAAAGGAAAAAAAAACAACTTTTGTGACCACGGTTCCTGTAAAGGGGCCGAAACGTCAGATTAAAATGTAAAATAAAAGCGAAGTGTATCTGTAAACTTAGTTCCAATTTAAAAAAAAACAATTCTTCAGCTTTATTATATCAATATAGATTACAGCTAGCTGCATTCCGCTGCATTGAACTCGTTTAATTCACTTTGTTCCTCGCAAATATCAAGTTCTTGTGTTTTCACAAGTTTGATAATGATGCTGAGGTTAACGCGTGAACAATTAACAAAACTGAAGCCAACGGTGACGCCAGCGCCACCAAAGATAGTATACAGTTGTTGTAAAAAATATATATCCAGGGAGGCTTATTTGTCATGGTCAGTTTGGTTAGGGCACTACAGGCTGAATCACCTGATTGCCCGAAAAGTAAGATGATTCCGTGTTTCGGAGGGCACGTTAAGCCGTCGGTCCCGGTTACTTTCTACGGATAGTATTCGTTACATGAGCCATATCAGATGTCAATAACTCTGACACCAGGATTGGTCAGGTTGACCATCCACTCTATGTAGAACAAGAATCAGTTTCAGAATCAGTCAGTTTGGGTAAATCTGAAAATATAGGAGATAAATAAGAAGATGTTCGTCATCGATTTTACAATAAAACTACATTCACGATTTTTTTGAAAATATGCTCCGGGAATCGATTAGGATAAAATATGAAAAAAGAAACAAAAAAGGTTAAACGCAATGTTTGACGAATTTTGGTCGAATGTTTTATTGAAAATAAATGTTATTTTTGTTTAATTTCATCCTTTTTTTTAAAACAAAATTGATGCAGTTATTCTTATATCTCAAATCAGTAACATTGTTTCAAAGAAAAAAGTCTCCACATCTCCTGTAGTTTCATACTCATCCATAATGAAATCAAAAAATCCACCCTGTATATCAGACAGTTATTTGAAAAATAAAATTAACCTTTTAAAAATATTTCGTTAACCCTTTAACCCTTTACCGTTAACAAACCACAATAGTCATTATTAAGTTTTCACCCAATATCTCAAACACGATCAGCCGATAAAGAACTAAACGCAACCGTAATGTCTTCCGACGTTTCCAATTCTCGTAAATCGCTTTAAGGTCGGTGTTTGAACCCTTTCCAGACCCTCGTCTGGACCGGACAGTAATATACTATAAGGGCAGCACAACAGAATGCCAGCAGGTTTCATCCGGCTTTAGTTTAAGGTTTAACTTCCAAAGGCATTTGGTCTGCGTCATGTCATGACAGATTTGTCTTGTATTGCTGTTTGGAATTTATTTTAGTGTGGGCTGAGGGATTTATGTATCTAAATGAAGGTAAAATCAAATGGTAGGTCTAGAATTTATCTCGAAATTACTGTCTTGTGAAGTAAAGGGTTGGCCAACATGTAGCGATAACGATGGCGGCTGAAATATTTTTTTAAAAATTCATAAAATTATTTAAATAAAAAGCAAACCTGCAATGTCCTACAGCTGGGCATGTGGCATGCGTCTCTCATATAACGTCACGAGCTTTTGACTTGGTGGTGTACGAGATGCTTTGGGAGAAGTTAAAAGAGAAGTATAAAGCTCCTCCTGAACTTATAGCTATCCTAAGTTACTGGTACGCTCATCAAAGTAATAGAATAAGATGGGCGGGTACATTATCGGACTCATATAAACTCAATTGTGGTGTGAGACAGGGTGGTTTGACGTCGACCACATTATTTAACTCTTATGTTGAGGGGTTGATTGAGGAGCTCAGCAGCACCCACGTAGGCTGTCACATTGATGACGTTTGTGTCAACAATTTGAGTTACGCTGATGACATGGTGCTGCTGAGCGCGTCAATCTGTGGGCTAAGAAAGCTACTTCGAATTTGTGAGAATTATGCGATGCGTCACGGATTAATATATAATGTAAATAAAAGTCAAGTTATGGTCTTTGAGACCGTCAGTGCTAGAGGCCCGCATTGTTTACCGCCCGTTCTCCTGAACGGTGTCCCCTTAGAGAGGGTATATACGTTTAAATACCTTGGACATATAGTCACGGCCGGTCTCGAAGATCACGACGATACTGAGCGGGAGCGTAGGGCACTGTCGCGACGGGCAAATATGCTTGCTCGCAGGTTTAGTGGGTGTACGGATGGGGTGAAGGTTACACTTTTTCGTGCTTTCTGCACCTCTTTGTATACCTGTAGCCTGTGGGAGAATTACACCAAAAAGTCCCTCAGTGCCCTCCGCGTCCAGTTCAATAATGCTTTTAGAGCTGTGTTGGGGTTGCCTCGCTACTGTAGCGCATCAGGAATGTTCGCGGTGGCGCGCGTAGATTGCTTCTACGCGACTATGCGAAAGAGGTGTGCATCCCTGGTGCGCAGGGTGCGGGCGAGTTCCAATACAATCCTAGCTATGATCGCCGGGAGACTTGATTGTCCTTTTATCCGGCACTGCTGTGACAGACAAGTCGCCCGTAGTGTCGGATGAGGGGATGATCGGGACCGGCGGACATCTTATACGTGTAATTGTTTGTAATTGGTGTTCTTTTTTAATGCTGATTAATTGATTTATTTTATTTTATTTCTTTGTAACATTCTTTTTAATTTAATTGATTTTTATTATTATTTTGTGATTTTGATTTTTTTTGATTGATTTTGATTTTATTTTGATTTTTTATTTTTATTCTTATAATTTTATTATGCTTTTATATGTATGTTGGTAATTGTATGTAAAATATGGGTCAAGTTTACCTGAAATAAATTTATTTTATTTTATTTTTTTTTTATTTTTTATATAACTGAAGATATCAGTACAGTGAGCAGGATTAGGCAAAATCACCGCGTTTGTCTAATACGGGTTGGTGATCTCAAAACTGAGCCATGTTTGAAAAGTAGGAAACATGTTTTTTCTTGACCTTGGAATTGACCAAAGAAATTACAATTGCACCTATTATGACAAATGTTCGTTTTTTTTTGTCGTTTTAATGTCATGGTACCAAGTAAATGTGTAAGTAAACCTGTCTGAAGAGGTGAATATTTGTTTACAATTTATCAAACAGAAAGTAAACTTGTAGTTAAAAAGCGCAAGGGGTTAGTAGAAATGAAGATGTTAGTAGAAAAGAAGGCAGTTACATTAAACTGGACGAACACTTGCACTTGACACTGTCACCTTTACTTACAATGCTAAATTAATAACTATGTTATACGCGTCATATCATTCGTCCAAAAATACTTTCTTTATAAATCAATATAATAAATAAGCAGAACAAACAACTAATAAAAGGAAATGTTATTCAAAGTCAAGGTGAAATACATCACAAGAGTTTTATAAGACGAAAATAAAACCACCATACGTTCCGAGAATAAAGTATACCATGAGAACGGCCACTTGTATTTGTATTATTAACTAAGTCCATTGTAACAGAAATAACTGAGGTCAAGTTAAAAATAAGCGTTCAATAGTTAATTGTAAGTTAGGTCGAGCTAAATAGGTTCAATGCTGTAAATAACAGGGCTAGGTAATATGTACCGGGAATTACGTATAGGCTAGCAGTGCCCCCGATTTAACCTCCATTGTGCCTGTTCCTGTAGGAATTTCGGGATGGAAAATAGGCTGTGAGCTTCTCGTTGAATGTGGCTATCTATTACAAAAATAATTATTCAAATCAGATTGGTGATTTTTGAGATTATCGCGTTCAAACAAAAAAAACAAACTCTTAGCTTTATTGTTTTATTAGATAATCACCTAGTTTGTATTAAAAATATACCTTAATATAATATAAATGCACAACCGCAATATGATCTAAAAATTAAAAATCCAACAAAAGCCACCACTGAATGCGAAATAGATAGAGATATATAATATTTTTCGATTGTGTTATTTTCAGCCAATATTATGTTACTCGAAACTATAATTGTAGTAATTTTATATACATATATTTGATATGGAATTATATCGGGTCGAGTCAGCCATATATTCAATATTTATTTCAAACACAAACAGTGCCCGTTTCTGTAAGAATTTCGACAAGAAAAATAGTCTATTATAAGCTTTTTACTACTTTTACAGATTTTCGCTTTTATTTTACATTTTTATCTGGCATTTCAGTTCCTTTACAGAAACCCTATTCACAGAAGACAAGTAGTTCAATTCATGAGTGTTTGCTTAAACCTAATAAACCAGTATTGGTAAATTTATTAAAATCTCTACACCCACCCCTTACCGTACCCCTTTTCATCTCACCTCCTTCCTAGAATAAACATCAAATTGTCAGGGGTACGGATCTAATAGTATTTATAGAGCCTAACGAGTACCCGGGACCGGTAACTATGTACTTCGTGTTAAACGAGGGACAGCGGTTACAGTGTACGAGCGTACATTGTAATGTGATTATTGAAAAACTTGTTACGATGGTAAAGTGGTAAACTGTAGTTATCTCAACAATAACCTATTGAAGCGTTTATTTTAAAACTAGCAGCGCCCGCGGTTTTACCCGCGTTGTGCCCGTTCCCGTGGGAATTTCGGGAATTTTTTTACATAAAAACCTTCCTCTTGAATCACTCTACCTATTACAATAAACCGCATCAAAATCCGTTGCGTAATTTTAAAGATTTAAGACACGAAACAGAGACGACTTTATTTTATACTATGTAGTGATAAAACAAAGAATCAAACTCTTCAGCTAGCTATATTGTGTACCGCTCGTGGTGTAGTTTGACTAAGCGATGTTAGTTCATCGCGATTGTTAAGCAACGTGCAGCTGCAGTGCAGATGGGTGGCCGATAGTAGCATTTCTATCTGAGCGGTACTGTGCTTTTGCTCGTTAAGCAGTCGGTCCCGGTTGTTTCAATCGTCACGCCATGTCGGAGGCCTTTAGGCGGTCTAAAAACTCCGACACCAGGGTTGGCCACTGACCTACACCAAATGAATATCTATGTTATACGAGCAGCGCCCCGCGGTTTTACCCGTGTGGTGCCCGTTCCTGTGGGAATTTTGGAATGAAAAATAGTTTATATTTATAACCTTTTCGCTGAAGATGGCTATCTATTAAAAAAATAATAATTCAAATCGGATTGGTATTTTCTGAGACAAGCGTTTGAACAAACAGAAAATAATTTCAGCTTTATATATTAGCATAGATACCCAAAGAGTGTTGGCTAATCTAGCAGTGTGTATACATGTTTATTCTGCGTACTAACAGAATACGAGTATTACTGGCAGTCGGAACTAAAATAGTTACTAGTTCTATAACCGCACTAATTAATGCAATATTGGCCTGAAACACTCTTAAAATAGCACCCAACCCGTATCGAGAACAAAAAGCTATATTTAATACAAATGTTGTGTACAGTCACGAACAAAAATTGCAAATTGCGGTGGTTGGCATTCAAACCAGTGAAAACTAAAAGCCGGTAGATTGATAATAGTAAATCCGGTTCAAATAGCTGGACCGGCTCTGTAAAAGGCTAGATCCCTCCATCCGTGGATATTGATTGTTTGACCTCAAGCTCTGGAACCACTTTTGTGGGTGGTCATACTTGTAGCGATTTTTGTAGGAAATAAAAGTTAGCGGGTGTTAATTGGAAATATCATAACTATTATTTAAACGATTGTAGCATATTATACAGTAAGTGATATATATGTAGTATGACAAGCCTGTTGGCGCTGCATGTGAAAGCGCTTACTGTGTCGAGGGTTCCGGGTTCGATTCCCGCTCGGAGTCAACAATATGTGTAGACATAGTTGTTGGTGGCGACGTCTGGGTTTCAATTATATATTCACATAAAGTATTTGTGTGTGTATATGTAGCAGTATCAGTTAGTTAAATTCCATAATACAAGCTTAAGGTAGCTTAACCATGTATACCGTGCAGTAACCGTACTAGTGTAAGAAATACGATAGCATTCAGCGATACCGTTACTGTTTGAATTAGGATTATTTTGAATTAGTATCTCAGGACCAAAAAGTAATTGTTCAATGACTGACTCAAAAGAACGGAACACCGCTCGTTTCGGGGTGACCACTGCATGACTTCATTTAATTCTGAATCATAAAACATCATAAAACAGTCATAAAACTTATAGTTTGTTTGTAGTAATGATTTTCTCAAAAACTACTCAACGGATTTTCATGTTGGTTTTACCCAAATTACAGAGTGATTGAAGAGGAAGGTTTTTGTGACTAGCTTTCTTGCCAATATTTCCTCAATAACTGGTAGAACGCAGGTACGTAACCCGTGGGGCACTGTTAAAGGAAGACTACGTATTCATAAAAGAAGTTTATTTTATTTAAGTTTAATCTTTCCTCAAGTCATAAAATGTAAAAATGATCAAAACGCTGACACTCTAGGTAGAACCTTACAATATTCCGCTACAGGTAAACAGGGTTTTAAATGCAATCTTGTTGAAATACCTGTCGTGTGGTCTCCGGTAACCTTTCCAGACAAAAATGTTAGGGATGGAACCTTGATAAATGTATTGCAGGAAACAAGCTAGTTTTGCGGGCCGGAATAACTAATGAAGCGTATTCTGTTTTATTTGTATTGAACACGATTTTATTAGCTCAAGTTTGCTCAATTTGTGTAGATGTTTTAATTACTGACTTCTCTTACTTATCTTTTACTTTTATGTATGTTTGATATGTCTCTGTGTGTATTTGTGGCTGTCATTGTACAAGTAGCTATTTGTGTATGTGTGGCATTGGAACACCTAAACGAATGGTCCTGTTATGATGCAGTCTTTTATTTTAATCCTTCTATGGGACGTTTTAAAAAATTGGATTAATAGTAACAATCAATTTAGAGTTATTTAAAAAAAGATAACTTTATTTTAAGCTGAATCTCATTCAGATTGATCAGATTTTTAATCGTACTCAGATTGTTTCAGATTTGATGACGATTTGATGTTTAAAAAATCTACTATGTCATTACACTTACATTGCTCGTTTCGATTCAAACGTCATTACTCTACTCGTAAAAGCCTAACCCAATACATATTCACTGACATCTCATAACCAACTCAAGCAAGTAATAATATTTTTCAATATATCTTAAAGCAATTTTCATGAACGTTTCAATTCCTATCCAATTCAGGTGCCATCGGAATAGAAGACGAATGCATTTGCTTGAAAGCCTCGGGCAGTAATAATATTTCGATGGATGTCTCTCTCTTGGAAAATTAGGGATACTAAGTACGTCTTCGAATAGGGTTGAACGATATGTAAGATAATATATTATACTCGTATGATAATTCGATTTTGATGCAATAGGTGATATCAAGTAAAGTTACCACATGTACTGCCGCACTCAGGATACGTAAATTTAATAAACATTTTACTAATTGACGTAATTTTTTATACATTACATGTCAAAATCACTCATTAAGTCTCTACTAAGGAAGCATTTTGTGTCTCTCCTCTAAATATAATGGAATTGAATATAAATAAATAAAATAAATATACCCGGACAAATTCACTCACGGTTAATTAGACCCAAATTAAGCTCTAAGCTTGTAATATGGAATCTAACTGATGCTACTACATATACGTACACACATACTTTTTGACATGTTTGATTGGTTGGTACCCAGAAGACGTCGGTCGCCATCAACTATGTCTTCACATATTGTTGACTCCGGGCGGGAATCGAACCCGCAACTGAAAGCGGTATCACTGCTTAAATATTAAGCAAAGGTTTATTTCATAGCTGTAATGCTTACAAAATGCCATATTATCAAATATAAGATTTTATCATCTTTCTTTACATATTTATATAAAGGATAATAAGGGAAGCTGGGGATTAAAGTAAGAGAGTTTTCTTCGAAAAAAATGAGGATGACGTCAGAAATATATTATTGGACGCTTCTGACGACCAAAAATCGTCTTATACAGTAGTGTTATCTCACAAGTGCCCCTGAGTCATACTTATGTAGGTAAATGCATATGCACATTGTTTAAGTGTGAATCATGGTACCCCTCGTCAAAATCCTGTCAAATTTGTCTTTCAAGTAGCAACAGTTTGGTTGGTTTAAGTAAACGGAAAAAAGTCATTTGATGATTATTCGCGGTTAGGTATTCAATCCGTCTCAGGGGCGCTCGTAAAAAAAACAATTATACTTCGATGCCACGTTCCTGACCATAAACCACAGAAACAATGACGTCACAGTATAGACAGAAGTATTTACTGTCATAACTGCATCGCAGAGTCAGCTGTTGATATTTCCTTTCCAAGCCAAATATTAGACCAAACATATAATTTGCAATAAGCATTTTAAATTCAAATGGATAAAGTTCATTTCCCTGATTGGTTCTGTTGTTTTCAAATATCTATTTTGGAATATTGTGTTATTTGAAGTCAATATTGCGGCGGAATTTGCGGAAGAGTTCTTGTTAGATTGTGTAGCAATTGCGATTAAATAACAGAATCTTTCAGTTATTTTTGAATGCGAATATTCAATATATTTCAGGACTTGCCTAGCTATTTTAACACATCATGTAGTGTATTGTTCTTTTGTATGCATTTAGTCTGTTACTTAATAAAGTTTGACATGTAAAAAAGGATCACTTTCGAATAATTTCATTGGTGAAGCATCCTTTACATTGAGCGCAGAACATATCAAATGACTTGATTCGTCTCCCTCTATCCTCTTACGCTAACTTACCTCTTACCAACTCACTCTTTGTACTAAAGAACGGTTTTTTTAATATTATAACATACACTTAGAAAGAAAACCAAGCATTAAACATAAAAAGTGATCTATACAGAAATTTTGAGGCAGATATTCGTAGCAATTTCCGTAGCAATCTCGTAGCCCTAGTAGTAAGGGTAATTTTACTCTAGAATTTAGCTAGGCGGTTGAAGCCCGCAACTAGTCTATTTTAATTGAAAGATTTTAACGACGTGAGGTTTTTGTAAACTTATAGTATGATGCAATTAATTTAGCGTAGCAATTTCAATAACAATTTCGTAGCCTTAGCAAATATGTGTAGCTGCGTTCGTAGCAGACTCGTAACCGAAAATAGTAATCTCGTAGGGTTTTGTAGGAATCACGTAGGCATAGAAATGAATTTTGTAGTACCTATTCTTACTTGTACACTGTGTAGGGAAATCATCCAATGTAAGGTCTGGGCAAATTTCGGAATGAAAAAAAAATATAGATAAAATTTTGAGCAAAATACTACCTTGTAATGTATTTTATTAGCGTCAAAAAACTTACTCCAAAAGTATCGTAAAAGTGTCGTAAGAACAATTTATGATATCTGTGATAGTCGTCCTCGGTTCCTTTTGAGATTAAATATGGATGCTGTTATTTATCAAAGACCCCGTCAGTTTATCGAAGAGAAGTATTTCCAAGGATGGGATTCGGAATATAGGATAATACGGGAAATGATGGAGTGTCTAAACGTCCATAATTTATATTCTTCCGAAATTTTCTCGATATCTGTATTACCCGAATGCTTTGAGACGATTTAGGTATTAATTTGTTTTTTATCGTTTGATCTCTGTTTTATCTTCGAACCAATTTATATTTATATCTGTTGTGGTTTTTGTAACACTTACAATTATTTGACTCAATGAACATCAATTGAAAATTAAACATTTGATTGGTAAAAAAATCGTTAGTACCTATTTAAGTATAAGTAATATCTGATTCAGAGATGAAGAAGAAGAAGAATATCTGATTGAAATGGAAGACTTGATTTGACATTGAACGTTTAAGACAGCCGAAGTATAATAAAATTAATAAAACTTTTAATAGAATATCAAGGTAAGAACAAAGGGCCAACCAGTAATCCTATTTTATTAATTGGTTCAACCGAAACTTACAACAATAATGTTGTTTTTGCAAAAAGTTACAACTTTGATTGTTTTGTACAAACTTTATAATCACGTTTTGACATTGTTTTTAGGTTTTAGATTATTCATTGTGAACCCTGAAATTGGGGCTATGAAGGTAAACATCTAAATCTATATCAATATCTATACTTCTATATCTATCTAGGGTCTAGACTAATAGAATAAAGATTAGAGTTTGTTTGAACGCGCTGATCTTGGGAATTGCCAGTCCGAATTGACTAATTCTTTTTGTATTCGATAGCATCTTTCAAGAGAAAGGGAGTACAAGAGAAGACAAGAATTTAAGAGGAACAGTTTATTTTCATCCCCAATTTAATATTGAATTCCCATGAGCACAGTGTGGTCGAATGAGTGATGACTAGGCGAGTTCTATAGAACGCAAGTGACTCACTAATTTGACATGCGACGTTCGTTTTCCATTGGAATTACTCAATTTAAAACGCGCCTTAAATGTATACTTACACCTAGTACTTTCACCTAGTACCGATCTTGTTTTAATCTACTTCAGCCACCAAAAGTCATCGTTATACTTACTTATCCACTGACACTTAATTATTTGACAACCGCAGTCTGTCCGAATGCGGTTGACTGTCGCATTCTTTACACTGAAGATGTTGCATGCAGGCTAACTATAATGATGACTATAATGTACTTGCTGTAATGGTGCTTTCATTTCATGGATTATCTGCTTAACTGTTTTGGTCAAATGGCTTGAATAAAAGATGCATGCACTCGTCAAAGACGGAATTTTTAATGATTTTTGGTACGATGTTATTAAAACCTTTCTCATACCGGTGAAAAAAGCCAGAATAAGAAAATAAGAAACTTACATGTTTCAAAAAATATCAATCCATAACATTTTTATTTTACGGTTCAGCGTTTTACAGTTCATTAAATAATATTATCACTTTTACGGCTCCACCGTTTTTTCTCGATCATTTATTAGTAAAACATAAATCGATTTTGTCGTTTATTCGTGTTCTCGTAAACCGTGGCGACAACAGATAATAAATATCCTGTCATTCCGTTGTGCCCATTTCCTATCAATAATAAGAAAGACATTTCAATCGTATTATTCTGCCTTTGTTTGTAAATGAAGATGAGGTACCAAAGCAAAAAAATTAACAAATATTTTTCAAACATTTAAATAAAAAAATTAAGCGTTCGATTGAACATAAATATTGGAGCAAAAGGGTCGTTATTATTCTCAGAAAATTAAATCTTATTTCCATACGATTAAGTTTATTTTTAACTGAACCAAAACCTTTTGTTTAAACCTCAAGACAGTTTGTTCACAATCGAGTGGAGATACTTTGTTTAATTTATTAGTACAAAGGCGAGAAGACAAAGACTTCAACACTGTTTTCTTGAAAATTCCTTAGAAAGGAGGTTTTTACAAAGTATCAAGTTGAAATATTCTATTTAACACTTAGGGTGCGGTTCCATACAAGCGGAGCGAAGCTGTGCGAAGCTCAATCGACCAATCCTTATTAAATATATAATGAGTGATTTTGACATGTAATGTATAAAAAATCACGTCAATTAGTTCAATGGACGACCCTGAAGGCAGCAGTTAGCAACGATAGAAGAGTTTAAAGACATCATTTATATTTGTCCTCTTTTAAATGTGAGCATTTTCAAGAAAATGTGATATCTAATTCAGTTTTGACTATCTACAACAGTTCGATCGTGTTTATAATACCGTGTTTATAGACTTCACTTTATAAAGGATACTTAGTTAATCCTATCCGCTTGTGATTTTTAACCCGACCCGACTGGAGATAAAAACACATTCATTAATAACGCAAAGAGCAAACGTAGACTATTGGAAAGTCTTGAAATGGAATTTTGTTCAGTAAAAACGAAAGAAAAATATGAGACGTCTTAGAGCTAGAGCACACCTTCCTAAGTTTTCATAAAGCAAAATAATGTTTTTAAGCTAATCAACTTCATCATGGTTACAGGGCTAATGTTAAGGTGCGTTTCCATAGAAGTGGAGCGGAGAATAGCGAAGCTCAATAACTGACCAATTGAACAACGCATTGAAATTACACTTTGACAAGCCCGTTGGCACAGTGGCAGTGAGAGCGCTTACTGTGTCGGGGGTTGCGGGTTCGATTCCCGCCCGGAGTCAACAATATGTGCAGATATAGTTGTTGGCGACGACGTCTGGGTGTCAATTATATATTGTCATAAAGTATTTGTATAGGTATGTATATGTAGTAGTATCAGTTAGTTAGATTCCATAACACAAGCTTAGAGCTTACTTTGGGTCTAATTAACCGTGTGTGAATTTGTCCGGGGTATATATTTATATTTATATATCAAAGTCTCTTTATAATCCATTATCATTGGTTAATTGAGCTCCACGCCGTAGAAACACTCCTTTAATATAAAAAGTAGATGCAATAAATAAAACAAATGCATTACGATCAAATCGTTATTATTAATCATTTATGGATTAATAATTCCCATTTTATACATTATTGATATAAATCTATCCAATGTAATCTAAATGGTCTTAAAACTAATTATGCATTTATATAAATTTACAATTTGCTTATTTACAATGATAATGACAAGTGTGACAGAGGTGCTGAGGTGACACATAAAAAAATTGCACTTCTTGAAACATTGGCTTGTGTTTTGAATTGACACTACGTTTAAGTTCTACGTTGATAAACTTTGCTTTTATTTTTATTTAGTCTTCTATGACCTCAGTTCCTGTAAAGGAGCCGAAACGTCAGATAAAAATGTTAGTTAAAAGGGAAGTATAATCCGTCTAACGTAGTTTCAATTCATAATCAGTAGTGTTTGCTTAAACTTAAGAAACCAGTAATAACTTGTGTTCTCTTTTTGAAAACTCGCTTGTCTTCACATATACATTAAAATCTCCTTAATGTATAGTGTCGTAACAGTGGTTACGACACTAGAGTATATTCAAGTTTTTAGAGAGGCTTAGGATCTTTAGATAAAGTATTCATTGTCTTTTTTATTTTCCAATTCGGATACTTTATAGAGATAGATTCGGATATTATATAGGGTATAGAGTAATCGCTTATTAATTATTTTTTCTAACGGGAACTAACGTACGACGGAGGAGGATACTCAACAGTAACCTCCGTCGTTCGTAAGTTCCCGTTTGGACAAATAATAATATTGAAACGTACGTTGATGTCATTATTATTTGTCAAAGTCATCATTATTAATAGTAAAGGTTCTAAACATAAACTGCCTTATTCATAAACGCTATCTAACTAAAACACTGTTAGTGAGTGTTTTGTCTCTTTTGCTCTTTGGAAAATAGCGTATGTCAGAAAGGAACAAACCATCTGCTAGTAAGCGTTTATGAATAAGGCCTAAAGTATTCATTGTCTTAGTATTTTCCAATTCGGATATTCAAAAGGCTATAGAGTAATCGCTTATTTCACTATACACACCGATAGAATGATCGCTTATTTCATTCACAACTAATTTTGATGAATTATAGAGTTATTGGACAGTTTTTTAGGAGAAAAGTATGCTTAGGGCGCGTTTCATATAAGCGGAGCGGAGCTGTGCGAAGCTGTGCGAAGCTCAATTGACCAATTACAACCGCACAGATCATCTCCGCAATCAAGATCAAGAGATCATCTCTCTTGAATTGATTTGTACCCTGAAGGGTGGTACCATAGATGTGCTGTGATTTAATAATTACATATTGGTCTATCAATAATTATAACGTATTAATAGAAATAAAAACGTATATCATAATAAATAACATTTTATAGGCCTGTAAAGATGAAAATAAGATAACTTTATAAATAGTTTTAATGTTATTTAGTGTGTTTTGCGTTCATTAATGTACTGAATTTTTATTTTCTTGAATAGGTGCCGTTATCATGTCTTTATTTTATTTTTACACTGTAAAAGTTGATGTAGTATTTTATTGATTGTATCGAAATTAGAGCGACGATAACACATTCTGTTTTTGAAAATCTTAACATTTATAAACAATTCTGCTACTATATTTGATGATTGAAGTTCTGTTTTCGGTAGCGACGGCACCAGCAGGCAGTAACAGCCCACAACAAGTACCATTGTAGGTATTTATTAATCTCTATGAAATTTCGATCGAGTCAACACCTGCTTGCCGTCGGCAGGTGCTGCTTACTGCTGCGGCCGTATCGAAAACAGACCTTAAATCTACTTATTTATAATCTTTGGTCTTATGCAGGAATGAAGCAGGTAACCAGCGCTGGTATATCACCATTTAAAGGAAGCAATTGGCGCTGGTACTGACAACCGCCGAACGTCACCGAATAGTCCCAAATCTACCTATGTATCTATCTGGCTGCCAGCGCGCTGGTATTTGCTGGTACCGGCGCTGGCTACCGGCTTTCTTTTCGCAGTAACACTGAAAACAGCTAAACGTCACCAAATAGTCCCGAATCTACATATGTATCTATCTGGCTGCTAGCGCGCTGGTATTTGCTGGTACCGGCGCTGGCTACCGACTTTTTTTACGTATGCGGTCTATAGAATAGACTACGTTCAGCCGACTTAGGGCGGTTTGTTTCAAACGGTTGGTTAACGTATTATACGTTCGTTAAAAGTTCATGTATTACGCTTTTAAATAGAAAGCGTTGTTGCAAAACTGAAATGTCAGTCTGATAAAGTTATTGGGACGGCCAGTAGAAAGCCACAATTTTTCTTTTTCATTTGTTGAGACTGACATTTGTGTTAACGGTTACCGGTGCGTGAACGTAAGCTGAATCAACCCGCCCTAAGTTAAACTTAGTAAGTAAAAGAGAAAGCGATGATAACACATATAGGTTCTCTTCCACATTGAATATTTCTACAATTCGATTTCATAATCAAACGCGACTCTTAGGCATTTATATTTACATTTTAATTATGCTTAAATTGTTTAACATCAATTTAATTATCACAACTAGTGAAGTAGGAAAATGTTCGCCATTTTGTGACGTGACTAACTTTTTATGAGTCGACTACATAGACCATCTGGGGAAGAAGAACATATTTTGCATTCTCTTTATTACCACAAAAAAAACCATGTCATAGCTATATTTTGTTCAGCAAGTTCTGATTTAATTTGTATTATGGTTACTGAATTAGATTTATCGTAAGGCTATTCTATTTCCAATTAGTCAGTTTACAAAATACTTATTTTGTATCATGCCCTATTTAGGCTTTAGGGTAGTTAAAAATAAACGACCATTTTCCTTTTCAAATACAGAACAAGACTCCAGTATTATTCAGATTTATTCAGTTGAATAACTTTATGACAGACTACTAAAATGGCGCTAAAGTCTTTTATAAGAAACCTTTTGACTTAAAGGGAGGCGTAAGAAAATATATTATGACGTAACGGTCTCAGACCAAATGATAAATCAAGACCTCGCGCCTCGAAGACTCCGTGAAGCAAGCAAAATTACACCTCGTGTCCAATTATACGTACACGTTAAACTTATAACCAATATCCACCTTTTATTTAAGATGTTAAAGAAAACAATGGAAAATGATTATGAAAACAGCATTACACGACTGATTACAGCAGATGGTTTTAGAACCATGTTTACTTCCCTAACAGCGTCTGTATTGACTATCTTTCGATTTTATATTTGGTCAAGGGAAACGGCAAGAAAGATCAATCACTAAGTGACAGCCACTTATCGAGACAATGTAATGTTGAAAAAATTTGTCAAACGAATCTGTCATAAAGAGATAGGAGAGTCGTGTCGAACACATTAGGGCCGGCGCTCACTGACGGCGTGGCACAGCATGGCACGGCAGGTTGTGTAGTGGCATCCCGCGGCGTGCTGCGGCATCCCGCGGCGTTCCGTGGCATTGCGTGGCATTGCCAGTGCGTTTTCTCCCTCCCTTGCCCCCGCGCACCGACCGGACTGCGCCCCACCGAAATGCTGCATAAGTTTCAACCTTATTTCAACTAGCTAGCAATCATAATTCCTCGACCCCAAAGTGACTCATACGTCTCGCGGGATGCAATGGCGCGCCGGGGCATCCCGTGGAATGAAACAGCATGACACGTCATGCCGTTGCATCCTGTGGCGTGTCGCATCATGCCGCAGCATCCTGCGGCACGTCACGGCATCGTGGTATCAAAATAAAGTAACATAATTTCTAAACTCATTGAAATAAGATTCAAAATAACTTAATTAGTATTAAAATCCTTTGCCATGACTCACCGTGCCGTGCCGGCAGTGGGCGCCGGCCCTTAGACATTTATTGGACAGACTTTACATCGGCTGGTAAAGACAAGTTACCAATATTATCTACACAATTTTTGACAAAAAAACAATTATAGATACATTTTCGTAAACATTGGTTGACTTAAATTTGATTACATTTTGTTGTTACAACACCGATCCCGCTAAATAAAATTAAGAATGCTTGTACAATCCGCCGTAAGAGATTTTAACTATGATAATTTATTTAATATGTCATGAATAAAAACGTATTACACAAATTATAAAAATAAATAAGGCTTAATACACATTAAATATTGTTTTTACAAAAACCTGCGCCAAATAAAACTTCTTGTTATTTATGGTTTTAGTTTTTAACAAGAATTAAAACAGCGATTTGTTCACAGGGAGCGATTATATTGGATAATAAATGGTTATGGCAGTGCGTATAGTTAAAAATGGATTTTCACTGCGCAAAGGCTATGCGTATGCACTGAGGGAATTTTATTTAAAGCGCAATTTATTGACAATTCTACAGAAACTCTAAAAATATATATACATCATACGGCAATGAAGTTAAAGGCGGGATGCACAAGCATTCTTAATTTTATTTAGCGGTTAAATATCACTACATAGTATAAAACAAAGTCGCTTTCCGATTTCTGTCTGTCTCTATGTATGCTTAGATCTTTAAAACTACGCAACGGAACGCGTTTTAACGCGATTTTTTTAATAGATAGAGTGATTCACGAGGATGGTTTAAATGTATAAAAAAAGACGTGTGGCACTCGGGGACTGCCGCGGTAAAGCTATTGCATCGTTATTTTTTGTATCACTAGATGGCGTTAGTGGGGAGCGTGAGGTTTTTTCACGTGAGGTTTTTTCATTACGGAATTTCTGGATTCGGTCCCCGCGCTCAAGGCCCGCGATAGAAGCTATGCAATAGCTTAAAATTCCCGAAATTCCCACGGAAACGGGCATAACGCGCGTAAAACCGCGGGGCACAATGCTATTCTATTTCGTGCAATACAAAATATATTTTTTAACGAACTGCTTTTTTGCTAAACATATTTAGGTGAAAAATAGATTTTAGAGGTTTTATTGTTTTTGTCTACAATTACGAGTATCATAGTAGTCAACAAAATAGAAAGCGATGTGAACGCCATTTGTTTAAGAGCCTATACATATTACATTCAGTGACTAGATAGACTATATTACAATTATATAGGCTTTAAATAATCATAATAAGTACATTCAATACATGAATAGTCTTCTTACTTTAAACATATAATAGTCTTAAAGACGATAAATAATTATATTACAAGAGATAAATTACCGTAAAACAGTCACTATGATTTAACATTCAAATAACATCTAACACTTATGATTTTAATAACTTGTCAAATAAACTTTAAGCTTCAGGTTCCATCACAGTGGAGATGAATATTACGTGAATATGACAAAGACCGTGATATAACGATGTTATTTGTCTTAAGAAAGTAAGGTGAGACCACACAATCGTCGCGACGTCAAAGATAGCAACGTACTTACTGCGTAAGGACTATTTCGTGGGTCCTACCATCTTAATGTAGACTAATCTACCAAGAGATCAATGGCATCAAAGAGAAGTCGATCAACAAGTGTGGCACCCTGACATTTCCACTGCGATAGAATCTCGAGTTTATTAAAAACTAACATCGCGCGCGCTATAACTAAAAGCGTATTATTAAAGCTCATTGGAGTTCACAAGAACTGAGATCGTATGTTACGATTGACGGAGAGCGCTATTCCCGGGTCTGAGGTCGGACGGACGCGCTCCCAAGGCGCCTGCTACCTCCTAGCCTTACAATACTGACATTTCAATACTTTCTTAAACGCCTGCCTAAACACTTTATTGAATATCGTGTAGAATATAGGATTTACCATCGAACTAGCGTACCCCAACCATAACACGCAGTCGAACACCCAGTGCGGGATACGTCGCTCGCACTCCGGGCAAATTACTGGCACCATGTTCAGTATAAAGAACGGAGCCCATAGAATAACAAAAGTGAAAAACACCACCCCCAACACTTTAGTCGCTTTCTGCTCTAGCCGCAGTATGCGACCATGGCGAGACGAGTTTCTAGAAATAACACTCGAGTTCCTCGAATGATGAGTTCTAGGAGTCTGACGTTGCGGCGTCGACGTCACTGTTTGCTGTCTACTTATTGACCTCTGAGGTCTAATAGTTCGAACTGGCGTCGATAACGTGGTCCTGGCTCCGCCGAAGCTGGACCCTCTCCGAAACCTCCTCGCTTCGTCCCACGTGACCATCGAAGACGCCCCCCGACTAGATCTTCTGAAGAAAGGTGTCGACTGTTCTTCTTTCGCATTCCCATTTCTAGTGTAGCCGTTACAAGTGGTTATTTCTCCACCTGGAACGATTATAACTTCAGTAGTCCGCCTTGGAGGCGTTGATTCGGAGCCGAAGTAAGGACAAGTACAGGGAGGTGGTAACAGAAGACCATCTTCTGAACTCCTCGACTTTGCAGTCAAGGTTGTTGGAGCTAAAAGACCGTCATTACTTTCGTCGTCCGAGGCGCTCCTCGGTCTATGCAGAGGAGTGTTTGTTTCCCCTGTCGTGGAAGGCCGTCTTCTATCTTGGAGCATAGAAGATGGCGAAGAAGAAGAAACGCTCACAGACCCTGGCGTGAGCATTCCCCCTTTCTCCGATATGTTTGTCCTGCAACGAATAGAAACATTAACGTCTGCTTTCAAATTTGGAAGTCAGATAGAAAAGAGGGAGAGAGATGAGAATTTTAGCCGTAAATTTTGAAGCAAACGAGTAATGCCAATTGATGTATACCCTTTGAATTGTGGTTTTGTCGCAGCAGAAGCTTCCAAGCCGCGAGATAGGCGTAACATCTCTGCCCCAAACTGGTGCAATGCGGTCATTGCTGACGGAGCGGGCTCGCTGTGCAACACAACACATATAATGAGGACAACACAGACACATAGCACTTCGAACAATAATACACAGTTAGTACACAGTTACACAACATATGAATAGTACACAAGTTCGTAAGCAGACCATTAGCAATACTACGTGCCAGAACATAACACTAAATAATAGTATAATAATTTGAAAGATATGCAACCATTATTATTTATTTAAACGGGAACTTACGTACGACGGAGGCTACTGTTGAGAGTTCCTCAACACGTTTCGGTCACATACGGTGACCTTCATCAGGAGGTGGGTGAAGCGCTCGGAACAGCGACAGTGCGGGGAGAGACGCTGAACAGTAGCGGAACTCTCAACAGTAGCCTCCGACGTACGTAAGTTCCCGTTTAAATAAATAATAATGACATTAACGTACGTTTAAATTAATAGTAAAATAGATATGCAACCATATTTTAAATAATAAAAGGTGAAAATCTGATCGCATAGTATGTATGAAACATGATCTCTACTGGTATTTAATAACCAACATCGATATAAATTAATAAAATTTAATATCTATTTGATTGTTCTACAAAATATTGCTTTCACTATAATTGGTAAATTGATAATTAATGAAAATTCATGTGTTATTTGGTTATCTACTTTGGCTATCCTATTGACTTTCAGTGCCTACTTTTTAATTTGATATCTCAATAACGTGAAAAACCGCAGGGCGCTGCTAGTGTTTAATGAATTATAAAATACAAATAAGGAATCCTATCATAATATGAAAAGCAGAAGAGGAATCAAAATTACCATAGTTTTTTATTTTGTTACCATTAATAATATGCGGGTTGCTTGATGTTATAATAACAAGAGCTTCAAATAATATACCGGGATCCCAGAGTCGGCAGACTTTACCTACATTCTGATGAACAAAATTGCGAAGAAGGATACCTAAAAATTATTTATACCTATATAATGATTTTTGAAAAAAGTGTGTTAGCCTGTAATGTCCCACTGCTGGGCAAAGGCCTCTCATCTCACTGAAGTTATCAGTACAGTTAGGCATAATCACCACGCTTGCCAAATGCGGGTTGGTGATCTCAAACTCGAGCCATGTTTGAAAAGTAGGAAACATGTTTTTACTCGACCCGGGAATTGAACCCGGGACCTCAGTCTTGGCAGGCACCGAGGCGTTTGAATGATTTTTGAATAAAATATTGATAAATTGCTTTGTTACGTGTGATATTCAAACCAAATGGTAACCATTTTGAATTGAAACTACGTTTTCGCACTCACTTCGCTTTTATTACACAGAAGACTTCTGTGACCACGGTTCCTGTAAAGCTCCTGTAACTACACCATAACATATTTAGCTTGTTCCAAATTATATAAAATTACAAGATGCAGAAGATGATTAAAAAAATACTTATTTTTCTATGAGCAATTCGTCCAAAATAAATGATAATCAATTTTTGCTTTGACTATTCTATTCTATTAATGTAAACACGCTTTAAAGTTAACGCTAATTTAGGAAGGCCGAATCTTAGACTATAAAATTTAACCGTGGCTACAAAAAGTAATTTCTTAATGGTAATTTTTATTTACAATGCTAAAATTTTTTACATCTTCATGAAACGCGAACCGAAATTAAGTTTCACTTTATAAATATGTATTAAAATATTTCTTTCATAATATTAAACCAGGCTCTACTATAAGGCTCTAACTTATAGTAGAGCCTAAACAAAAGACAAGGTTAGCATATTCAATAGGAATTAGAACGTCTTTAAAGGAAAATTATTCATTCGTGAGCACATTTGTTAGGTGTATGTGTTCTGTGGTCGTGTCACATGCTACTTTATTTCACATTTTAAATACTTATTATTTCACGTATACATATTATTTCACTTATTATTGATAAACGATATATTTATGTGTCCATTAAAATAAAATTATTTCAGAAAAGTTGTTTTATTGTTTATCTATTACGATTTTGCTACTCTACTTTCGAAAAAAATTCTCTCTCTACTTTCTCTCTACTTTTAGCTCGAATTGACAATATTTTACAAATTTGAGCTAAATTAATTATTTTGCAGTTAGATAGTTCATTTCAGTACAATTTCATAGACATAAATATCATATATAACTTCTATACAAAATTTTGAGAAATTACCTAAAACATTGGCGCGCGCCGATTTCACGGGGCCTATTTGCCAAGGCTCTGCCAGACCCCTGCCAGACGCGCCATATTTTTTAAATGAGGCGTGCCAGTTGAGAGGATATGATAATGTGCATGAAAAATATTACCAAGTTAATTAAGTCGGAAAAATATTTCCCTGAATTTTACTTGCAGCACTCATTTTGGCTAATTGAGGTTATGTAGAATTCCCGGAGGAATACTGGGATAGAAAATATCAAATTGGTATTAGCCTGAAATATCCCAATGCAGGGCAAAGGCCTCTCTCTCATCTCACTGAAGATCAGTACAGTGAGGAGGCAGAGGGCTAAGCGTATTAGAAAAGTCCACAATTCGAATGGGAATGTGTCAATTTCAAAACAATGTGTACACCTAGTAACTCGACAGTTTTTCACCCATACACGTGTCTACTTACTTATACAAGGACTTGCATAAATTTATCATCCGCCGATGACGGAAAAAAAATAAAGATGTATTTGAACAGTGTGGTTGAATTCTCCCACGTGTGTGGGTATTATGACAACACGTGTATCTTTACTGTCTGCTAGTTATAGCGGTTAAGTAATAGTAGTGGCATTTCTATCTGAGCGCTACCGTGATTCGGAGGGCACGTTAATTTGTCGGTCCCGGTTGTTTCAATCGTTAGACCATGTCGGAGGCCTTTAGGCGGTCTAAAACCTCCGACACCAGGGATGGCTACTGACTTACTCGGACTTACTTACTTACCGGTAAAGCCGGCTGTTTCATTTTTTATCTGTATTTTTTAAAGAAATCTAATAATAAGAATGCCTGTGGTCTCATTATTTTAAGATATATTTTGAAACGAAGTTGAAACCGGACATTTATACCCCCAGACGCAGAAAAGAGTGTTATATATTTGACGTCGATGCCTGTCTGTGGCCTTCTAGCTCTGAAACGGATGCACCGATTTCGATGCGGCTTTTTTATTTGAAATCCAGTTGCCTTGCGGTGGTTCATAACTATGTGTGGTAAAAGTGGGTTACACCTCGCTTTGATGTAGGGTTCTTTTCCAAATTTTTATTTTGCATTGTCTCCAAATCTATTACTGTTACAAGATAAAAATAGATATTGATGAATATATAAATATTTTCTTTAAATCGAAAATTCACCTTACTTTTTGAACACACTATGTATAACAAATGGCTTCCCATGAAAAGCAATTACAAATAGTTGGTATTAATTTATTAATAATGGATAATTTGAAGCGCCACATCCACAGGCATATAATAATTACGGAGCTGTAAAATTGTTTCACGGCTAATTACAGTCGCACTTAGCCTTAGTGTACGTGTTAAGGAATTTACTGATGGAAGAAATTAACTGAAGGTGTTGTTTTAAAGGGGTAGATGTTATGTGTTTATTTGTGGCCAACCCTGACGTCGGAGTGTTTAGACCGCCTCATGGACTCCGACATGGTCTGACAATTAAAACAGCCGGGACCGACAATTTAACGTATAATATCGTGCTTTCCAAAGTAAGGTATCGCTCAGATAATAATACCAATATCGGCCAAACATCTAAGTAGGGATCGAGCTGCAGTTGCTTTACAATCAGGATGAGTTAACATCACTGAACCAAACTACCATAAAGGTTATTTCGCGGGAAAAGAGTAACTTAAGTTATTAAAAAGGTTCACTAAATCGAAATAATCTACTACGACAGTGACTTCGCTGATATTACAAGTCCTTAATTCGACGCCAATCAATTTATTTTTTATAAACATATACATACATCCTATCCTACTTCCTACTAATATTATAAATGAGAAAGTTTGTGAGGATGGATGTATGTATATATGTATGTTTTTTGCTCTTTCACGCAAAAACTGCTCAACGGATTTAGATGAAACTTTACAGTTATATAGGTTATACATCAGAATAACACATGGAATACATTTTATCCCGAAATTCCAGTGGGAACGGGTACAACGCGGGTAACACTAGGCTAGGCTAGAAATCCATATTATTAATATTTGTTACTAGCTGTGCACTGCGGTTGCACCCGCATTTATTTTGTCACTGATTACCTTTTAAACCTTCCCTGGACTTTGAATGACATGAATATTTCAAGACCAAAATTAGCCAAATCGGTTCAGCCGTTCTCGAGTTTTAAGCAGACTAACGAACAGCAATTCATTTTTATTATATAGATTGTTAAGTGCCGATCATAACAAAGTACCGTTGTTCATAAATTATTTGTTGTGAACAGTTGATAAACATTTAGTATAAACTATTATGTTTTGTTTTAGTTAATTAACTTTCAGATTGTTGTGATAGCTAACACGCATAGGCAAGCGTGGTTACGTCTAACTTTAGGTAGGTACCTATGAGAATTAGGTAAGTTCGAGTACTGTTGCCAACCAGGGCATTAGGCAATCGTGCGATTACGCCTAATCCTCCTCACTGTACTGATATCTTCGCCGTTTGCCCAGAAGTGGGACATTAAGCTTTTAGACATGTATGTTTTTTTAACTATATATTTCTCAGTTACAGAATACAGTTGAATTTAAACAAAAAACAATTTAAACTTGTATTAGTCCAATGCTCAAATCCTACTATCCTACTTCCTACTAATATTATAAATGCGAAAGTTTGTGAAGATGGATGTATGTATGGATGTTTGTTGCTCTTTCACGAAAAATGTTGCTCTTTCACGAAAAAACTACAGAACGGATTAGGATGAAACTTTACAGTAATATAGGTTATACATGAGAATATCACATAGAATACATTTTATCCCGAAATTCCCGCGGGAACGGGTACAGCGCGGGTAACACCGCGGAGCGCGATTAGTATGACAAAGCTTTCCAAGAGACCTAAGGTGTACCAGGCTAATAATAAAATAAAATAGTTGGAGGAAACTACCGTACCGGAACCGAATACATTATTTACCGTCCACCCGACCACTTAATAATAACAAAGGTAATATTACAATAAAAATAATTAATCGCCCACCTTTAGTCGATTTAGTCGAGCAATTCAGGAAATACCCTACTGATTCTGGGAACAATAAACGTAGCATTATATTACAATTGACACGAACTACGTCTGTTTCTACGTAACACGTTCATTCATAGAAAATGTAACGACAATATTGCGTGACGTAAAAGTGCCATTAAAATTATAATAGGTCAAAAAGTATTATTCATTAAAATGTGAATAAAGGTGGCACACGGATTTCTGGAAGAACTTGGCAGTTATACAGCGAAGAATCCACACTCGATTTTTTCTTATGAAAGTTAAAATGCGAATTAGTTTGATCGATTTGCTAGCTGCAATTTCTTCTGAAGAGAAATGAGGTTTGGTGATTGTAAACCATTCTTACCCCATCACTTGGCTTTTCCTCAATGCAAGTAGCAACTGGTCAGGATGATAAGTATATAGTCAGAACTACTCGAGGGGTTGAGTGTGTGAACACACATAGCAGTAACAACCGCCAATGGAAGAAGGACGTGGGGGCAACGGTGATGCAGCGACGGGGACTAGCATTTTTTGAAAAGAGAACATAGACTATTCTACTATAACTGTGTGTTCTATTCCAAATAATGGTCTAGTCTCGTCAATGTCTCTTCACTGTGGCATCCGTTCTTTAACGTGCAGTCACAGCCTTGTAGCAGTCGATCCCGACTGAAGCAGTTAGTCTGCTGACTGCTGCTTCAAGCTGACCGTGTATGCCGCCTTAGTCGCATTCAATGGGCCACTTTTGTTCCGTTTGCCAATCATTTTGGTGTAATGGAGTTTATTGTCGAAGGCAATTTGGTTGAATCAGGGTGTTGAAAGAAAAATATTAATGACTTTACATTATTTACTGATGGCTTCTTGGGTTTTAGTACCTACGCATATTGTGTGCCACTTTGAATGAATTCGATTTTAATGTTAATCAATAAAACGAGTTAAAAAAATTAGTTCTTAGATACCATTACCTCTTCTGATATTCCCTTTTTCGTAATTTCAGCATACAGTGTATACCATGTCCTATTCTGATATATGACCCATATTATTGTAAAGTTTCGTCTTAATCTGTTCAGTAAAAAGAGCAACAAACATAATACATCATAGCAAACTCACACGGGTTCCCAAAGCAAGTAAACGAATTACTTTTTATTTTCCGACGTATCGAGTGAATTGGACCATCGTGGCCGTCGCGGGCGACCAACATACATCCTCACACATTTTCGCATTTATAATATCATTAGAATTTGAATATTACAATGTACTAGGACTGTTATGTGTTGTCAAATAGAGCTGCAGATGCAAACATTTATTCGGAATGCTCTCGTGTTATTAGGTTATGCAAATTCCATTGTTGCACGTTGGAACTCTCGTGCAGAAGTTTTTGTTCCATATTTATTGTTTTAATTAGTTAGCATTCTAGTGTGTTCTGCACTCTTTGGTTTGGCCAAAATTACTGTTGTGTCTTTAACTAATAAATTCTGAGCGGGCATGAAACTTTTTAAGTTAACCCCGACATAAAATAATGTACATAAAACTATCTCGATCAAGTATTAGTATAATGTCCCACGGGTAGATGAAAATCTCTTATCTCAATGAAGCCATACGACGAAGAAGATTAGGCTCACTCACAATAGTGTTACGCAGTTAAGTTATTCGTTCTTCCTTGATCATTATCGCATCGCTTGTCTACTGCACGTTAGTGATCTCAAACCCGAGCCATGTTTGACAAGGAAATTGACAACATATATTACTTGACGCGGGAATGAATCCTTTGTAAGCAAATTAATACGCTAATATAGACCGCCAGGTCGATACGTAAACTAATATAATAGAAATTGATTTGGTTCAACACATTAGGTAACCATTAGTCACTTTGAAGTCAATCAAAGCGTTTGATTGAACAACAAACATGTTTGTGAAAGGTATAGTTTTCAACACAACAATTACATGTATTCCTTTTAAGGTAATGCGATGATGTTGTTGATGTTAAATCGCAGTTGAATGATGTTTCATTACATATTTTACATTCGAGTAGATTATTCACATTTGATCATCACTAAATGTTAAAATAAATAAATACCCGGACAAATTCACCCACGGTTAATTAGACCCAAACTAAGCTCTAAGCTTGTAATATGGAATCTAACTAACTGATACTACTACATATATATACACAAATACTTTATAAGAAAATACAATTAAGAAATAAATAAAATAAATATACCTGGACAAATTTACACGTGGTTAATTAGACCCAAAGTAAGCTCTAAGCTTGTGTTATGGAATCTAATTAAGTGATACTACTACATATTATACATACACAAATACTTTATAGGAATATATAAATGACACCCAGACGTCGTCGCCAACAACTATGTCTTCACTTATTGTTGACTCCGGGCGGGAATCGAACCCAACCTCCGACACAGTAAGCGCTCTCACTGCCACTGTGCCAATGAGCTTGGTAAAATAGAAACTAATAATTAATAGAAACTATGCTAACAGTTTCAATGCAGTACGGTTAGTGAATTAAGATAACATTAGTGTTGGTTTAATTAGTATATTGATTAGACCCTTGTAAAGCAATTGAGAACTGACCTTTACTCGGCGTGGGTTAGCTCTCTTCAGACGAAATAACAAGAAATTCGTTCTTTAATGTTAATCGAAGCATTGTTAAGTCAAAATTATATTCCAATAACAAAATTGAGTTAAATTAATGTTCAAATTCAACGTGACGAAAGTAAAACTAAAGCTTAAGTTGTTAAGTTTGTTTTCTTTAGCGAAGTTTTTTTAAGACTTAATTTTTATTTGGAATATTGTACCATTTAAGTTTGATTTTTTTGTATTTATAAGCGACTTGAAAAATGGTTCCTAATTTGCGTAATTTGGTTTTTAGATAACCTTTTATACTTATCATTATTGAATCAATTTTAAAAACTTTTTCTGTGCTAAAAATGGTATCCTATCAAAAACATCAAATTTTTAATATATTTTGAATGCGATAATGTACTTAAAAGCTTAATTTTTTCATAGACTGACTCTACAAACCCAGGAGCCCAAAAATCTTTCGAAATTTTCTGGTTTTTTGAAGTATCTTAAAAAACTTTTAAATATTTATTAGGATTTGTATAAAATGAGAAATATTTTTCCGTGAAGAGTAATCGCGAGCTTCGAATGCGTGTCACTGAATAAACATGGAGTATTACGAGGTGGCGACGCGACGCCACACCGGCGCTTCCAATGAATTTCAAAAAGTATACGGATTTTTATTTATTATGTTTAGGCTGGCCGCATACGAGTAGAATCTGTATTCGATTTTCGAATTCGTTTGCCGTATTTGGAATTCCGTGGCCGTAACGCAAAAGTTAGTTTTTTTAAATTAGGAATTGTAAACAGTAAGTTTAGTGTTGGTATTCGCAAGACGTCATTACAGTTCTCCGTATGGCGTCTGTTATGTGTACGGCACTCAATGTATTTTCTATCAATTTGATGCACTCGGATCTCCAAAAAACTAATGCGGAAATCAAATACGAATTCCGCACGTTTGCAGCCAGCCTTAAATGTATATTTTTGTATCGATTATAGGTGCTGTACATGCTTTAAATGTAAACCCTGTAATTCAAATGCCGGAATTTAAAACTGTTAAAGAATGTGACTACATCATAATCAGAAGTTATAAGACAGTACTTTGCTTCACTTGTAATCGCTAAATGGAATATGGAGTATTTATTTATACAACTTCCCAAAAAGGGCACAGCGGTGGATCAAAAGGCCTAGGCGTGGTTTAAATTGAGCAACTTTCCAATCTGTTAACAGAGTTCAGTAGAACGTTACATGCACTTTTGATTTATTTCTTCAGATTACAGGTTGGAAACTCACTGTCAATCATTACCAACAAAAATATAGTAATTATACATAGCGCCTTTTCATCTACGTTTATTGAGTAGACCAGCTTTTGCTCCTAAATTTCGTGATTTCGTGCTTTGTTTAATAATAATTACAATGGTAATAAAGGTCACAACTACAAGCTATTTGCATCTACCACCCACATCGACTACATTCTAATTAGGTAAGTGTCTATACATCTAAATCTACGTCATTACCTTTGTGACGTAACGTTAAGAAGTGAAATTACAGCTACGTGCGTAGCAAGCAAAACTAAAGATACATCCAGCAAGCCTACGACTGCTATGACTTGCTACGAAAACTTGTTGCTACGCGTCGCTGTGTGTGGATCTTTTCGTAGCAAGACGGTTTTCGTAGCATGTTGGTTTTCGTATCATGTGGAGTTTCTAAGTGTATTGCATTTATTTTGTGTACGTAAATAAGTGGGCTTACATGTATTACGTAGCAAATCTGAACTGGAAATAGTTTGACAACTTTTGAAAATCGTGTAGCGCGCATGTATGTGTGCGTGATTTTAAAGTTTAGGTTGAATTTGACCTTGCAAGGTACAATATTAATCAGAAGCCTTTACATGCAGTGAACAAACATACATCTGAATACTGACTACATAATAATGCACAACAATACATATAAATATACTGTGATTACATGTTACGACTTCATAGATTTAAAGCTACTATTCTCTAAAGCCGCTGGCCCGGTGAAGCGACACAACCAGGCAAGAACAGCGAACTTGCTTTTTTTAATATATATCAAATAACTACCAAAAATAAGACCAATATTGCTCGGCAGGTTATGCCGCCAGGGCTGGTGACTTTAGTGTGTAAGTACCTAGATGGGACTCCATGTTTACACGGAACAATTGATTCATAGAAGCGGCATTTTTGAATACATGGAACATTAGACATATAGAGGTGGTACATTTTTCAAAGGTTACCTCGAGTCCTGCAGCCATAGATCTCTAGTGTCTATGGGTGGCAGTTCAGTTTCTGTAGACGCTGCTGAATGTTGAGGAGTTGCTCCTCTGGGCCCGAGGAATCTCTTCCAAGTTGCTCTACGACCTGTTGATGTGGTGTTAATACTATTATTTTGTATTATAATCAAAAAATCTCGATTTAAAAAAATCCCTGGCTTCGCCGTGATAGCATGAGCATTGTAGTTTTCCTTAGACATACGAGTAGTCATTGGTTAACGGATGTGGATACGCTTTGCTTGAAGATTTATGAGTCAGTTTAAAAAGTATGAAATATAAAATAATAATAAGAAAATTCATACACGGTTTTTAGACCCAAACTCTAAGCATTAATGACCATTAATCTTCTGACGTTCTAGAACATCTGAAACGTTTCTAAACATAAAAAATGTCACAATAATACAATCTCACAATCACCTTCTCAATTTAAAAGTGACAGGAACGATACTGACATTCAACAATCAATTCTATATTCAAATATTTAAAATTCGAACTTTTTAACTGAATTTCGAATTAAAATCGTCATTTTGACAGTGCGAACGAGCAATAATTGAATTGGATAGCGGCATTCGATTAAAATGGATAAACCCTCGTACACACGGAGCTCGTTAGGGTGTGGTTATGATTTTTGTTTTGTCATAAAACAACAGCTCAATGAATGAACGATGCTATTTTTTGACAAATCATTTTGATTTGCAACTTGTTGTTGGTTTTGTTTTTGGCGGATTTTCACATGGATTAAAGTTTGAGCATACTTTATATGGAATGTTTGGTATTTTTTTGAAGAGGAGATTAAGAAATCATTTCCACTTCAGTCGTACTGTGGTATAAATAACGTGATGCATGAACGGGACGTTTCATTTAGCATAATGAGTGCAAATCGTATGAGTTTCAATGTAAGTTGTGCTATGCTACTGTTTTATTTTATTTGTGGTTACCACCATATCATGTAATTTCACTCAAAAAATAAATTCCTTTGTTAGATCCGCATAAAAACTATATTCTTTTGAAATGTTTTAAAAAACTCGTTTAAGCTACAGTCTTCCCATTTCCTGAGTTTTAAGACTTTTCCTTAAAACTATTACCAAGAAATAAAGTAAGTAGGAAAGGAACAGTGAACATATCGACCAACTTCTCCAAGTAATACTCGTTTAGTTGAATGCGGTGTTCAAATAAATGACAGGTCGTTTAGTAAGACGACGATTGCTTTGGAAGGAAATCCTTTAATTTATTTAAGGAAATTAATAAAAAGCCTGTTTAAAATGATACCTTTTAGAAGAAATAAATGATTAGTTAAGAAAGATGAAATGTTTAATTATTATTTTATTTTTTAAAATATTTAATTAAACAGGCAAATAACAAATGGGGCATCTTTAATAAACGTTAAAAATAATTGATTATTATTAATGAATCTGATATATAGGCAAAAATAAACAAATTAGTTTAATCTTATTATCAATTATCAATTTGTATTGATTTAAGCTTGTTTTTTTTGGAATCCATTGTAAGAATTTTGTAATACGATGATTAAGTACCTTGTAGTAAACCTTACAGGTATCATACTTAAAAGGAGTCCTACAACAATGGATAATGTAATGTGATACTAAGTTAAAAAAATAAACAATTTTTATTTTTCTTGTTCTGAAGAAAAGAGCTAGAGGCTGAACTCCAGAGTCTGAAGAGTAAAACAGTCACCCACTTCAGATGAAAGTATGTATATCATAAAAACGACAACTTAGTCTAAAGGACTTTCTCTTGACTTTCCCTACAAAAGAAGTTTTTCCCTTCAAATGTTTAAAGCCCAAAAAATCCTGTCAGTACAGGCATTATCGACAACATCTAGGCCCTTAATCGATTCTTACCTGAATCAATTCATCAGGGTCCGCTTTGAAAGTAAACTATAAATAAAATATGGCGGTAGTTCAAAAGGGCGAGCACTCGTAATGATTTTCTTTGTAAACACTCACATAAGAGACATGGTTTACTTAGGAACTCGAGGCAGCACGCTTTTAATAGATTAATGTTTGAAATGGTATTAGATGTGAAATATGATGTTTTGTGTCGACTTTCTTTGACCTTAAGTTGATAGATTAAGTGTATAGATAAATAGTATTGTTTGTATACTACTTTTTAAACGTGTGACGTAATAAGAGGGAAGTTTTTATATGTGTGTGTGTCGTTCTTTGTTGCTTTCCTGTTGAATATTCTTATCTATGACCGAATAAAAATTAGTACATCAAGATTAGATTATTTATGTCAGATACTTAGCGCAGTAAAAAGAAAGTTCTAGCAGGCCATCCCAGCTGTCAGGGTTTCTGGACTGTCAAGGCCTCCGACATAGACTGACGATTGAAACACCTGGGACAGACAATGTTACGTACTTTTCTAGTTGTGCTTCAACTTTAGAGGACTGGCCAATAGTGAGATTTCCACCTGAGGACTACCGTGCCGTAACATGTTAACGTACTCCGAAGCACGTTAAGTTGTCGGTTCCGGTTGTTTCAATCGTTAGTTCATGTCGGAGACCTTAACAGTCCAAAGAACTCCGCCATAGGGTTGGCCATTAACCTACTCGGACTTACTTCTTCTAAGTTCAACGAAGTTAAAGCTGTAAATACCTACTGTTAAGGTCAGTACTCACATACGGTATTACTCGATAGTTTTACTCTAAGTCGAGTAAAAATCAACGTGTGGACCGCAAAACTCACAGCTCGAAGGCTCGCACCGAGCCGGCTCGATGGAATTAAATGAAAGTAATTTCCTTCGAACCTACTCGAAGCGAGCCGTCAATCTTGACTCGAGCGTGTGTACGTGACTGCGAGTGGCGCGAGGCGAGCGTCAGTCTGGTATTGTTTATCGTGATTGAAACACGTGTTTTTAGAGAAATGAATTTGCGAGTTTATTCCAAAAGCGTTTTTTACGTTTTTTCTTTTCATTTTCTTTGATTTTCTTATAAAAAACTGTGAGACTTGCTAAATACAGCCACCGTCTCCTTTGTTGCACAGACATCCTTTGGCTCGAACGGTTCGGTGAATACTGAACGGCGCGCCTCACTCGATAGATCAATGCTCAATGTGTGGACGAAAGCCCATGCCATGAGTTTTACTCGACAGTTTAGCTCGATCGAGTAATACCGTATGTGAGTACTGACCTTTACTGTTAATTCAGCTCGGGTCAAACATAACACTATGTCACCAACACAACACTAATCCTAACGTAAGTTCGCTTAATCTGCAGAGGAAAGGATCTCAAAGATAAAAGTGAAAACCCGAAAAGGTTTTTTGACAAATCCCGGAGGCGTAGAGATGTGCTCGATACTAAACTTCTGGATCATTTTGTGTAACTCAGGATTACAAATAAGGGATGTTTAGTATTTACGACCGTACTCAGAGACGTCACTTGCTTCTTTAGTTGAGATTAGCAGCGCCCCACGGTTTTACTCGCGTTGTGCCCGTTCCTGTGGGAATTTCGCAATGAAAAGTAGCCAATAACCGTCCCGTTGAATGTGTCTATCTATTAAAAAAATAATTATTCGAATCGGATTGGTAGTTTCTGAGATTAGCGCGTTCAAACAAACAAACAAACTCTGCAGCTTTATAATATTAGTATAGATTTGATGAGTGATTTTAACATGTTACGTAAATGAAAAATTACGTCAATAATTGGTCGATTAAATTATGGACGTGTCTAAGTGCGGCAGTTTATTGCTTCGGGCCTAATGCATGAAGTGTGAACGGAATGGTTAACACAGATGTTGTAACGTTATGTCAATGGAGAAATCAAAATGCTCCGCACTTTAGTACTATCAAATTATAAGGCTAAAGAGAACCTTTTTTAATTAAACTTTCTTTTGTTTTCCTATAAAAGTACACAGTGTGCAAACACAAATAATAAATAGAAATATTTGTGCTATAGTTTTCGATCGTCTGTTTTACACATATAGGAACTTATTTTGGGCGGTCAGATATGATTCAACTTGAACATAATAATTCAAGACTGATTTTCCATTTGATTAGTCAACCCAACTGTACATACAAGTAAGTATTTATTACATAGACTATAGTGATACAATATACTTATGTCTATAGGTAAGTAAATTCAAGAAGGTCCAACCCTGATGTCAGAGTTTTCTAGACCGCATAAAGGCCGCTACATGGTCTTACGATTGAAATAACCGAGATCAACAATTTTTATAATGCTCAGATTGAAATAACCGAGATCAACAATTTTTATAATGCTCAGATTGAAATAACCGAGATCAACAATTTTTATAATGCTCAGATTGAAATAACCGAGATCAAAAATTTTTTTAATGCTCAGATTGAAATAACCGAGATCAACAATTTTTATAATGCTCAGATTGAAAGGTGACTATCGGCCATCTATTCAAGAAGGGCCGAGCTGTACGTTGCTGAGCAATCGCAATGACCTAATGTCGCTTAATCAGCTACGCCACGGGCGCTACAAATATTATAGGTTAAGTCTACTTAAGTTAGGCAAGCGTGGTGATTACGCCTGAAACCTCCTCACTGTACTGATATCTTCAGTGAGACGAGAGGCCTTTGCCCAACAGTGGGACATTACAGGCTAATACTTACTACTTACTTACTACTAAGTCTACTCACTGAGTAACAATGACAACATCTATTGACGTTGTTGCAGGAACAAAATGTAAGACTAATATGGATTTTGACAACCAATTGGTTTTAAAGGTGCTCCCACACTGCTGTTACAAAATGTTTATAAACATTTTTGAACACTAAAACATTTACTAACAAATGTTGTCAATTCTTACATTTTGTTAGGAACTGTTATATGTTATAAGTGCTCCTACACTGATGGAAAGTGTTTACTAACATTTTATAACATTTTGAATCTGGCATTGGCTCGCAGTTTGGTTTTGCGTTCTGAGGCGTCTACACGAAAATGGAAGAAGATTTGCTAATTGGGTAGCTTTCATTTTTTTGTTTAAAAAAAAAGAAAAAGCGCTCTTATTGGATGCGCCGAACGCTTAAAGCTAGAGAAAAACTCACCGACTCACCGCATACCCCGCCGTCACCCGTATAAAATGTTTACAAACAAAATTTTGTTCAAAAATGTTAATTAACATTTACTAACATGAAAACATTTTTTGACTTTGGTGATTAAATGTTAGCTAACAAATGTTTACTAACGTTACTTAACATTCTATAACAGCAGTGTGGGAGCACCTTATGTAGTTATATAAGTATCCTTTGTTTTATAAATAGCTAGTTGTGCCCCGCGGTTTTACCCGCGGCACAACCTTACCCGTGGGAATTTCAGAATTTTTATTACAAAGTATCCTATTCCTGACCAAGATAAATAAATTAAAATCATTAAAATCTGTCCAGCTGTTCTCGAGTTATAAATAAAAAAATGGTACAACTATCACGAGTTTTTTTTTATATATAAAGATATTTCCAATGTATGAATATTAATATTAATATAGAATAATTCGCGACCTTATTCCATGATAGAACTTATCAAATAGAAAGTGATGTGACAAAAGATAATACTACTACGTAATCCAACTTGAACAAACCCCCAAATTATAACAAAGTCTCAAGAAAAACATTTAAAAAGTATTTCGATCATTATCTAGATTACAAATGAGGCCACCACGTCCCATCTACGTTTTTAATCTTAGTCATTTCAAGTAAAAAACATTCTCTGGAAATGAGGTAAGTAAGCTTTTTTTCCAGTATTTGAATGTGAAATTAAATTGAATCACAAACCCGAGGGTGTTTCAGTATAATAAGAATCGAATCTAATACGTTTTCTTTTGTGCTTCACGAGCCAATATTGTGATTAAAAACGTTCGCTGAGGTTTTAATGTAATTGATTGGCATTTTTAACAGAAAAATATCACTGAATTTAGAACAGCATTATAACTTGATTAAAAATATTGGGGTTTTGGATGTTTAATTCAGGAAGTTTACTGTTGGTTAACTTTAGTTGTAACTAGCAGCGCCCCGCGGTTTTACCCGCGTTGTGCCCGTTCCCGTGGGAATTTCGGGAATTTTTTTACATAAAAACCTTTCTCTTGAATCACTCTACCTATTACAAAAAACCGCATCAAAATCCGTTGCGTAATTTTAAAGATTTAAGCATACAGACAGACAAACAGCGTGACAGACACGAAAAAGAGACGACTTTATTTTATACTGTGTAGTGATAAGAGTTTGTTCACCAAACCGCTGGTTTGGATGGCAATGTTCATGGCGTTTATGATCGCGTTGAATAAATTTTTTAGATCTCTGAAAATATAGTAGATTGGGCAGCGTGACGTCACAACATGACGACTAAGAACGTCTAAATTGAAAGAACCTTAAAAAATTGTTGTAAATTATTTTTCACATGTATCAGGCAATAAATTTCCAGATTGATTCCAATTAATTTCTTCTATACATACGAACACTAACTATCAGAAACAAAAAGGTCAGACGTCCAACCACAGATGTCAGAAACGTCAATTAAACCGACACTTAGTTAAGTGACTCCATTTGACGCAAGTTTTCATACATTACACGTCAAAATCATTCATTAAATCTACTATGGAAACATTTGACGTCTCTGAAAACGGGCATTAAATTTTTTTCAAGAAACATTTCACCTACCAATAGGAGGCGCCCCTAACCAGCCCGGGGCCCACCCAGCACCAAGCCCTTTCCTCTGTCTTGCCAGCAGCTGCACCGTCAAGGCATACGTCAATAACATCACACCCAACGGAATGTAGAATGAGACAATGGACCCTATTGCCTTGTACAGAGGGTCGGGAATGTTGCACGAATCCCCGATCAGCACCGACTCCGCGTTCTGTGGAGAAAAACAAAAATAAGCATTTATTGTTTTTATTATTTAGATGTGAATGTCTTAGACATAATCCTCATATGACTATCAATACTGCCAAACCTCAAAACAGAGATGTGTAAGAATGGAATAAGTATTTTTTTATAAAGATACTATCTATCAATGTCTATTACTTACAATTAGAGTTCAGTTTACGCTAATATAATATTGAAAACAATTTAATAGCAATATATTTTTATACTTTAATAATAATCTAGACATAGAAACCAAACAAATATTACAAATTAATTAAAAAGTTATTTTTTTATAGCGATAGTAATAGTAATTATTCCGACAGTAATAGACAAAAAATGGTACCCGTCCTTTACAAAATATTCTTCTACAACCTCCACTTGATTTTAAAAACAAGTACCAACTACACTGTTAAAAATGGAAGAGATTGCAAGTGACGAATCGGAAAAAGTTGCAAACCAGAACCATTAGTTAGATTTTTGAAGAATTCAACCAAGTATTTCACCAGCAAGTAATTTCGAGAGCAAAACCGATTTCACTGGTTACAGTGAAAGATTGGCGGTATTAATAGCAAGGGCTATTTTCAGCGAGATTGATGAGCGAAAACCGCTTTTTTCAGCTACACCAGCGCTTTACATGCAATCATACTGACCCGGGCATGTAGGGCAAATGGATCGCCCTCGAAAAATAATTACGGAAACAACTTTCGATACGTTAGTTTGTGGGCAATACTTATTTCTACAGTATGTGGTATACGTTAGTTTCTGAGCAATATTTATTTCAACACTGTATGTGCTTTTTGCAATTATTGTGCTAACTGAAGCGTAGTTCGGATTCAGTGAGTTTTGAAGTTGAGGTGATGTTAGATGATATATGTTTGCCTAAAACCTAAACCACCCTAAACAAACTCTGAAACTTTATGCCAAATCAACACAAAATGATGACTTGGTTAATAAGTGTGAAGGTACAGTCGACGTCGTAATTAATGTTTTCACCTTATGCCATCAATAGTAATAGGGCGAAACGTCTATATACATATTATTATGCTTAAAGCGTACAGGTAGCGCATCCAGTTATTAAGCGGTTAGCAAATGACGGAAACCTTCTTATTGGACGTTACATCGATAGACGAGGTGAATTTCTAAATTCAAATTTATTTTAGTGTAAGAGCGTATTGCACAAAAACTCTTAAATCTATTTAGTCTTTAAATATGTTTAAAAAACCAAAGCTGTTCGTTCAAAATTGTATTTTACCTTCCACCAGATAGAACATAATTTAAAACGAACGTCTTTTGTTTTTTAAACATAAGCGCTATATAGATTTAAGATTTCTTGTGCAATTCGTTTTTAATCTTACACACAGAATGCAAGTGTGCTAGTTTTAATCATACCGTTTCGGCTAAAGCAACATTTCGAAAGGCCAAGTTAGGTATTCCGGTTTCAGCTCGTTCAAATCAAAGGTAGAGTTATTTTAATTAAATTGTATCGACCTATTTTGTATTTATGTGTTCGTGAGCTATATAAAGGTGACTCGCTGTTTTTAGTTCAACGTGGTTTAAGTTAGTCATTCATTTCGAATAGGTCAACGGCCAAATCTGTCTTAGTAAAACTTAGCCGACTGCTTAACGTCCTCCAATATATCTTAAGTCGTTCGCCAAACGGTCGCTGAATCTGTTTCAATCCAATAATCATCATCTTTATATGAAAAAGGTGAGGTGCTTATCATGTTTAAAGCAAAACTCACGTTTAAAGAAGTACATGTTCCTCTTCCATCAATGAATGTATATGTTTACATTATACTAAAATATGGCATAACCAAATTACATTATAATATCTTTTTGAGATCTACTCGTGTGTTCTCGAGTGATTTGTGAATATCTGCCACCCGCAGTGTGTTCAATTTGCATATTTATTATCATAATCACATACTGTTTTCTCTCATTTTCCCATGTATGTTTTGCTTACATTTGTGTAGCTCAATCATATGGAGTTATATGAACCGTATGTTACAGACTAGCAGCGCTCTGCGGTTTTACCCGCGTTGTGCTGGTTCTCGTTGGAATTTCGGGATGAAAAATAGCCTATAACCTTCCTGTTGAATGTGGCTATCCATTACAAAAATGATTATTGAAATCGGATTGGCACCTAGGATTAGCCCTTACAAACAAACAAAGTTAGACTCTTTACCTCTCTATAATATTATACATAGTCTTATAGTATAGATAAACATAGAATGGTGGAACACAAGACGCAGACAAGAGACAATCAACGTTAATACTGATACTTTTGAAATGATACATCCTAAATAGTTAATTAGTTCCACTTATTTTCCAGACCCAACTGACATTCTTGATACTTTGATTCAAAAAGACATAGAAAAAATTTCGGGGACAAACATTTATAGATTTTTTTAATACTCTACGATTTTGACAATGTAAAACGATTCCAAGCTAATCGAGGTATGTCAAAAAATAAGTTTTTGTGACATTTGACCTTGAACAACAAACGTGCCAGACACGGAATTTCATGGGACTTTTTAGACAACTTTTTGAACGCCTAAACAAAGGTATTAAACAAAAAAAAAAATTTATAGCTCTAATTGACCCGTTATATTTTATACAAAAGAAGTTGGGCTTTACTAACATTCCATAAAATTGTCGATTTAGTCAATGAAATTAGTGAATCTAGCTATCGTACACAAAACGTTTTTTTATAATATAGTATAGAATAATAATACATAATATGTATAAGTATCCGGACAAATTCACACACGGCTAATTAGACCCAAAGTAAGCTCTACTACATATACAATACACATACACAAATATTTAATAATATTATATAAAAGACACCCAGACGTCGTCACCCACATATGTCTTCACATATTGTTGACTCCGGGCGGGAATCAAACCCGCAACCCCCGACACAGTAAGCGCTCTCACTGCCACTGTGCCAACGGGCTTGAAATTTTTTTCAAATCTCACTTTTAGTTTTAGAGATTGGCGCGTTTAAACAAAGAAACTCTGCAGCTTTATTATTCAGTATAGATACTTGATAAATCTATCAGACGATTAAAACAGTTCTAATCAATAACAAGCTATACCTGAACAACTATAAAACGGTACATTGTTTAACTGTCAAGAGATTCGTTTTGTGTAATGGAATTATATTGAATCGCTAATGAAGATGGCCGCCTTTTGTCTATGGATCGTCATTAATTGAGTCTGCTTCGTTTCAATACGATATCTCCATTCAATGTTAATATTTGATCAGATGAAACTCGTTATTTGTTCATTGTTACCTAATTTATTGATGAAATTGAGGATATTATCGTTTGTGGAGTAAATGGTGAAAAGATTTGGATACCTAGTATAGTATATATACTATATCACTACATAGTATAAAACAAAGTCGTCTGCTGTCTGTCTGACTGTCTATCCCTATGTATGCTTAGATCTTTAAAACTACACAACAGATTTTGACGCAGTTTTTTAAAATAGATAGAGTGATTCAAGAGAAAGGTTTATATGTATAAAATATCCCGAAATTCCCACGTGAACGGGCACAACGCGGGTAAAACCGCGGGGCGCTGCTAGTATAGTAATATATACCTAGTAGTTATAAGTGAGTTATAGAGGTGCCGAGGTTCACGCAGTGACCGCGCCTAGCGACTTTAAAAGAAAAAGAACATTTAGGGTTACTTCGCCTGCCAAGACTGAGGTCTCGGGTTCAATTCCCAGGTCGAACAAAAACATGTTTCCCACTTTTCAAACATGGCTCGGGTTGAGATCACCAGCCCGCATTTGGATAGCGTGGTGATTTTGCCTCCTCACTGTACTGATATCTTCAGTGAGATGAGAGGCCTTTGCCCAGCAGTGGGACATTACAATACTTTACTTTTTTTTACTTCAATCTTACAAATGGCTCAGTATCGTAACAAACGTTCGTTGAAAAGGTCACGACTACGTACGCCGTTAAATGTCTGCATTGTTTCATAACTTAACTAACTGTCTGTTAAAGTTATTCGGGCGGTCAGGAGAAAGCTACGAGTTTTCATTTTCTTACTTCTGCCAATATGTACCGGTGCGTGAGCGTAAGGGTCAACACTGCGTTAAGCGTGCGCCCGACGCGGCGGTTCACTTTTGTATGACACCGCACGCGACGGGCGCCCGCGACGGTTCACTTTTGTATGACACCGCACGCGACGGGTGCACGCGGCGGTTCACTTTTGTATGACACCGCACGCGACGGGCGCCCGCGACAGTTCACTTTTGTATGACACCGCACGCGACGGGTGCACGCGGCGGTTCACTTTTGTATGACACCGCACGCGACGGGCGACCGCGACGATTCACTTTTGTATGAAACCGCGGCGTGCGTGCGCTTAACGCAGTGTTGGCCCTAAGTTTAAGCAACCCGCCCTAAATATAAGTTACTCATTGTGTTTGAATTGTGGTTTGAATAATACATAGAGGGAGCAATAAGTAGTTGTCAATTTTGTAAGTTTTGAGTTCGTTTTGAGCACAGTAGACAGAGGAGAACAGACAGAGACTAATAAAAAAATTGATAAGCGATAAAGTGAAATTGTCTTGCAATAAACAGCAAATCTCTCGCAATCAAGGACTTTATATTAATAAATCTATGCTCACAATCTCTCAGAGTAATTCGTGAATTTATACATACACTAACTGACCTGGCAAACGGTGTATTGCCAAATAAATTATTTAAAAAACATAAGGGATGGACTACCCTTAACATTTATGGGTTTAAAAAGTAGATGTTGACCGATTCTCATACCTACCCGATATGGACACAAAATTTCGAAAATCGGTTAAGCCGTTTCGAAGGAGTATGGTAACTAACATTGTGATGAAGAGTAAAGTGATTCGAAGTATTCTTGGCTTTTATGATTAATAGAAAATATTGTCTATAGGGAAGAAGGGGATAACAAAATCCTAATTTTCAACTAAAGCATAAAGAAAACATGTATCTGTACCAATATTATAACAATTATATTCGTATATCTTTCCGAAAGAATGTCCCGTCAAAATATTCCAGCGTTAGTTTCAGTTCGTAGAAAACAAGATTAAATAACGCAGTGGATAATTTCTAAACAATATTGGCTCTTGGTTAGTGACCGTGTAATCAATTTTTTTCGTCTATTTCTATACCAATTGGACATTTATTTTCAACCAGACACCGAAATGAAATCAATCTTATTTGAAATCACTGAAGTGGGGCGACGAAATTAAACGAATTCAAATAAGTACTTTTAGAACGACCCTTACAAATAGATTGGGCTTAAAATACAGATAGTCAATAATTTATTTTAATCATTTAATATCGTATATTTCGCGATGGCGTTTATAGAAGTTGGTAACACAATTAAAAGTTGTCACGAGCTTCTGGACATAACGTTCTATGATCAGCGTTCTATCTAATATATATAATTCTCGCCTCGCGGTGTTTGTACTTAGTTAAACTCCTCGAAACGGCTTGACCGATTCTCATAAAATTTTGTGTACATATCGGTTAGGTCTGAGAATCGGACAACATCTATTTTTCATCCCCCTAAAGGGTAGTCCACCCCTAGTTTTTTATATGGCAAAACAACTTTTGCCGGGTCAGCTAGTATTAGTGTAGATTTTTAACAGCCTCCGTGGTCTTGTGGTTTGAGCGCTCGGCTCACGATCCGGAGGTTCCGGGTTCGATTCTCATATCTCACAAAAATAACTTTGTGAGACCGTCCTCAGTTTGGTTAGGGCATTGCAGGCTGAATCACCTGATTGCCCGAAAAGTAAGATGATTTCGTGCTTCGGAGGGCACGTTAAGCCGTCGGTCCCGGTTACTTTCTACGGACAGTAGTCGTTACATGAGCCATGTCAGAGGCCTTTGGCGGCTCAATAACTCTGACACCAGGATTGGTCAGGTTGACCATCCACTCGATAAGAAGAGAAAGTGTACATTTCACTCTAGGCTACTACAGTAACCGGCTTATATTCTAATTATAGTGGATAGCCACATTCAACGGGAAGGTAAACTATTTTCCATTGCGAAATCCCACGGTTACGGGTACAATTTGTGTGTAACCCCAGGCCTCATATGGTATAAAAACAGTGTGTTTTTTGTATTAATTTTCATGACAGTCTGTCAAATCTTTTTACTGTATACCTCTTGTAGGTTCGACTTTAGTTTATTATTTTGCCCTAATCGTTATCCAAAGGCCCATCAAACTATAAAGGGGCCATGAAATCGTGATTCACCCTATGAACGGTATTCATTGCTTGCTATAAAACAATATAGCCCGGTTATACTAATACTGAACAAGCAACCGACATGAAATTTTATAGAGACTCGTGTCTACGTACGAGAATGTTTATTTTACGATCACTGCTGTATGGTGGTGTTTTAGAACGTTTTGCCTCTCTTTCGTTCTTTCTTGATTTTAGTATTCCTGTCCCTCTTTCTTTTGATTTAATTATTTTTTATTGTATTATGGTGTAATAAAACTTGATTGATTAAAAAAAAAAAATTGCATACGGTTATAAAATAAATCCGGTTACAAATAATTAAAATGATCACTGGTATTACTAATGAGATTAATTTACCTCAATAATTAGGAAATAATTATAAACTTCATTGCCATAATTATACCCTTACTACAGGTTTATAATTTGTCGATCACGTTCCTCATATATACACACAGGCTTAGTATGACTATGAGTAATTTAATTGTAGCTCTCGAAGTTGGCTCGAACACTTAGTAGGGGTGAAATTAATCGTAATTACAATAGTATAGAATAGAGAGTGTCTGGGGCTATAATTTAAATTGGAAATCCATTTACTAAGCGTTTTGAATAGACGTCATAGGTATTTAATTCATTATCACACTTTAATTTAAAATAACTGAACTATAATCATACTAAATGAAACGGGTCTGTATCGCGTTAGATTATTTAGCGTATTTTACTAAAAGCGTTATCCCGTGCGTTAGCGTGCGTTAGCGTGTTATCCCGTGACCACGAGCGGTGTAATCCGCTCGAAACGTCGGGTACGTATTTTAGTAAAATACGCTAAATAATCTAACGCGATACAGACCCGTTTCATTTAGTATAATGAGTGCAAATCGTGTGAGTTTAAAAAGTATGAAGTATAATCGTTATTCTGTTCAAAATAGGTAGCCTTTATCCGGGTTATTTTTGTTTTAATTAAGTTCGTTTGACCGAAGTATCAGATGACCGATGCCTTGTTCCGCCCATCATTTGTTCGATATTACGTTTAACTAAAAACACTTTTTGATTTCAAACATGAGTGCTATATTTAGAATGAAAAAATGGCTCAAAATCGGTTTACAGGTTAGTAAGCAACGATATAAGAAATAGATGCACTTATAGATACTTATTATACCTTTAACCTATTATCTAAATACTTCTTAAACGCTTATAAACAGCACTTTAGCTATCTAATGGTTTGTCCCTTTCCGACATACGCTATTTGCCAAAGAGCGAAAGAGACAAAACACTTTAAAACACTGTTTAAGTTAAAATCGTTTATGAATAAGGCGTATGGTATCAAGGTACTCGTAATAGGTATCTGATATATTTCGTCCATACCCATATGGTAATATAGGTATGACCTAAATCATATACGAGTATAAGCTATGACCTAGGTCATACCAATATTACATCATGTACCTAGCTAATACCTATTCTCGTACACACCTAGAGTAATATTGAACCTTCCAACCCAACCGACACACAACCAGCTATGATAGAAGAAGGTCCTCAAGCTATTTATAAACACACTAAAAAATCTGGCTGTTATTATTTTGCATTTTACCCAGAACGATTTTCAAAAAATATGAATACAATTTAGTTTCCAAGAAAATATCTGCATATCTCTATAGTTTCAGACTTGCCCATACTGAGACTGCCCTCAGTTTGGTTAGGGCATTACAGGCTGAATCACCTGATTGCCCGAAAAATAATATGATTCCGTGCAAGCCTATAGTAGTCGTTACATGAGCCATGTCAGAGGCCTTTGGCGGCTCAATAACTCTGACACCAGGATTGGTCAGGTTGACCATCCACTCGATGAAGAAGAAGAAGACTGGTTTGAAAAAGCCACCCTGTGTAGTCTGCGATGGTTGGTATAGTTATAACACCCCTCGTTTCGTCCGAGGTTAATAAAAAAGGGTTTATCATACCTTTGAATACTTCAAGCTCAATGGAAGACTCATCGCCGTTGAAGAAATCCAAACGAATGCTATTTTTACTGTCACCCTTTTCCTAGTCTTATTCCTCCCAAACCTCATCGGGTATCGTAAAGAAAGATATCTGAAACAAAGAAGTATCATTTTACTACTTTTTTAGTTACACTTTTTCTTAGAAAAAAGTATTGGTCTTATTTTAATGGCCGAGTTAAAGACTAGAAGCTACTTTAAAAGTATTAAAAACTAGCAGCGCCCCGCGGTTTTACCCGCGTTGTGCCCGTTCCCGTGGGAATTTCGGGATAAAATATAGCCTATAGCCTTCCTCGATAAATAGACTATCTAACAGTGAAAGAATTATTCAAATCGGTTCAGTAGTTTCTGAGATTAGCGCGTTTAAACAAACAAACAAAACAAACTCTTCAGCTTTATAATATTACTAGCAGCGCCCCGCGGTTTTACCCGCGTTGTGCCCGTTCCCGTAGGAAATCCGGGATAAAATGTAGCCTATAGCCTTCCTCGATAAATAGACTATCTAACAGTGAAAGAATTATTCAAATCGGTTCAGTAGTTTCTGAGATTAGCGCGTTTAAACAAACAAACAAACAAACAAACAAACAAACAAACAAACAAAACAAACTCTTCAGCTTTATAATATTAAGTATAGATAGTATAGATAATAACAATCATTTCTCAAATAAAATCGAATAACTTGAAATATCAATAATTATGAAGTCAACATTATGTTATCAAAATTAATAAATAATAACAATGGCCTCAGGCGATTATAAAAAGTAAAATGTTAAATTATAAAAGTATTAGCCTGCAATAGTCCACTGCTGAGCAATGGCCTCTCATATTAGATATCAGTACAGTAAGGAGGATGATACGTAATCACCATGCTTGTCCAATGCTTTTTCGGACTGTTTAAGCATGTTTATACTCGTACTTGCTTAGCACCTATACCGACTTCTAAGCTTAGGAGATGGTTTATCCCATAATTATATTTGCATTCCATTCTAAGACCAAGGTTCCTAAACACCTCCGACTGCCCTTGTCCTTAACATCCGCCTACAGCCCTCCCACATAAAATATCTCGATATTCCTCGATAAAATATTTTCAAAATTATTTGAATAACTAACCCAGCTCGGCAAGCATATAAACGAAGACATATATCTCTACTCTTCCCGAGAGATTTGGTAGAGAAACAGATATAATAAATTCGACGTTGCAAATCCGGATTAAAAACGAGAGTTTTTGACGTGGCATGTAGATATAGAGAATTTGTTTAATAAGTAGAGCTGAAGCGAAGAGAAAACTTTTGTCTTCAGTTTTATGCTTGCCCCGGTGGCTTGCATAAAAGTTGACTTTGTCTCCTTAATATTTATTTTCGTTCTAATTATGTACAAATTCATAACAACAGTATTTGTTTTAACTCATTGGTTTTTGGAATATATTGGAATCAATCCCATTAAGTTACCCAACAGGTGGTGGGGAAAAGCTGATTATTAAATTGATAATATTTGTAATGAGTTTAGGTAATTTCTGCCCCTGTTCAAACGAGTGGTTTTAATAATTTTTTAGCGCTCGTGGATTTGTTTGACTAAGCGATGTTAGCTCATTGCGATTGTTAATCAACGTGCATCTTGACCCCGACTTAGATGGGTGGCCGATAGTGGCATTTCTATTTGAGCGCTGCCGTGCGTGTCGTGTCTTAGGTCACGTAAAATTGACGGCCCCAGTTGTTCCAATTAGTATACTATATGTTGGAGGCCTTTACTCAGTCAGGTTGGTCAGGTTGGTCACTGACCTACTCAAACTTATTTACTTCATGATTTTTCAAAATTTGGGTGCCAAATATTTTAGTAGTTCTTTTTTAAGATTTTAGCTTCCTAAATGCTTTATTATATTAAATCGTCTGGACGACTAAATTAAGAAAGTCGAAATAACCGTTCTAATGAACTGATTCGACAAATTACAATGGATAGCTAGTTATAATAGAGGGCGGTCTTTGCCCAACAATGGCATGAGGCAGGCTAGCAGTAACCGTTGAGTAAATTATAATTACCTGTCTACACTTATAGTACAAAGATGCATGATCGAAGCCGTGCAGAGCAGCACGTCCAAACAGATCCACGTGAGGCAGTAGACTGCGGGCAGAGGAAAGTAACCTGGAACAAAGGTATTTGGATTAGTCTAGTTTCACTTGTGCTGGGGAAAATCTATAATAAATTTGTTCCTAGATGATCCTATCAGCAACTCTAACCCCAATATTAAAAGTACTTTCCCTTCATATTGTAACGTGGTAAACCATGTATGCCTAAACATCCTTTAAGTACAGTCAGGAGGAAAAATCGTCACTTAACACATAAAACGAGCGGGCCTACCCACATACCGCACACTCACACATTATAACACCCCAAGGTTCTGATTACACAGGGATTCAGACCTTCAAAACAACGCAGTGAATGTTCAGCCAGCCCGCAACTTCACCCACGCACTTCGGCCAAAATAAACATTTTACTTCGACAAACAGATCGAAAAATTGACATCATTAGTTGTGTCATTAGCCAATCGCTGTTTGAACGGCTGAAGAACAATGTTGTACTGGGAACTGGAGAATTAACCTTTAGTGCGGAGGTAACGCGCCCTAATTGTTTATTTGATTGAGTTGAATATTTGGTAACGCTGACAGTGTCATTATTTTCATATTCAGTTTTGGCCTCAAAGAGGCTCTTGCTCAAACGCTCTTGATCGCTCTTCAACGTACCACTCATTCGGAAGAACATTAACCGAGAAGAATGGGCAAGAAACTCTGTTGGTTTTTGGAACGAAGTTTCGCGCGTTGCGAAAGGGGGCTAGACGGAAAAAATTAAGACGAAAAGTTGTAATGACACTTTTTGCGATTTTTTTTACACTCTCTCTCTTATAGCAAGCAAGCCAGATATTTTCGTTTCGTCTTTCTATTTCGCATTGAACTTCGTTCCATCCGGGTGTCCCTTGACACCTCTCAAGATATTTTTTTCAGATGTGGCATCGGTGTGAAGGAAGCTTACACACGAGCGGCATGGGGCCAACGACAGTTAACTGCTGCTTTGCAGTTCTGGCACGGCAGTCGCTGACTTATAGGAACGCTTGCAGTTTGCACTTTGACGCCATTTATTTTTTAAGTGATCAACGTCGATTGAAGAAGACTGCCGCTGACCACCTTTTGAATATTTAATACTGTTGTTTTGGTGACAACGGTGATTGAAATTAATATCGGCACGCATAAGCTACGAAAATATTGTGTATAGGCGTGCTATAAAATAATAAAATTTTATATTTTTGGATACAAAATAATTATCTACCAAAACAGTAATCTTCAAGCCCTTTATGTTCATAAAAATAACTCATATGCGTAATAATATGAGCCTAGTATATTCTTATTAACCTTACCCTTTAATATCCGTGCCGGAGTGAAAATTTTCAGCCTCACGGATTAATCGACCAGTTTTAATGGCACTTTAAAATTCCATTGTAATACGGTACCTAAGACTAAACAAAATGTCAAGACAGAGTGCCGTTGATATTGATGCGAAGCTAACTTACCATCTACCACAATCTATAAACCCAATCAAATCAATAACTTAGTGTTTAAACTGACAGTTAAAATATAGCTAGGTATAATAATATACTCGTAGATGACAATAGCGCACTTTCGACCTTTCGTTTAAACAAAATATTGTATGACTAGCAGCGCCCCGCGGTTTTACCCGCGTTGTGCCCGTTCCCGTAGGAAATCCGGGATAAAATGTAGCCTATAGCCTTCCTCGATAAATAGACTATCTAACAGTGAAAGAATTATTCAAATCGGTTCAGTAGTTTCTGAGATTAGCGCGTTTAAACAAACAAACAAACAAACAAAACAAACTCTTCAGCTTTATAATATTAGTATAGATAAAAATAATGTCGTTTAGAAACTAACCTAACCTAACCGTTCGACTGAAACCACTTCATTTTTATAAAAAAATTCATAAAATTAAGATTGAGTTCAATAGTCACTGTATAATTCTGACCTCTCTAAACTGATCTGATGTAGGCCACAGGCTATTTTGCATGCTTTACTGTATTGTTCGCCGTGTTCGGTCTTAAAATTTTAATTAGTCTGAGTACGGAACGTGTAAACTTTGTCCTACATAGGCGCAAACCCGAGTAACACATGTTTTAAGTGCGTATTTAAATTGTTTTATGGCTAAACAGAAGGTTTTTGTACAATCGCTAGGGATAATATGTATAGGGGAAATGCGTGAAGGTTTAGCATAAATAAATTATTTAACAAGTAACTGTTGCTAGTGTTTCGCTCCTAGAGGGTATTGGTAGATTTTATTATAATAAATCTGTATTTTTTTTACTATCAATGATAATAAGAATCCTACTTATATTATATGCGAAAGTTTGTGACGATTTGTATTTATGTATGTTTTTTACTCTTTCACGCAAAAACTACTGAACGTATTTCGACAAAACTTTACAGTAATATAGGTATACATCAGAATAACACATGGGGTACATTTTATCCCGAAATTCCGGCGGGAACGGGTACAACGCGGGTAACACCGTGGGGCCGCGGCTAGTATTATATAATCCTGGTAATTTTTGACGGGAGATTTTTAGCATTTGGCATTGTGTTTGGTCATCTCACATCTCTAGCGAGTTAGTCGAGAGGGGTAAATGTAGCCAAAAGTCTACGGGAATATAATTACACCTCTCCAGATAATACAGACTAATGAAGACCCAGTATACATTGTTTTAAGAACCTCATTCCATGAAGACCATTAATAAGGACTACGATATATTACTGTCATTACACCACATTGTGTGCGTGTATTAATATAAAACGCTTGACGAGGCTACAGAGACTTGGGTAAGCTCGTGAGTTATTTACGTCTTGCAATGTTATTGTATGGAAGGAAGCTGAGTTAGTTAGGTAGGTATTAGGTACCTACATTACTTTTATAGTTGAGAGGGCTATTTTAGGTCATTAATATTAAGTGCCTTATTCAGAAATGCTTAATAACAGCATTTTAGCATGATTCCGTGCTTCGGAGGGCACGTTAAGCCGTCGGTCCCGGTTACTTTCTACGGATAGTAGTCGTCACATGAGCCATGTCAGAGGCCTTTGGCGGCTCAATAACTCTGACACCAGGATTGGTCAGGTTGGCCATCCACTCGATGAAGAAGAAGACAGCATTTTAGCTATTAAATGGTTTGTCCCTTTCCGACATACGTTATTTTCCTAAGAGCAAAAGAGACAAAACACTTTATAGCAGAATTTTAGTTAAAGAGAGTTTTTTAATAAGGCGGTAAGTTTTTTGCCGCACGCAATATGCAGTAGCCGCAGTGCTGCAGTGTAAAGAATACGGTTGTCGGCCGCATTTGGTGACAGAAGCTGTATCTTACCAAATGTTTTACAGTGGGTTAACTGTCTAGAAGCAAGTTAATGGTCGTTTACGTAAATTGAAATTAGTTCGTGAAGTATATTTTTTCATTCAATTACTTGATCGTATTGTTTATGAGAATTTACGCGGTTCCAAACAGTTAGTAGCCTAAAAGGGAGGACCGCAAATGAACTCTGAAACCTATTCAAAATATTTCGAATTAATTATATTTCGCAATTTCCGGCTTTGTTTCTTAAACTAAAAACAAAACGGGTTAATTTAAAATTGCATAAAACTGCACTAAATTAAATGCGAAATAAAAAAAATAAAAAACGAACGTCATTTGTTTTTAAATATATTTAAGTACTAAAAAGGTTTTATAGTTCTTGTGCATTCCGCCCTTAGTGTTTTAATTATTTTACTTCTAACTTAAAATATTATTCATTGTTAAAACACTCAATTAACAACTTTCCAACTATCATAACTTACTACGAACTCGGTTCCCGACCGTAAACTTTTACCCTTTTCACGGATTAATCCTTTAACTTTTCTAAACCTTTATTAAAATTTAAACAGCTATAAAACAGTAATTCTTGAAACCAATAAGCGGAAGCATAAACAACGTTAAAACATTAATAAACCACAATGGCACATTTGATCCCTGAAAGCGGAATAGGGGGTGAATTCTGAAGCAACCCAAAATTATATTTGCTTTACAGGTATTAATTAACCCCTAATTATTGTCGATTCCCTTGCGTGTCATGGATCGAGTGCAATAAAATAGAGGGTGGAATATTAACCCACTCAATCGTGTAGCGATATTGACAAGGATACGCAGGCAGAGTTTGTGTACCATAATTTTGGATGAATTATACCTACTGTTAATTCACTAATCCCCAATTATATATTCGCTTTCACACAACTAACGTTCAAGCACACATCAGGTCACAGATGCAAATGAAAATAAATACATCTCAACATGAAGAATGCTATGGCGTAACACAAGGCTGATGACGGGTTAGATGAGCGATTATATCCTATTCACTGTATTTCCGTCCTAAGGAGGGGCACGTTAAGCAGTCGGTCCCGGTTATTTCAATCGTCAGACCATGTCGGAGGCCTTTAGGTGGTCTAAAACTCGGACAACAGGGTTTGCCACGGACCTATTCAAAATGAATGACTGTATAGATTTTTCAGGATCTTGCAGTAGGTTCTCATCGCTAAGTCACAACACGCCACAAATGCCAGAAACTACATATTATTATTTATTGTTTCGGCTCTCTAGTGGAATCTTACGGGCTATTTTTTTAATTGGTTTGTAGTTTTTTTTTCATATATTCTTTGATTATTGTTTACATTGCGATATAAAAACTTTCTCATTATGGTACCAGTTTAATTTACAATATATTTTTGGGTGTTCCTTTGAGAAATCTGGATTGGTAGCCATCTCTGATTGGTAGTGTTTTATTTTCTTTTTAGATGTCCTTAGTGACAGAACCAAGCACTCAAGCTGTTATTTAAAGTATTAAACAAATGGCACTCTGCGGTTCCATTTGAGTCCATATCGTTTCTGAAGGAATTACACGACATATATTTCCCTTTGTGGTGCATGGATAAATAAATAAATAAAAAAAAAAAAAAAAAAAAAAAAAAAAAAAAAAAAAAAAAAAAAAAAAACGTGTCTGATACTCCCTATATATTAGAACTTCCGGCTTGGAGCTTGTAAACTGGTACCACTCTATGAAGTTAAGGTTCCATATGTATGAGGCAAAGGTTTCTTAATTCAGAAACTCAATTCAGTTCAGCGTATATGGTGCCGGCCTATTATTAGCTATCATATAAAACAACATTTTAAATACAGCCGCCACCAGAGCGTATCAAAACAAACATTTTGTAATCAGTTTAAATTTTGCAACACCGCGGTTCTCTCCCACTAAACGAATTCCATTACATATCTGCCATCTAAAAAGTGATTGACAAACGTTTTAAGCATATCGCGCCGACTGTGGTGTCAGACACAGTAAAATGTTCGATAAAAATTAATACTATGTTCGAGAATAGGGAGAAATCGTAAAAGCGCTACAGCGCTGTATTATCTGGCCCCATTAATCTGTGGTTAGGTGTTTGCGTGAGCTGGAGAAATAAACAACCCGGATCGCTTGTGACGATGGGACCTAACTTATGTATTGGATCAAAATTGGATTTCGAACATAAAACTTATTTAATGCCAACCTAACCAACCAAAGTAAAGAGACGTGCTGTGAGTATGATATTCCTGTTTGTACTTCAGTTTCAGTTTGAGGTGCGTTTACTAAGCTATGAACATACATATACTGGTTAGTTTAGTAACACCTCAGCCTTCTTTGAGCACGGTTCCTGTAAAGGGGCCGAAATGTCAGATAAAAATGTAACATACTCGTAAAAGCGAAGTGTATCCGTAAACGTAATTTCAATTATAAACAATAAACACGTGAATAAAGAGCATTCTTTTTCTATCAAAAGTCTTTGTCTCGACGACAATTAATGATCTATGTTAAGTTTCAAATTGACCCTTCATTTCGCTTCAACTCTGCCAGGCATCGTATACATCAATGAGTTGGCAAGCTGTGATTTGGCAAGTTCGATGGAACAGGAGCGTTTAACACGACAAACTATTCAGTCACTTTCTATTGAATTGACCAAGTTGCAGCTCGCTAACTCTTTCAAGCAAGCCTTGAGTCATACTTGTAACGAGTATATAGACACGAGTGTGCGTAACTATTAGTACCCATAGAATTACTTGTAATTCTATGTTAGTACCATTCATCGGCCAAGATCATTGTTTATATTCATTTGACATACCTCAATGCGAATATGTTTTCTACATTTACTCAAATAAATTATGCTGTAACAGCTACTACGCTAATTTTGTCAGGATTCAGACGTGGACTTTGATGGACACTAAGACAATGTGCACCTTCACAAGTATGACTCAAGTGCGCTCGTGATACAAAACTACTATACTTTACTTGTTTCTTAAATCTAGAAACTTATTTTTAGCCAAATTAACATATTGATGTAAGTAAAAGTGACACATTATAATTAAATAACCAAAAAATGAATTATATTTCCAAAATATTTTTTCGAAAATAGCGATGGACGGATGTGGTACACGGAAAGTTACTTCATTTACAACTTTTGGGTTCAATAAAAAAGTTAAGGGCCCTTTTTAAAAATTTGCTATTCACCAATTTTTGTATAATCTGGCAAATATTGGGCTTGTAAATATTTGAATACAATATGTGGAAAATGTAAAGTAGCCAGTGGTATAATGTTACGATCGTAAAAACAAAGTATTTTTTTCACCACGCTTGCCTAATGCGGGTTGGTGGTCTCAAACCCGAGCCATGTTTGAAAAGTAGGAAATATTTGTTACCGCTCGACTTGGGAATTTAACCCAGGACCTGCACACACCACTAGACCACCGAGGCGTTACACAATACAAACTTTAAAATATCCCAAAGTATAAAATACCTAGCTAACGTGCCATTACCCAAATACTTCGAAATTATAGTGAAACAAAGGAGTTATCGCCTGGAGTTAATTAAATTTCTTAAATATTGGACAACAAAGTTAATAACGTGGATGATTCTCGGGTAAAAGGCTACTGAGAAAACGTGGCGTGTTTTTATTTCCCATAAATTCTGTATTTATTCAGCTGGAGGTTGATTGTTCGGGCGTAATGGTGAGGTCTGAAGTGTACTTTTTATGTTTTTACTGAAACGGTATAGGAAATATTGCTTTCACATATTTCATGGTATTTACTTTATTTTCTATCAATGCATTTAATATAAAGGATGGATTTTAATAATATATAGATTATGAATAATAGATGGAAGGAAAAGTTTCCTGAGTTTAACTGCCGCACTCATTTGTCACAATATAAAACATTATTTGTTTCTTAAACATATTGAAATCTATATAAATAAAAATGAATTGCTGTTCGTTAATCTGCTTAAAACTCGAGAACGGCGGAACCGATTTGGCTAATTTTGGTCTTGAAATGTTTGTCATTTAAACGGTAAGCAGTGAGGCAAAAATGCGGACGAAACCGCAGGGCACAGCTAGTACTAAATAGATATAAGAGTTTTGTGCAATCCCCTCTTAATAATAAATACATTGTAAGTCGCAAAAGCAATAGAAAATAATAGAACCAATCGGTGTCAAATGTTTTTTTAGAAAGATTGTGTTGTAATCCTTAAGGTCAACCCAATTGATATTATTGGTTGTAAAACTGCAGAAAATAGGATAACCACCAATGGGGATAAAGAATACGGTTCCGTCACAAGTAAAACAAAACACAACATCCTCGAATTCAATCCACTCGAAGTAGTTTCATTTTAAAACCCTCTGTGCCTCCGTCTTGACAGTAAAATGCATTCCTTTCTTTTCCTTTGGGAACAGTGAGCTTGAATTTGTTTGCAGACAATCTAAAAGTGTTTGTTTATAGACCAAAGCAAGTGATGCAAGAAAGATTCTATGTTATTTTAGTTTGCGTTGGTAGAATAATGTTGTTATATTATACTAAAACGTTAAATGTTGTTATTTTATACTTACTCTAGAAGCTATTTTAGTAAAAACGTTTTAAGACGTCGTTCTACGTGCAATGGAGAGCCAGAGACAGTGCAATTTGACAGCTCGTTGTATTAAAAAAGACGTTGAAGAAAAAGAAGCACATATCGGGGTTTTTATTGCCTATTGCGTGGCATTGTATCTTTTTAAGACATGGTTGCACAGAAACAATTTAGAAGCGTCCAAACTCGGTCAACTTTTGATCACGGTACGCCCCTAGTCGTCCGAGGGAACGGACGTACATTTGTTTGTCATACAAAACGCACAAAGGACAAGTAAAAATGCTTAAATTGATTGAAAGTGGCTAGTCCTAAACTATCGCACTAGGGACGTCCATTAAATTGACACTTTACAAAATGACGTTACTTTTCATGCATTACATGACAAAATCACTCATTAAATCTCTACTGAAGAAGCATTTGACGACTCTGAGTAATTATTGATCTCTATCCCATTAGCAAAGATAAACTTGTAAGAACCCTTTTAAAATAACAGGTTATTTGCAGAAATAGATACCGGCTCTTCTAATTACATTTCAGCTTCACTTCAGTACAGTAACAAGGATTCTTATTAAAAGACACTATATTTATAATAAGATTACGGCTATGTTAGTTCCCAGTACCGATATCGAAGCACTCATAGATATTTTTACGTTACGTGTGTATGGTACAAGTTTAAAAAATACTAGCGAAGCTGCTTCAAAAAACTGTAACTAATGTAAACATCGACGGGGTTAATTTTTATACAATATTTATTATGAGAAACTTTACGTATATTTTGACTGGTAAGTGCAACACTCGTTTTTTTTAAATATTGAGTAATAGTCCATCTCAAATGTTGAATTCTAAGGTGGACTGGTGTACTTGAAGTTTTTTTTGTTTGTAAAATACATTTTAATAATACCGCTTGTGGAGACCATATTCACAAGTAAACATAAGTACTCGTACTAGCCTAATACTAATATTGCACTGCAGGCAAGAACCTCTAAGAACACTGAATCTATACAGGACAGAATGGCATTAAATAAGCAATAATTAAATATGTTAGACGCGCGTATTGACGCCTTCAATCCAATTAATGAATACTTGATGTATTATGCCTTGTACAATGATGCTTGGATATACATACATAGATATCCTATCTATGCTAATATAATAAAACTGAAGAGCTTTTTTGTTATTTGGACGTGCTAGTCTCAGAAACTACCAGTCTCATTTGAATATTTTTTTTCCTGGCAGATAGGTTTATTAAACGGAAAGGTTATAGGCTATTTTTCATCCCAAAGTTCCCACGGGATTGAAAAAACGTGAGTAAAACTGCGGGGCATCTCTAGTAAGGTAATAAAACCCGCTTATCGCCTGCACTGTTGCGAAACATATCCCCAAGCGCTAGCTAAACTAATTAAAACACCGGAGCAGTAATTTGTCAAAGCGAAGAGTTATTTTTGCTGTCAGCTCCCAGGATAGTGTGAAAACTTATGTTAAGCTTCAGGAGTGTTGTGTAAGGTTGACAAATTGTTCCAATTTTGTTTAGGACGGCCCTTTTATAATCAGGTTCCGATGGAAAGTGAAAGGTTTAGAAAACATAACTTGAAGTGGGTTAATAAAAGTATTGGCCAGTAAAATATACTGCTGGGACCTCTCATCTCACCAAGGACATCAATACGTTGAGAAGAATTAGGTATAATCATCACACTTGCCTATTGCGAGTTGGTGATCTCAAATCCGAGTCATGTTTTAAAAGTAGTAAACATGAAAAGAAACTCATAGGTGACTCACACCCGGCGTCGCCTGCATCCGGCTGATTTGAAAAAAGGGCAATTTGACGAAATATTTTTTGAGATGGAGCACGAAACATTCATCAATCATTCGCATTTACTACGAGTATGTTAGTACATCACCTATCTTTTTCCTTCACTGTACATGTTCTGTGAGGAAGGTCGTTGCCCTGTACTTTCATCTAAACCAACTCTACTAAGTTTTACTAACGAATAGTTCCAGATTCAAATCTACATGCAACTTGTACTTGAGTTGGCTCGAACTATCGCTACGATTTGGCATCGGCTGTTTGTTATCGAGATGTAACAATCGCAGACTATTGCGAAGTCCTTATGCGGTTGTAAAACTTTGACACCGAACCAACGTAACGTAACGTAACGATACCAACTTAACTGCAAAGTTATAATTGAATAGCATTCTTAACAGCCATCTAGACAAGTGGCTATCGTTTGCGTTAATCATATTTCGTTTGTATAACGAATGTCACGCGATAGTAACGTGATTATGATATTATTATACAGTTTCGGTTTGATAGTACATGACCAAAAATAATGTGAGACCATTTGCATTTGCATTTGCGGAGACTAAGGGCGGATGGCACAAGAACACAAACCTAAGTACTTCAATAAAATCTGCTCGAATAAAATTGTACTTTATCGTGCACGAAATAGAACACAATTCAAAACGGACGTTTGTTGTTTTTGAAATATATTTAGTCGCTAAATAGATTTAAGAGATCTAATGCAATCCACTGTAAAGGTTTACATTTGATCTATAGCTATCAAATCCTATGCATTACACAAAGTAATTTCTGACGACTCTTCTAGTTAAAACTTATTTCAATGTTAAAGTATTTAGTTAATGGTTAAAGGAAGTCATCTTTTAGGCTTGGTTGCACCATCTTACTTTAACAATAACAAACATCGAAACTTCAGTTAAAGTATCGGTTAGGCCTAAAATTAGTTGCACCATTTGACAAATAGTTAAATGACGTCATAACTTTAACTGTAACTGTAACCGCTCACTTTTCGCTGGTTAGTGCTATTGTTATCGTCAAATTATCCGTCAAATTGTCAAACGCGTTGAATATAACCTACAGACATCATGTCCTTGCTCCAAGAGATACATTTTTTTATTTTCTCCAGCTCACCAGAATCCGAAAGAGTATAAATTAGAAAATTAGGAATATTTCTAAGCTTCCTTGAAAAATTTCTTTGTTTTTTGTTTGTATGTAACAGACACCGAACTGACATCAACATCGAAATGAAGTGACAAGTGACACTAATGACAGCGCTAGAAACGAGTTTTTACGGTTTTATTTAGTATTGTCATATTTAAAAATGTTACCCGCATCGAATTTGGGTTAAATCACGCCTCATTTGACTTGTAACACTATTAACTTTAACAAAGCTAATGAATTCGCTGGTGCAACACATTTTGCTCTAACCGTTTAAGTCAGCGTTACTGCTAGTGTTAAATTTGACACAAACCTTTACTTTAACTTCTTCTATGGTGCAACTCAGCCTTAGTCAATATTTTTCCATGCTTTTAGGGAATGTTGGATACATTCCAGTATACCCAAAAACATTCTTAAGACTTAACTAACCTAAAACAACTATAACTCACCTCGAACTAAGGACAGAATACCCAGCGGCATGACCAGCACAGCGACCAACAAATCAGTTATCGCCAGCGACATCAAAAAGTAGTTAGTCACATTTTGCAGTCTTCTCTCCAAGTATATCGCTAGGCATACCAACACGTTACCAGCGGCTGTACACAGGACCAATAGCAAAGCAACTAAAGCCCACCAGTTATTCACATTATCATCATGGCCAATCGTTCCGTTAACAAAATTACTTGCGTTACCATCATAGGTATAATTGACAAAGACTTCCCAATCGGTAAATGGCTCTGGATCGTCAATGAGAAATGTTGTAGGTTGATAAAAGAGTTCTAGTTCATGCATTGTTAGGCGTTATTATCATTTTTGTGTTGCTTCTTCATCTTATTTCGTAAATGTGGCAGGCTTGGCTTTGGGCGTCCATTTTGTTCAGATTCTTTGTGTTGGCATCTGTAACAAAGTATGGTAGTGTTAAATGTTGGATCAAAAGTAGCTTAACGGATTTTGTACCCTTCAGGGTTTTACTTATTAGAACACCATGGTTGCACCACCAGGCGGGATGTAACGGAATCGCTTGCAAGCAGCAAATTGGTTATGCTACAAATCTGATGCAAGTCACTTTTTAAAACCCTCTTCAGTTATCCAGACCATAAAAAAGTTGTATTAAAACAGTTTTGTAGCGCTCGTGGTGTAGTTAGACTAAGCGATGCTATTGCTAGCTCATTGCGATAGTTAAGCAACGTGTAGCTCGACCCCCGTCACTACTGCCCCTAAGATGGGTGGCCGATAATGACGTGTGTTTCTGAGCGCTACCGTGCTATTAACTCCGAAACCAGGTCAGTCTCTAACCTACAATTTTTTTTTTTATTAACAGTGAGTGAGTATTAGCCTGTAATGTCCCACTGTTGGGCAAAGGCCTCTCGTCTCACTGAAGATATCAGTACAGTGAGGAGGTTTCAGGCGTAATCACCACGCTTGCCTAATGCGGGTTGGTGATCTCAAACCCGGGCCATGTTTGAAAAGTAGGAAACATGTTTTCGCTCGACCTGGGAATTGAACCCGGGACCTCAGTCTTGGCAGGCGAGTGCACATACCACTAGACCACTGAGGCGTCGAATAATTAATGTAAATTTAACCGATAATGAAATCTTAAATCTAATACTCCAATGCAATTAACAAAGCTGTATTTTATTTGTAACCATGTACAATCAATGAAACTTAACCCAATTAAAATATAATGATTCGATTGTTTGATTCAATTAACAATCTAGTTTGAATTTCTGAGAAATCATTGTTTAATCAAGAATTGTAATGTCCAATGGCCACTCCATTTTCTTCATAGAAGGTTAATTATGGAAAAAAGGCTGTGTTTAACTTTAGAACAAGACCTACGGTAAAAATAAAAAAATATTTATTCGTTCGTACACATGAAAATAATCCTACTATTATTATAAATGCGAAAGTTTGTGAGGATGGATGTATGGATGTATGTTTGTTGATCTTTCACGTAAAAACTATTGGAGGGATTTAGATGAAACGTTACAGTAATATATCAGAATAACACAAGAGATACATTTTATCTCGAAATTCCTGCACGACCAGATACAACGCCTAGTAAATAATAATAATACATGTAACAAATAAAGTTAAATTACAAAATAAATATAATTTACGACCACACTTTTTATATTTTTAATTTATTAACCTATCGTGCCCTACACTCATAGTTCTGGACAAAAATGTTCCCTGTCAGACAGCCGACAGCCATCTATGCCCAAAGGCCACGGTGACCAGGTAAGATCAAAACTATCAGACATTTCTAAAACCTTCTAGACTTGAATTATACTAAACAGTACTGCGCAAGAAACGCACGGACTGGTTGCGGGTCGCATGACGTTGTATTCCTTGTATTCGTACGGAAGGTGTCACACTCACCACAGGTGTCTTGCGTTTAAGCAAAAACAATCTGTATGGATAATATACTTGTCGGGTAACCTCGATAATCATCCCACTTCTGATATCGGCCGAACAGCGATATTTACCCCACTTCTGATATTGGGGACATGTCACATCAGGATAAGCACGAGCATTATACTGTCAATCCAACATCTTAGGATTTCTAGGTCTTGATCTTGAAATAATAACTCACAGGACTTCATTACAACGACATTGCTTGTATTTTACACACGATCATCATGGATTACACATTACAGTTAGGATACGTCTAGATTCAATTAATTGATGGAACCTAAACGACCTCCCTACTCCCCATAGTCGTCCTGTCCACGCCATAGAATCTTTTCCTAATCCTATACTCGATTCGCAATACGATCGTGATGTCGTCAACCCATCCTTCCTCCAATCTACGTTCCAATGTAATCGCCATCCAACCATCTCCATTCGTCCCATAACGTCTAATGTCCGCCATCTTTACTTATCCTAGACTCACTCACTCACTCTCTGCCACAGACTACCAAACCAGCTCACATCCCTCTATCGAACAACTGTCATCTGTCATAGTGCGTAACACCACAGACTTAACATAGTCTATTCTCATACCACAGACTACACCACGAAGGTAGAACTCACGTCACGGAATAACAACACTACCGATTCCATCAGTCAACTGAATTTACAAACTACTCTTTAACTTCTATAGCTTGATTATACGTCCATCTCCGACATACTTATAATCATCATCTGCCTGCTTGATTAATTTAAATATAAGGAATACTTGAAAACATTTTATGACTTTTTATATTTATTGATAGAGATTGTTCAACACCCCTTAATTTTTCAAGTCCAGAAGACAAAAACTTCGTCCAGTAATCGTCCTGAGATTTACCGCTTGTCATTACTTTTGCCTTCACTGGTTTTAGCCGAGCCCTCAGAATTTTACCTCGAGAAACATTTCAAGTGTAATTTTCAGCTTTCTTTTATCGCTCTGTGTGTCACGATAACTGTACATAATAAATTATTTTTGAGACTGTAGAGATTTTTTAGGAAAAACACAGTATTCTTTTGTCATGTGCTGTGTTGTTTTTGTAGATAAGTTTTCCCTGCAGTTGAGTAGTAGCACTCGTCGCGTAGTTTGATTGATGTTGTCTTCACGATTGATAAGTAACATACAGTAACAGTTAGGCCACTGCTTGGATCGGCAGCCAATAGTAGCATTTCTGTCAAAGCGTTATGGTGCTTGGCTAGACATGTTTAATTATTAATACCGGTTAGTTAGACCAAGTCGGAGGTCGAAAAACTCCAAAATTCAAATAAAAAAAGAATAAAATATATAACTTTTAATAGCGTAAGTTTTAAACAATAAATAGAAGTAAAATAAAATACGTTTTCCACAAATGTGTTGTGCTCCTAAAACAAGTAATTTAAACTGGTAATATATCTGTAGTCTACAAGCTGTTGCCAAAAGGTTACTGCCAGGACAAAATTGATGTACTAGGTACAGGCGATATTAATTTCATGACTATTTTAATATCAACACGGCGTTGAAGTAAAACAGTTTCTCTTATAGATCTTATCACCACCAGTAACTTGTCATCAATTTTAAACGATACAAATTGTATGATAAGAGGTCAATAATGTAAAAGTCATGAACACTTAATACCACATAATTTGAGAACATTAGTGGCCTCGACTGGAAACATCGATAAAATCAATCTAGTAAGTGACTTGTCAAATTAACACAAATAATAGGTGGTTTTTGAAAAATATCTACCCAACTCCGACAGAAATATTTACCCGTTTTGCTTGTAAGTATTTATGTCATATTTTTATTTACAATTTATCTACCAAACAGAAGGGAGGATTTCTATAATAAACATATTGTTAGATTTACCTTGTCAGCTCGAGTGTTTTTAACTAAGCGTTTAAAAAATAAATATGGCGGCTGATTTCAATCTTTCCAGATGACATTTAACATTATGGCGGCGGTTTTTTTTAAGGATTTATAATCTGTCACCTGTTTCGATAAAATAATGTGACCACTGAACGCTGAAATCGTACACTTCCATATGATTATTTTCTTCTTTCGATATAATCTGCTAAAATGTGTAGTCTAGAAGATCCCCAGAACGCTTAGGTAAATCAGGTTTCCCTTTGTATTTAGATTCAGTTGTGAAATTGTAAATCAAATACAGTTGACGGACGCACCAAAGGCGCACAACAAAGTTCAGATATTCCCGACGTAAATATCAAGGAACGTGCAGTTTCAAATCCAACCAGATGCTCCGATTTGAATATCCTAGTATACTGCTTCAAGCACTCGAGACTGTCATGTTGGAATGAACTATATCGCTTCATGCCAACGGTTTCCAACAGAATTGAATGTGCTCAAATGTTACGACTTTAAACTTTACTATGATTGGAATTTTTGTATGTTGACGGAAAGTTTTAAAGAAAATGGATTATAGATAAGCAGTTCTCATATTGATGTGAAGTTTTTGGTAAGAAGTATGCAGCTAAGTACTCTTTCTTCTACGGTTGTTATGTTACGTTTGGTTTCTACGTATAAGTGGCAACGTGGAAAGTCACCAATACCACGTTTTTAAAAAACTACCAGCGCCCCGCGGATTTTTCCGCGTTGTGGCCGTTCTTATAAAAATTTCGGGATGAAAATACTCTATAATTTTCTCGTTGAATATAGCTATCAATTACAAAAAGAATTATTCAAATAGTATTATCAGTTTCTGAGGTTAGCCCGTTCAAACAAAAAATCAAACTCTGCAGCGTTATAAACCAGTATAGATATAGATATCAACCAGTAGGTAGGTACTAATACGAAAACGTAATCCAAAAAGTTTCGATACCACAACATTTTCGACTTCAAGTATTTTCTCAGCTAACATAACCGACCTGTGGTTACAGCTAACACTTCGTTATGCATGAGATTCGCATTGGAAAACTATTTTAATAATATCTACAGAATCTTATATGAAATTTGAAATTTGTATCAATATTTGGTAAGTCTACGAAGTGAGAGCTTGAGTTGAAACAAGATTACTATGAGAGGAATTTTGTTGATAAAGCTATGCAAGGTAAGTTTAAAACGACGTCAGAATTTGACAAGAACATTTTCAAAATTTATCAGAATTATGAGCTTCTTTGTAGTGTCTTAAATGAACATTTCTAGAACTAGAAGTGTAATAGCAGGCTTCATTATACGTCCGACAATCTCGAATCATTATGAATTGAATTTAAACAACAAGAAGTTGACAAGTGTGAACAAAAACACTTGTCAACTTCTTGTCATTCAACCCACCACTGAATTATTGCACTGTGTTACATTTTTTCTTATTTTGATGTAATATAAAAACCTTACATTGTAGTAGGTCCCAGTGACGCTAGAGGCAACACGATAAGCACGTAAAGTTTCTTAGGTATTAAAAAATGTTATTTATATGACAAATGTTTTGGAATTACTGCCGCACCCAGACGTCCTTTAAATTGACACTTAACTTATTAATAATTTTCATATATTACATGGCAAAATCATTAATGAAATCTCTACTTAGGAAGCATTTGAGGTTTCTGAGTACGGGCGATAGAGTAACATTACAAGCAGTAAGTAAAAAGAGTCATACACGTTTTGCATTGATTATATTTAGAACTAGCAGCGCCCCGCGGTGTTACCCGCGTTGTACCCGTTTCCGTGGGAATTTCGGGATGAAAAATAGCCTATAACCTTCCCGTTGAATGTGGCTATCCATTACAAAAAGAATTATTCGAATCGGATTGGTAGTTTCTAAGGTTTGCGCTTACCAACACATTGAGCGATTCATTTTTATATTATAGATTCTTTGGATCGCTTATAAACTCGCTTACAATACGAGTATTTTTTAAAATACGTCCAATTTTTACTTAAACTAAAACAACAAATCTTTCTCAATATATTTTCTGTAAAATCTTAACTTGCTTACAGTTAACAACTTTCTTACCGAGAGTTTAACGTGAGACTTGCTACCTAACTCAATTACTGACGTAACACACCGCTGCACAATTCGATAACATACTACACACATACTAAGGGAACTTACTATCTAATAATATGGTAGTGAAAGTATGAAGATGGATTTACATCAGGATAGGTGTAGATATAGATATTCAACCGATTGGTTGTCACTCTTAGAGCCTGTTGCGTCAGCTTACGTTTACGCACCAGTAAACGTTAAGTTAAAATGACAGTATCAACAGACGTAAGAAAATAAGAAATCGTACTTTATAAACTCACACGATTTGCACTCATTATACTGAATGAAACGGGTCTGTATCGCGTTAGATAATTTAACGTATTTAACAAAAAAATACGAGCGAATTACACCCCTCGTGGTCACGGGATAACTGTATATATATAACGCGATACAGACCCGTTTCATTTAGTATAATAAGAAATCGTGTCTTTCTACTGGTCGCCCGAAATAGCTTTCACAGACAATAATTCAAGATATGAAACAATGTTTTGTATTAAACAGACATTTAACAGCGTTAAAAATCGCGAACTTTTAACGAATGTATGTTATACAATAACTGTTTGGAACAACCTACCCCTAAGGGTTTCTACAAGAGCTGTGCTATAGACATGGCTTATGATTGGTGGATACTTATTTAATATGTTATTTTTCTATCCTACTTTTTGTTAGAGTTGACGAAGGTAGTAATCATAGTTTGAAAAGTTGATGGGCACTTACTGCGGCTAAGCAACGTAGCATATCATATTATCATAACAGTTCTGGTGGAAAAACATACATATTTTCATATTTATTTTGCGAAGAAAGGTACAATTTTCTCTTTATCCTGCCTTATATGTGAGGCGTGCAAATATTAAGATAGGTACTTAAATGCAATTAAAATTATACAACATTGCAACAAAACTCTTAAATTGTGAAAATGACAAAAAACACTAAAATATTGACTTATATTGATGATAGTTCAACCCGAGAATTTTGAACCCAGGATTGACAAGCGATTAACATATTGAATCTTATACACCAAAACTCTTACTAGAAGGCGGAGTCACAGGGCGATGATAGTATGTAAATGTATTAAAAGCATGTTACGTTAAGCTTTGTGAAGCATAAACTTGTTACCGTCAGATCTTAAGGCGTTGTTAACTCGCAACAAGTTAGGTAACGATGCAGCTTACCTATCTAAATCTAGTGTTAATGTTTCCGAGGTCAAGGGGTTAAGAACTTTGTTACACTTTTATGTTAGATCTTGCATTATACTTGCAATGGTGGTATTATCAACGAAAATGTAATTTTAATAGCACCACCCCGCGGTTTTGCCCACGTTCTGCGTTCCCTTGGGAATTTCGGGATGAAAAATAGCCTATAAGTAACCGTTGAATGTGGCTACCCATTACAAGAACTATTTGTTGAATCGGTTAGGTAATTTCTGAAATTTACGCGTTCGAATATACAAAAAAAACACACACTATTCAGATGAGTATAGATACCTATGTTTTATATTATACTTGCCAAAGTCTTGTACGAGAATTATCAAAGTTAATACGATGTCAGTAGCATTTTATTTTCTTTACATTCCTAATGAATAAATAGATAATTAATTAAAAAATATCAAAATAATATTGCATACATTCAGTGTCGAGACATAATTGGGCTTTTGAAAAAAATTTTTTTTGTGATAAATGGAAAGATTATAATATATTAGTTTTATAACAAAACTATTTTTTTTTTTTTCGCAATAATTCAAAAGTTATTTCAAAATAAAAATTAATTTTTGAATCCAGTACCGAAAACACTCGGACAACTCCCGAACAAACCCGACCGCGTGTGACGTCATAATGTATAGCCCCATTCGGTTACACGTGTAATAGCCGTAAACGCTGTACGTACTTATGGTTAAATAGCTATACATTATCACGTCACAACCACGGTGACCAATTATGGCGCGTTTATAGTCACGTGATTTTTATTCAATTTTTAATTGTTTATAATTAATTGAAAAAATATTTTTTTTAAGTTTTTTGCATTAAATATCAATATTATTAATAATAAAGTTTTAAAATACATAAAAAAAATCTTTTTTTTTTTCAAAAGCCCAATTAAATCAATTTCGCCCAAATGTTCGTAAACTCTGAATAAATAATGATTTAATTAACATGGAAACATTTGAGAAGCGCAGTTTATTGGCATGAGCTGCCACTGTGTACATTTTGAAGCGAAGTTCTTTTATTTTGAATGCAAATTGTACAGTTCAAGCGATTGAAAGGTCAATGAACCATGTGAACTTTATAATCCATCGATGTTTGATGTTATTTTCATAAGGAAAACTGATTTTAAACAAATCATATAATTGAAATTAGTGAGCAATAATAGTGCAATAGTGTGATTAAAAGGAAGGAAGTATTCAATAAATGCCCTTTCTTATTCTATGTAGGTATCGAAGTAGTCTTCGACATCAGTTCTTATTATTTCGCGTAGGTTAGCAACCAACCCTAGTTCTTGATTCTATAATATCACACTGCTGGCCTCTCACTCTGGCAAAGGCCTCTCATCTCACTTATATGAGGTACTAGCAGCGCCCTGCGGTTTCACCCGCGTTGTACCCGTTCCCGCAGGAATTTCGCAAGAAAAAGTAGCCTATGTCCTTTCTCAGGCTCTGGACTATCTGTGTACAAAATTTTATTCAAATCGGTTCCGTAGTTTTGGCGTGAAAGCGTAACAGACAGACAGATAGACAGAGTTACTTTCGCATTTATAATATTAAGTTAGGAAGTTAGGATTAGGATTAGGATGAGATACGAGATAAAATCACTCAACAACTAGGAACCATTTTTATTTAAAGTCAGTTAAAATATGGATGTTTCTCGAATGTTATCCACAAAGACCTTAGAACGGAAGTGTTCTTAAGAGCTGGGATGCGAAGGTACTGTATTCAAATGAATCTTAAACCCGCAACGGATATTAAACGGATGAACCATAGTAGATTTTTAATATTTATAAGCAATGAATGATTTTAAAATGTTCCTTTAGCTAAAAGAAAGTACCAATCTATACTAATATTATAAAGCTGCAGAGTTTGTTTGTTTGTTGGAACGCGCTAATCTCAGGAACTACTGGCCCGATATGACAAATTCCTTCAGTGTTGGATAGTCCACTTATCGAGGAAGGCTACAGGCTATTTTTCATCTCGAAATTCCTACGAAAACGGGTGCAACGCGGGTAAACCCGCGGGGCGATGCTAGTTAACAATATCATACAAGTGTATCGAAGGTAACAGGGAACACTGATTTTTTGAAAAAAGAACACAAAATGACTGTCCAACTGCCGCACTTAGAGATGTCTATTATATCGACACTGAACTAATAGACGTGTAATCTTTCATACATTACAAGTCAAAATTTCTCATGAAATCCTACCAAGGAAGCGTTTCATGTCTCTGAGTACAGGCGTAAGTCTTTATCTGTTTTTGAGGAAAGAGCTCACGGTCAATATTCGTTTAAAATGTATCTCGCTATTACCATTGTTGTACCGCACCACCGATAGTAGAACGTGATATTACTATCAATAGTGTAGTTTAATGCAACAAAAACGTACCACTACACCACGTCGGAGGCCTTGAAGCGGTCTAAAAACTCCAACAAGCCCCTAGAAATTACTTCTAAATCTAAGCTCTGTAACTTACAAAGAAAAGTATTTAAAAATATACCTAGTTCAAAAAACGTTACAGGCATTCTAAAGGTAAAGTCCACTATCTAATCACTCGTTACAATTTACCTTGACAATGCTTTCGTTTGAATGATTCTTTTATTTTGGAGTAATCTTCACGGGTGACCAGGTCTCAATAGTTGTTCATTCGGATCCCTTCCCTAGTGATCACAGACCTTTGAAGGCATGCGGGCACCTAATTTAAGAGCTAAATATCCGACAATTAGGATAAATGTATTTACTTTAAGTTCCTTTTGGGATTGTTTGAAAAGCTCTGGATTTTTAGGTAAAGCTTTAAATAAAATCGATGTTCAAAGTGGAAGTAATTAACTAAATGATGAAATTTTATATCACCATGACAAAAAATAATGATAAACGTTAAGCCAACGTTAGTAACTCTAAATGCAAAATGTAAGTAGTAAGATAAATGCAGTAGTAACTTGAAATATCAATTTAATTGACAATTAATATCTGAGCGCTGCCGTGATACGGTGGGCACGTAAAGTGTCAGTCCCCGACAGAGATAGACACAGTATTGTTTTAAACACAATTTTGTCACAATGAAACTGTTAGTATATTTAGAAATAAATGGGTACAACATGGTAGGGGATACGAGTTATTAGCAGGGCAGTGAATTTTTAGCAACTACATTCGGAAACATATTCTTTCAGCAACTACATTCGGAAACATATTCTTTCAGCAACTACATTCGGAAACATATTCTTTCAGCAACTATATTCGGAAACATATTCTTTCAGCAACTACATTCGGAAACATATTCTTTCAGCAACTATATTCGGAAACATATTCTTTCAGCAACTACATTCGGAAACATATTCTTTCAGCAACTACATTCGGAAACATATTCTTTCAGCAACTATATTCGGAAACATATTCTTTCAGCAACTATATTCGGAAACATATTCTTTCAGCAACTACATTCGGAAACATATTCTTTCAGCAACTACATTCGGAGACATATTCTTTCAGCAACTACATTCGGAAACATATTCTTTCAGCAACTACATTCGGAAACATATTCTTTCAGCAACTATAATCGGAAACATATTCTTTCAGCTACTACATTCGGAAACATATTCTTTTAGCAACTACATTCGGAAACATATTCTTTCAGCAACTACATTCGGAAACATATTCTTTCAGCAACTACATTCGGAAACATATTCAACGTGTATAAGTTATTTTTAAGCAATATTTGAATCATATTTGAAATTCGAATTCGAATGTCTTATTAATTCAACGGAACGTTACAAATCTTTTGTATGCCAAATGTTTACATTACAGGAGTTTTCAGTGAGAATTCTCGAAACCCTTTCATTTAACGACGCCAAAATCAAGGAACTTTATTCAGATAACGTAACAATGGAGCAATCCCTTCGTAACGGTATTTTTTTAACTATAATACCTTAAATAATTTATTTTATAGGCAAAAGAAAATCTTAGAACTTCTGAAATGTATTGTGAAATGAAAGAGGGTTTAAAATAATTTAAATAGCTTATACCCGTTCCTGTGGGAATTTCAGGATACAAAGTAGCAGGATATAATCTTGACCCGTTAACTATGTCTATCTATTGCAAAATGATTCAAATCGGATAGTTTCTGATGATCAAGTATGAAATTAGACATCGGTCAAACGAAACATCGGCGAAACAATTCATCGGTCATTTACATCTTCGGTGATTGGTGTTCTGTAAAATGAGTTTTAGTCAAAAGTGTATCTGTAAAAATGGGAAAAAAAATGGCCGTAGGAACAATTCGAAAAATACTTTTCCATCGTTATTTTCACATGCTACTATTTATAGTCCATTGAAAAATGTTTTTATATCAGTTACATTCCAAAGTCCGGTTTCATAAACTATTTGTGTAGCCACTGAATTGATATGGACAATATTTCAGTTCTGAAAACGGTAGACTAGGTCACAGTTCAAATATGAATGAAAATATTTTGACGATGTGTCACAACTGGCTATTTTAGTAAGTTATGAACTTGGGTAGGTATTCTGAGTTGTGGAAACGAATGGCTTGAACTGTATTGTCTTGTTTTCATATTACGTTTTACACAACTGCAGCAAAGTTCTGAGCAACTCAAATTGAGGGTTTTTAAAATAAAACATAAATACCTACGGGCTTATTGAAAAACCGCCTCCTTTTTTGAAGTCAGTTAAAAATCAAATCAGAGACAATGTATTCAATTTTTGATCTTGCATTTTCTTCAAATACATTTCACTCCTCTACTGAATATTTTTCAAATAGAAGAAAATAAAAGGATTAGCCTCTCCCACTGCTGGTCAAAGATCTTTCATCTCACCGAAGATATCAGTACAGTGAGGAGGATTAGGCATAATCACCGCGTTTACTTCTACAGGTTGGTGATCCTCAAACCCGAGCCATGTTTGAAAAGTAGAAAACATGTCTTCGTTCGCCTCGGGAATTGAACCCAAGACCCCAATTTTGACAGGAGAGTGCTACCACTAGACCACCGAGGCGTTCATTTAGAAGTTTTATGATTATTCTGTTGATTATTTGTATTCGTATGAAAGGTGTCACATGTGTGTCTTGCGCTTATCTACGTAATACGCGTACAATTTAATCCTTCTAACACACCTGAATTATCCCAGATGAGGCTTTTAGAACAAATATTATTATAAATTATGCCATAATTCACGTTTGCAAGCCAGCTCCGAGTAAGGAGGCCATAAAATGAAATAAAGCAATATAGAATTTAAAGGTTTGGCCCGTAAAATTATTATTAAAGGAAACGTTTGTAATAAAACTCATCGCGAAATTTTTACAGGAGAATCTTTTTCGATTGAGTGTGACTTTTTCATTTCCTTAGTATTAATTCTATGAGTTGGAATAGAATTGTGTTTTCGCATGTATTTTCGGAGGTGTATTTAAAGAAAATGTGATAAATATTAAGCTTAGTCTCAATGAAATTGATTGAGCTTACAAGTTGCGAGCTGGTGACATATTGTTTGACATGTAAAGCTTTCTTCTGATCCTACTAAAGTTATAAATGCGAAAGTTTGTGAGGATGTATGTTCTCTTTCACGAAAAAACTACTTAACGGATTTGGATTAAACTTTAAAGTAATATACTAAATGAAACGGGTCTGTATCGCGTTAGATAATTTAACGCGATACAGACCTGTTTCATTTAGTATAATGAGTGCAAATCGTGTGAGTTTAAAAAGTATGTTTAAAGTCATATAGTTTATACATCAGAATAACACATGGGATACATTTTATCCCGAAATTCCCGCGGGAACAACAACGAGGGTAACACCACGGGGCGCGGCTAGTAGCTCATAAGGCTCAAAAAAGGGCTCAAAGACAGTTTGTTAAATTGTCACACATCTTGTCAATGGCGCTTTAGGGTGTTTTCCATGCGTATTAATATCCTACGTTTGTCATCTAGCAATTATAATATAAATCGTAACTTAGCAATGTAGCATGCAATATCACTACATAGTATAAAACAAAGTCGCTACTTTTGTCTGTTTGTTTGTCTGTATGCTTAAATCTTTAAAATTACGCAACGGATTTTGATGCGGTTTTTTGTAATAGGTAGAGTGATTCAAGAGGAAGGTTTACATGTATAAAAATTCCCGAAATTCCCACGGGAACGGGTACAACGCGGGTAAAACCGCGGGGCGCTGCTAGTACTATATTTAACGATAAAAGTCCGAAATTACAGTAATCATTACAGTTTATTTAATTTGATTGAAATTGTATTGGGATGACATGGGTAAAACCGCGGGGCGCTGCTAGTCATATAATATAATAGAGTTAGTGTAAAGACTCCCTTCAGGTAGTTGGAAGTTATCCCTACTTAGCATAAACTGCAGGTGATTACAACTAATCCTCATTGTCCTCCTGATATCTTCACGGAGATCATGCAGTAGGTATGCGGGCCTACCTAAGCTCTGAGCCTAATATACTATTATACAATAATATATAACGGTATTATGCAGACTAATATACATAACTCCTCGCAGTTATACCCATTTTTGTGCTCAATCCCGTGGGAATTTCTGAGATGAAAAATAGTCTGTAACCTTTCCGTTGAATGTGGCTATCCATTACAAAAAAAATATTCAAATCAGACTGGTAGTTTTTCAGGTTAACGCGGTCAAACAAATAAAAAAGAAATTAGCAAACCCTTCAGCTTTATTATCTGCTTCTTCGATATATAAAAATTACGTGTCACGTTGTTTGTCCGCGATGAACTCCTAACTACTGAACCGATTTTAAATTTGTTTTGCACACCGTGTGCAATTTGATCCAACTTGAAAGATAGGATAGCTTACATCTCAATTTATAGTGATTAGGGTGGTCTACCCCGTAATTTTATAAATAGCAAAACAACGTTTGCTGGGTCAACTAGTATTAGTTTAGATATCGATAAGTATAGATACAACGAAGATATAATGTAGATAGAACAACATGTTGCTAAGTGTATATCAAGAATGGGATTATGACTTTTCGACTTTATTATTTTGTCAAAAATGTATGGAGGATGAAAGTTTCGTTCATGGTTAGTGCTACTTATCCATATGTTTTTTACTATTATTCAAAAGTATATATACCTACTTGAGTTCTGTTTATGTAATGACCGCATTCTCAATAAAAGCTCAGTAACTAAAACATCGTCTCAAGGTTTTGTCTTAAGCGTATTAAGAACATTTTAGCTATAAAATGGTTTGTCACTTTCTGACATACGTAATTTCCCGAAGAGCAAAAGAGACAAAAACAGTGTAATAGTGTTTTAGTTACTCCACGTTTATTAATAAGGCGGTTACTGTTTAAATGTGTAGGCATTCGTTACATTTTATTATTCTTTGCTCAATTCATGTATTTATTAACATACAAAGCCTACGGCTCCGCCCGCATCTAAATTCAAATCGCTTCACATTATATACCTACGATCCTTTCTAGCCCGAAACTCAAAAGATAAATAAAACTATTTCTAACTCCGTGAAGGATCAAGACTGTTTAGCTGTGAAAGGTATGAAACAAACATAAAACTTTCACAATTATAAATATTAATAAGGATTTGTTTATGACTCGCGTCAGATTTCTAGACATTTTGGTATATTTACTTAGGATGTAGGTAATATTTTGGCACCGAAATAGATTTTACAAATAACAGCTTAATTCGCACGTGTAAACATTAATAACATGTTTGATGCTATTTTTTTTACAAGAGGAATGTGATTACGCCTAATCCACCAATATAGTGATATCTTTGGTGAGACTAGAGGCTTTTGCCCAGCAGTGGGACATTACATGCTAATACTTTTCTCCTTTTTTTATGTTATAATGTCAGTCAATTAAGGTCTAAAGTTAAAAACTGCATCAAAACTAAGTAGTCCATATTATGTTGTACTCCAACGATTTGCAAGGTCCTTTTCCCAAGGTCCCAAAAACATTCCCACTAGAAACACGGGATAGCGCAGGGTACATTTTAAAATTATTTAAGCTATTTTGTACGGGCAAAAACCTAATTCAAGGATTGTGATTGGAGTTCAAGAGATGAAGCGACAAAAAGATGATAATAAAGAAGAGTGATGAAAAGAATTGCTGTTAGATCAATTAATTATTAATAGTAGATAGTCGGAATTCTTTTACTTTATGTGGAATTGAAAAGGGAACAATTAATTCACTATGAATAGCGACGTCAAAACATGCTAAATAACGCGTCAGTGATTAATGGCTAAAGCTCTTCTCATTACCTTCCAATCGTGCGAGTCTACCCTCGATTTGGACTAGCCCTTAACCCCTAAATAACTACTTAAGTAATATTCCCAACTCTCATTTACTAGACCCAAAATCTTGATTACTATTAACCTTCAAACTTAACTGTTGTTTTACAACTTCAGTTTAATACAATAACGCTAAACGTTGTCGCTAGATTCACGCTTAAAGTAGCTATTTGAATAAGTGTGCAGATGAAATCAGTTTGGAAGTTAACCTGTATTGCAGTGGCCTAAATTACGGGTATTAATGTTAAGTATCAAGCAGTTTGAAAGCAGGTTATCTGCTATAGTATTATTGCTAGTAGCAACGCCATCTGTGTTTTGCCATATTGAAACCAACCCGTTGAAAATATAATCGGTGAGTAGTGAAGAAAATAATATGGCCGATAGTGGCACGTTAAATGGTTGGTCCCGATTGTATCAATTACTAGCAGCGCCCCGCGGTTTTACCCGCGTTGTGCCCGTTCCCGTGGGAATTTCGGGTTTTTTTTTACATAAAAACCTTCCTCTTGAATCACACTCTACCTATTATAAAAAACCGCATCAAAATCCGTTGCGTAATTTTAAAGATTTAAGCATACAGACAAACAGACACGAAACAGAGACGACTTTATTTTATACTATGTAGGGATTGTATTGTAGTATTTATCTAAGTCGTTCACTGCATGCATCACACTTAATGTGATTGCATGTTAATACATTTGCGCCGCAATTTTTGTTTCCAAACGTCTATATTTACCATGTCACATGTGAAATGTAAATACGATATGTCACAACAAACCCAATACGTGGCCTTTTAAAACACTCCATTCAATGATGTCATAGTAAAACGAGACGCCATGAATAACTTACAAGCACTTATTCGTATATCAAAGAGTCAAAGGATGTTTTGATATTGGAATCGTATGTTGTAATTAAAAATGTATGTTATTCAATTTTTTGATACATTTGGTTTTTGTATCCTGTTGTCATTTTTGCTTTTTTGAGTTTCGACGCAAAAAGTGTTATAAGTTTGAGTTGTAACACTAAACTAAGCGAAGGATTGATTATGATGTGGTTTCATTTGTTTTGCAGTTGATTAAGTACACTATTAACCAGTTAATACTTATTAAGTGAACTGATAGATACATTTAAAACTACCCTTAACATTTAGGTGGATGAAAAATAGATGTTGTTCGATTCTCAGATCTACCCAATATGCACACAAAATTTCATGAGAATCGGTCAAGCCGTTTCGGAGGAGTTTTACTACAAATTTTATAGGTACCTATATCAAAACATATCCAACGTTTTGCATAATTTTATCACCCTACACAATAAACAATCATTAAAAATCGCCTGCTATCAAAAATTTGATTTATTTCAATTTGCAAATCGGCCATTTGCTTTCTTCCCTGGTTGTCAGCGACGGAATAAATTACCCGCCGGGTGCGTCCTTGAAACTCAGTGTGGTACCGCTTAAGGTCACGTCGATGGGTATTTATTTTTAGGTGATCTTTTTCAGTATTTAAGGGTGGAGATATGTCAAGTTAAACGGAGTTAATGTCCTGGTTTCTTTAGTTGTATTATACTGCTTAGAAAGTTCGTGTAGGTTAGTGTCGTTCACTCTATATTTTTCCCTTTTAATCTAGTTCTTCTTCTTCTTCATCGAGTGGATGGTCAACCTGACCAATCTAGTTAATTTGATGCTAAACGTACTCACACGGGTTTTTTCGCGTTGGAAAGTTTATAAAGCAAGTAAATAACTTACATTTTATTTCCCGACGTTTCGAGGGGATTGCACCTCTCGTGGTCGCGGGTGAACTGAAGACATTGCAGTTACCGCTGTGATGGGAGGGTAGGCGTTCCAAGTGTTGGAAGTACCCTCACATGGTCAATGTTAGAGTTTATTGGTGCGTTCACATTAGACTGACACACAAATTGTGTGTCAGAATCGTGTAAGTTTAAAAAAGACAATTTGATGCTAGTATTTGTTATGTTTTCTCTATTTTCCTTATTTTTGTTTGTCGTCCTCGTTATAAATTATAATTACCATTAGTAGTGGAAACTTGTAATTGGCCGTCTGCCCACATGTTTACATGTGTATCAAAATTATAATCGTAATGTAACCTAGCTGTAAGTTTTCCTAACATTAATAAAATAAAATAAAACCCTGTTGAAGTGTCATTCATTCAATTTTTACCGGTTTTATAATTGTATAGGTAATCTGGTGATTCCGTATCTTAAGTAGCGTAGTCTTTTTTAAACTTACACGATTTGAACACATAGTTTAAACGTACTCACACGGGTTTTTTCGTGTTAGAAAGTTAATAAAGCAAGTAATAACTTACTTTTTATTTCCCGACGTTTCGAGGGGATTGCACCTCTTGTGGTCGCGGTGTGAGTACGTTTAAACTTTAAGTAGCGTATTTACAGTTATTTATTCCCTTTATATTTCTATGGTATATCGAAAAATCATTACATTAAATATAAACGTGAAACAATGACTATTTTGAAACTAATTAGAGTGTCAACTGAAAGCTCCAAGTATATATTTTATTCTCAAATTGTATTTCAAACAAGGCTATTTATAAGCGTAAAAATGACGAAATGTTTACAAAATCTTGCCTTAAACACTAATTAAAAGACTTTTGTATGGACATTATAAATGGAGTATCTTTGTTGGTAAATATGATCAGACGAAACAATGTTTGACCTTGGGGTTCGTACTTTATTGACAAAAATATGGAAACAGGAGCTCGGGTAATCTTTTGAACCTTCATTGCCAAAGATATACGTTATTTTTGAGGGACTCATACAACGCTATGATTGAAATGAAGGTATGATTAATAAATATTTATAGGACAAATTTACACATGGTTAATTAGATCCAAACTAGCTTTGCATTGGGCTATTGTATCAAATATATTATGTTATGGATGACTACTAAATATATATTTTTTTAAATTACTTTTTTTTGGAAATAAAGAATAAAGAAAAAGAAAGAAAATTAAAAAGAAAGAAAAATATTTTATATGTATTGGGAATTTCGATGTATGATTCGATACTTTAAAGATATACATATATGTATGATAAAATGTATGTGGCAACATATATAATGAGATGGATGTGGCAGGTTATTATTATAAAACTCCCCACAGACAAGTGTTTATCTAGGCTTGAGATTTCTAGAGAAAAACATTAAAGTAAGCTTAAAAGTGTTCTAATTATTCCAATATTTTTCCACAAGTTTCCGAGTTCAAATATCTGGAAGTGAATGTTTAACTTCAAACTCGTCGGTCTAAGTTTAATGGATGTTTAGAGTGTTCAAAACAAAGAAGAAAATTGAGTGTTTTAGTTTCCTCCGCGAGCGGTTTTAAGGTTTCTCCCACTTTTATTATATTCTCAGTAATACTTTTGTGTTACATTCAAGTTTCTATTGGAAATGCTAATCTGGTTCGGAACAAACACAATTTGAATATCAAAATCCGTTGCAATATTAGTTCGCTTTCTTTGTGTTCATGGGAGAAGTAAGGGTCTCGACTTGAGTTATTTAAAGTAAAGGGTATCAAAGGAATAGTATCAAACTAATGAGTAGATATTGCTTTAATGATGCAGCTCGGCCCCTACTTGGATGAGTGGCCGATAGTGGTATTTCTATCTGAGCGCTACCGTGGTTCGGAGGGTACGTTGAATTATCGGCCCCGGCTGTATCAATCGTTAGACCATGTCGGAGGCCTTTAGGCGGTCTAAAAACTCCGACAACAGGGTTGGCCACTGACCCATTCGAACTTACTTTTTAATGATGGCGTTTATGAACTCTGTACCGGGTTTATGAATTTGGTTCTAATACAGGAAATATTTGGTAAAAGTAAAACAATGCTTGGTCTAAAGGCAACCTGTATAAGAACTCCTTGAGTGATGTGCACTTATTCCTTTCTTATCCCAACACTAAAAGCTAATCCTATGTAAGAGGAATTGATTATTTATGGGAATTGGGAATATTAGATTGGATTGTAGGACTGGCTAGAAGAAATTTGATTTGAAAAAGAACATTGTATTTATTACCACATATTTATGAACTGATATCTTCAGTGGCATGAAAGGCCTTTGCCCAGCAGTGGGGCATTACAGACTAATACTTTAGTTAAAGAAGAAAAAATAAAAATAAACTATGAACAATAAATTACATAGAATAAACTACAAAAACTCAAGTCAAATGTGTTCGAGACAAATAAGTTACACCTACTAACAAACAACAATTCAGAGGTCTTTCAAAAACTTTAGTTCAGCACTACAAATGCCAAAAATATTTAACTACACTTCATAAATAACGAAACAAAAGCAATTCAGTTGTCACATCCATTGTAGCCATTACTGTAAAAGCTCTTAATAGAACGAGTACCCTGACTGCACTTGAATGATATATAAAAAGGGACACTGAATATTTCTTAAGTTCGTGTAGGACAGTGGCCAAGTGTCTAAGTTTTTGGACCGCCTAGAGACCTGCGACAGGGTCTAACTATTTAAGGAATTTGGACAGATCAGAAATAATATATTGATTGTATACCGCGCGTACTCAGAGACGTGAAATGTTTCCTGAGTAGATTTAATGAGTGATTTTGACTTGTAATAAATGACAAATAATGTTTATTGGCCGGTTTACATTATTCCAGTCCATCGATTGAGTCCAGTACTGGATTGCTTACTGGAAAAATGTAAACCGGCACTGGAATGAACTGAATCCAGTAAGCATTCCAGTCCAGTAACTGGATTCGCGGTCTACTTTTGAATCCAGTGCGATCAATCCAGTGCAACTGGAATAATGTAGACGGCCAATCCAGTGCCATTCCACTGCTGATCTCTTCTTGAAATCATTGTCACTGTAGTGTTCACACTTCAACGGCTTCTAAATAACTGGAATAATGTAGACGTTACAGATCCAGTCCAGCACTGGACTGGAATCTCGCTAGATCACTGGACTGGAATAATGTAAACCGAGCATATTAGTTAAGTGTGCAATTAATGGATGTCTTAGATTGCGGCAGTAAGGACGGCGAAGTCCCCATTGTTTCAATCGTCGGACTATTTCAGAGGCTTTTAGGCGGTTTATAAACGTCAACACTAGTATAAGTCATTCACCTTCTCAAAGTTCTTTATATTTTAAGTTTGTAGACTCTTTAGCGGTCTAAAAACTTGTACTAAGGTTGGCCTCTAACCTCAAGTTTAGTTTAGAGCTGTTCTTTATTGCATTGTGCTACAGAACTTTAGCAATATATCAGTACTTTATGTCAAACAGTAAGAGCCTTTATGTGTATTCACAACACTTCTTTCACTTTGTTATCACAGCATTATTCTGTTAAGGGGATAATGTACAATTTATGTTATTACGAGAAAAATTCGAGACAAAAATAAAGCAAGCAAACCTTCGTAGTTAGGGCTCATATAACACTAGTAAAAGGCAATATGGGACCGAAATGGTCACGTCTCTAACTACTAAAATGCCACTATTTTCCTAATGGACGTACATATTTCTTATGTTATATCAAAAGGAATTTATAGGAGACACAATAACGTTGTTATTAGTTTTAAAAGTCACATATTTTTGCCGTCAAAGTTATGGAGTAGTTTTATTATCTGCAGTAGCTATTTTCAGAGATAAAGTTTTATCTGTAAGATTATTCATCATTGGCGTCTATCGTGTGAACATATCAAGTATCTACTGGTGAGCATATTGTTTTAATGACCTAAGTACTCGTATGTGTTTTACAAGCAGCGCCCCGCGGTTTTGCTCGCGTTGTGCCCGTTCCCGTGGGAATCTCGGAATTTTTTAGACACATAAACCTTCCTCTTGTTTTACCGTTGTGTAGTTTAAAGATCTAAGCATACTTAGGGACAGACAGACAGACAGAGAGCTAAAAGCGACTTTGTTTTATACTATGTAGTGATGATAGTGATGAAGAGTGTATTATTTTATTTTTCCAAGTGTGTCCATGTTTGTTTGTCTTTTTAATTTGAGTTTGTGCCTTCAAAGAAAGAAAAAAAGCTCTGCCTGAATATTTCCGTTTATTTCTTGGTTAAATATAAAAGGGTCACCGTATCGCCACCACAGATGTGCCCTGTACGCTGTTTGCGTTAAAGTCTCGAAATAATATCAAATGATTGAACTAAAAATAATTATTATTGGTTAGATCTAAATGTAAATCAGGGCAATTCGAATTGAATCACGTCATATAAAATAGTGATGTAGAAATACGGTTGGATATTTATGGCTTATTTATTTCAAATAGACAACAATGGCAAGACCATGGCAAAACTAATCTTTGGATATTCAAAGCATGTTTTTTTTCTGTTAGTACGATTCATAGGAGTAACAAATTAGATAAATGGAATTAAACCTAAATCCTTGCCTAAATATTAATAAGTTGGTTAGTCTATACTACTATAAAATTTTTAATTTTGTTTGTTTGTATGTTTGGGCTAATCTCGGGAATTACCGGTCCGATTCCAATAATTCTGTTTTTATTGTATAGCCACATTCAATGGGAAGGTCATAGGTTACTTTTTATCTCTAAAGTCCAACGGGAATGGGCACAACGTGGGCAAAACCGAAGTTTGTAATAAAAAGGTGTTTTATATTAAGCGCCATACTTTTTCGTAATGTTGGATCCAGTCTCTTTTATACTTCCAGGTAGACCCTACTAAGGTTCTTGGATGATCACCCCTGATTTATGGTTATTATCTCCCTGGGTCTAGGAATTAGGGTTAGTTCTGAATATATTCGAGTTTGAGTCGAAAACTGAAAAGGGAACCGAATGAATTTTGTAATCTAGTAGGAGGTGAGGGGAATAGTAGGAGGAAGGTTGAAAGTTTAAATGATCTTTGAATAGCTATTCGGGATTAAATGGGTATGTAATAACTTCAACTATTGTGATTAAATATAGTTTATTACTGGAATCACCCTATGGCATTACTCATTTTTAGCGGATATGCCTGTTTCCGTTGGAACTGTACGTGTGTGGGTTATCACAAATCGTAGTACAGTTACAAAGTTAAGTGCGTTCAAACAAACAGTAAACTAACTTTTCATTAAGTATGTAATTTCGTGTAGGTAAGCCAACCCTGGCGTCGGAGTTTTAAGACCGTATAATGGCCTCTGACTTGGTCTAGTTTCTCATTATGAATAATAAAATATAGGATGTTTGTGTCTCCACAGACATATGAGACAGATTTGTATTTTGAGGTGTTTGCACATTCAACATGTAAAGGCTCTTTAGTGATTTGTGATGTCAAAAGTAATAGTTTTTTAAAATAGATAGTTAGGTAGTACATTAAATAAATACAAAAATAAACTTCTAACTTATGTTTTTATCGTGTTTAAGTTGAATAAGCAGAGGGTTAGCTTCACAAAACCATAATTTAACCTAGTCATTAAACTGGTTATCGTGCCACCGCAAGCTTACGTAACATACGAGTGTAAAAGTAATAGCTAAGCCCAAGGGCAGAAATGCAAGCGATGCAGGTATTGAAATTTATGTTAACTAGATTCTTTTTAATTTATAGATTAGTTAGCCACGCCCCGCGGTGTTACCCGCGTTGTACCCGTTCCCGCGGGACTTTGGGGATTAAATGTATGCCATATGTTATTCTGATGTATAACCTATATTACTGTAAAGTTTCATCCAAATCCGTCTAGTAGTTTTTTCGTGAAAGAGTGACAAACATACATACATACTTCCATCCTCACAACCGCGTTGTGCCTGTTCCTGCGGGACTTTCGGAATTAAATGTATGCCATGTGTTTATTCTGTTGCCTATATTACTCTAAAGTGTCATCCAAATCCGTCTAGTAGTTTTTTCGTGAAAGAGTGACAAACATACTTATATACTTCCTCACAAGCTTTCGCATTTATAATATTAGTAGGAGAGAATTTATAGACTTTTATAGATTTCGTTTTGAGATTTGCTATCATAAGTTTATTTTCTTTAAAACTCAAATGTTAAAAAGTTTGGGCTTAAACTAAAATACAAGTTAAATAAAGAAATGTTCAAATAGAAATCCAGAAAAAAACAGTAGTCTTAATTTAAACTTTAATTTATTTCTTAATTTATTTATGGTATTTAAATGCAGTCCTTGCTATCGATAACTGACTTTGCTACCCTCGCATCAAGGGTAAACCTACAATTATTGGTCGACGTCAATGTAACAGCTTTTTCAGTACCACTTGTGACACAATTACTGGCACTTTTACCTTCGGACGTAAATTGAGTTAACTTAGACTCTTTTATGTTAACTGTCTATTTGAGTAATCAAATTAGGTAATAGGTTTGTATTTTGGGACGTTCCAAATTAAACGTGAATTTTTATTTTCTTGTGGTGTTCAAATCTGATTGGTAGTTTCTGAGATTAGCACGTTCAATAAAACAAAAAATAAATTCTTTATATAGATATAATATATAGCAGTGTATGTAACTATGCAAATGTATTAAAATATTGTAATTTTAGTTGTCTATCCAATTTAAAATTTAATATAACCTGCATAGATCAACGCACTGCCCACGGCCCACCATCGCGCAGTTATGCGGCACGTTTATAACAATACTAATATGATTTACTGTATATTAATGTCGTGTTATTGCGTGCTCGTAATTCCATTTAACAGTTTCCAGGTAGCCCAAACATTTATGCATAGTTTTATGGTCGGGTATAATTTTTAAATGACTTCAAAGCTAGCAGAACGTTCCTTTAGTATGTACTAGCCCCGCCCTGCGGTTTCATCCGCATTGTATGGTCGCATTGTACCCGTTACCGCGGGAATTTTGGGATAAAATGTATCCTATGTGTTATCTGATGTTTAAACTATATTACTGTAAAGTTTCATCCAAATCTGTTGAGTAGTTTTTCGTGAAAGAGTAACTAACATACATACACCCATACATGCACACATGCATACATACATACATACATACATGCATACATACATACATACATACATACATGTACAAATACATACATACATACATACATACATACATACATACATCCATACTCGCGTTTTGCCCGTGCCCGTGGAAATGTCGGAAAGAAAAATCATTTAATCCTTATCGTTGAATATGACTCTACATTACAAAAATAATCATTCAATCGAATTGGTAGGTGATTGGTTTTACAAAAAAGTTGAGACTATTTTCAACCATGTCCATTTTATTCAACAACACATATAAATCTATCCCGCCTCTAACGCAACAATGCTACTGACACACATCAAACTCACAATAGCCTTTATTATTGGCTAGTCGGGTAGCCTTTGAAATCGTTATTCTTGGGTTGTTTTAAATTTTCTATAACCCATTACAAAAATACCTTTTTAACAGACCATAATTTCTTGCAGTGAAATTAGAGGTAATTTGATTCTTGTAATATAATATTGTATGAGCAAGTGTATTCGTTTTCTTTGAAGGTCGCATAAGTACAGCTATTACGGTAAGTGGTAATGAAGGAATGACGTCACGCTTTCAAACGATTTAAACGGACTTTTCTTCATTCAGCTCCTTTGTTAATAACTTTTTAGTATAAGAGAGTTAAGTATCATAAATTAGCCTTTTGTCTAAAGTGTCGTTGATATTGAGTGAGGGGAAAAACTGAAAAAAACTTCTATAGAAAGTAAAAGTCACAATATACATCCTACTAATATTATAAATGCGAAAGTTTGTGAGGATGGATGTATGTATGGATGTATGTTTGTTGCTCTTTCACAAAAAAACTACTGGACGGATTTAGATGAAACTTTACAGTAATATAGGTTATACTTCAGAATAGCACATGGCATACATTTTATCCCTAAATTCCCGCGGGAACCGATACAACGCGGGTAACAACGCGGGGCGCTGCTAGTATATAATATAGGCCTTTTTCATAAAAGCTTATTAACAGCGTTTTATCTATAAATAGTTTGTCCCTGTCTAACATGCGCTATTTTCTAATGAGCAAAAGAGACAGTCAGTTATAGAATTTTTGTGAAATAAGGCGCTATGTTTGTATCCATATATTTTGCAACTGCTTTTTTAACCAATACTTACATAAAAACATTTCTCAGAATATTAAGTATCTCTTGTTTGACCTTTAACAAGTTACTTGGCTGATTAAACCAGAATCGTTAATTATTACTAAGTTAAATCCATTGCTATTATATTATGTTAATATTGTCGTTTGAAATTAAATCTCCCAAAATCCTCTTAACGGAATGAAATGATAACAAAACATGAATTACACGGAGGAAGCCATCTTCTAACATATACGGGCCCTGATTGGTTAAACGGAGTTTCAATGGAACGAATCAAGGAAATTGGAATAGTATTGCCAGATGTGGCAAGCATGGATTTGAAAATGGAAAGTTGATTAACTACATTACACGGTACGAATCTGAGATGGACTGCAGAATGCAAATCTGTGGTCGGCTGCAGAATACAAATCTGAGGTCGGCTGCAGAATGCAAATCGGAGGTCAGTTGCAGAATGCAGCTGTAACCGCATTAGTGGTGCAGTAATGTTCTAGTAACGCCATTCTGTGAGGTGACATAAACTGCTGAATCTATTTTGATGAATTTTGACACTGACAAGATAGATAAGCCATCTTGAAGGCGGGCATAATCTTTCTATCCTGAAATTCCTCACGGGACCGGATGCAATGCGAATGAACTGAAGAGAACATTTAGTTGAATAATAATTCAACATTTTCATACAAGGAATTTTCTTGGAAGGAGAGGATAATGCTTGGCATTTTTATCCACTTAGCTGAGTGTTTATGATACGAGTAAGTTACATCTACTGTACGAGATATCTTAAAAGGTTTACATGAACAAAATGAATGTTAAAATACTCGTATACTCCCATAATCTTAAAATAAACTAACAAACAAGCAAACGCCTAGCTAATCAGAGTTCTAACTGACAATAGTTAAAACTGACTTTAGGCTGACTTTTTTGACACTGTCTGTCTGTTCCGTCCTTATAACGCAAATGCCTACATTGAACCATCTATTTCCCGCTTGACATCTCTCTTTTTCGCTTCCATTCATTAAGGCATTCGATAGCGACAGCAGCAGCCAGGCAGCAACTACCGACCGCAAGCAGCAGTGTCGCCGCACTCGACATTTCATATTATATTCATAGAAACCTGTATTGGTGCTTGCGGTCGGCAGTTACTGCTTGCTGCTGCGGTCACCACCAATGTCATGTAACTGTTCACGACAGTGTATGAAAGTAGCCGTGACCGCCACCGGCTTCAATGCAAATGAATGTTATACCGATCAACACCGTTACTGTCGTAATTACTAGTTTGACTGTGAGTGATGCACTGCCCACGCATATCTAGATGGAATAATTGATTCAAGATTATAAGTGCTGTAATTAACACGAGCATACTTCAACACTGGGTAATAACGTGTTTCGTGTAACATGTTAATTATATGCTAGTGTGGTGGTTTCCCTTAGAGCTCGGGCAACTTGACCTTCAAACAAGGTAAGTACTTGAACGGGTCGCCGGAATGGTAACCTATCTCCTATCCCATCTAAGCTATCTGAGACCTCTAAGCAGATCAAGCTTTTACGTAATTGGTTTCTAAATAAATGTGGTAGTAAATGTCGAATTTTAAAGCGTTCTTGGTATAGTTTGGCGGAACAATTTTAACTCATTATGATTATCAAGCAACGTGTATATCGGGCATTACTTGGATGGGTGGTATTTGGGAAGGGACGTAAAATTGTCTGTCCTGGTTGTTTCAGTCGATAGATCAAGTCAGAAGCCTTTAGAAGGTCTAAAAACTCGGGCACCAGGGTTGGCCACTACACCTTCTTGTACTTGCTTCAGAGTTTCATATAAAACACAGGCAAAATACTCGTAGTGTACTGTATCAGACTAAAATTGTGTATCATTAATGAAACATTAATTAATTTCTACGCAGATTTGTGTGCAGTTGCATCCACCAAATGCCACATTCAAAATTTCAAACAATGTATGACTTTAATGCCAAGTTAGAATGTACCGACATGAACTCGTATTACAAACCAAAAAGTGTCTACGAATGCGACAACTATGTCGACTACAAAGTATCTCCAAATACTCAGCGTATTATCTATTCTGTAATTAGAGGCACAAAAGCATCAAACGCAAATCATTATTGAAGTTCCCGTCCATTAATTATTATTATCAGGTTTAGTTTATTTGTCAATAGCTCAAAGTTTCGACTCGACACGCTCGGTTTAATGTCGAAATTAATAATAGGTGCTTCGTTATCTAAATATTTCAACGGTTATTCGAATATACATGATTAAAACTACGTAGATTAAGCCGCGTTCTCACTTCGAGTTCCGAAATATGTTTTGTTTGTGCAAATGTTTGTTTTTGTATAACATAAAATGTCAAAATTGTGAAATAAATCATGAGTCAGATCTATTGTGATTTCGATGATTCTGTCACCAATTTCCACCGATTCACCGGTTCTGGTAGCCCAAAGATCATCCTAACATAGTAATATTCAAATGCGTTTTAGCCAGTATCGGAAACTCATATAAAATTAAATATAACGACAATCCTCACATGCTTATTCCATTTTCTTCTCTATTTCGTGGTACCAGGTATTCAGATAAATACATTGAACTAAGTAAGAACAAACTATATCTTAATAGTATAATAGAAAAGCCAAAATGTAATACTAAATATTCTTTACTCCGTCAAAATGTTGGTAATCTAAATAAGAGCTCTCTTTGCACCAAGCCTGACCGATGCCAAGCGGACCAGTATCAGTCCCAACTTGTATTTCTAATTGAATTGCTTCTGCGGTTTCGTAAAGACGCTAACAGTTTAATTTCATTTGATTACACCGTCCTGAGTAAACTTTGAACTGAGGTCTATCGCGGTATACGTATTACGTAGGTTTGTTGTCATTACTCATTTAGATTGGGTAATTTGATCCTAATATTTTACCTCGGTTTCTAATTAATTAACTTTGATCTTAATCGCTGGATAAATAAGCAAAGGTAAATTAATAATAATCCTATTTATAACAAGGTAAATATAATAGACAGTCCAAGATTTGAGCTACCTTAAGACCCTTACGCACAATAGTCTAGCTAGACTGTAGTTAGACAGTGGCAGTCTTCTGGCCTATAAGAACACAAACTGTAAAAATACTAATTAAAAGCCTCTTATCGAGAAAAGAAGGAGATTTTTTTTCAGGTTAGGCTTCATTACAGGCTATTTTTTACTCTATTGTTTAAAAATAGTTAGGTACTTTTTAGTAAAATGTCAAGTCATAGGAACGTCTAAAGATGATGGCAGAAGATAGAGAAACGTGGAAAGAACTCCGTCGATAAGAACCCAGCTATTTTAATAAGAAAAAGAAGTAACAATCATTATGTCTGTAATCTAATCTCCTGTAATATATCTTGCCTTCTTACAGCTTGTCAGCTTGCAAAATATTCATTTAGATTTATCAAGTCTACAACACCGTACTTAACATTTCCCCTAATTATATAACTGACATGCGACATAAATAGAGTGATTCGGATTCGTGTTGTTAACTTAATACAATTTCTAATTAGGCCTCGAGTTATGTTGTGTCGTTCGATACTCGGCTCGTTTCGCAGAGTAATTAGGGCTTACATTCCAATTTATGTTTGGAGTGAATGCTGGTGAAGTTCGGGATCGTAGAATGAAGCTAGGTGTTAGTGTTGTACGGGTAAGTATCATTACAGAGCTTGGAGATTGATAAAAGAAAGAGGATAAATAAGAGATGGAAATGAATTTCTTTTGGGAATGACTAGGTCATGTTGCTTAAGTGGATTGTCAGTAAGAAAAAAACAGCTTACGATGAGATAGTAAATGTCCTCACTCGGGTTTTTTCGCGTTATAAAATTTATGAAGCAAGTAAACTACTTACTTTTTATTTCACGACGTTTCAAGTGGATTGCACCACTCGTGGTCGCGTCGCGGGTGAGTTCACCAAGGTGATTTCATAAGCGACCACTAGTGATATAAGTTATAACGCGAAAGAACCCTTATGATTACGTTTAATATGCGTTCGAATTGCGTAAGTTTCAGAAAGATTACGACGAATTGAAAACCTCCTCATATTTTAAAGTTTGATAAACTTAACCCTACAGTGCATCCGGTGCCTTTAATAGCCTGTACTAAAAAAATAATGATAATAATAATGTACTAAAAATAATAATGTCCTTTATGTGTCACAACCATTAAAATTGTCTTTTTTTTATTGAAAATATCGACTTTTATTTTTTTCTTTATTTTTCCCATCATCTACTCGCCCACTAAAACCGTATGTATTTTTCTCACCAAAAAATAAAAAATCATGCATGGTAGGGATAATGTAGCCTTTTACTAACCTAACATTAAGTTTTTTAGTAAAAACAACAGTTGATACAGATATAGCCAAATGATTTTTAATAATTGAAACCAAAGAATTCAGACAATTTAAAACATTTTTCCTTTTCAGTTAACTTTTCACGGCTTAAATCACTTCTGGTTTAATTTAACTTGAGCTCTGGTTTAACTGGCCGGCGTGTAATGAATATTCATTCAAGGATTTTTATTGCGAAACCTTGAGATGAAGAATCAGGTGAAAAGTACCACAGTTTCAGAATTATTGTCGAAAATTATGTTGTTATTGCCTTTAGGCGGTCTAAAAACTCCGGCACCAGGGTTGGCCACTAACCTACTTGAACTTACTTACTTCTTCTTCATCGAGTGGATGGTCAACCTGACCAATCCTGGTGTCAGAGTTATTGAGCCGCCAAAGGCCTCTGACATGGCTCATGTAACGACTACAATCCGCAGAAAGTAACCGGGACCGACCGCTTAACGTGCCCTCCGAATCACGGAATCATCTTACATTTCGGGCAATCAGGTGATTCAGCATGCAATGCCCTAACCAAACTGAGGACGGTCTCACAAAGTTATTTTTGTGAGATATCCCCACCGGGAATCGAACCCGGAACCTCGGGGACGTGAGCCGGGCGCTCAAACCACAAGACCACGGAGGCTGTTAAACTAACTTACTTATGGCCTAAAGCGCATTACACACATAGTGCAACTGCAGCCTGCACCCGCACTAGGAGTATCTTGCGTTTAAATAGTGGCGATTAGCCTTCTTTTGGCTGATACAAAGCTTTATTTTTTCAGTCTATCAACAATTTTCGATAGTAAAGCTGAAACGTTAATTGAATGTGTCAACCTTCAACTTTTTAGCTCTATCATGAATGACTCTCACTTTTTTCAGCTGTATCATGACTAGCAGCGCCCTACGGTTTTACCGGCGTTGTACCCGTTACTGTAGGAATATTAGGATGAAAAATAGCCTATAAGGATTTGCCACACTGGATGCGTTCTGCGGTCAGGTCAAAGTGAATGCTGCCAGAACGCATCCAGTGTGGCAAATCCTATAACCTTTCTGTTGAAAGTGGCTATCCATCACTAAAATAATTATTCAAATCAGATTTATTTAGTTTCAGAGATTAACGCGTTCAAACAAACAAAAACTCTTCAGCTTTATTATATTTGTTAAACCATGTAGGATGAACCATAATTGTATTTAATTTCAAATATTCAACAAACTTTTTGATTTGTAAAGCGATAGTTTTTTATCGGTCCCAGTAATGGTATTCAATGACCTTCTCGATCTGGATAGCGATCGTTCAACTGTCCTAGTAATGGTATTATTTTCCTTTAAAAATCATGCGATAAAATACATTTTATATTGTATTTAAATCATTAATTCACGTCATAAAATGTAACCCATTACCGGCATTCTGAATTCGCGTGAAGAACGACATTAATTGGTACTTTCACTCGACTTTAGTGCCCTTTTAGTGCATTTCACCTGATTGTCGTGACAGTACCGTATTACACGCAGTGAATTGCTTAAACTCAAGTATTACTTTGTAAGGTCTTGGGTTACAAAGAAGTTGGCAATTATGTTTCAAGACGATACTTGTGCTTATGTACAGGTATGAACGAAACTGTTTCACTTGTATGGCAAAATGAATGTTGTAAAAGTTAAGTGTGTAGTCATTCGTTCATCGCTCATGTAGCGCTCGTGGTGTAGTTTGACTAAGCGATTGTAGTTACGATTGTTAAGTAACGTGAAGCTCGACCCCTACTTGGATGGGTGACCGATAGTGGTATTTCTATCTGACCGCTTTGGAGGGCACGTTAAGCAGTCGGCTCATGCCGACATGGTCTGAAAATTGAAACAACCGGTGTCAATTGTCAGACCATGTCGGCGGCCCTAAGGCGGCCTAAAAAAAAGTAAGCCACTGGCCTACTCGAAATGAATCACTATTCATTAATTTCGAGTAGGAACGTGGGATCACCTACAGTGTACAATACCATATATCCAAGTACTTATATTATATCTATCTACCGAAGTCTACCAAAACAATTAAAATTGATGTAACGGTCTTTACCATTATATCAATTTTGATTATTTTGGTAGACCTACCTTTGCATGTAAACGTAACTGACAGACTATATTAACAAATAGTTGTTATTGTATTAACAAATAGTTGTTAATTATTGTAATTAAATACGGGTGTGAGTGACGGCTCATTGATATTAAAACAATATAGTAAAACAATAAACGTAGAGAATCTAATGGTGTAAGGCGTAGAGGTAGTAACCTAACCTATACCAGTATTCCAATGCCTAAAATACTAATATTAGTTTTCATAGAAACACAGCTCGCTTGATCAGAAATGCCACTAAATAGTGCACCCATCCAAATAGGGACCGAGTTGCAAGTTGCTTAACAACTGCGATGAGTTAACGTAAAACTACACAACAAAACCTAAGGACGGCAGATAAAACCACAAACAATACTTTACTTGCACAAATTCCTTGTGAAATGCTTTCACTATAAAAATGCAATCACATCGAACTCGAATCGAAGAGTTTTGTTTGTTCCGTTCCTCACTTCGTTACGTTTTAAATCCGATTTTAAAAACTCTGCCTGATTAATGGCAATATTCTTGAGGATAGAAAGAGAAAACTGATGAAAATTGCACTAACTGCCGCACTCAGAGATGAACATCGTTCACTTAACTAATTGACGCAATTTTTCATACATACATACTACTAAGAAAACATTTGATGTCTCTGAGTACGGGGGTAAGTGAAATGTTAGTGATTAAAATTAAAGTAGAATAGAATAGAATAGAATAGAATAGAATAGAAAACATTTATTGAGACGAATCACACAACAAGAAAGGAAAAAATAAAACAAAGACAAAAAGAACAGATATTACATACACTAAACAATTACACGGACAGAACTACTGTGTGAGGTCTGAACAGGCCTCGTCTCAGCGTAATGCCGCCACGGTCGTGTGACCCTGGCAGCGCTGATTTTCAGACGAGGCCTAGAGGTCTGTCACTATATTAAAATAAATACATAAATCTCCATATAAATACATAAAAAATAAATACATCAATATACTACATATACATACACCAAAGTTATCCCATACATATACATACATAAATACACGATGTAAACTAAACATTAAACATTACAATCGTCATTCATTCATTCATCATATCAAACACCTAACACCTATCTGTGGTCATCTGTCGCGCCCGTCACAGTCATATTGCCAATCACTCAAGTCGCTCACTCACTCGAATCGAAAAATATATTATATTTTATTAAGATATTAAGAAGAAGGTATATCGGCAGAAGCCATGAAACAAAAATTGAATTGAAAGAAGGTACCTATATACCATACGGTGTACCAGCGGCCACGATTGCCTATCGACCCCATGCCACCAACAATGAAGTGACGCTACTCTTTTGTTTATTCTACTTTAAGTTGAAATTTGTCATGGTTCTATTAACTTATTCAATCAAAAAGCCTTATGAATGCTTCAAGAGATAAACATGATGTTTTGAACCATGCATGATTAATCATGTTGTGACAACACAAGACTGTCAAAATGCCTTTGAACATCGTACGTTGTAATCCAATTAACAAACACGATTTAAAATTAAAATTATAATTACACATTAGTAAATCTGGCCCTTGTTAAAGTAAGCGCATTAATCCCCTCAGTAAACTAATCTGAAAACAACTCAACAACTGTGCCTAACTAAAACTCAGTTAATCTCACATCTCGTTGACCTTCCACGTTCAAAAATCATGGAACGTACGCAAAAACAGATAGTCCAAACAACAATTTATCACACAAAGAAAGGGATAGACTATCCGCATTGTTAAGTGAAAGAAAGAGATAGATACAGGTGATGAATGTGAATTTTTGGAATGCGGTAAACTGAAAGGATTAGGCAGGCATTCATTTATCACGTGGGCATTCTGGCATCTTTGTGACGTAACAAAGGTTCCAGACAGTTGCCTAATGAACTTTAAGGGAAGATGAATTGATCAGACATTGATTGAGCAGGTAGTTTGATGTTCATTGTTGATAACATCTCTTTTAGGGCACTGTCTGTATTCATTAGTCAGATAACAATCTCGTTGCGAACTTAAAGTTACCTTCGAAGTTTAGTTAGTTAACACAATTTAGAGTTAAAGGTCTTTAGGCCACAAGGAAGGTTATAAGGATCTTCGCTCATAGGGATAGCCTTTGCCTTAATGCGAGCAAACTTTGCAGTGATACTGCTCCTCGGTGGATCACAGCGAGCAAGCTCCGATCCACGCCATGGAGAACTCACAACAAGCTTGCGCTCCGTACTGATACTGTGATCTGCTACCGTGTCAATTGAGTAGCATTTGACGCAGGGTCAAAAAAAAGTACTAGCCTGTATTGTCCCACTGTTGGACAAGGTCCTCTTATCCCACTGAAGATATCAGTACAGTGAGGAGGACACAGGGTCAGATTACGTTTTATCCTACAATTCCTACATGGTTTCGTATGTTACCTACTGAGTGTTGTTGATCTCAAATCGAAATAAGTATACATTCTTGTCGTGCCCCAATTCCTTTATTTAATCCACATAAATGGCGCCACTCTCAAGCAACCTATCATAAGTAATATGGTAAGTATTGAAAGAGCTCTTATCGATCAATAAAAGGACAAGAGGGCGTTATCAAGTTTTCCCCACAAATAACCAAACTGGAAAATAGCCGTTCTATCCCAAAAGTCGGCGAGATGTAAGTAATAGTTTCTTAACTTATGAACAGGTGGTAACCGAAGCAAATGCTTGCCCTAACCGCCCGTTGCGTCGACAAATTCAATATTAACGGATTTATTATATTAAGCTTTATTTTTCGACTGTTTGTGTTGCTCTTTACATGAAAAAGGAGTCGTACTCGCCAGATTGGCCTGGATTTGACATTGGTAGAGACATTATTCTGTGAAATGATATATATATGTAGCACACGATTTTGCGAGGCACGGCCCGGCCTGAAAACACGCTATCACAGACAGACTTATATGTGTTGTGTGCGAACGTAAATTTCTACTAGTGTGTCGGTCGTGCTAAGTCAAATTGCCATAGTATATGGTAGTATAGCATTAAGAATAATCATCATTAATTTTGAGTAGGTAAGTGGCTAACCGTGGTATTTTCTTCTTCATCGAGTGGATCACCAATCCTGGTGTCAGAGTTATTGAGCCGCCAAAAGCCTCTGACATGGCTCATGTAACGACTACTATCCGTAGAAAGTAGCCGGGACCGACGGCTTAACGTGCCCTCCGAAGCGCGGAATCATCTTACTTCATCATCATCGAGCAATCAGGTGATTTAGCCTGCAATGCCCTAACCAAACTGAGGAAAGTCTCACAAAGAGATTTTTGTGAGATATCCCCACGAATCGAACCCGAAACCTCCGGGTCGTGAGCCGAGCGCTCAAACCACAAGACCACGGAGTCTGTTATCCGTGGTATCGAAGTTCTTAATCATTCTAAAGGCCTATGACATGGACTCGACACGTTTGATTGCGAGGACTAATAGTAATACTATATCGAAGTTCCTAGGTATATAGACAGATTAGATACATTAATTGGATTGAATGTCAACATATTGTTAGTCTTTCTAGGTACTTTCTAAACGTCAATCACTATTACCTTGTGAATAAGCTGTGACATGCCAGTTAGTGTACAAAAAAATCATAATATCGGAAACATTAAGTATAAAACAAGCGGCACAGTTTCACCTTCATTGTATACTTCCGAGCATATTATACATAGCAGAGTCCCGCGGTTTTACCCGTCTTATGCCCGTCCCCGTGGGAATTTCGGGATGAAAAATAGCCTTTAACCTTCCCGTTAAATATGGCTATCTAGTACAAAAAGAATCATTCAAAGCGAACTGGTAATTTCCGAGATTAGCTCGAACATACAAACAAACGAATATTATTATAGTTCGAATATTAGTATCTTAGATTTCTTTCGCTATAATAACCTTTCACAGAAGTATGCAAAATAATAAGCTGAGTTACTACAGCCGTTGTCTGAGCATATACCTAAGCGTTCTTTTAAATTTCTGACAAATTTGCTAACTGGGAACCGACGAGTTTTTAACATAAAACAAGGAATAAGAAACGCATTTTCCAATACATTTAACAATATTCCTAGATCAGTACAGTAAATATGCATAGCACAAACAAATTTTTCTTTTAGAATTTCAAAGGATCCTATAGAAATAGTTTTTCGGGCGAACAAGGTCAGATTACACCCGCAGGCGCTTTTCTAGATTCAAGGTCTTTCTATCTCTACCTATCTACCTACTTTGAATCCTTAGAATATTTGTAAAACTTTTATTTATATTTCGATGTTATTTCTTCTAATGTAAAACGTAATGGCAAAGTAAAGACCCAGTGCAAGATAGAGTTTTGTGGTGCAATACCATTATGGCGTTTGTCATTTGTTTCAATATTCGTTTCTCGAATACGCTGTTGTGGTCACCGCATATTGTTTGTGGTGAATGATTAAATGAGTTTACGCTGTTATGATCAACTCATTATGATTATTCGTATATCAATGAGCGTGAGTAACCACAAATCATATGAGACATAGCAAAGCCTAGCTGTTTCGGAAAGGCTAACTAAGCTGTTATCACCACGCATAAGGATGCGTTTCCAATGAAGCGAAAATTGAAGAAAGAGCGTATTACGAAAAGATTATGACTATTTCAATGCGTTGTGATTTACTTCCGTATAGCTCCGCTCTGCTTCAATGGAAACCCGCCCTAACAATTGCATTCGTTATGAATTAGATTTACAATTGATACTCTTTTCATCATCATAAATTTAAGAGCAAGGCTCTTGTCGGTGAGTCCGATGCAGACTTCTCCATCTATTCCTGTTCAGTTCAAACTCCTTTACATCTCTATACGACATAACTGATTCTGCGTTCCCTTACCTCGCTTTCCTTCAACTTTATCTTCTATGATATTATTTATGTATCTGTCTGTTTATACTCTTTTAGATGGTTAAATTATCAATACCATAGATATAGAAAACAATACTTGTATCCCTTTTATTTTCTCTCCCGAACTATCATCTTCAATCTAGTCAATAGACAAAATACCCTACTTATTATGTAGGAATACTACTACTATATATGTAGGAAGCACAAAGACCCTCCTTCGACGACTTGACGTATCTACGTCACTCGGTATAAAGCTCACTTTAGGGTCTTTGCATAACATAATAAGGAAAATGTCATCTTATATATGTCAACGTGCTAAAAAATAATGACATATCACCGTTGAATTTGGACATAAATGTGATGTTGAAGTCGTATTTGTGACTTTTAGTTATAATAGGAAGATTCTTTTCTATGGAGAGTGGGTTAAGATTTGACCTGACTACCTATCCTTTCAATAGGTACTCTATCACTATTGAAAGGTTAAAATCGATAACTCACAGAAAAGAACTCTTTAATGAATTTAGGTTAGGTTAAGTTAGTAAAGTCGGGTAGGTTAGTGGCCAACCCTAGTGTCGAAATTTTAGACCACCCTAAGACCTCCAACATGGTCTACCGATTGAAACAACCGGGTCCGACTCTTTAACGTACACTTTGAAGCTCAGCAGCGTTCAGATAGAAATGTGATAAAGTTAGGAAGTAATGTTGTCATAAATGGTTCAGGTACGGTATAGTGATTAAGGTATTTTATATATCATAAAGATCATTAATAATGTTATTAAAAGGATTTAGTCTAGTAATCGCATCAATAATACAAGACTTAGTTAAGTGTCTTAGAAGGAAATATCTAACAAATAAATGTGTTCGAAAGTAAACAAACATATTAATTATGGCGCCACCCACGTTTACAACTCGTATTCAAATAGTAGGGGACTTGAATCTTGTTCCTAGAATTCATTCATTGTTTCAGAAGATTTAAGCGATGTTTCGTTATGTTAGGTCTTTTTTTATCATGTGTTTTATTTTTAGCATCGTGCGTCTTTACGCACGATGCTTAGAACGTTAACCTTTGTTAACGTAGGTTAAAACGCACACATCATTTTTGACAACTACTGAACTATGTATAAAGAATGATATAAATAATTAGACACAATAATAAAATTGAATAGTTCGTTTTGTTGACGCACACATAATTTTTGACAAATACTGAACTATGTATATAGAGAATGATAGAAATAATTAGACAACAGTGACAATAATAAAATTGAATAGTTCGTTTTGTTGGTTGCTTGTTTCATTGCGCTAATGTTGGAATCATCAATCAGAACTATCAATTTGTCACATTCAAGAGAAACATTATAGGCAACTTTGAAAAATAGTAAAATATTACCCTGTTCATTCTACTGCTGGGAAAAGGCCTCTCTTCTCACCTAAAATATCAGTAAAGACTACATTACGGTTAATACGGATATTTTTCTATTACTATTTTCCAGGTAGAACATTAGCTGAGACGCCTCCCAATGCTACACTATTTTTTAGCTTTAAGTAAAACGTGAAGGGTTTTTTGCATATTTTTTTTATTTATTTAGAAAACGAAAATGATTTAAGACTAAAATATTCATGAGGTAAATACAACGGGTAACACTAAAAAACCCAATAGCTATTCGAAAGATAACCTGCAAGACACGTTTCAATAACATACATCCAAACTTACAAACCTTAATTTACTGATACATAAGGCTGTAAAGTAAACACAATTCAAAGTAAAAGAGTATTATTACTTTGAGTTAATACTGTCACGGTAACGACTTGCTGTTTCATTAATATCATTTCACTGACACGAGTCAAAATAAAACGTCAAAGTGACAGCAAATTGTCACTGCACCTTTGTGATTATACACCGTTGTGGGGTGAGGGGCGGTCTGTCAATTAGAACGGTATTCAATTACGTATTTGATCGATTTGTTATTTTTTTTCTATTGACCTATCGTGTCCCACTCCTGAGCAAAGGTCTCTCGCATCGATTTTTAGTCGTCAATATCCAGGGCCTGCTGGAATGCGTTCGTTGGTTTTTATTATACTTTTTACAGGGTATAAAATAAAGTACCCCGATGCGTATGTCTGTATTTCTGTCAGTGTTTATTTTTTACAATATTGTTAATCATAAAACGCCTCGGCATTCTAGTGGCATGTGCCTCGCTTGCCAAGACGAGTTCACGACGAGTTCTCGAGTTCAATCCCCGGATCGAGGGAAAACATGTTTCCAACTTTTCTTTGGCAAGGGTTTGAGATCACCAACCCATTAGGCAAGCGTGGTGATTAAGCCTAATCCTTCTCACTGTACAGATATCTTCAGAGAGATGAGAGGCCTTTTGCCCAGCAGTGGGACATTACAGGGTAATACTTTACTTTTTTACTAATCATAGAGTACGTTACTTTCTTAATATTTTTTTTTACCTTTCTTTCTTTATTTCATTATAAAGGAGGAGGTTTTTAATTAGGTTTTTTTGTATCCATTCCAGAATTCTCACGGACATCACTAGTGACTTATAAAAAGAAAAAGTCCCTCTGCCAAAGTAAGTAATAAAAAAATTATATAACTGAATACGTAGAATTATTAAGAGAATGTAAAGTAATGTACGCTCCAATTAAAATTCTAGCAAAAAACTGGCAATGGAAAAATTAGAGTGACTCAAATATTAATTATTCTTTTAAAAGTAACATCGTAATTAAAAAGTTTCCGCAGCTTTGTCACTCCTTAGGATCGTTATTTGAAACTTTTTGCTTGTTATTGTGTAAGCTTGTTAAAATTTCACGTAATATCTACTTAGTGGTGTAAAAATCTGAATAAAAAGATTGTCATTGTACTTCTTAAACTGCAGGAGTATTTACTATAAAACATCCGGTCTTGTTTGGAATTCAAAACGAACACAATTCAAGAGTGCAGTGCCCGACGACGCCCTCACAATCACGATCGAGTGATCTATCTGTGATCGACTGATCTAACTATCACAGTCGATCGTGATCGTCATAGTTTTGTTTCTAACGTTTATATCTGCAAAGTCGATCGTGCACTACTTTCGTTTTAAATTGCTTGTTTTTTATTTTAATTTAATTTTGATCAATTTTCGTTTTAATTTTGATCAGTATATGGTTGGATGGAAGGTGGTGGACTTACGAAAACTTTTTTATGGTTGATTTTGATGAATGAAAATATATTTATCAAGTTTAAGGAAAGAAAAGTTTCCGTGCGGTTGCTTCTTTTAATATTTGTTACCTTATAAATTGGAAAGGAATTTTATGAAATTCATTTTTCACATAAATAATATAAATCTACTAGCTGACCCGAAAACGTTATTTTGCCATAAATATAATTTACAAAAAATAAGGTTGGACCACCCTTGACATTAAGGGGTATGAAAAATAAACATTGACCAATTCTCAGACCTACCCGATATGCACACAAAATTTCATGAAAATTGGTCGAGCCGTTTCGGAGGAGTATAGTAACTAACATTGAGGAGTATAGAACTGTATAAAAACATCATATTGGTAGGATATCGTTTCTATTTGTATAATATAAGCACATGGTTAAAAAATAATAAGAATCACTACATATTATAAAACAAAGTCCCTGGCCGTGTCTGTCTGTCTGTCTGTACGCGATGAACTCAAATAGATAGAGCGATTCAAGATGAAGGTTTATATGTATAAAAATTCCCGAAATTCCCACGGGAATGGGCACAATTCCAGTGAGACCGCGGAGCGCTGCTAGTGAAATAATAAACTAAACGAAAATACTGGTTCGCTCAAGTGTTCCATAGTTCCATTAAAATTGTTTTGTTGTTTTAATATACTTTTAAGAGACCAAGAAAGTTCAATGTCCACATTGTCCACTGAATAAATTCTTTTTAAGAAATTTTTCGTATATATTAAGAAAATAATATTTTTTAAAATATATTAACTTTATTTTTATCATGATAAAAATATGTATCGATTTAGTCACCTTATTTTAAAACTGTTTATAATTGTAACAGCTTTCAAATACGATAATTTTTCTTCTAACTTCTTTTGACAATGCGCAAATTACGTGATTAAGAGGTTTAAACTGAGCTAAATGTACGGGGAAAACGTTTTATTACAATAGGACTGTAAGTTTCTACACTTTCAAATATAACACACAAAAAAGCAAATAAGGGCCACATAAATTTTTACGACCAAAATACAAGAGAAAAGTTTTTAAATCTCTAATTTCCCAAAGCGAGGCCTCTCAAGACCTCTCAAGACCTCTCAAGATCAAGATCCAAAATAAGAAAATATTAATTAATTTAATACCTATACTTTTTATTTCATTCCCGTAATCTGCAATGAACTAATTGAATTCTTAATGAATCACAATTTCAGGTAGCGAAATCAATTTGAACGCCAGGGAGACCGCTAAAGACCAGTACAGTTGACAATGTCAAAGAGAGAACTTTTACCCAAAAATTGGCAAGGGTAAGAAAGCCCAAAAGAACTGATTAGTTTCGCGACTAATAAATGCAGGTGTAACAAACAAACTTCAAATAAGTACGTAGTACAAAACTGAACAAAACTTACCTTCTCCAAAAAATCCGAAATTCTTCAACTAATTTCTTATTTCGTACCTAAATTTTTGCCCACAACACTTCACTAATCCACATTTATCATTACTTCAATATTTTATTTATAAGTCAATAATTCACATTTTATATAAACATAATCTATATTAATAAATTATTCGTTCGTTATTAATGATTATTTAAATGAGTTCGATAATGTGTTATATGAGTTTATTGTTACGACTATATATATATTTAGGAGATTATTCGTCTGTGCGCATTTGACCCGTGCGGCAGCCACGGCGCTCGCTGCCGAATGAGAAACACTTCGATGTCACCTGTTGTGTACCCCGAATACCCACGCAGGGCATGAACGATTTTATGTACTTGTAAGATTAATTCATTTTCGACAATGTGGTTATTAATAAACATGTAAGGTTTATTGGATACGTTTATCTGATAAAACATGTAGAGCAAATACACTACTGTACTGTATTGAAAGAGACTCTACTTTCACATTAAAAAGTAAAGTAAAATATTATCCTGTAATGTCTCTTTGCTGGGTAAAGGATCTCACTGAAGATATCAGTACAGTGAGGAGCTTTAGATCACCACCCCGCATTACCAAGCGCTTTAAGTAACGTAAATTTAAAATTACGCCTAATCCTCCTGCTCACATTATTATAAACAAAGGTTAATATTTATCTATGGTCTATTGAACCATAGATAATATATTATAATAATATATTCTATATGATTATTATCTAATTATATTAAACTACTAACTTATTTTATTTAATATAGTTAACAAAGCTTATTAGGCGATAGAAGAAAAAAAATAAAATCGCGTAGCGCTACGTACTACGCACAAAGGTGACTCGGCTACGGTATGACTACGGCACGACTACGGCGTAGCAATTAGTGGTAGCCTCTGAAGTAGCTAGCAATTAAAAACCTTTATTGGCTTTGAAGTGAAGTGATCACGAAGTTATTTAAAGTATAAAGGGTTCATATATTATCGGTATTCTTTCGTTAAAGAAATTTCTATTATTCGTTATTCAATATACATACTGCTACGGTTTTTCTTCGAAATCTAAAAGATAATAATGCTAAGTTGTTGAAAAGTGAATTTAAAAAATGTTTACCAAAGAAATGCCTAAATAATGTCTTTAAGCACAATTATTGTGAATGACTCGTGGTCCCACTGGGATTGTACCACTATTACTCGTGGTCCCACTATCCCTGAAATCATGGGTTCGTGGTTCCACTGCTTAGTGGGACTACCAGTCATAGTAAAAATCGTAGGTTCGTGGCCCCACTGCATCAAGTTTATACACGTAGAGTAAATATGTACTTGAATTAAAGTGAGTTCTTCAGGTACTGGCCACTTGAGATACTGGCCTTTTTAGTCACAATTCACAATATTCCCTTCTAAATATGAAAGAAAATACTCAAAGTACTCGTAAATACTTGCAATTCGGTAGGTTAGGGTTATTTTTTTTTTATGACCAAATCAGTGGGACCACGAGTCATCACCCACAATTATTACTTTTATAAAATCTGTTAAAAATATTAAACTCCATTAGAAGAAGTTTAATAAATATAAAATGTTATTTTCGCGATACCATTACTATTTTATCAAACCCGTCCGATTACAGAACCATTAGTACGTCAGGAAGAGGGACATTAATAAATGTCTGTCACATGAAGTCGAGGTGCGAGACGAGACGTAAACCTGAATGAATTATAACCTAACTTTGGAAGCTAATATAGGTAATGCTTTATATGAAAATTTCTTACAATGCTAGTGTACCTGTCGTGTATAATATGTGACGAAGATAAGTTGAATTAATGTTGAAAGTATCAAAGCCTAGCGGATTTACCCGCATACCAGTTTGCGTGGGAATTTGGTATAAAAAATTTGGTTATTATTATTATTATATTAATATTAAAAGTACGATAATACAAAAAGATATTTTATTTTGAACAAATACCGTTTTAAACAATGTTCTATTTCGTGCTACATAAAATACAATTTTGAACGAACAGATATTGTTTCTTAAACATATTTAGGCGCTAAATAAGATTAAGAATACTTGCTCATTCCGCCCTAATAATCATATCGTGTATCTACACTAATATTATAAAGAGGAAAACTTTGTTTGTTTGTAAAGAATAGGCTCAAACATTACTGGACCGTTTTAAAAAAAATCTTTCTCCATTCGAAAGCTACATTATCCACGAGTAACATAGGCTATTTTTTATCCCGAAATTCCCACGGGAACGGGTACAACGCGGGTAAAACCACGGGGCGCTGCTAGTTTATTAATATAGACAAAGTTCTACCTACAGTCAACATTACTTCTTCACACTACATGGCATATATAATACAACTAGCAGCGCCCCGCGGTTTTACCCGCGTTGTGCCCGTTCCCCTCTGGTTTTCAGGAATTTTTTACATAAAAACATTCCTCTTGAATCACTCTACCTATTACAAAAAACCGCATCAAAATCCGTTGCGTAATTTTAAAGATTTAAGCATACAGACAAACAGACAAACAGACACGAAACAGAGACGACTTTATTTTATACTATGTAGTGAAGCTACAACCCCAATTCCTCCTCGCAGTTAGTCACACGATAAGATAGCAGTATTTCTCTTCAAAAGAAAATACTTCTCACTAACACACCCATACAAATGGCGGGATCCGGGTCCGTGCGTGTAAAACTACCGAAATATATTGGTCAGCTGATATTACCTATAATGTGGACGGTAGAGTCGACACAGTTACCTTGATGACCTGATTCCAAAACGATGAAGGTTCTACTGACTTTAGCCCGATACTTTATTATGTTTTGTTATTTTCCTATACTTATACGCAGTATATGTGTTGAAAATGGCTTCTATTGTATGTATGTATGTCGTGGGAATAAGGTGAAAACATGTGTTATACGTGTAGTCACTTGTCTTTTTATCATTCATAATTCCATGACCTTTTATAAAGGATATTAGTTATTTGGTTTGTTTGGGATATTTTCTCTGACAGCTGCAACACAGTACGTAAAGACGACAAAATCTTTTTGGTAGAAATTAGTGATTTGTGATTTTGACAAATGTATGAAAATTACGCTATTTTTTTAATGTCTCTGAGTGCGGCAATAAGTTTAAACTTAATTGCCAGCTGTTTAATCAAACGTGCTTGTTGAAATTGAATTAATACATGATGACCTTATTCTTAAAAAAATAACAGAAATGTTAATTACTGAATACTGAACTTAAATCACTGCGAATATTCAAAACAATATCACTACATACTATAAAATAAAGTCGTCTCTGTTTCGTGTCTGTTTGTCTGTTTGTCTGTATGCTTAAATCTTTAAAATTACGCAACGGATTTTGATGCGGTTTTTTGTAATAGGTAGAGTGATTCAAGAGGAAGGTTTTTATGTAAAAAAAATCCTGAAATTCTCACGGGAACGGGCACAACGCGGGTAAAACCGTGAGGCGCTGCTAGTGACATATATAGTGACATATACAGAATTTGTTCGTTTAAGCCAAATTTCATCTAAGTTACTTTACCCACCATGTTGTTGCCAAGCGGTGTACAATATATTGCCCTCTTTTATAAAAATAAAATGCAATAAAAAAGTGAGAGAAAAATGGTTAGCTTGTTCTGGTTTTAATAAATCCACTTCGATGGGAATTGGAAAAGGCCAGGGATTAGCCGCTTCTGTTTTAGAAAAATATTTTGTACATTCACTTAATAATAGATGGATGTGGTATGGTATAAAAAATAACCTATGACTCTCGATGTGTGACATTGTGTTGTATTTATTAAGTTGTGGATGATGTAGTTGGTTGCAAGTTTGTGAATTTGTCTGTAATTTTAAGATTGTCAGTTAAACCTGGTTTCTCCTCTAACCGACTGGACCTTACTTACTTACCACATCTACAATAATGTCTTTCCGAGCTCGATGTACGCGCACCTGTCCATCTGTCCTCAGTGGTTTGCACGTTTTTTGTCCCCAACGAGAATAAAGCCTCCACGAGAATTCCTCTTCGTACGTTTAAAATATTTTGGCAGCAAATAGAATATTTCCAGTAGTTTGAACAATGCCGCATTCAGTTCATTTTGAGTTCCGTTCAGTTTTTTCTGAATGTAACAAGCATGGCTTTGTGATTGCCCCGATTTGATTTTTTTTGGAAATGAACATAAAATGTAATGTAGTATTGTATTTTTGTTTTATGGTTCGTCATTGCCATTTAGGTAAGCTTACAAGCAAGCTAGCGAATTTTAAAGATAGTCAAAAAGGACTTAACTAAGTGATACTACTGCATACAAATAGTCATCGCCAACAATTATGCAAATATTGTTAACTCCAGGCGGGAATCGAACCCGCAACCCCCGACACAGCAAGCTCTCTCACATCAGCAGTATTTTAACTTTACTGGCTTGTTCGTTCATCGTGACTAATTATTAATATTACATTAAATAAACAAAATCATTGATTCATTTTAATCTTTTTAGGGTTCCGTACCCAAAGGGTAAAAAAATTATATTACTGAGACTTCGCCGTCCGTCCGTCCGTCCGTCCGTCCGTCCGTCTGTCACCAGGCTGTATCTCAAGAACGATGATAGCTAGACAGTTGAAATTTTCACAGATGATGAATTTCTATTGCCGTTATAACAACAAATAAAATAAAACAAATACTCAAGTAGATCATCACTCCCATACAACAAATGTGATTTTTTTGCCGTTTTTTAATGTACGGAACCCTACGTGCGCGAGTCCAACTCGCACTTGGCCTGCTTTTTTCTATTTAAAGGATCCTCTTTGTAACAAAAAGTCAAGCCGTTTAGATTTTCCGACATAATTTAGTTTTTCTCAAAGACCTCCTTTGCAGACTATTAATCAATCAGTTTAAAGATAATAAAAAGTGAAGAACTTTAATTAAGTTAAAATTATTTTTTTATTTAAATTCATTTTAAGCTATTTTTAACGTAGTGTCTAGCTTAAGTAAATTCCAATTATAATTAAAGATCATATAGCCTTGGGTTGTTACTTTAAAAGTTATTGAGGTAAATAAGTTATTGAACTTTAAAATATAGAGAACTTTGGCTTTTAAAGTTGATCTCTTCAAGTATATGATACATGATGAGACAGCAAACATCTTGCTGTAATTTCAAGACTTGTTTGACGATTTCAGTCCTATATGAAAATTGTTATAAAATTGTAAGTCCCGGTTTATCAATTCTTAGTCTACGCCGGAGGCATTTCTTCTTTTAAAACGTAAGAGCTGGGCTCTTATCGATGGAGTTCTTTCCATTTTCCTCTATCTTCTACCATCCTCTTTAGCTGTCCGTTCAGTCTAAAATCTCCAGTACCAGCACGCCATAGATGGTAGACATACAAATATGTCTACCATCTATGGCGCAAGTTTGACGTCATCGCGATTTTGTCTACAGTAGCTACCGCGACATAGATTTGTCTTGTCGCGTACGTCATTTGTATACAAATGTCTACGCCCTTGAGCATGACGACCATATTATGTCTACGTCAGAGACTAATTTGATTTTGACATTTCAAAGTATACAAATATGTAGGCTACCCTCCAAGGTGCATACAAAGCTTGTCTTTTTCGTACAAGACATTTTAAACTTACAAAATACAATATTTTTGTAACAAAAACGAAAACAAGAAACAATAACCACAGACAAAAACGCACTGAAATGAATGAATGGCGAATGAATGAAATAGTGTTGTGACGGTGTTGTGCTTCAACAAATTTATCGGTAATCATGTGTGACCATGTTAAAAATATAATATATTTGTAAAGGGCAATATTTCTATGTTTAGTAAGTTTTGTATACAGTAGAGATTTTCGCTTCCTGTCATTATGTGCTCGCAACCGCGCCATAACCCGTAGACAAGACAAAAGTTTTAACCCTATAGAGATATATGTCTACCAGTGTTCATGCTACCCGTGCTGGGCCATTAACTTATTCGAAATACCTTACTATATATTATGTTATAGACTAGCAGCGCCCCGCGGTTTTACCCGCGTTGTGCCCGTTCCCGTGGGAATTTCGGGATTTTTTTTACATAAAAAACCTTCCTCTTGAATCACTCTACCTATTACAAAAAACCGCATCAAAATCCGTTGCGAAATTTTAAAGATTTAAGCATACAGACAAACAAACAGACAAAAATAGCGACTTTGTTTTTATACTATGTAGTGAAGAGTGAAGTTTCTCACATTATTACGAAAATAGCACATACTAGCACACCCTCAACTATGTATGTATAATATTAGGGTAGATAGATCCGGGATTGCATGTCGTTACACGATAAATCGTGAACTCTCCATGCTATACGTATATCGAGCAAACACGTTCTAAGCGAGTCGTAGTGATGAATTACACTTTTGGACCGAATGGTGCCGACAGTTTTACGTAACAACTAATACTCAATTTCAGTAATATGTACTTGTGTCATATGACTTTATAATTTGAGATAGGGAAATTATATTTAATTGTAATGCGTTAATTAGGTTTAAGGGTTCCAAGTTCAAGTGCAGGCAATTAGCGTCCTTTAGCGATAAAAAAAATAGCAGTCTTTGGGCATGAGAATTATTAAATCTATTTAGTACTTGAATATGTTTTAGAAGCAGAAGCTGTTCTCTCAAAATTGTATTTTATTTTGAACACTAAAACGAACGTCATTTGTTTATGAAACATATTTAGCCGCTAAATAAAATTCAGAATGCATATTAAATAAATAAATATACCTGGACAAATTCACACACGGTTAATTACACCCAAAGTAAGTTCTAAGCTTGTGTTATGGAATCTAATTCACTGATACTGCTGATACATACACAAATACTTTATAAGAATATATAATTTATATTAAGAAGAATTAATATAAAGAATATATATTATTTCTTTATTTAGAATTCATGATAAATTTAAATCATTTATAAGTTTTTGGCCATAACAACATCAAACAAATTTACTTATATTCAATACTTTTACTCGTATTATCTCCGTAAAATTAAAACGAAACTCAAAATTAATCTCTCAAATAAATTAAATACCTGTTCCAAAAATTGTTTATTCATCACCCCAAATCCATATTCCTTTGATAAACTTTCTACACCCTGTATACATTTCAATTTGTTACAAACATAATGTTTTTATCAAAAGACCTACGGCTACCAGATCCGTACCTTTCCATTAATATGAATACAAGTTGCGAAAGTAATTCCCAACTTAATGGGACGCTGACGGTAAAAGAAATCATAATCAAAACATTTGCAAAAATGCTTCTCATGTTATTCTGTAAAGTATGAGGTTATTTACCGACTCGACACGATGGTAATGCTTTAAAAAGGTATTGGATTTGCATGGTTTTGATCGCAATTAATTTAAAAGCCTAGTTTCTCATTTAACTAAAAAGCTGGGGTCCTTCCGACGGAGTTCCTTCCACTGTTTCCTATCTTCAGTCATTTGCAGTTGTTCATACGACACGATATTTAATCTTGTTCTCCTTCAGTTGGTCTATATAATATGACCTTCAAAGTGGAAATGACAAGCCAACTTTACTTCAGTAAAAACGAGGTAGAGTTTGGTGCATAACCAGCATCATAACACAGTATTGTGTTTGACTAATGTGGACTTTGGTCACTGAACATCGTTTTTAATAATACTAGATTGTCCAGCGACTGTATACTATTTTGGTGGCAAATGCTGTCACTTGTCGACTGTCAGTCCATTCTATGCAATATTAGTCAGCATAATAATATGTTGCATGCGGCAAACGACTTAATATAATCATGCCAATTAAAGGTAGAATAAGGACTCTACCTCTGGTTGTGCCATTAAACTCTACAATTGTAAACTAGATATTTTAAACTAGTAGGTTTTTAAGTGAATGATAGTAATAAAAAGATTGAATCAAATTGAAACTATGCATCGTACTACGAGTATACCTGTACATATTGATGTACAAGCACACACTAATAGATACTGCCTCGCAAGTCATACATGTAACAATAATATACTTGACTTGGGCCAAATAGAGTTATCGTTCTCGAGTTCTCTAGTGGCTTGACTGGCAACTTGCTAATGAAAATTGGTTAAGCTTAGAGTGGTTCTGCAATTGTTGAATATGGGCAGAAATTATATTTGAATATATCGATGTGAATACGAATATTTAATTAAGCACCCGTTTAGATACTTGGTGAACGGTGAGTTTTTGGTGAGTGAGATGAGTTTGATATTAACGACACTCATATCGTTTACATTCAAACATATGTTTAACCGGTTGAAAAAAGGATTAGGTTTCCTTCTCTAGTTTCTGTGAATACATGGCTGAAGCGTGTAGCCGCCGGTCACCATGCGGGCCATACACGGGTGTATGGCCCCCATTACCAATGCCGACCCGACGGTCCCTAAGTAAAGATATCTTGTAATTTTAGACTTTACCACCATACTAGACCACACTGAACGATTTAAAAGAGCCTCGTTGAATACGGCTTGTACCCAGGCGTAAATTAAACTAAAACAAATAAAGAACAGTGTCTAGTAGTTTACAAGTGCCGTAACAATTCACATTCGATTAGAAAACAACTAAATCTATTTAGTTCTATTGTGCATATTTAAACAACAATTTAAATATCTACGTGACTCAAATAAAGCTTTGAAAAACAAACTAAGTACTAAAATGTTGTTAAAACAATATTTCGATTTCAAAACAAGTACTAAGAAAAAGTGGACATTATTTAAATTGGACCTCGCAGATGTTATTTATGCATAAAGTAATTTTGAAAAACTCGAGTCGCAGTAATTTTTTCATATTAACTTAATTCCCTCTGCACCAGGGAAGTGCAATCTAGCAGACAATTAGAAGAAAATTTACAATTTCAGTTCAAATAAGTATTTTACGGTGGAAATAAATTTTCATCTTAATATTTTTTCTACTAAATTTTCACGTCTTGTCACTATTTTGATAAAGATGTCAAATGATTCGTCAATGAGTTGACTTTTGATACAAGTATACTCGTATGTAAAATTACGTCAATTAGTTAATGGTAAATCTCAAAACAGTCACATAACACGTGATTAAATTTACGCCTCAGAGTGCGTTAGTATTTGAGCATATCTAGTGATATCTAGTGTGACCTAGCCTCCTCAACCTAGCCGACAACCTCCCTAGAGAGCTGAAAGAGCAAGTTATCGCCCTGCTGTACTTGTATGTACCGTTAACGAAGTAAAATATTTAAAAAAAGTATTTTGTCCTACTGTTGAGCAAACGCCTCTCACAATCAGTACAGTGAGGAGGATTAGGCGTAATCACCACGCTTGCCTACTGCGGGTTGGTTATCTCAAACCCGAGCCATGTTTGAAAAATAAATCGATTTTAGCGAAATATTAATAAAATACAAAACTTTAAAAGCATTGAAGTAAGTCGTAAACTATATACTTGTGCTTAAAGTGCACAGTTCAACAATAACCTTTACGCTAATTGGATTAGAAACCACTGATGTTAATTTAACATAGAAAAGTAATGCAACTAGTTCATGTGAATTATTTTCGTACAATAACTTTGAAATGAGACGGTTCGTATTCAAAGTGCAGATAAGGTCATTTGTTTTAACTAATAATTTAACGAAGAAGTAATTATTATTAGTTTGGAAGAGAGCTAATGGATTAGAATTTCGGTAGGAGGTCTAAGTATTTAGGTAAAAATAGTTATCACATGTGGCTATGACATTTATTTAAATTGCCAGTTTCAGTTACTAGCGTTCAACCCAGCCAGCAGTAAGTGCTTCGCTCTTCAGTGGTTCAACCTAACAAAAAAAAAGACGTGTGGCACTCGGGGACTGCCGCGGTAAAGCTATTGCATAGTTATTTTTTGTATCACTAGATGGCGTTAGTGGGGAGCGTTAGGTTTTTTGCGTGAGGTTTTTTCGTTACGGAATTTCTGGATTCGGTCCCCGCGCTCAAGGCCCGCGATAGAAGCTATGCAATAGCTTAATAAAAAACTTACTATATTATTATTAAAATCGCCACTTTATGGGACCCAGACTCAAAGAGGCGATGCCGCGGCAGACCAAAAAGGAGATGGCGAGATGAACTCGACGGATTTTTGCCTGGTTGGCGTCGTGAAGCTCTAAATAGAGAGAAGTGGAAACGATGGGGGAGGCCTTTGCCCAACAATGGGACACCCAAGGCTAATATAATAATAATTATTATTATTTGTGAAGGATGTCCTTCAATTATTTATTAGCTGCTTCGCGCGGGACCCATCGTCCACCCGCGATCCAGTAGATGGAGCTAGTGTGAACATTTGGTAGATCGTGCTTACGTTTTCTTGCCATATTAAGTGGGGTTTCGCCCACACATTTTTTTGAGCAGAAAACAATTTTCTTCTTTATAAAATTATTAATAGAAAACGTCATTAATATTGAGACAGTTAACTGTGAGTGACGATCGCTTTGTATTTAATTATAAACTAACTTAATTTAAATTGTATCTCAAAGATAATAAGATAAAAAGTATAAGCCTGCAATTTCCAAGTGCTGGGCAAAGGGCATCTCACTGAAGATATCAGTACAATGCCTTTTGGTATAGTTATTCTACTTCTTCTACAGTATAAAGGCACTGAAAAAATTAAAACGTACAGTGAGGAGGATTAGATGCAATCACCAAAGATAACATTGAATAAATCAAGTTTTAATAAATAAATATAATAAATGATAAATATAAATCAAGAGGTGATCCTACTAATATTATAAATGCAAAAGTTTGTGAGGATGGATGTATGTATGGATGGATGTATGGATGTATGTTTGTTGCTCTTTCACGCAAACACTAATGAACGGATTTGAATGAAACTTTACAGTAATATATGTAGGTTATACATCAGAATAACCCATGGACTACATTTTATCCCAAAATTCCTGCGGGTACGGGTTCAATGTGGGTGAAACCGCGGGGCGCAGCTAGTATTTCTATAAAAATATTACCACGAGTAAAGCCACACGGTACTGCGTGTACCTAGAATAATAGATGGAGTAATAATAAAAACTATATTGATATAATAAATACAATTTTCACCCTAATGACGGACATTAAATGATTTGACGATAATGGAGCTTATTTTAAGGGCAATAAAGTGTATTGTTGCTTTCTTTATTGTGTTGGCATCAAATAAAACAACAATAGAGCAGGGTTTACAATATAATTTTTATATGTCGTATAAACATTATGGGAAATAATTTATATTAAGTAAATTAAAAATGTCATGGTGTAGTTACTTTGGGTCAGGGTTGTTGTAATAACTTTATAAAGTTTTATTATGTAATTCATGAAGTTTTCAAGTTTGATTCACACGCAGAACACATATATAAAAGTACGAGCCTGTAATGTTCCACTGCTGGACAAAGGCCTCTCATCTCACTGAAGATATCAGTGAAGTACAGTGAGCAGGATTAGGCATAATCACCACGCTTTCCAAATGCAGGTTGGTGATGTCAAAGCCATGTTTTAGGAAACATAGTTTCACCCGACCCGGGAACTGAACCCAGGAACTCTGCCTTGGCAGGCTAGTGCACATACCACTAGACCACCGAGGCGTTTCATTTCAGACAAAACATTGTATATGTAGACGATATAACAGTGTCGCAAGCTAGGTAGTTTGACTAAACGATGTTAGTTCATTGCGATTGTTAAGCAACGTGCAGCTCGACCCCGACTTGGATAGGTGGCCGATAGTGGCATTTCTATGTGAGTGCTACCGTGCTTCAGAGCGTTAAGCAGTCGGTTCGGTTGTTTCAATCGTTAGACCTTTTTATCTGAGGCCTTTGGGCGGTCTAAAAACTCCGACACCGGAGTTGGCCACTACAATTTAGCGTGCCCTCCGAAGCACGGTAGATAGAAATGCCACTATCGCTCAGATAGAAATGCCACTATCGGCCACCCATCGACGTAGGGGCCGAGCTGCACGTTGCTTAGCAATCGCAATGAGTTAACACTGCTCAGTCAAACTACGCCACGAGTGCTACTATTCCATAAACGTTGAATTATTGTAAACGGATAGACAATTACCAAATCATTCAAACAATTATTTGTCGCACACCATCCGATTAAATGTCAATAAAGTAAATAATCCTATAATTGGTACAATATTTAAATTAATATCTCATCCGATTAACGTGGAGCCCGTATCGTAAAACAAACATTGAAACAGAGGAACTGAACAACTCAAATAACGGAACGATTATCAGAATTGAGCGGAACTTTCATAATTGCGAATACCGTGGAATAGTAGAACCGTTTTGTAGTTTTAATTATAACTTTTTCGAGCGAATAACCGACATTAAACCAGGTTTCTATGAGACTACCACTTTTTTTAAATAAGGACCATGCCGTAAGCTTTCCCTTTCATACACCGAAATAATTAACGTTATCATAGTAAACGCACTGACACGGGTTTTTTCGTGGAAGAAAGTTTCTAAAGCAACGAGCATCGCCCCGCGGTTTTACCCGTAGTGCATTCGTTCCCGTAGGAATTTTGGGATGAAAAATAGCCTATAACCTTCCCGTTGAATATGGCTATCCATCACAAAAAGAATGATTCAAATGGAATTGGTAGTTTCGGAGATTAGCGCTTTCAAACAAACTCTTCAGCTTTATTATATTATTTTTGACAAGCCCGTTGGCACAGTGGCAGTGAGAGCGCTTACTGTGTCGGGGGTTGCGGGTTCGATTCCCGCCCGGAGTCAACAATATGTGCAGACATAGTTGTTGGCGACGACGGCTGGGTGTCAATTATATATTCTTATAAAGTATTTGTGTATGTATAAGTAGTAGAATCAGTTAATTAGATTCCATAACACAAGCTTAGAGCTTACTTTGGGTCTAATTAACAGTGTGTGAATTTGTCCGGGTATATTTATTATTATATTTATATTAGTGTAGATTAAAACCACTTAATCTTTATTTCCCGACGTTTCGAGTGGAATACACCACTTGTGGTTGCGGGTGAACTGTTTTCAAAATCAGTTCATATACGAAAGAGATATCAACTGACAAATATACAGTCTAATTGAGAACTTCTTTCGTTTTTTGTCGGTTAAATATGGCTTACATTGTCTGACTCACTTTGTTACGTTTATTTTTCTTTTTGTGAAAGTAAATGAGACCTATCTACTGTGATGGTTGTATAGAGATGTGAAGGATATGATAGGGCAAGGATAGGAAAACCTGTATCCGTGTTTCGGCAAGAATCTGCCTCCCTTATTCATCTTCAGGCAATATTGCTACGGTGACTGTTTTTTTGTTTTATTGGTTACGTGGGAGAGTGTTGCTGGTGTAGTCTCGTATAAGGTATATATATAAGGTACATACTCTAAATTGGCTGTAAACGTGTGATTCCAAACCGCATATGTTACGGAGATCAAGCGATGTTTAGGGCCATAGACTATGTACTTATACTATACAGGCTTAAGCCTTCATTTATACGAAAAATTAGGTAATTTAATAACTTTGAAAACCTCTTCGCAGTGTCTGGACCGATTTTTCTCAAACATAGCTAAAATTACAAGAAAACTGGCTTTCAAATTAATAAACCCGCATCAAAATCGGCCAATCCTTTTGAAAGCAAATGGTCCTACTGATACACACACACACACACACGAAAACACAGACATTGACGTCGAACATATCTTCCTTAGCATCAGGAGTTGAAAACAATATCGGGAATACGGTTTTAAGGGGTCCATATCTGAATGGGAAAACCGGAACACTTGTAGATTGGTATTTATTAGTAGTTAAAACTAATGATATTACTAGTCTCAAGCTCAATATTATCACTTAATAAGATAGATAAAAACAAGTGAAATTAATAACTTTTTATGTTAACTAACATCACAAAAGCTCAGTAAAGCTCATCAAGTGCCTTCTCATTAGTACTTCAGCGCTCGTCGCCTGCAGGTGCGTCCCGAACATAAGAAAAAGCGAATATCTTGTTTTATAACATCGTAAAAATGTCGAACTCACTTTATACGTCGACGTAAAGGAAAATTCTGATAGAACTTTATTTTGTTGTACTTTGAATGTTGCTGATATGATTGGAGAATATATTGGGAGAGTTTTCTATGAGAATATTGGTGTAATCTCTCGATTCGATCTATGGATTATGTTGAATAGTTTCTCGCTTGTGAGCTCGTCTTCTTATTATACAAGTACTAGCAGCGCTCCACGGTTTTACCCGTGTTATGCCCGTTCCCGTGGGAATTTCGGCAATTTTTGTACATATAAACCTTCCTATTGAATCACTCTATCTAATAAAAAAATCAGTGCAGTAGTGTTTGCCTTTATCGCGAACATACAGACAGACAAACGCGGCCGGGGACTTTGTTTTATAATATGTAGTGATATACGAGTATGTAATAGGTATGTAAACATAATATAAGGTTTATTATTTAATAAAGCTCTATACAAAATTTAAGTTTAATAAAGAAAACTGTTTGTACATATGTAAGTTACAGATATGTCGTATCTAGAGCCTAGTTCACATAAAAAATAGTTATAAAGAAGCGAGCTTATTAGAAAACGAGTGCTACACATGACTCTATCTTTAGAATTTTCCTGCTCAAAGAATATAAACCAGCTCCATACCATTGACGTTGAAGGAGCGTGTTATTAATTTATAAGATTCCTTTACAGATTGAGACATGAAAAAAACTAAATATTTTTCTATTAAAGTGCTCTGCAAAAGACTCATATATTCTATCACTTAATACTTCCATACGGGAATAGAAACCAATATATGGTAGTTACATTTCACCATATTGAGAAGCATTATCTCCATGACAAAGGGACGCACAGAACCTTATATTAGAATGGTAAGCTTCTATATTCTATGTTAGAGCCTGCACAGACTTGAATCGAAACAGTTTGTAGACTGTTTTCCACTGACTGGGTTTCTACTAGAGACCGTCTTGTCTCTAACAAATTGTTGCCTTCGAGTTTTCAGCTTCGATCAAATATATCTTACATGCAACATTCATTCGAAGACTGCTAGACGAAAAAATTGTACCGACAGCTGATTTGAAACTTTTTAGATTTAAAATACCGACTGTTAAAATACTGACTAAACAACTTTGACAGCGTCGAACAATATAGTGAAAGTCTATAGTGGTCTTTACATAGAGTTACGATGGATTATGCACATCTTGGAGTTTAACTATATGAGGTTACTGACAGACTGCCAGCTGTGTGGGATGTAGATTGACTCGACGGATGTGAAGATAAAACGGTCCAAAGGCAGTATACATTATTGCAGTCTCGATCAAATTCTGGTAGCTGCGACTATACGGTGATTGAACGACCTAGGTGATTGGCTCAATACCTAGGTGTAGAAGTGTTACGGGAGTATAGCGACGGCAACCATGGCGATGCTGTATGTTTTCTTTGTAAGCAAAGCTTCAAAATCAATATCATTTTATTATATCAGATCATAACAATAATTTAGAACCGTAGGCTTAAAATTAAGTTTACGTTAGTTCTCAACGCGTCACCTACTGCGAAGAACTAATAAGAAACTCAGTGGGGTTGTAATTTTTATGATTGTATTAACAATTTTAAACTAAATAGATAATAAAGAAATTCATTTCTAAACGCGTGAATCTAGAAAATAGTCTGCATTAGATTAATGTGCCTCATGGCAGAGCAAATCAAAACAAAACGGACTAGTATATTTGCTAGAGTAATCTATGACGGTTGATCACAAGTTTAACGACTTCAGCAGTTTGTTACCTCCCGCAAAGCGTGTACTAAAAGAGACTGTTGTATCAGGTAAAGAGTTATATTACATCGCTGAGTCTATAAATATTTTAAAAAATATGATAAACTTCTTCAAAGTCACACTTTCACATTAGCATTTCTCTGAAGTAAACTAACTTTATATAGATTAGTTATTTTTCTATTAAAAATCCAATACAAAATGATAAGCAACTTTCAGAATCTGGGATCAACTCCTGATCTCTAATTAAAAATCTGTTTATCTGTAGAGGGTAAAATAATTACTTTCAACATTTTTATTGAGAGTTCAAAGGATCTAATTTACTTTTCTAAATAAAATGATTTTTCAGAGATGGTTCTAGGTGAAAGGTTTGAAATATTAAAACCGAAAATTATAAATGTTTTAAGCTCCAACTGAAAAACTCACGAGATCATAGCTAGCGGCCATCTCCATGAGCGTGAGAATAGAGGTGATATTAATGTTTAGTTATTTTTTGTCCTCCTCACTGTACTGATATCTTCAGTGAGACGAGAGACCTTTGCACAGGAGTGGGACACCTTTCTTCACACGGCGATGTTACGGCGTGGCATTTGCGACGAGTTGCTGCGGGCTGAATGCGAACGTCGCGCCTTTACACTACATGCAGTGAAGACGTCTGTTCTCATACTACGAATGAATGTGATTCCAATACATTGGTAGAATAATCACTCATTCGTAGATATTACTTGATGATAGAACCGAGACTCTGGCGCTATTCTTCCACATTACAACGAGTGACAAACAAAGACATGATAAAGAACTATTGCTAATTTCTGGCGAAAAATGGTGAAATTTTAAAATGCACACATAAAGAATCCCACAATAAACTGATTGATCTTCCTTCTCTTCTCTCAATCGTGGGTAAAAATTTGGAACTCATTTAAAACCTACATCACTACGAGTAGAAACAAACACTAAATGAATCTCACACAAAAATTAAAAAGATAATCTCGTTTAAAATTGGAAAAGTACTTCGGTGTTGCCACAAAATAAAAATACGATCCAATATTGGACTCATTCAAGACTCTTAACTTCCGAACCGATAAGTCAACAAGCTTAATAAATCAGGTAGAAAGGATGCAATCTCACTTATTGCTTTTTCATTCTTACAAAGTTATTAAAAGTTTTCAGACAGTATTTGAGTTTCTTTGAGCTTCGATAAAAGAGTTATTGTTGAAGATTTAACCGTAATATAACGTGTTTTAAAATAGACTAAAACCTACCTACCTAAGTTAGGTTCAGTCGGGTAAAATAAGAGAAAACTCTAATTTAGAACAATTTAATTAAAAAGAATTTACAACAACACGTTAATAGAATGAAAAGTAATTAAATGCATGAACTTTTAAATTAAGAAAGAACTCAGGGTCGTACTAAAAGGCGCAGGCAGTCTCCCGGGGAATGAAAATGGGAGACTTAGCTTTTTAGGTTATCGGACAAGCGTGGTGTGGTGGCTCGCTGGCGATCCGCCGTCGCTGCGCCCAGCAGTGGGAGTCCGGCTTGGGCCAACAAGGTTAACCGCACATGCGGTTATACCGATGACCCCAAACAGGAAACTCCACTTAGCGCAGCCCGTCGGATGAACAATGTGCCACTCGCTGGCGATGCGTCGTGGCTGCGCCCAGCAATGGGAGGCCGACTTGGGTCAACAAGGCTAACCGCACATGCGGTTAATACCGATGACCCCAAGCGGCAACTCTCCCTTGGCGCAGCCCGCCGGTGGAAACCCACCGGTGGAAACCCCGGATTGGAACCCTGGAATGAGATTAAGCCAAGCTAAATGGGTTGCAAAATAAAAGGCATGGGGTAAAAATGGAGACGTGATCACCTAAGCGAGAACACCAAAAAGACACGAGGTTATAAAAAATATTAAAAACGCAAATAATTAGGTTTAATGCAGGGCTTAGGTTTAGTGCATTGTGCAAAGGCTAGCAGGTGATGGATGAAGTGAAAATAAAAGGCCTAAGCGTCCTGTAAAGGAACCATGATTCGCACACGCGGCACACACACATGTGGTTACCCGGCGTGGTCCCGCAATTCACCTCACATCCAGAATACGCACAAGATGGATTGATAAAATGGCACTGAAACTCTAGTCTAGTAAATTCACAGCACTGATTAGTTTTTAAATGGAATCTAAAGGGCGAAAAGGACACAACTCTTACCAGTAAAGGCTGGGTTCCGATCCGTGGGAACACGGTTAAAAAGAGAGATATCTGAGCTTTAGCGCTCCTATTTATAGTCTTTTCTTCAACCAACTTCAATTTAATTACAATCAACCAACTTCATTAGCAATCAATATCAAACTGACATTACAGCTGTCAAGTAACTTTGACGTTTTTATAACTGAAACAGATTGTGTTAATATCGACTAATTATCGATTGATCGATCTCAATAACTGACAAACTAAGAAGGAAACGTCAAAGTCCTAGTTATATTACTTGTCAGCTGTCAATTGTCAGACATGTTTACAATTTTTACAAATTCGTTTATAGCATACAACATAAATTATTGTATGTTTTGAAATACAATTTATAAAGAATTTCACTGAGATATGGTGTTTGTGAGCCAAGGAAGATATGCCAGCAATGAAATTGCTACATATCTCCCTTCGCAGACAAGAATTTTACCTCAGTAAAATTCTTTACAGAAAGTAGAAAAATAGCAAAAACAAAAAAAATATAAAAGTATATTAAAATACTTTGAACTAGGAAGAAAACAAACATGCTATTACTACTAACTGTTCCCATGTACAAGGGAAAACAGTACTTAATAATATAGTGAAAGTACAATCTTAAAAATTAATAGTTGCACAAATACAAATAATTATAAAAAAAAAGATTTAATGCAAATCTTAAACATAATGACAAAGGAAAAAAATAAATGGTAATGACCAAAAATGGTTAAACAGTAAACATAGGGTACTAAGCCCGGGGAAGACAACAGTACGGATTAGGCGTCGACTACAGCAAACAGGCGAAATTAAAAAAAACAAACTCTGCAACTAGCCCATACGGTTCAATGTCATTAATGACAAAGAAAAAAGCCGACTTGGGTCAACAAGGCTAACCGCACTTGCGGTTAATACCGATGACACCAAGCGGAAGATATGGCAAAGACCATATAAAATACCGAGGGTTCCGTCACAGCTCACTACAGGCAGAACGCCGTAGTCCAACCACATTGGTTTAATAAAAACCACATAAAACACCTGACGTGGACAAACACCACGATTTGCCATAATAGCCTTCTGCCAATCTCCATTACACTATGTCTATCACCTCAAGCTAAGCAAAGTAATAAATATTATTTCAAATTATTTTTTTCCTTTTTCACACATGTTTCCAGTCAATCCTTAGAAACACTTAAATACTACTTCTCATAACCTTATTTAAAGTAAAACAATTACTTTAACAATAAGAAAAAAATAAACGTGTCATACGTTTTTGCAAGACAAAAAATTACTTTTACAATGCAAAGAAAAATTCAGACACCGTATCAGCTGGTGCTGAACCACAAAGGGCTACTTCATATACTAGCAGCTCTGCCTTATTAAGGCATAAATAGTTAATGCAAAAGCTATTAACAAGAAATAAATAAAGAATGCAAAAAAAAAATCTACCAACGAGCGTACTGATAAGAGTTGTACCGTAAATAAATTATAGTTCTCGCTTAGGATTAAATAACTTAACAGTAAGTCACCCAAACAAATACAAAGTGTGTGTGTGTGTGTGTGAGGTATAAACAAAACAAAATAGTTAACAATTGCCAATTATAAAGGCCGAATATCAAAAAAAGTAAGTAAAATTAAGTTTAGAAAAACTTAAAATACCAAATTTAAGTTTCAAAAGTTAAGAAACAACAAATAAAATTAAGTTTAGAAAAACTTAAATATTAAAATTAAGTTTCAAAGAAACTAAAATAAGTTTCAAAAGTTAATTAACAAAAAATATATAAAGGTAAATTAACCAGTAAATCAGAAAACCCGTTGGGAAAAAACAGATATACTGGTGGAGCAGCAAGTTCTTAGCGCTCGGGGTGCTTTGTACTTTGAGACGGCTCTCCTGACTACCTTAGGCTAAAAAGCTTAAGGCTCAACCTGACAGGAGGGTGGTACTACCCCGTTCGAGCCTCGCACCAAAGGATCTCCCACCGTAGAACACAAATACTGACACTATTTTTTCACACACACACAAAACACAAAAAACAATAAAAATATAAAATAAGGAGGACTGTCTGGCCTTTTGAGTTCGTAAAGGGAAGGGCGCCACTATAACGTGCTTTAAAATAGACTAAAACCTACCTACCTAAGTTAGGTTCAGTCGGGTAAAATAAGAGAAAACTCTAATTTAGAACAATTTAATTAAAAAGAATTTACAACAACACGTTAATAGAATGAAAAGTAATTAAATGCATGAACTTTTAAATTAAGAAAGAACTCAGGGTCGTACTAAAAGGCGCAGGCAGTCTCCCGGGGAATGAAAATGGGAGACTTAGCTTTTTAGGTTATCGGACAAGCGTGGTGTGGTGGCTCGCTGGCGATCCGCCGTCGCTGCGCCCAGCAGTGGGAGTCCGGCTTGGGCCAACAAGGTTAACCGCACATGCGGTTATACCGATGACCCCAAACAGGAAACTCCACTTAGCGCAGCCCGTCGGATGAACAATGTGCCACTCGCTGGCGATGCGTCGTGGCTGCGCCCAGCAATGGGAGGCCGACTTGGGTCAACAAGGCTAACCGCACATGCGGTTAATACCGATGACCCCAAGCGGCAACTCTCCCTTGGCGCAGCCCGCCGGTGGAAACCCACCGGTGGAAACCCCGGATTGGAACCCTGGAATGAGATTAAGCCAAGCTAAATGGGTTGCAAAATAAAAGGCATGGGGTAAAAATGGAGACGTGATCACCTAAGCGAGAACACCAAAAAGACACGAGGTTATAAAAAATATTAAAAACGCAAATAATTAGGTTTAATGCAGGGCTTAGGTTTAGTGCATTGTGCAAAGGCTAGCAGGTGATGGATGAAGTGAAAATAAAAGGCCTAAGCGTCCTGTAAAGGAACCATGATTCGCACACGCGGCACACACACATGTGGTTACCCGGCGTGGTCCCGCAATTCACCTCACATCCAGAATACGCACAAGATGGATTGATAAAATGGCACTGAAACTCTAGTCTAGTAAATTCACAGCACTGATTAGTTTTTAAATGGAATCTAAAGGGCGAAAAGGACACAACTCTTACCAGTAAAGGCTGGGTTCCGATCCGTGGGAACACGGTTAAAAAGAGAGATATCTGAGCTTTAGCGCTCCTATTTATAGTCTTTTCTTCAACCAACTTCAATTTAATTACAATCAACCAACTTCATTAGCAATCAATATCAAACTGACATTACAGCTGTCAAGTAACTTTGACGTTTTTATAACTGAAACAGATTGTGTTAATATCGACTAATTATCGATTGATCGATCTCAATAACTGACAAACTAAGAAGGAAACGTCAAAGTCCTAGTTATATTACTTGTCAGCTGTCAATTGTCAGACATGTTTACAATTTTTACAAATTCGTTTATAGCATACAACATAAATTATTGTATGTTTTGAAATACAATTTATAAAGAATTTCACTGAGATATGGTGTTTGTGAGCCAAGGAAGATATGCCAGCAATGAAATTGCTACAGTAATAATGTATGGTATATTATATGTTTTATGTATATAGGGTTAAGTGTGTAGGGAAAAGTTGAAAAAGAAATCATCGACAAGACCCAGTTTGTATGTTTGAAGACTTTACATTTGTGCTATAAAAAAGATGAAAAGCAAATCACTAAATAGTATGGATTAGTTAAAGCTTGAATTAAAATTGTGAGACCGTTAATGCGACTTCAAACCAGATTTTTATGAGAACTACTACTTTTTAAAATCGGTTTAAACAGGATCAATCTGTACGCACACCTTCTCATATACATATCTGAAAAGATTTTCGAATATACGAATTCGGTAAAACGAATTAAGAAATCAGATAACATACATAAAAAACAGACGAAATGAAAAGCCTTCCTTTTGAAGCCGCTTAAAAAATTAAGTATTTGTCTTATCTTACAAACTTTCACTTTTATAACATTAATAAAAGTAGCAACGAGAATAATTTTAATAAAGAACGAATAGTACAGACAGAATAACAAAACTTTTTATGGAGACAGTATAAAGAAGTCGGCGTGTACATAAATCTCAGTGGCTCGTGCATACCCATCTCTGAAAACTATCAGACCAAGCATTTTGTCAGGAGAATTACTCAGGGCGCGTATTATGAAGATCGGTGCAAATATTTAGGACAAATATTTCATTTAATATTCGTGCTTCGTAGGGCATGTTAAGCAGTTGGTCCCTGTTTTTTCAATCGTCAAACCATGGGGTCTAAAAACTCTGACACAAGGGTGGCCTTACCTACTCGAACTTAGGAAGAGCTAGTTGGTAAATAAAAGAAAAACAATGTTTTGGTCTACGCCCCACAATATGGTGTTTCGTGTGCACAATTAAATGGTACTATGCTTTTAGTCTAGATCTGGGTCTAGCTGCAGAATATGGAATGTAATGGAGTCATTTTTGGCCAACGGGTTGCTAATGGAAAAAAGCTGCCGTATTTCATCAGACACTAGTGAAGATAGTCTTCTTGTTTTGGCAAGCGCAAAGTCTTTGTAAGTATAGATTGATTTGAAAACATATTTTTTACAAATAGCATTTGAGAGGGGGGTAAAAGGCATTTTTTTAAATTACCACCAGGAAAATAGCCATATTAGAGGCAGGTAAAAGGCATTTAATTACTACCAATAAGCGTACAATGAGGATAAAACTAGGTGAGTATAATATATCACTACATTGTATAAAAAAAGTCGCTTTCCGCTGTTTGTCTGTGTATCCCTATGTATGCGTCGACCTTTAAAACTACGCAATCGATTTTGACGCGGTTTTGTAAAAAGATAGAAGTGACTCAAGAGGAAGGTTTATATGTATGTATACAAATTCCCGAAATTCCCACGGGAACGGGCACGTGGCTAGTAATATATAACTTACAAAATTCTAAAAATCTGTTATTATTTTCATGTGACACTATTTTTGTGTAATACGCGTCTCTTGATGTAAATAGGCTCTCAGTACCAGACTGGTTTATACGTACAAGTTCCCTCAGATTCTTAGCTTACAAATAGATAATTTTGAAAAGTATTCGAACTTCTCTTTAGATCTTCTGTCTTTCTCTTTTTATTTAAATCTTTTTTTTTAATTTTGTTAAACAAATCTGTAAATCTATAAAAAACACTAGCTGCGCCCCGCGGTTTCACCCACGTTGTACCCGTTCCCGCGGGAATTTCGGGATAAAAAATAGATGTTGTCCGATTCTCAGGCCTACCCGATATGTACACAAAATTTCATTGGAATCGATCGAGCCGTTTCAGAGGAGTTCAACCACGGTACCCGTTCCCGCGGGAATTTCGGGATGAAAAATAGATGTTGGCCGATTCTCAGACCTACTCGATATGCTCACAAAATTTCATGAGAATCGGTCTAGCCGTTTCGGAGGAGTACGGGAACGAACATTGTGACACGAGAATTTTATATATTAGAGAAGAAGAAGATATATCATGATTGTACAGGGTTCTCGTTCTAAAAAAACTATTTGTCGCTAACCGAAATCTTTTTTTTTATTACTTTGAGTTTGACGCAAATATACAGGGAGATACGATGGGGTTTTGATAGACAGATTTGACTTGGTTTTTTACTTCATAAACTCTGTGACAATTATAAAAATATTATATAAAAAAGCATATAGACGGTCGCATTGGGAAACCTCCTCCTTTTTTGAAGTCGGTTAAAAATATGATAAAATATGATCTTAAACTATGTAACCTTTTTCTTTTACTCGAATAACATTCTATGTGCATGAAAACCAATTTTGGATAAATGTTATATATGAGTTTCGACTGTTGTGTCTGGTAATATTTTCGAGAATAAAGCAATTTATCGATCGTTTTCGACATGAATAATGCATTCGTTTCACATTCCTATTGAGACTGCTCACGTTGATACGAATAAGCATCTTTATCTATATGTATTCATTTCGTTGGGTGAAATAAAACTGTTACGTGAAGAGTTTCCTGCCACGGTAAAACATGATAAGTTCGGGGGCGAAGTACTAGAGGGACTTTTTTTAGTTCCTTTAGGGTGGTTTATTTCAAACGGTTGGAGATCGTAACATCGTTAGTAAAAAAGTTCACGATTTTTTACGCTGTTTAATGTCTGTTTAATACAAACGTTGTTTCATAACTAAAATGATAGTGTTATCCTTTGAAAATGAACACGACGTAAAATAGGTCTGTTTCAAATTCAAAATCAAATGAGTACTTTTTGAGAAGTTGGTCAACTTTTATCGTCAGCAGTTGGATAAAAAGCATAGGCAAAACTAAAAACAGCTCAAAAATAAATTCGAAATTTGAATAATATTTATTAATTTTTTCTTCTCACTAAACACTGATGTGGTGCTACAAAGCATAAGAAAATGTAGTAAACGGTAACATTTGCGTTATAAATATTCTTGTTACTAAACAAGAATAATTAAAATTGCTTGAATAATTGTGATTAGTTTTGGTCCCAAAGAGGTTTTTTGAACAACATGTCTTTATCCTGCAGTTGATAATGCAAAGTACGCAAATGCGAACAGGCCAATACTTTTCTTTTTGTGTTCCCAACTTAAGTTTCGTCTGTGTAACTATTATGAGCATAGTTTCGGTTCCCGAAGTTTCTCGAACAAACCCGCGTCAGTATCAACTCATGGGCTATTATGAGGCAGCGAGTTTCCTGTAACCTGGATAGGTGTTGAAGTTTTTCAAACTTCTATAACTTTGTGAAAAAGTTATCATTGCATTCGAGTTTGTATTGAAATGCATCGGTGTTTTGGAATAAATATGACGGAGTTTAGTTAAGTTAATTTTTCAATTTTGGAACTTTTTATTTAAGTGGATTTTTTTTACAATATAATCAAATTCAAATTTAAATTATTTATTCGTTCATGAACATGGGAACAATCTTATATGGTGGTAATCGTATAGGTTATCAGTTAAATATACTAAGTAACTCGAAATTCATCAGAGTAAAAAAGTGTCTTTTGGCCGTGTGAACAATCTGCATAATCAAACAAAATTGTAAAACTTCACGTTTGGCACAATTATGCTATATACTATCTTCTTTGGTTGATATAATAATGATTTTTCAGTAACAATAACATCATTAACGCCCGCCCATACTCAGATACGACAAATAATATGAAAAATTACGTCAAGTAGTTAATTGTCAATTTAATGGACGTTTAATGAAAACTGCATCAATGAAAACTGCATCAACTGCATCAATGTTTATCTTAATACATAAAAAGTTAAATGTAAAAGTTGGAGTACACAGATGTCGCTACTGTGCGTTAAGCCCCCATCGAGGATCAATTAAAACTTCCTCGCTCGCACGTCGCGGCGTGTGCAGGAAATTAATATAACTTTTTAAATGGGAGTGCAAGTGCTTACTCATCTTCAAGGGGACACGATAATTGTAGCAAACTCCTACACGGTGTAAAAGCTTTTTATTTTATTACAAAGTTTTTAAACGAATTTTAGCAATGCTGGCATGGGTATAAGAAAAAGAAGTAGGAAATGGAAGAATGATCACTACATAGTATAAAACAAAGTCGCTTTCCGCGATCTGTCTGTCTGTTCCTATGTATGCTTAAATCTTTAAAACTACGCAACGGATTTTGATGCAGTTTTTATAAATAGATAGAGTGGTTCAAGAGGAAGATTTATATATGTATAAACATTTCCGAATTACCCACTGCTAGTATAAAATAAAACCCAGCCTAGTGTGAGCGGACAAAGGGTTCCTACTAATGTAAAAAGTCTATAGAACGATACAAAAATCAAGCTTTTTGTAAGCCTTCCTATTTTATCCTAAATTTAGAACTTATTTGTTGTTATAGCGGCAACAGAAAGACATCGTCTAGCCTTGCCATCATGGTCCACGAGATACACCCTAGTGACAGACAGACAGATGAACAGCGGAGTCTTATTGGATTTCCGCTTTTATCCCTTGGGTACGTATACTCTAAGAATAAAAAATAAATATTTACCGGTACAAGGTAAATTCCACGTAAACTGAGTTCGCTAAAAAAGTCGTTCATAACTGACCCCCTTTTGAAGTAGGTTAAATAAGTTAACTGCTAGTAGAACTCAATCATCCGTATTAGTGGTTGTCATAAATCGTTGGGCCCAATAAGCGATCAATCCGATCAAGTTGGATTTGTGGTAATGGCTCATGTGATTAGATGGAGGGGAGGGATCAACCTTTATTGGAGCGATGAACTATGATACCGTTTCTTATTTACAAACTAGCTGCGCCCTGCGGGTATTCCCGTATTGTGCACGTTTCGGTAGAAATTTCAGGTTAAAAAATAGCCTGTTAACCTTTGCGTTGAAAGTGGCTATCCATTACATAAAGAATTATTCGAATCAGACGGTTATTCCTGTTATTAGCCTAAACATACAAACAAGTAAAATTACTATCTCTTTGTAATATAAGTAACTAGCAGCGCCCCGCGGTTTTACCCGCGTTGTGCCCGTTCCCGTGGGAATTTCGGGAATTTTTTTACATAAAAACCTTCCTCTTGAATCACTCTACCTATTACAAAAAACCGCATCAAAATCCGTTGCGTAATTTTAAAGATTTAAGCATACAGACAGACAAGCAGTGTGACAGACACGAAAAGAGACGACTTTATTTTATACTATGTAGTGAAGATAGTGATGTCAATGGTACCCACCATGGCAATGAGCGACTAGGGTATCGATATTAGTATAACGTCTTGCTATTGAAAAAATAACATGGATAATGACTAAAGGTCTTATTCATAAAGGCTTACTAGCAGCATTTTAGCTAGCAAATGGTTTGTCCCTTTCTGACCGCTATTTTCCAAACAGCAAAAGAGACAAAACACTCACTAACAACTATAATTAAACTATAATTTTGTATTCTAAAAAAGGTAGTCATCATCGTCGTCATTGCATCTGAGCCAGCTGTGGCACATCTTTCTGAGTGGACATATTAACGAATGAATAGATAAAGTCGATCGCCGCATGCAAAGTACCGTGAAAATAATACGAAGTGTAGTCAATTCCGTTGACATGACTTCAAATAATACAGCTTATCCAATTAACTGAAGAAAATTAATATTCTTCCCCTCTCTTGTTATTTAATAATCTGCTTAATTAAATCCGTCTAACTCCAAAGTTATAAAAGTTAATTTCGAAAATAAAAAGTTAACTCCGAAAATAACAGTGTACCGCAGTTATTCTATTCCATTATATTTATAATTCTGAACGTAACCAACCAGGTTTCACATCGGACCAAATAAAAACTCGAGACTGAGTAATGTAAAATACAAGACTTAAAACTACACCTCTGTAAGAACATAACTAAGAGCTGAAATTCGGTAGACATTTTGCGTGTTGCGCTTTGACAGTCCCATTTCATGATAACTATCACAAAATAGTCACAAACATCATTTTATACGAATCGACCACCCATAGCCTTTGAAGCAATTGCAGATGCAATAAATGGGAGTATTTAAAATTACACCATGTTGCTTAGACCATAATATGGCCCATACAGTAACACTATTTGAATACCAAAATACACTTCAATGATAAGTTCCAGTAAATACATCAATCAAGAATAGTGACTGAAGAATAGTGAGTATACATATTTATCAAACAGGCTTCATTTCGCTGCTGAGAGCGGTGGATATCGAGTTATTATTACATCTGTGACTTCAGCCGGCTCAATTTTACAACGATTTTACCTTTTTAGTATTCTATGGTCGTGTCAAATATAACTTTGTACTTAACCAGAAAAAATTTGGGTGACTTGTCGCCGTCCGCTTTTAATAAGCTCAGACTTTGATATAGGTTATTTTGGTCAAAGAAATAAATGTACTGTATTAAATAAACCGTAAAGATTGAGCTGAATAAAAAATATACTACGATTATCGATACGGGTTTTTTATAAGAGAGAACAAGAAAATATCTGGCTTTTTTTGTCAATTATGGCCTTTCTATTTGTTCTCTTTAAGACCTTCGCCCTCATATATAACTACTTCACTATATGTCGGTATAACTTATATCTTATCTTATAGAGACCTTTGTACAGTGACATCCAGTACATTGCATAATAAGAAGGATTAAGGCCGGTTGAAACCTAAGCGGAATTCACTGCCTCTGTGAATAAGGGAAATACCAAGCGGGTTTCTGTCATGTATTTGTATCTTTCGTGTTAAAAGGAGCTTTGCTAGCAGATGCTTTGCTTTTTTAAGGAACGCACAATGCTTCTATGTGAAAATGCAGTGTCTGGATGTGTGCTACGAAAACGTGCTACGTAAGCTTGCTACCAATGCGTTCTACTACGATTCAGTGCTACGGATATGTGCTACGGATTTGTGCTACGAATGGTGTGATATGTGCTATCAACACATGCTACGAGTACATGCTACGGATGCTGGCTATGAATACGTGATACGAATGCCTGCTACGAATTCCTGCTACGTATACCGCCTACGTTTACCGAATGAGAAACGTCAGCGTATAAATATCTCCTTTATTTTAACACAAATCTATTTTTATTACTGATACATACGTCTGAAATAGTCTGAAATTTACTTTTCTCTTTGTTTACAACAAATATTTTCACCAAAACAACGGTGGATGGGCACTTATTGGGTAAAGTTGTGCGTAGGTGCAAACGTGGCTAAATCAAGTGTGTCCTAAAAGTCGCTTTACTTTATTACTTGAGGGTATTAAAAGGACGTTTATTTTATGAAGAAGAGGTGATAATGTGATTAAATTCCTTGAGGGTGGTACAAAAAGTTTGCTATAGACAGGTCGGATTGGTTTAAATACTAAGGCTCGAAGTAGATATCCTTTATTATGTGAAAACTAGCGGCGCCCGCGGCTTTACCTACGTTGTGCCTAGTCCTGTAGGAATTTTGGGATGAAAAATTATATAAGGATAAATATACTGTTTCATAAAGAATTAACTATGTTATCATAACAACTTCAATTGCCACGCCCTGGGTTTCCCTCGCATTGTACCTTTTCTTCGCTACCGGAATTTTGGGAAGAAATATTAAATACAACCCCACTCGCAGTTTTACTCGTGTTGTATCCGTTCCTTAGTTGAAACCATCTTGAATGGAAAACCAATAAAACACCAAATCTAAAAAATAATTACCAAACTCGAGTAAAGGAACTTTCTGGACAAAGGCAACAAAGGCGGTCCACTTAGGCCGTTTCCACAAACACTCGAGTCCCACTTGCACGCCCACAATGTTTCATCAGCGCACTCAATCTTAGATTGATCGAAATAGATAACAAACTTCTTTCAAACTATCCCAATTCTTTAAGAACTTTTGTGATGGTACAGGGTCTGTATTGTGGTCTATATGAGTGAAGTCTTTGTATGGAAAAAATATTCTTTGAACTATACGAGTATATATTTGAACTGATTTCCAAAAAGTAATCTCAATTTGGGTGATTTTATTAAAGTTCGATTAAACATAAAAAAATAACCGCACTTTTTCTATACGTTCGATTTTTTTTACTTCTGTATACTCGTATGAAAAAAAAATGACGATCTCCAATTACAGTTACAACAGATTTAAAAACAAAGAGATTCTTAATTTGAATGGTTCTATTTTTCAGGTATTGTTAGGCATTCTATTCATAAAAAGAGGCATCCAGTGTATATAGAATAGATCTCATTGGATGGTTGACATTGGGCAAGTTTACAAGCTGTGGGCCACTGAGTTCGATATACATGTTAACAAAAGTCGTTTGTCTCCAAAAGTCGGTTGGGACTAGTAAACTCACTCAATACTAAAGACTCGTAATTAAAAAGCAAGCTAAGCTAAGCAAAAAAATATACTTGAAAACCCTTTAAACAAAAAAATAATAGTAAAAGTCACAGGAAAAGTTTCTACCAAAAGAGTATCTAGGTACCCAGCAAACGTGTTCATTGTATTTATACGTTTGTATGTCCCATGAAGAAAATAAGGTTGTCTCTTTATGGAATACCTTCGCAGTTAAAGAGAACTTCTGTGTGGAAAACGATTTTTTTTCTCATGTCAGTTTATCGCTTTATTTGCTACAATGTTCGCTAAGAAACGTATAAAGGTGTGCTTAACTTTTATTATATGAGTCGTAATAAGCTTAATATAGACTTATCGTAATGATGGCTGATAGTGAGGATTCTGATTCTGAGGGCACGTTAAATTGTCGGTCCCGGTTGTTTCAATCGGTCGACCATGTCGGAGGCCTTTAGGCGGTCTAAATACTCCAACACCAGGGTTGGGCCACTAATCTTCTCGAACTTACTATATCGTAATCTAAAATCTAACAGCCTCCGTGGTCTAGTGGTTTGAGCGCTCGGCTCACGATCCGGAGGTTCCGGGTTCGATTTCCGGTGGGGATATCTCACAAAAATCACTTTGTGAGACCGTCCTCAGTTTGGTTAGGGCATTGCAGGCTGAATCACCTGATTGCCCGAAAAGTAAGACGATTCCGTGCTTCGGAGGGCACGTTAAGCCGTCGGTCCCGGTTACTTTCTTCGGATAGTAGTCGTTACATGAGCCATGTCAGAGGCCTTTGGCGGCTCAATAACTCTGACACCAGGATTGGTCAGGTTGACCATCCACTCGATAAGAAGAAGAATCTAAAATGATGACATTCTCCGTAAGCCAGTTTATGCAAAAATTTCAAACTAGACAATATCGATAGATCATGACAAGGGTCTTTAGATAGTTTAAAACCCTACTTACGTTCACAATCTTTCACTGCAAGTTACTCAACAAAAAAATAACAGCGTTAATCTAACTGATATTAGTCGCTGAGCAAAGCATATTCCTTCCGAAGCGGGAATAAATGTAGAAAATGTTAAAGGTAAATACTCTAATTTACTTGTACAAACATTAATGCAAAGGAATTTCAAGCAAAACAAATAAATATTTGCAGACTAATTCGCACACGGTTGTTCGAGCTAAACATGCTTGTAGTCGGGAATTCAACTCATTTTAATAAAATAGTTGAATTCCTGACTAACTAGCATGCATTATTAGGAATTAAGCTCTTTATTTCTGTGATGGTTAGCTTTAGATGGTACACATTTTCAAGAAAACATTTTTCTTATTCCTGCAGTTGGGCTCCTACTTGTATGGGTGTCTGATAGTGGCATTTCTATCTGAGCGCTACCGTGCTTCGGAGGAAAGCATTACATTAAGCAGTAGGTTATAATTCTTTAAATCGTTAGACCATGCCAGAGGTCTTTAGGCGGTCTAAAAACTCCTACACCAGGGTTAGCCAATAACCTAATCGAATTTAATGTATGAACGTCAATAGGCACCAACACTATACTATGGCATCCTGACGCATGTCTCAACAATCTTTCTTCAGCTTCAAACCAGTTTCATTATCAGGATTAACATGTGAACTTTACTATGCAGAAGAAAATGAATGCCTTCACCATTCTGCAGTGGCCTTGCCTGGATTATGGAAACCATAAACCGCAAAGCATCTGACTCACTTACTGTTTCAAAGTATATTACGATGAGTTTACTTATGTTGGAATTTGGAGTAGAGACTTGCAGCTTTATAAATACCTACTTCGTACATGTAACACAAAGTACACAGCAGTGAGCAGTGGTTTAGCTGTCGTGATACCTTTTCCTTGGAATTTTTAAGATAAAATGTTACTTGACAGGTATACGTCCTTAGTTAAGGACGTCAAATGGTTCCTTAGTAGAGGTTTAATGAGTGATTTGGCATGTAATAAGAAATTATTAAGTCGTTAAGTGTTGATTAACTGGGCGTCTCTGAGAGCGGCAGATAGGCATTAGCTCGTTAAGCAACGTACAGCTACGCTTAGATGAACGGTCGCTATTCTATCTTTTGGCTTCCGTACTTTTGAGGGTACGCCAACGTCTCGATTATTCCAATCGTTAAACCAAGCCGGAAGCCGGAGGCAGTTCTATCTTTAAATCCAAAATCAAGTTGGCCACGTCACTACTAGGACAAGACTAAAATTAAGTAAGATTGTATTTTTAGTAGTCACGCATCGTTTTTATTATCATGATTTTTTTATTATTGTGATTTGATGCTTTTAGTTTGTAAGTTTTTCAATTGATGTAATTGGATCCCCGTTTTAATTGAAATAAATAAATAAATCGTCTCAAATCACTAGCAACAATATTGCTTGCCTTCTAATCACCACACTATAATTGGTATATACAAATCAAGCCACAGTCTTGTTTAACCACATTCATATCGCATTCATTGGTTAATCCATTTGTTTGGCTCCACAGGAATGCCCGTGGCATACCACAACTAATATTGAGCTAATATTGGCATACCTAAGACTATATCTACTACAATATGTAGTTAGAAATTGAATTAACTAGCTGATTCCCTCGCGCCTCGGTTTGAATGGTATTCGTTTTGTGGTGAGAACCTTTTTAAGCCCCAACGCAATAAAAAGGGTGTCATATGTGTAGTGAAGTTGTATGTCCGGAGTATTTGTATATCTTTGTGTTTGTAGTGTCGTAACTCTTTGATGGATTGGTGGATTTTTCCGTTCGGAGGGAGTGTGATCTTATATAAAAGTGTCAAATTCGTTGAACAGATTAAGCTTAGCACTTGGTTATACTCTCCTCTAATAATCGGAAAATCATATATTTTTTAAATAGAGTTATTAGTTATAGATGCTGTCTTCTATACAAGTCTAGAAAAAAAGTATAAGCGTTTACTGTCCCACTGCGGGGCAAAGGCCTCTCATCTCACTGAAGGTATCAGTACAGTAAGTAGAATTGCGCATAATCACCACGCTTGCCAAATACGGGTTGGTGATCTCAAACCCGAGCTAATATAGATCAAATTCCAATTGTTGGATTAAGAATATGTATGCTTATCCATCAGAGCTATTTCACTTAACATAGTCACAGCATAGTTCCGACAGAAAACCACCCCTTATCTTCCAATTTAACTCGCCATTTCGAAAGGAAGGATGGTTACAAATGATAAATGATCCTCATCGATTTCGGCTTATTGAAATCAGCATAATACCTCCTTAAACCTCTGGGCATACAGATTCGATGCACTTTACCATTGAATATTATTGGTTTCGCTGAGACGTTGATCGATGCATAGAATATTAACTGGATAGGTCAAGTTTGCCTATAACCCGATTACGGAGGTACGGTAATGATTTTAGGCGCTAAGTCCATACTAGATTATTAGAAGGTAAAGTTTACCAGTTTAGTATAGGGACAATCTTGGAAAATTGTATAACTAGTAAAGTTTAACGCTTCGTACTCAGACTTGATATGGGTGTCGTTTAGATTGAGCGAGTTAGCGAGTTGCTAGTTGGCGAGTTCACAAAAGAGGCAATAGAACAAGAAAATAGCGGATTTCAAGCGTTTTTTTTAATCTAAAATTATTCAGGGACCTAAGCAAGGCATGACAGACTCATCAATTTCATCATGAACTGAACTTAACAAAAAATAAAAATATTAAAACGCAAATTTAAAAAACTTACTTTAAACTAACAATAAACATTTGTATCAAAAATTTTAACACGTCAGAAAAAGGAGAGGCTACCAAATAAAATAGACTTCCTACACTTAAGTGAACATTTTGAATCTAAAACTATCTTTCAAAACTGAACCTTTACATATAAGATAATTTACTTATCATATTACTTACTAGCAGCGCCCCGCGGTTTCACCCGCGTTGTGCCCGTTCCCGTGGGAATTTCGAGATGAAAAATAGCCTATAACCTTCCCGTTGAATGTGGCTATCTATTACGAAAATAATTATTCAAATCGGACTGATAACTCCTGAGATTACCTCGAACATACAAACAAACAAACAAACTTAAAAAAATTACCTCTATAAAATATTTATATAGAGTAGCGTTAGTTTCCTTTACGTCTATTCTCCATTTCATTATAATAATACCATTACACATATCGTTAGTAAATTTTTATTACATCACAATAATTATTCGTAATGTAACGTGGGTCACTACGAAAGTCGGCGGTCATACGGTGTCAGATTACGTTGAATAATTCCACACTCGAACCCTTTTAGATGATTATGGTTTGCCCCTAAATGGGGTGAGCTACTATCAAATAAGTTTTAGATTTTAATGAAAATTGTCTTTGGAAACATATTTTTTCAGTTATGTCGTAATCGTATTTAATTGTGCGATAATGCGGTCACTGAACTTGTTTACGATCACCTTTGGACACCGAACCTGTTCGCCTGTTCGACTGTCCGCCGACTGCGAATATGTATTTAGGTGACAGCTGATGTCACTCGCCATCGTGTAATAAGACAAAACAGCAATTTCGAAGAGCATTTTATTATATGCGCATCGCCTCGCCTCGGTTATCTAGTGGTATGTGCACTCGCCTGCCAAGACTGTGGTCCCGGGTTCAGTTCCCAGGTCGAGCGAAAACATGTTTCCTACTTTTCAAACATGGCTCGAGTTTGAGATCACCAACCCGCATAAGGCATAGGCAAATGTGGTGATAACGCCTAATCATCTTCACTGTACTGATATCTTCAGTGAGATGAGAGGCCTTTACCCAGCAGTGAGACATTACAGGCTAATACTGCATGAATTACAACACTAGTTTTGTTTGGCAAAGAACATTAAAAATGAACAACACAAGCAGTACAGTCCAAACATTTCACAGTAGAACCAAACCTTATTTGAAATTCATATAAACTGACGATTCGCATCGTCAGAATCGCCCCGAATTAGTGCCGGTATACGAGCAAAGGTGCTGTGCGAAACATTACCGAGCCCGTTTACTACGCCCATAATGGAAGTTTGTACATAAATAAACCTAAACACTGCTCTGCTAACAACGCCTGGACCTCAAAGCTTTGAGAGTGCCAATCACTTTTGAGTTTTGACTTCAAATTGCAACTATTTCAAGCTTTCAGTGGCTTCGTTTGCGCTTTTTCTGACCACTTTTTGGAAGATTCTAACCGATTTAATACTTTTGCATTTTTGAGGATTAGGGAAGCGAAAGCTCTCACTGACGAGTCAATTTGAAGCTTTTGCAATCTCTATCAAATGAAACTTCTCTAACGTTATCTTAAAAAAATATGGCAGTTTACTCAAGTATATTCGTATTAGCATAATAACTGAAATCACTTGCAATGCAATACCCGATCTGACATCAATTTTTTTCACATTTACAGAAATTCTATGAAAATATTGGGTAGGCTCACGTATTTCACACCTGATGTAATGAACCATCGAAAGCAATAGGCTTGTAGGCGCGTGACTTGAATAGCGATAAAAGGGCTTATGTGGAAAAGGCTATCCACTTTAAGGCGCAATATGGACGCCTACACACGAGGAAGCTTTTGTGAAGAAAATTAAAAGCGACTATCCTGCCTTTCGTTTTGCTCCAAGACTGCCGACTGGTTTTTCACTATATTTTTTTCACTCATTAAGTAGCATTAAGGAGCGTTTTCTGAAATCTTTACACAGTTTTTATACCAGAAGGTATTTTATTTCAATAATAATTAATATATGAAGAACATACCAACATATTAATTTGAAAATAAATTGCTGAACTATCCTAAACATTGCAGACGTATACACTGAACTTAGGAACAACCGAGAACATATAATAAAACTATTATTAATACTTCATATGCAACCTTTTAATATTGCCCGTATGGAAAAATCATCGAAATTCATCTATATTCAGACAAATAATTCTAGGAAACATAACACAGACTCTTTCCAAGCCTATTGTACAGAAATTAACTACAACAGCGCCCTCAATAGCCAACTGAGCTGGCACCAACTGTAAACCGATTACCGGCAGGTGATCCTCTTTGTAATTATGTTGCCCTTTCGAGCAGTCTACGTTGTAGGAATAGATATTAGATACTTGTACATTTTGTGACATAACCAATACAAGCGTGATAAATAGGTATTGGACAATAAATATAGACTGTGATTGAGAGCGTATAAGAAATGAAACGTTTTCCTTTAGTAAAAAAAATAATTACTCTTAAAGTAGCCTTTACTATCCCACAGCTGGGCAAAGCCTGTCATCGCACTGAAGATATCAGTACAATGAGGAGGGATCTCTTATTAACTATCTGAAAAATAGCTTCAGCTATCCTAACGAGAAAAATAGTAATGCGAAAAATAGTTAGTTGAGATTTAATGAGTGATTTTAACATGTAATGTATGAACATTTTTAACAATTAGTTAAGTAATGATTTCATGGACGTCTGTAAGTGCAGCAGTAAGCGTTGACAACCTTGTACGAATGATGATTACATTTTGGGAAACAATGTAGATTGAAAAACGGTAGTGGACCCTACAATCGAACGTTGTAATTTTGTTTGTTTGTTTGTTTGTTTGTTTAAACGCGCTAATCTCAGAAACTACTGAACCGATTTGAATAATTCTTTCACTGTTAGATAGTCTATTTATCGAGGAAGGCTATAGGCTACATTTTATCCCGAAATTCCCACGGGAACGGGCACAACGCGGGTAAAACCGCGGGGCGCTGCTAGTGTATTATATTTGGGCTTTAGATGGAATCTTTCAGTTCAATAAAACTACTACTAACTCAAATAATAGTCACAACTAGTTTTCCTTTACAACTGCTCGATATTGAATAAAGACAGTTATAAATGAATGTTAAACAGTAAAGTCACTTAACTGTCCCTGAAACTTTCAGGATCCGACTAAAATAGAGTGAAAAGTTTGCCATTAAAATTAAAACGGATATTAAGTTCAGTTTATTCGAAAATCAATTTGCCGCTGAAGTTTTAAAAAGTTTCTCCGTTCTGTAAGCTTTTTATTTGATAAGAGAAGTTTAACTGCAAAAGCATTTAACCTATTACCGCTTAAGCCACCACAAATTATACCTATTGGTACAGCTTAAGTGGGTTTTGACAAATCACTACATCGTATAAAACAAAGTCGTTTTCCACTGTATGTCCCCATGTATGCTTCGATCTTTAAAACTACGCAACGGGTGCAGTTTTTGTAATAGATAGAGTGATAGATAGAGTGATAAATATAAAAAGAATTATTCAAATCCGAGTCGTAGTCTCAAAAATAATAAAATACAAAATCATCACATCTTAGAAATAACTGAATAAATAAAAAACAATAAGCGTATCTAGAAACATACTATTTAGAAACTAATTTTGATCCTCTGTTTGTTACAGAAGGAAAGTTAATCGGACCTGCCGATTACATTTGTAGGAAAGAAATGAAAAAATAAAACGCAGAAGATATTCTCTACCTTGGGGTTTATATACCACCCTATTTAATAAGATACGTAATGAAAAACAAATTAAGTTTCTTAGTAGAACAAGGGTAGCATTAGTAACTCTTATGATTGGTTTTTCCCAATATTGGTTCTAGTTGTGATATCAGTAATTAATTTATTAATTTATTTGGGTTGGCCTACCCTACTTGAACTTACCTATTTATTAATTTTGAAAAAAAAGTTAAGTGAGAATGGGTCTTTACATTGTCTAGTTTTGTTCTTGATTCAAATAAGATCGTACCACGATTGTTAACCGATGGATTTTTTTCTGAGGTTTATATAAATACCTCAATACATTTTGATATGATTGCTATGTAAGGGCGCATTGCACATAGCACCTAAACATGTTTAAGAAACAAATGTTTTTGATAATAGACTGAAAAAGAACACAACTTAAAACGAAGGCCATTTGTTTTATAAACGTACTAGCTGCGCCCCGCGGTTTCACTCGCGTTGTACCCGTTCCCGCGGGAATGTCGGGATGAAAAATAGATGTTGGCCGATTCTCAGACCTACTCAATATGCTCACAAAATTTCATGAGAATCGGTCAAGCCGTTTCGGAGGAGTACGCGAACGAACACTGTGACACGAGAATCTTATATATAAGAAGATTTAGAACACAATTTAATACGAACGTCATTAGTTTTTTAGCATTATCAGGCGCTAAACAAAATTAGGAATCCTCTTCGATTGCACAATTCTTAATGTAAGGGGCTAAAAACGGAAAGAAATATGACAGTAACATTTTTAATATGTCTTCTGTGACCTTCCTATAAAGGGGCGGAAACGTCAGATAAAAATGTAAAATAAAAGCAAAGTGTATCCGTAAACGGAGTTTTAATTCAAAATAAGTAGTGCTCCCTTAAGCTAAGAAACCCGTAATGACAATTATTTAAATACATTGCTTAAACTTGATCAGATATCTTAGCTATCTTACCAGAAGTAAATCTTCTAAAAAACCTTGATACTTTCTAAGATACAAACTTGAATAAACGCTTGTAATAAATACATCTATTAAGGACCCCACACAAAGAATGCCGGTTAATTAGACCCCACGATGAGCCTAAATACCAGCCCGAGACATTAAGAAGATTTATACTGGCAATACTTTGTTTAACAAACCCTTCAGACGTTTTCTTTAAATAAAAAGACATTTCTATTTACTAAACAATATTGCGCCTTATTGCGATGGAATAAGAAAAAGGAAATTTCATTTGAGGTACGTTTAAGTGTCAATTATACGTATTTGAGAAGGATATGTACTTTTCCCTAAGTACCTAATTAAGTGGTATACAGAATTGACCCTTAGTAAAAGAAAAACTTTAATTCATTATTGTTTAATAAATAGTGCTTTTAAAAAGGTTACGAATCGTAGTGAGAAGCGGCGAATTTTATAAGTATAACGTTTGAAGGCGTTATATAAGTATTCGCATTTTTTTATCGGTTTACCGCTATTTTTAGAACTAACATGGTTGATGGATTGGAACCTAATTGACGTACCCTCTGACGGTAACACTCAGATTCAACTATCAAAATCCACTAACCTAACCTAACCTAACCTACCCATCCAAGTAGAGGTCGAGCTGCACGCTGCTAACAACCGCAATGAGCTAACATCGTCATTAGTCAAACTACGCCACGAGTGCTACAAACTAGCAACTTTCTTCCTTTTATAAACAGTACTAGGAATTTTCATGAGAAATATTTAAATTTGTAGAATTTATAGAGAAACGAGAAGAAAAATTGATGAATTTGTTTCCACTTGAATAATTTGTTGAGATTTCTTTGTACCGTTCAACTTGAATTAGCCGCTCTTGAGAATGTAAGTAATAAAAGCATTCATAAAACGTTATCTAATTTCTTTCGAACACTGTCTGGATGATTTTTTGAAAATGTCTGTTGCTTGTTTCACTCGATTACGTTATGATGCCAATAGTTATGTGGCCTTCATGGATTTAAAGGCGCGGGCCCACCGCGGCGCATGCTCTGCACGGGCACGCGGCGCATTTTAGTTGCGTGTATTAATTTGTTTGACAACGTGGGTCTACGTTTCCACTGGAGTACACGAATATGACCCACGACTATGTATAGCGTGGCACGGAGCACGGAGTGGCTATGTAACCGCCTATTCGAGCTAGCCACGCGTGTATCAATGACGTCAATTCATGCGTAGCCTCTCCGTGGGTTGCAGTGGACACAACCACATACATTTTCTTACAAAGCGAAGCTTAATACACGTGCGTAGCCTCTCCGTGCACCGCGGTGGGATAAGTGAGCTGTACATAGTCGTGGGTCATATTCGTGTACTCCAGTGGAAACGTAGACCCACGTTGACAGCGTTGAGCTATGTAACCGCCTATTCGAGCTAGCCACGCGTGTATCAATGACGTCAATTCATGCGTAGCCTCTCCGTGGGTTACAGTGGACACAACCACATACATTTTCTTACAAAGCGAAGCTTAATACACGTGCGTAGCCTCTCCGTGCACTGCGGTGGGCCCGCGCCTTTATATTCGAACAGTCTTTGGTGGCCTTAGATACGTGTTCTTTTTAGTATTTTTTAATTTTAAAAATCGAATTAACAAATTATTATGGAATTAAATAACTGATTTTAATGAACTTTAGCTAAGAGATGACTCGCACATTTAAACGCGAGCAAGCAAGCGAGATGTAATTCGTGTATGTGTGTCGCTCGCTTCTCGCATTGTAGAGAGCTCGCCGGATTGTAAACTCGACCAATCAAAACAAAACAGTCTATTCTATATAAGTGATATTTTTCAAATTAAGTATAATGCGAGTATAAATCAAGTATGAAACCGCAGTTTCCCTCGAAAAATACTTTATTTTAAAATATTAAAAAGCAAATGAGAATACCTCGCACAATTATAATAAAGAACACCAGAATACCAGTTGAATGTCAGAACAAGCAGCGTAATAAGAAAGATAAATTGATCCTAAATGATACGTGACGGGCGTACGAACAATAACCCACAATTCAGAATTTAGCCGACTCCTACATTTATTATTGACATTTGCATATTATGTATAGAAAGATGGATTATGGAAGGAATAGCTGCGCCCAGTTTTACACGCACCGTGGCCGTTCCTGTAGGAATATCGGGATGAGAAATAGCCTTCCTTTTGAATGTGGCTATCATACAATTTTCCAACAAAAACAAAATGTCGTAGCCCCATCAAACTATTCCGACAAACCGTCAATGATCAATGACGGTTCTTTCCAACCCAAACAAATTCTTTCCAAGGCCGTCACGTCTTGTAAAGAATTTGTTTACGCTTCAGTTCCATCTATCAATTTTTATTTAGTCTTAAATTGACAGTAATCCTTTTAGGATGAGCAAGCTGAGGGAACAAAAACAGGCCGTCGGAATAAGCCCGGACTCTACAAATAAAGTCCTTTCAAATTAATGCAAAACCAAATAATTAATTCTATCGCATAAATAAGCGATTTGTTGAAAAATGTTCGGCTCTTCGAAATGTTATTGGAATGGTGATATACTGGCAGCGCCCCACGGTTTTATCCGCGTGGTATGCTTACTGAAATCCCGTGGGAACTTCAGGATAAAACATTACCTTTCCGTTGAATGTGGATATCCAGAACAAAAATAATTAATCAAATCGGACTGGCAATTCCCGATATTTGCTCGAACATACAAACAAACTAATTTACAATATATTTACTATATACTATTAACCTTATAATATATTTACTATATACTATTTAATTATATTCATATGCGTCACACACGCAAAGCGCGTGGCATTCGTCTAGCGGCCGGTTCGTTTGCGGTAACCCAATATTAAACACGAGAAGATGCATTTATGATATGAAATTATTTTATTGTTTGGTTAATAATGTTGTTTGGTTAATGAGTGTGTTCGCTCTATTCATTTTGATTTTAACTTTAATTAATTTTAGTTTACAACGTTAATTTATTTAAAGTGAAAACTCATTACCGGTAAATGCTGAGTAATTAAAAAGTTTGTTAGAATATGTGTTGGAACGGTTAGAGAATAGATTGGAGTTCATTATAATTTCAATAGTTTTTAGATTGACTTGTTCAACGCCAACAAAACTGGCTCTAAACGAAAAAAAAGTCTAACAGACAATCATACGAGTATTGTCATCAATGTCTCAATTTCATCTTTATGTTTTCATACAACAAAAGACAGTCTAACTACAGTCTTGACTATAGTGTACATACTCGTAGCTCAAACTCTTACTGCCGTACTCAGAGACGTCAATTAAATGAACAATTAACTAATTGACGTTATTCATCAAACATTACATGTCAAAAATCGGTCACTAACCTCTCCTAAGGAATAATTTGACGTTTCTGAGTACGGTACGGTTACTTTAGACATTATGAAAGATAATGAAACCAAGAGAAAAAAGGTTTAATAAGGAATGTTTGTTGTTGTTGCAGCTAATTTAAATTGAGTCGCTAAGACTGAAAGCTGTCTAATGAACGAGCTGCACTTGTTTCTGAGATAAGGTGCTTACAAGAACAGGTCACCTGGATGGGACAGAAAATTGTGGAGTCGTCATTGTTCATATATTCGGATTTTGTTTTAAATATGTTGTTTCTTGGTAAGTCCTTCGTTGTTACGTGTGTGTGTATGCCAAGTTAGTAATATATTGTATATATTTATAGTATTTATTTCATGCACATACTGTAAGAAGTAAGATAGCGTTACAATAACTCAAAGACGCAAAAGGTTGATGACAACTGTCATTGCCACGTCAATACCATCTTAACTAAATTAAGTAAAAAGTAAGTATACAGAACACATAAGCATATGGGTATGCTCCATAATTATTAAAATGAAATTGAAATAGTATAAATTTAAGAAGGATCCGTCCTGATTTTATTTTGAAAATACATCTTGATTCTCCAAACAATAAGTAGAGTAGAGCAGAGAAGAGTGAAAAATGTAATGTTAATTTTAATTCTACAAATATTTTTCAATTACAAACGACTCCACAGATTTATGATACCATTCTATATAATCTCCATCCATCGCCGTAATGAGCTCTCAGAGGGCAAGCATTTAGTATTTCTTGCGACGGGTTGGCGACTCAACTGTGCAACTGTCTACATCTGCGATATAAAAGAATCTCCTAATAGAACTAGTAAATAGGCCGAAGGCGCGGCTAGTATTTACTAGTTCTATACTAGTAAATACTAGCCGCGCCTTCGGCTGTTCCCGCGTTGCGCCCGTTCCCGCGGGAATTTCGGGATAGAATGTATCCCATGTGTTATTCTGATGTATAAGGAATCTATATTACTGTAGTTTCATCCAAACTTGTTCAGTGGTTTTTCGTGAAAGAGCATTTATAATGTTAGTAGGATGACTTAAAACTCGTTTTTTAATTTGATGAGTTGATGATTAACACTAGCTATTATTATAGTTGCTTTATCTCAGGAGCATCCTTGAGCATTTTCGTAGGTAATTATACATACACATTGTATTAGTGTGCATCAGGGTTCGCGTAAATACTGTCAAAATTGTCTTTGGAGTGTTTGCCTGTATGTAATTGATTTTTTCAAAAACTACTGAACGGATTTCAATGAAGTTTTTACCAACATGCACAGTGATTCAAGACGACGGTTTGTGTCTAACCTTTTTCAAACGTGATGCCGAAACGTCAGCTAAAAATGTAAAATAAAAGCGAAGTGTATCCGTAAACGTAATTACAATTAAAAAAAAAGTAATTACTATGAGTTTTTTCGCAGCACAGACGGTAAAAAAAAAGTAATTGCCATGGGTTTTTTCGCAGCACAGACGGTACTAAAACGAACTTTAATTTCCCGACGTTTCCAGTGGATTGCACCACCCGTGGTCGCGGGCGAAGTCTGTCCGCGAAAAAACCCATAGTAATACGTTAATAAGGTTTGTGACTACCTTTCATACAAAAATTAAAAACGTACAACCCGTAAAACCGCGGGGCACTGCTAATAAGTTATATATCATGTTGTGCTTTACAGTCTAGACTCGCCTTCATGTCAGTCTGGCTGGATATTAAAGTCACCTAGTTTTATTCCCAAAAAAGATAAAGAATGCTTTTATTAAAACCGTACTGTGCATCAACCTTTATATCCCATAAAATTTTACTACCTACCCATTGCATGCAAATACCGTGTATTTAGAATTTCAAATTCCTTTTGTACCTTCAATGAAATGCTTCAGACATCAAAATGGGATGTTATAAAAGATATTTTGTCAGCTACTTACCGTTACGACATTTGATTTGAGCGATATTGACTTGTATTTATACCAATGGCTTTATTTTTAGACGTTAAAAGAACATTCGGTTTTAGATTAATAAAATTACGTGGAAAAGGCCTCTGCCTTTTTTACCAGGTAGCGGGAGCGCTGGTTTTGTCTGTATTGGTGACTAAATAATACAAGCTACACGCAATGACATTAAGTAAAAAACAATATTAAAATATTAGTACTAAAACTATGTCACGTGTCACGTTGTTTGGACTCCTAAACTACTGTACCTATTTTTAATTTGATATGCACACCGTGTGCAATTTTTGAAATATAGCTTACATCTCAATTTATAGTGATTAGGGTGGTCCACTCCTTAATTTTATATAGTAAAATAACGTTTGTAGGCTCAGCTAGTTCTTATATATTTTTAATCGCTTACTCGTCGTAAAGCCTAGTTCGCACTACGCTAGTTTTAAAGTCTAGTAGGGAATAATTTAGTAGCTAAACGTGTACTTAAGTAAATTAAGTTACTGAGTACTCTCAGGTAAGAATTTTCTACTAATACTCGCTCTTCGACTAACATACGTAGTGTGAACTAGGCTTATGTAATAGTAAGCCAATTTTAGAAGCAAAAATGACATAGCAAAGAATTTGTATTCAGAACCGTTTTATAAATGACAAAACAAGAACCACAGCGTTTTTGTAGCGTTTACTCAACGGTCACTTTACTTCTTCTAAGTAAAAACAGTGGTAAAAACACCAAATCATATTACTGAGAAATTATACCGTTTTTAAAAAGCTCAGCCGCTCAAAGGACCGGCCACCTGTTTATGAAGTGTAATAGATAAGAGGCACCCTTTCTTGGCCCAAACAAACAAAAAAGGCTTGTAACTCAACATTTTATGTTACTCAACGTTTTGTGTTCGGATCAAAGTATGTTTTTGGGAAAAGAACAGAAGTTGATGTTATGGTGGTATTTTTTCTTATGGTGGGACGATCTTCGCCCGCTCGAGCTCAGTCCCTACTTGAATGGGTGAAATAGTGACATTTCCATTTGAGCGCTATCGGACACGTTGAATTGTCGGTCCCCGTTGTTGCAATCGATTCGTATAGACCACCTCAAGGCCTCCAACATGGTCTCATTTTGGAGGTCTTCAGGTGGTCAAAAACACTCCAACACCAGGGTTGGCCACTAACCTACATGAAGATTGCTTTTTAGTGAAAATCTGTTATTTGCCAAATGTATAATTAACCCTGCAGAAGTTACCGCATGCACGATTTAAAATAATTGCATCATAGTATTGATGTATTCAAATACTGCAATGGATTTAACACCAGCTGGGTTAGCACAAACGCTTGGTGGTCAACTGGGCCCGCAGAGCACTGAGCCCGCAGGTTCAGTTACCCACTCCGTTTTTTTTCATAGGTGACTCGACCCACACTAATCACACGACTACTATTTACCGATAAGGGCCTGCTCAGCCCACAGGTTCAGTCGATAAAAAAAAAATAACCATAACCTACCGAATAGTACCTACGCCCGCGGGCTGAATTGACTCTTAGTCGGTAAGTAAGCGGGCTGGGTTGACCCTTGGGTCGAGTCGCCCCTAAAGAAAAAAAAAAGGTCAACTTAGCCCGTGGGCTCAGTGCTCTGCGGGCCCAGTTGACCACCATGCGAGCACAAATAGGGCAACAAGACGATATGATAAATAGTGTGTTTTGATTGGTGACACTTTGACGGAAAACTCGAACTTTAAATATTCCACCAATCAACTGACTGTATTTTTTATATCATATCTTTTCACCCTTCATGACATTCTTTTTACTAGCCGCGCCTCACTTCAGATATAAATGTCAACATTCATAGCTTTGTATTCGAATCTCTCTCTATTTATAGTATGAGTACAGGCGTCAGTATATTATTTCTAGACGAAAATTCTACAATGCTAAATACTCGTTCGATAATTGACATCACATTTACAGATCAGGTATTTATCGATCCTTCTCTAAATGTAGAAAAAGTAATAAACATGACTGAAAGTTATTCGATAAGAAATCTTTATTACAGTCAGTAACGCAATAAATTATGTCTGGCATTTCGCGATTCCACAATTTGGGGGCGAAATGTCTTTGAACGATTCCTGTTTAAGGTAACGTGACCTTGATGAGAAGTACGGTAATCAATTCTTTATTCAACCGCTTGGAAAACGAGGAAATGGAAAAGTTTCTTTGTATTGCAGGAAAAGTTTGTTTTAGTTGTCTGGAACCGTGGATGTTTTACGGCGGTGCCACTGTGTAGTGAGATTTTTAGGCTAAGAAGAGATTTCTTGAAAAAGATCATTTTAAAATGGCCTGTACAAGAAAAAGTAAAAGTATTAGCCTGTGATGTACTACTGGGCAAATGCCTCTCATCTCACTGAAGATATTAGTACAGTGAGGCTGAGAAGGTTTAGGCAAAATCACCACGCATGACAAATTCGAGTTGGTGATCCTAAACTCTAGCCATGTTTCAAAAGTAGGTAATCTGTTTTCGTTGGCGGGAATTAAAAGAAGAATATCGCATATCTATTTGTATCATCTATCTGAAAGCATAGAGTGTATAGAAGGCTTTACAAAATAAAACTAAACGAAATAATAAATATTCATTTAAAATCACTTATTTAAATAACTCTTAAACGAAAGAAAATTACCAAATAAATTATGAATAACAAAATTTACAAGTAAATTGCTACAGAATTCTTAGAAGCTGATTTTTAAAACGATACTGCTCATAAAACTCACTTCAATTTAAATATTAAAAAGCGTTGAAAATAAAAACAGTGGTTGGATTTAATTAAGCTTCTAGATTAGAACGACAACGAGAGATTTATAGTTGGAAAATCCTTTTGTCTTTCATGAGGATCTGATAAAAAGTTAATCAAACACAGAATAAAATGGTTTTTTAACTTAAATGTCCTGCGCATTAAAAAATGGGTTGCGATAGTCTGTCCAAACACATAACACTTTTATCATTTTATTAGATTGAAACAGTTCAGCAATTTACATCAAGTAATGAAATTATTTTTAAGTAACGGTTGTTTCAATAGTCAGACCATTTCGGAGGCCTTGAGGCGGTCTAAAACCTCCGACACCAGGGTTGGCCACCAACCTACTCGAAATTAATGAATTGATTGTAGCATAAAATTGGGTATTTGAATGTTTTTTTTTATTCTTCCTATTAACTTATCTTGTTATCACGTGTAACAAACTAAAATCCGTTTTTTTATATCGTTACTAGCAGCGCCCCGCGGTTTTACCCGCGTTGTGCCCGTTCCCGTAGGAAATCCGGGATAAAATGTAGCCTATAGCCTTCCTCGATAAATAGACTATCTAACAGTGAAAGAATTATTCAAATCGGTTCAGTAGTTTCTGAGATTAGCGCGTTTAAACAAACAAACAAACAAACAAACAAACAAACAAACAAACAAAACAAACTCTTCAGCTTTATAATATTAGTATAGATTATTTCGAGAGTTACAAGCGGTCAAAGTTGCTGATTAGACAGAGACAGCACTACTACTAGTGTGACGTCACAATGTTAGAGCGCCATAGACGTCGCATACAAAAAATCGTTTTGCAAGAAAGGGACAGCATCAGACAGGAGAGAATATTTCAGAGTTTATAATTTCTTTATTTATTAAACGATTTTGATTCTGATTTCAGTTTTGATCATAATTTTAGTTATTTTACTAATTTCATCTCTCAAATTCAAATTCAAAAAAAAATCAATACCCAATTATAGAACTGCATGTCAGATATGATAAAAATATTTTGGTATATGTTACAGCCAAAATGATTAATATGAGGATTTTGCATAATGACATTTATCTATAAATATAAAAATCAATGCCAATTTTCGTTGTAAATTTATAACTCAAGAACGGGCTCACGTATCCAAACCAAGTGTTTAGGCTTTGTTTGGACTATTTAGAATGATAACGAAATTTCTAGGGGAACGGGTGCGCTGCGAGCGAAACCGCGGGGCACAGCTAGTTATGCATAACGTCCAATTCACTTTGACTGCAACATATACACAATATTATTTTACTATTAATTGAAACGTACGTTTACACAATACTTTTATCATATCCGACAGGCAGTCCCAGAGATAACCTCGTTCGATTACACAAAAAACAAACTCTTCAGAACCTATACATTATCCTCTACTTGTAAAGAAACGAATCTTCAAATCCAATCAAATACCTAATCAAATCCTCCTTGGAACAGAGGATGTAAATTGGAATCTATTTTTAAACTTCGTTATTTTTAGTTAGAGGCTTTGTTCTCGTTATTTTTACCGCCGACGCAATAAGAAAAGTGTAGGCGTCTAACCGAATTTAAAAAGGATAGTATAGACTTACGAAAACGAGGAGCATTCTCAATTCTTTTGGTCCAGCAAAAGTTGGTAGTGTTTTGTAAGTAGGTTTTTAGTTTCATAACAATCGAAATCGATTGTAAACCTAATTTCATTGAACAATATCTAACAAACACAGTAAACGAAGATAGTGATTCATTCATTTCGTAGGTTAGTGGCCAAACCTGGTGACGCAGTCTTTAGACCGCCTAAACGCCTCCAACACGGCCTAGCGATTGAAACAACGGGGACTGACTGCTTAACGTGCCCTCCAAGGCGCGGTATCGGCCACCCATCCAATTAAGGAACCAAGCTGCGCGTTGTTTAACAATCTCAATGATCTAGCATCGCTAAGTCAAACTACGCCACGATAGTAGTTGTAGGTAATATATTACAGTGGACATATTGATGGTCATTAAGGCCAAGTAATGAGAATGAGAGCACATAATGAGGGTAATATTACTTCCTCGCAATTTGTTTAGGACGGTGCGCAAACAAGACTGCTACTACAGTATTATTATACGGAAATAAACTTCAGATTAGTAGTTTATGCAACTGTCATATAAAGAAGGGTATTAAAACACGAGTGTGAGTTTATGAAACGAGCGCAGCGAGTTTCATAATAGTAACGAGTGTTTTAATACCCGTGTTATATGCAGTTGCATACACTACTTTATCTTCACTAATGCAATTAATCAAACAAAATTTTAAAAACAAACCACATTGCGAAACATTAAATTCACGCGTACGTGTATTGTCACAGTGAACTTGCCGCCATTAAAATCTAACCAACGAGAGCGCAGCTGCGCGCGCAGGGCCGCAGGGCGCGCGCCGCGGATGGCGCGATGTTATAATGAGATTTTACGATATCGATGTGGATATTATAACATCATGTGCAATTGCTTAAATTGAGTGTTTTAGTTGTCTGCGCTATAACAGTAGTAATTATAAGTCAAGTATTGGAAACATAAGTAGAATGTTACAACATTAGTGTAGATAAACTTATTTATTTGACAGTGGTATTTTAGGATTTGAGTACATATTTCTATGTTCATATTTTTAAGCTTATATCAACGAATTTATGTTAAGGATATATGCATTTTCTTTCACAAACTTTCTTATTTTAAATAAGCAATAAATTATTTATATTTCTTGGATCGTATTGGTCTAAATTCTGTTCAAGTATATTTTAAAATGGAGCTGAATTTTATACTCCTGATATTATCATAGGTTATCGAACAATGTATGGCGCAGTTCAATTCACAATCTACCGAGACTTTCAGACGAAAATTGTGATGCCACAGTGTAAGGAAATAAGATGTTTTGTTTTTATTAAAAAATACTAACAGCCTCCGTGGACTTAAAACAGCCTCCATGGTTTTGGGGTTTGAGCGCCCGGCTCACGATCCGGGGATTCCGGGTTCGATTCCCGGTAGGGGATATCTCACAAACTTCTCTTTGTGAGATTGCCCGAAAAGTAAGATGATTCCGTGCTTCGGAGGGCACGTTAAGCCGTCGGTCCCGGTTACTTTCTACGGATAGTAGTCGTTACATGAGCCATGTCAGAGGCCTTTGGCGGCTCAATAACTCTGACACCAGGATTGGTCAGGTTGACCATCCACTCGATGAAGAAGAATACTAACATATTAGATACCTTACCTATGTGTGTATGGTAGTGGACAGTGGACAATGGCCATTCCAAAAACTTTATTTGACATCTAAATCATTAGAAAAAGCTGAACTAATTTGAGTGATTAGAAAAATAAGAGAAAGCTCTTTTATCAGATTGTATACTGTTGTTTCTTCTTTTATAAATCCAAGTAAACCTTCATTCTAGATGGAGTTTGGTTAAACAACAATCATAAAACTCAAAAGAAATACATATTCTTCAATAAACTTACTGCAGATAACTTACACTATGGTATAACGTAGTCATCAAATTGTTAAATCGCAAAACTTTCATGAGCTTTTGTCACGATAGAATAGAAAGAGATAGGTAATATGTTTAATGTGGTTAGAGGGAGATGCACTGAGTTATCTGTTTGGCTATCTGGCTACTGCAGAATAGGGGAGTGTTTACGTTTATTTAGATTACACCTATTATAATAACAGTTGGTGAGTTCCGTATAGAGTTTTATCCTGTTTCATTTAAATAATGCTATTACCTGAATGTGGAGAGGTAAGGATGAATTGAAATAGTTGGGCTTGAATCTCTTACTACATTCTAAATTTTGACAAGCCCGTTGGCACAGTGGCAGTGAGAGCGCTTACTGTGTCGGGGGTTGCGGGTTCGATTCCCGCCCGGAGTCAACAATATGTGCAGACAGAGTTGTTGGCGACGACGTCTGGGTGTCAATTATATATCCTTATAAAGTATTTGTGTATGTACCTATAGTATCAGTTAATTAGATTCCATAACACAAGCTTAGAGCTTACTTTGGGTCTAATTAACCGTGTGTGAATTTGTCCAGGTATATTTATTTATTATTTATTTATTTAAATCAGCTGGAAACTGATGAACTGATAAAGAATTGACACGCAGATAGTGTGACCTGGATAATTGACATCTATACTGATATTATAAAGCTGCAGAGTTTGTTTGTTTGAACGCGCTAATCTCAGGAACTACTGGTCCGATTTGAAAAAATCTTTTTGTAATAGATAGCTACATTCAACGGAAAAGTTATAAGCTACTTTTCATCCTGAAATTTCCACGGGAACGGGTACAACGAGGGTAAAACTGCGGGACGCCGCAAGTAACCTATATACCTAGGTATCTTGTTGATATTGTGGCATAAATCTCTACTAAGGCCATGGTTTCATTCTTAGGTCAAGCATATCATGTTTCTACTCTTCAAACATGATTTGGACTCCAAAATTCGCCAACCCATGTTCTTAGTAGGCAAGCGTGGCAATTTACTCATAATACTCCTTACTGTATTGATGTCTTCTGTGAGAAGAAAAGCCTTTGCTAAGCTGAAATCGTCTTTAGGCGATCTGAAAACTCAACACCAGGGTTGGTCACTTCCCTACTCGAATTAAATGAATGACCAACCCATTTTCTTACTTTCGAGTCTGATCATCAATACTCTACACTGTACTAGTTTCAGTTAGGTGAGCTTTTACCAAGCTGTGTGACTTTAAATAAGCTGGAAAATTGAGGAAGTGGTAGTAAGTATTAGCCTGAATATCCCACTCTGGGCAGTGGTATTTCATCTCACTGAATATATTAGTACAGCGAGGAGGATTAGGCGTTATCACCATGCTTAATATTGTGTATCCCAATAGAAATAAATCAAGTGAAGGACAAAATTACGCCTTGTGTTATAGTAGAAGCAGATTTACGTGATAATCGTAAATTCTTTCACGTTATCTTCCGCTAATAACATAACCTATATTCAAACAATCTTGACATATGCATATAGACGGGGCGATAAGGGTGTGGCCCAAATATATAGGTAGAGCGATTTAAAATCTTATTCGACTACACCAAAGATCACATTTGGCTCATCATCATGATTATTATTTATTTTTCTTTTTATTATTCAATTAAAAAATATCGTTATAATATTTAATGTAAATTGTACAATGAAAATCTTAAATCTTTTGATATATACTTATAACGTATGCCCACGAAACTGTTCACCGCATGCAATATACAGTAACTGTACAGTGTAACGATTGCGGTAGTCAGCATTATGCGAACAACATTAGCTGTCAACTAATTAGGTGTCACAGTCGATGTTCGATGACCGAAGTAGATTGGAACGAGTTCGACCATCTCATTAGGTCAATCACTTAATATGATTCCGCTAATCACTCCTCACTTAGACCCAACGTTTTTTATTGTTATCTCCAAATAAAACGTCAGACGTTATCACGTAGATTCAAAGGATGTAGTGTACAAGTTTTCTAATAAACATTACGGTATAGACGACTGTGGATACAAAAATAATAATATTATTGTTCTGTTTCTGTTCAATATGAAAACTCCGTGTGTGTTGCCTGGTTGCTCCTTGATTGTAAGTTATGGTCATATTTTATGTATGTACATTTAGTAATGTTTCTATTTAAATAACGGTGTTGCTATTGGAAAAAAAGTGGTTATCAAATTAAATGAAATTATTTTATCTTTGATGAAAGAAATTAGATATGACAGCAGCTATTAATAAATCAAAAATATTTTTACTTTAATTTGCATTAAAATATTATTATAATTAGTCATTAGATTGTGAATTAACTATACTTATAAAGTAAATCTAAGTTTTAGTTAGCCTGAGTCCCACTGTTGGGCAAACGCATCTTTTCTTACCGAAGACATATACATGTAAGATACGGTGAAATATAATAAGGTAATCGAAATCGCTGAGTATATTTTATTCTATGAAACATAACTTTGTTTTCAAGGAAAATAAAAACTGTTTCGTTTCTAGTTTTGTTTCTTGGTATTTATGAATTTATTATTCTCCTTATCAATTGGTTAGTAGAAGTATAGATTAAGGGATTATTAACAAATCTATCATTACTTCTTGCCACAATCATAATAATTTATAAGCATAATATTATTATTACGTAGTAGGTAATTAGGGATCAGTTTAACGAAGATAACAATCTTAAGATTTCGTAAAAAAGAGACATATTTGTAAAGATCTACTACGAGACATGACTTACTTATTGTCACTTTCTTAACTGAAAGCAATTACTTATTTACTTGAAAGTAAAGTATTATCCTGTAATGTCACATCACATTTGGTTCTGAGCAGAGGCACTGAAGATAAACAGTGAAGTAGATAGAAGGGTAGGAGTATCTCATTGCTGGGTATTACTGGGCTCAAAGCTCATCTCACTGAAGATTGACAGTGAGGAAGAATCAAATTGTACGACTGTAATTTTATTTAACAAGTCCCAGAATTTTTGAAAGCAATTTTATGAGATAGCAAACATCATAAATTGCATCAACTGTTTATCCACCAATAACGAAATACAAAGTCCTCTTAAAACACTAGACTCATTTCCGTCACCATCGAAGGTCGCCTATAAAATTTATATTATACGGAACCCAATACCATGCGTGCGACACGCTCTTACCATACCATAAGTATTTTATATCATTTACCATAGATTACGAATGCCTTCGTAAATATATATAGGTCCGTTTATTATTAGGAAGTGAATATCATACCTATCACTATAATCAGATATTGTGCAAGTAAGCAAAGTAAATATAGGTAGGGTGCTGATCTTAGTGCTGGAGTTTTCTTAGACCACCTATATAATTAAGACTTCTGCCGACATGAAACTACTAGGTCTGATACTCCAACATGAAACTACTGACAATTTTACGTACCCTCTTAAGCAAGGTAGCGCTTGGATAGAAATGCCTCTATGAGCCATCTATTTAAAGTAAAAGTCGAGCTGCACGGTGCTTAACAATCGCAATGACTGAACATGGCTTAGTCAAACTACGCTACGAGTGTTTAAAGTAGATAATATGGTACTGAGGTAATATAGCAGAGAGCAAGTATATAATCGGAGTAGCGGACAATATAGTTATTTTGGATATTTGAACAGAATTGATGTAACCAGGGTGATCCATCGACGTTCACAGTTCCAATCTACACCAGCTTTTTGATATTTTTTCTGGGATTTCGTACGAATACAATCTCTTATACAAAGGGCTCGTCAGTTGTTAATGAAGAAATAAACTCTGAAGTGAATATTTTTCTAAGAAAATCACAGTACGAACTCAATTGTGTCTACATAAAATAATAAACATACTTCATAAGTACATTCACTGACCAATTACAATGCAAACACGTAATCGCCGTATCTAAACGTTATCGGCGTATTTTGATAAAAATGTTTTACTATGATTTCCAATTCTTGTCCAGATTTGTGCGAGTTTTTCGCTTCAACTCTTGATTAGACACGTTGGTCCTTAAAATTTTTATTTATTTATTTTTAGCCTGAATTGACCCACTGCAGGGCAAATACCTTTGTTCTCTAATATTTAAATTTAAATCGCAATTCGTAATTTACTTAAATGGGTGGCCGATAGTGGCATTTCTATCAGAGCGCTACCGTGCTTCGGAGGATACGTAAAATTGTTGGTCCCAGTAGTTTCTTTCTATAGACCAACTCAGAGGCCTTTAGGCGGTCTAAAAACACCGACACCGAGGCTTGGCCACTAACTTAGACGAACGTACTTAACTTTAACTAAGTTTAGGTAACTTCAAACTATAAATCTCAAGGGTCAATCGCAAGAACCAGATCGGTTATACAATATCGGTTATTTTGACAAGCTCGTTGGCACAGTGGCAGTGAGAGCTTACTGTATCGGGGGTTGCGGGTTCGATTCCCGCCCGGAGTCAACAATATGTGCAGACATAGTTGTTCGCGACGAACGTCTGGGTGTCAATTATATATTCTTATGAAGTATTTGTGTATGTATATGTAGTAGTATCAGTTAATTAGATTCTATAACACAAGCTTAGAGCTTACTTTGGGTCTAATTAACCGTGTGTGAATTTGTCCGGGTATATTTATTATTTATTTATTTATTATGTAGCGGATCGAGTTTTGATATTACATTTGTATGTAAATAAATAACATTCATCAGAATATGTTCAATGTAAGGAAGAAAAACAGAATGACTGCCGCTTTCAGAGAAGTACATTAACACATTGACACAACTAATTGACATAATTTTTCCTCCATTAGGTACATGTCAAAACCACTCAGTACGAGTATATCTCTACTATGGACGCATTTGAGGTTTCTAAGTACGAGCGTGAGTCTCTTTTTAAATTACGTTATTAGTGCGGCGGAAAATACCAGTTTAAATTAATATTATGCCTAAAGAATATAATATTGGTAATTATGACCTATCGGTCATTGTTAGTCATTTACGTTACGTGCGATATCTACTTAAGTCGAATCACGTTTTTGCTTTGTTATGATACCTAGGTAATATTTAAAATACTATGTTTTACTAGATACTAGAGTTCCGTTTAATCACAAAAAAGACAAAATCAAAGTCATTAGAAAATAATTTTGTATTACCATTTTCCCTTTAGTATCTCTACTGTTGAAAATATGCGTTCGTTAAGTCGAAATTGAAACCTACGCGCTACGCAGCGTGTTTAGAGTAACCATTTATGCCCGATCCGGTTTTAATCCTGATTCACTAATTCAAAATCATACTAAAGCGATCGTCCAATACCACGATCCTTAAACTATACCTACTCGTTTGTCTTATAATTATAATACTTTGTTCAAAATACTTTGTTTGTGGTATTAACCCCACTCCGCGTGGTAGTGGTAACGGATATCGCTTGTTATTCTTCAATGTAATGTAAATTTCATATACAGAACCCACCAACATGAATCACTCACACACACAAAAAGGCCATTATTTTTTCGCGTTCATTGTTCGCAATACATTATTTTACCGGAACGCAACATGAATTGGCAAATTAACGGTCTTACGTTTTATTGTGAGCGGCAACTCCGCACAATAGGGACCTAAAATTGTTCCATTATTACTACATTTTGATGGACCTACCGCGTGTGAGTTTATTTACACTTTATTTTTGTTTGCCACCAACCTTTTTTAATTACGTTCCTGTGTATTTGGGATGCATGAATCACTAATGTGTTTTATACTTTTAATTATCTTTTAACGAAGTTTTAATTATTCAGACCCAAATTTCAATAACACATTCGAATATTATCATAAGACAAATACTGACTAAGTTTAAAACTCGTTCTTATATATTATTAAAACATCTAATTCCAAAACTAACCAATAAAAACTAGGTACTATCAAATACAATTTCCTGTAATAAACCACATGAATTATCTTTGATAACTCGATAAGAACACGCAAGGGATCGTATTTCGTGACAATAGTAGTGGTAAAGATAATTCAACAGTCGAGTGGTTCATTTATTCATTCAGGATAAAATAGGACGCGAGAACTGTCGGTTTACAAACGGGATTAATAACAGGATACAGTGCTATTGACGAGGGAAAAATGGTAAATATTCATTTTTATTTATACAAGGTTTTTAAATCTAAAAATTGGTATTCGGATTTTTGATGACTAGAGATTGAATATATTTCTGAGCAATTTTTAAAAAATATACTTACTTATAAATATATTGGTAGTGTAAGATGATGTTAAGATTTAGGAAAATAATTTTGATAGGTTTAAATATTACTGAAGTGATTTTAGTAACAATAAATTGCGACTTGTGTGTTTCTATAACTAAGTTTTTGAATGTAAAGTTTCTCTTTTAAAGTTATGTATAAGTAGCAGTAGATACTATAGATTGGAATCTGCTAACAGTAGATCCTAGTAATCGATCATGACAGCGATCTAAGGTAAACAAAATATTTTTTGACAATTCTGATATGTCAAATACATTTTATTTTTTTACGGCTGCTAATACAGATTACTATTGCCGATCGGTTATTGGAAAATATATTATTAATAAAGAAAATATATTAACTATAATGACCAAGATCTCTCATACTATTGTTCTAACTTCATCATAATATTTTCCAGTACAAAAATTAATTTCGCAATATATTTTTTGTTTGTCAATTGTATGATGAACTTTGTACAGAGATAATTGATAATGAGTTGTACGTCTCCATGATTGTTTTGAATTGCTGTTTTTGTATACTTTATTTATGATTATAAAACACTAGCCGCCCCCCGCGGTTCCACCCACTTTGTACCCGTTCCCGTAGGAATTTCGGGATGAAAAATAGCCTATAACCTTCCCGTTGAATGTGGCTATCCATTACAAAAAGAATTATTCAAATCGGACTGGTAATTCTTGAGATTACCTTGAACATACAAACAAACAAACAAACTTACAAGTTTTACCTCTTTATAATATTAAGTATAGATACATACAAAAATAACTTGGAATAGGTTTTTGGCCAACATTGACACTAAAAATGTTTTAGACCACCTAAAGGCCTCCTAAGCGGTCTACTAATTTAAGTTAGCAGAACCAAAAATGTAACATGCCCTGCAAAGCCCGGTTACCCATTACATTATATGGGTGATTGATGTCGTTATGGGCTTCCCATCCAAGTAGAGGCAGAGCTAAAAGTTGCTAAACAATCTCAATGAATATCACATAAATAGTATAATTCACATAATTGCGTGAGTCGATTATGTGATTGAAATGGTAGTTGAAGTAGAACGTAAAATATTTTGTTTTATCTATAGAACAGGTGGAGAGACAGGTGTAGATACAAAAAGATTATCTAACTTATTGAATATCTATTTCATACTAATTGTCATAATATTGAATTGGACTTCTTTTACAACATAGTTTTTTGCCGGATCGCCCGAGCTATTTGCAGTGGAATAAAATGTTAAAATATAATATTCCCGGATAAATTCACACACGGATAATTAGACCCAAAGTAAGCTCTAAGCTTGTGTTATGGAATCTAACTCACTGCATATATATACACAAATACTTTATAAGAATATATAATTGACATACATCGTCGCCAACAACTATGTCTTCACATATTGTTGACTCCGGGCGGGAACCGAACCCGCAACCCCCAACAAAACTGTTAAGTGAATGGGCCATATATTTTTCTATGTGTACGAATTCCAATCGGCCAAACTGTATCAATTCGGCCTAATCAAATCGGCGGTGTCTCTATGCATACTTGATTCGATAAAATACGGACGGTATAAAATTTACTTTAATGTTCCAACAGTCATGTTTACTGCAATAACAATCCATTTCTTTGATTACATTAGCTCGTTTAATAACTCAAACAAATTTAGAGATAAGAACTCTAGTGCTAGGTGCAATTGACCTTAATTTTTGCAGTATATTTTAAGTGTTGTAAGGACGCCGGGACGCTCGGGATTATCCTTGTAATCAATTGACGGGAATGTTTATTTTATTAGCTTTATGATTACAATTTAACTGGGTATCTGCGCCTCTAGTTTTTAATGGTACATACTTATGGTACGTTAACTATCGTTACAAAATTGAAAATAGTTCATTTGAAATCCCTAATAAGAACTTATTTTCCGAAGTTATGGAGTGCTTTAAGCTAGAACTTTAGAACAGCGTCATACATATCAAGTTACACTCACTGCTGCATTCAAAGTCGCTAATGATTCCTTAAGAGAAGTTAATGAGACATTTTTGATATAAAATGTATGAAAATTAAATCAACGTCAATTAGCTAATGTTTGATTTAATGAATGTTTCTGTGTACGGCAGTCAAACGCCTATGTTCTATTCGTCTATTCACTGATTGTCATATTATCGTACTAACTTGGAATCTCGGTGTTCGCTAAATCAATCAACCAACAACGCCTTACGATTATGAATTAACAGCACCTTCCTGACTCATTGCGATAATCGTCCATTTCTCTAGAACAAGTGCCGATGATAAACTTTAATCAGAAGTAAGCAAATAGTGATTAAACATTCAAGGAAAGTCACTGTGACCGTGAAAAATGGCCGTTAGTCAGATTTACAACCCGGAAACTAATGATAAGTCTTTAAGCGTTAAAACTTCACAACTAAAAATATATTAGCTAAGAACTCTGTTTTCCTTAGAACTATTAACATATATTTTCAATTTGCCTAAAGTGTTGCTTTCATTGGTTGTTCCTCTATTTATTCTTAGAAGAGCTTCTTGATTGAACACACAACGATGGAGATCGTCTCATCTTGTACTTGAATAATCTTATAATTGGTAGCAGCTCCTTACGGTTTCACTGCCATTGTGCCCGTTCCCGTAGGAATTTTGAGATGAAAAATAATTTTGGTATAAAAAAATAGTCTATTTCCGTTGATTGTGGCTTATAGCCTTTTTAAAAATAATTATTGATATCGTATTGGCAGTTTTTGAGATGAGCACGTTCAATTAAACACAAAATCGAACTCTTCAGTTTTATTATTAAAATTTGTTCAAACGGGAACTTACTCGTACGTACGACGGAGGTAATATATCCTTCAGTTTTATTATATTAATACAGATTTTTATCTGACGTTTCGACTTCTTTACAGGAGCTATAAGATAATGTTCGTTTATACCTAATAAATAAATTTGATGTTATTTTATGTATAAAATATTTTAACAGACTATTATTTTAATTTCAGACTAAATTCTTCAGTTCAAAGTCATCGGAGTTCGAAATTGATGCTCTTGAAATTCACAACGAATACAGAGAAGAACATGGCGTCCCACCGCTAACCCTCAACAAGGATATCAGCAAAATTGCCCAAAAATGGGCTGAAGAACTCGCCAAGAAAGACGCGATGTCCTACAGTCTGAATACCAAGTACGGAGAGAGCGTCTACTGCGGCTGGTCAGCTGACCCAAACACAAAAATAAAAGCAAGAGATTGCGTCGATAAGTGGTACAGCGAAATCAACGACTATTCCTTTGGAAAAGAACCTGAAGTCCTCAACTGTGGACACTTCACTCAAATCATATGGAAGTTTACTAGGGAGTTGGGGATTGGTAGTGCAAAGAGTAAATCTGGTAAATTGTATGTAGTGGCGAATTATTTCCCGCCAGGCAACTACAGCGGGCAGTTCAGTAAAAATGTAACTCCGCCAGGTTTTAAGCAGTTTTCCAGGACCAATTCTAGCATTTACTCTAGACAGTCGAACAATAATTACTTTTCACCGCCATCTCCGAATTCACCAAGTAACAGAAGCAGCAAAAACTCCAGTTTTGGCCCACCATCCCCTAAGCCTCCTAGTCAACGAAACAGCAAAATTTTCAGCGATATTGCATCAGATATTGTTCATAAACTTAAGTCCACAACAATTTCTGGCGACAAGTTTGAAAATGATTTTCTTGATGCTCACAACGAATATCGTCAAAAACATGGAGTAGAACCGGTTGAGTTGAACAAAAAGCTTTGCAAGTATGCTGAAGAATGGGCTAAAGTATTAGCTAAAAGAGGACAAACAGAACACAGAGATCAAAACGAATACGGTGAAAATATCTTCTACGCGTGGTCTTCTGACCCCAATTTCAACATTTCCGGAAGAGATCCTGTCGATAAATGGTACAGCGAGATAAAAAACCACAAGTTTGGTAGAGAACCAACTAATTTAGACTCAGGTCATTTCTCTCAAGTGGTCTGGCAAGAGACAAAGGAAATCGGTGTCGGAGTTTCAAAAACCAAAGATGGCAAGTTTTACGTAGTGGCAAATTATTCGCCACCTGGTAACGTGATAGGTAGTTTTAGCAGTAACGTATTACCCCCTATTAATTGATAAGAATCATAAGACTTTTCCCAAAGTATTATAGAGCTGTGTTAACAACAGATATTTTTATTGGATGATTATGCCGTAAACCCTAATTGTAAAAGAGTGTGCAGAAATGGACCTTTAGTCTGCAAAGGACGAAATTCCTCCTCTTCAACAGATCGAGATCAGAACTTTTAGGATTTCGAATTTGTAACATAGCATAGTAACCAAAAAGTCCTCCGTGGACTAAAAGTCTTTTGCGCACGCTTTTTAAAAGGCGCAAACGTCACAAAGTAAATAAGTATGTAAAAAGAGAGCTATTTTCTTGTATCTTAAATTCTAGAAGATAAGACACATTCCAAAAATATTTTACATGTTATGCTTGTAACTTAATTTATTTTTATATTACGTATTTTTAAGATTTTTCATGTTATTACCTCACTAAGTATTATTCTTAGAGCTAAGTTGGAATTACAAATATATTTTTTATTCTTTACCAAAATATTTTTTTATATTTCTTGAAAACATAAATGGATTAACGTCAAAACGTCAGTCTGTAAATTATAACAAAAGCATTTAATACAATTGTTTCTAAAAATACTTTGAAAAATGAGATCTATCGATGTAATACGGCTTCTATGAAGGTTAATGTAGATTAAGACGCAATTTTATTAAGTACTAACTGTGCCATGCGGCTTCACCCACAGAGTAGGTACCCGTTCCCGAGGCATTTCAGGTTTTGAATTCTTGAGGTATAAATGGTGCAATTTACACGATTTTCTTTTACATAATCTAGATTTCGTCGCATGTACCATACGCTAACCACTATTGTGAAACCACGCTCAGCTAATGCAGGCAACCAAATCACAAATCCAAACAGAAAATGCCTTAAGATTGCTTAAAGTAACTTAGATATAACTTAGCTGACATGCACAAATAAGTATCCAAAAACAAAACACTACCGACCACGACACTAACCCCCTGCAAGCATGAGCAATTGAGCAATAACCAATTATAAAGAGACACTGTCAGACATGTGTCTCGAATATTTCCAACAGCAAAATGAATAATGATCCAATTCATTAGCATAAAACCGCATACACTATATGAACGTTATAATGAGACACAGATTTCCAGTCAAGTGAATCAGTGTGCAGCTTTAGTGGCCGTGAAAAGGGCAAGAGGAGAGCCCTTCAGTTTGTCCTTCAATTGCCTCAACGAGTTGGGGCGATCTGCAGATGAAGATTGAACACGTACTTCCATAATAAGTTGGCAGTTTTAAATAGATTTCTTTGAAAATGATATTTAAAGACAACGGGCTTTGAGTTAGATCTTTCGTTTAGCTGACGGTGTAGTTTTTGGGACTTGATAATTGTTACTTTGTGTTGAGCTAATAAGGATTCCACAGGAAAGAAAATAATTTAGTTACTGGCTCTTGTTATACTGTAAGTTGGTTTGTAAGTTCCCACTGTACAGTAATGGCTTTTCTCTTTCTCTCTCATCTCTCTCTATGTCGTGTCTATATCACCGATTTTATCTCTTAATCTTAAACCATCTTCCTTTCTTTAGATTAGACAATAGACTTACTAAACCGTTTTTTTAAAGGAAGTTTAAAAATGTTTGGATGTTATACACCTTTTCATTATGTATCTATAAATGAAACAAAAAAAAAAAATTTTAATGATAAAAGAAAAGAACACTACAATCCATATTCCATTTCATTTTAATTGAACACTCGTTAACCTAACAGAACAAAGCAGAAATAATTATTACAATGGAAATACAAAAAACCCGCGCACTGTATTATATCAGATATTGTTTTATTAAATTTACCACAGAGATCATTATGCAAAGAGTTGGTATGAAACTTATTTCACGGTTTGCATTCAATGCATCGTTACAGCTCTGCACTGATGAATAAACTTTTATTACATTCTCCTTCCGAAGGCAATGGACGCAACTTAATTATTGAAAGTCGAAATGAATTGGACATTGTTATTGTGCTTCGTACTCGAGGTATGGATATTGTAATTAATTATTATATCGTTCCAATTAAGGTTCTTTGTTTTGCGGTCAATATATTATAGTTGAAAGCATTTTTATTCATTACCAATTTGACTTCACTATATAGTATAAAATAAAGTCGTCTCTTTTTCGTGTCTGTCACACTGTTTGTCTGTCTGTATGCTTAAATCTTTAAAATTACGCAACGGATTTTGATGAGGTTTTTTGTAATAGGTAGAGTGATTCAAGAGGAAGGTTTTTATGTAAAAAAATTCCCGAAATTCCCACGGGAACGGGCACAACGCGGGTAAAACCGCGGGGCGCTGCTAGTCTTAATACATATAAAACCCACTTAATAATTATTGTATTTGCAAGCTGCAAGTGACAAGCAAGTATAACAAATACTTTTGCTCTTGCGAGTAGTAGTAAGAAACAAAAGAACTCTACTTAAATTCTTCTTTCTTCTTATTCCCCGTCGAGCATGACTTGAGTTTTTAAATCACCTACCTAATGATGACGAGGTGATCATAGTTGACCCTCAATACTATACTGATATATTCAGTGAGATGAGAGGCCTTAGCCCTGCAATGAAACTTTACAAGCAAATTCATTTTTGTTTTGTATGTTTCTGTATGTTTCTGCATTTTTCATGTATAGTCATTTTCTTGTAAGATTTAGACGATACATCATTACGCACAAAATAAATTGCTTTCAGGCGTCTGTAATATTGCAAGCAAATGGAAGAAGAATTAAAACCGATTACAGTAATAAAATTGTCAGGGTAAGTTCAAATTTTTATCCGTTTAGGACAAAGTAAGGCGCAAGGCACACATACTCGTAGTGCGGGCCTATTTTCCTTGTATTTGTATGAAAGGTTAGCATTGGCCCGTTGCGGGCCCGTGACCACACTATGTACTCGTATGTCTTGCGCTTTAGTCATGTAAGTAAGAATCATCATACATCATCTCGCAAAATCTCTTTGAGAGACTGCCCTCAGTTTGGTTAGGGCATTGCAGGCTGAATCACCTGTTTGCCCGAAAAGTAAAATGATTCCGTGCTTCGGAGGGCACGTTAAGCCACCGGTCCCGGTTACTTTCTACGAATAGTAGTTGTTATATGAGCCATGTCAGAGGCCTCTTGGCGGCTCAATAACTCTGACACCAGGATTGGTCAGGTTGACCATCCACTCGATGAAGAAGAAGATCATACATCATGTATTGTACTACTTACATATATTTTATTTACTTTACAAGATGAACTGTTTAATAGTGTCAATGATAAACACCCCATTATTTAAAAGAAAACTATTTTATCAAAAAATCTTCGTCATATACGCACACTACTTTTACATCAGAGAAGCATTGTAAAGGTGGGTACTGACTGACGTTATAACATTCACAGCAAGTAGCGCTCGTGGCGTGGTTTGACTAAGCGATGTTAATTCATTGCGATTGTTAAGCAACGTGCAGCTCGGCCCCTACTTGGATGGGTGGCCGGTAGTGGCATTTCTATCTGAGCGCTACCTCGCTTCGAAGAGTACGTTAAACAGTCGGTCCCGGTTGTTTTAATCGTCAGACCATGTCGGAGGTCTTTAGGCGGTCTAAAACCTCTGACACCAGGGTTGGCCACTAACTTCCTCAAAATACATGAATGAACGAGTAACGAGCATTTTCTTCATAGCAAACACCACTGCCCCTCGTTGCTCACTGCGAGAGCTCTATTTCCTCAAACATAACTGCACGAACGCTATACCACGATAGATTACACTTTGTAACGTTGATCACTACTCGCTTTAACATTTTTCCAACAAACTTTCCTCACCATACATCAAATTGCAAGTCAAATTCTGCAAAGTTTAGCCTCACCAGGGTTCAGAGTGATCGATTTTGTATTAAACTTGTTAGGATCTTTACGAGCTGGATAGCTTTCAACCCCATCTTACGTCAGTGCAATAATCGTGTTTCAAATATAAAGATGATGGTGTAACGTGGATTAGTAGATGGTTTTAAGAAAACGAGGTTGATGTGTAAGCATATAGCGCTATACTTTTTATTAATTAACGTGGTCGAAGTTAAAATATTCCCGGACAAATTCACACACGGTTAATTAGACTCAAACTAAGCTCTAAGCTTGTCATATGGAATCTAACTAACTGATACTACTACATATACATACACAAATACTTTATGAGAATATATAATTAAAAATAATATATAATACTAGCTGCGCCCCGCGGTTTCACCCGCGTTGTACCCATTCCCGCGGGAATTTCGGGATGAAAAATAGACGTTGGCCGATTCTCAGACCTACTCAATATGCTCACAAAATTTCATGAGAATCGGTCGAGCCGTTTCGGAGGAGTACGCGAACGAACACTGTGACACGAGAATTTTATATATAAGATTAAGTTAAAACCTTTTAGATTATTGGGTCAAAGTAGTGTCAAAACTAACTATAATATATATAATTAATTTAAAATTAATCCTTATGATTATAACGACACTAAATCCTTAACTTAGTTAAAGAGAGTCGTCATAGACAAACAAAAAAAATAACATTGATTTCACTCTTTACTGAAGATGTAGACTTTTAATAATATATGTAACCAACAACCCGAAGAGCTATCCTCCTTTTTCTCCTTTTTTCCTTATTTTTTTATTTACCAATAAATGTGCTTATTACGATTATGCCAATATTTAACCAACAAATATAAGAAAAAGTAGTAGACGATATTTTATAAAGTTGTCTCACCACTTAACAGAAAAAAAACTCTTACAAGTTGCTTTGAAGATACTAACGACAAACAAACATTGAGTAAGTATTTGAGTAGATAGATACTTCGCTGTGAATTGAAATAACAAGCGGCTGTGAAAAAATATTGGTTCTTATTCGTGCTTTCTTTTTAAATGTCTAGTCAACTAGCCGCGCCCCGCGGTGTTACCCGCGGTGTAGCTTTTCCCGCGGAAATTGCGGGATAAAATGTATCCCATGTGTTATTCTGATATGACCTATACTACTATAAAATACTCATCCAAATCCGTTTAGTAGTTTTAAAAATAACCACACTTCCATACAACCTTTCAACCCCTCTTTCAACCTCTTTCTGTTTTCCCGATAAAAAGTATCCTATGTCCTTTCTCAGGCTCTGGACTAACTGTGCACCAAATTTCATTTAAATCGGTTCAGTCGTTTTGGCGTGAAAGCGTGACAGACAGACAGACTTTCAGACAGACAGTTACTTTCCCATTTGTAGTATTAGTTAGGATATTATGTTCATCAAAATGAATCCATCACGCGGACAAATTTACTAATACTATTACATATAGATACACAAATACTTTGTAAGAATATGTAATTGACAACCAGACATCGTTGCCAACAATTATGTCTGCACACATTGTTGACTCCAGACGGGAATCGAACCCGCAAACCTTGACACAGTAAGCACCCTCAAGTCTTTGCCACTGTGCCAACGGGCTTGTGCAAAAAGGTTTAATATTACAAAACACCCCATCACTTAATGATTCCGTAAATAAGTGTCGTGACAAAGCGAAAACAATGTTATTAGTCAATACAAAGACGTCTACACCATTTTTTTTCATAAGACGCATGGAACATGGATAAAATACATTTAAATATGTAGTTTGAAATGTTTGCCGGAAATAAAATCGATGTCTATCTGCTATAGGTACATCTTTCCTTAATTTTGACTTTACATTTTATTTATTCGCTATTGACGGCCGGTCAGTCTCAGTAACCAATCGTATTCGTACAACTATTTCGAAATAGAACACTATTTAAACGAACGTCATTTGTTTTTAAACATATTTAGACGCTAAATAAAATTAGTTCTTGTGTAATCCGTCCCGAGTATTGATCATCCGAAATAGTGAATGGAACCCGCGCAAACCGCGAGGTACCGCAAATGTTTAAACTAGCAGTTCCCCGCGGTATTACCAGCATTGTGCCGGTTCCGTGGGAATTCCGGGTGAAAAATAGCTTCTTCTTCTTCTTCTTCGTGTCGATGGCACAAAAATTAACTTTTTTATAACCTTCCCGTTGAATGCGGCTATCCAATATAAAAATATATTCACACCGGATCGGTAGTTCCTGAGATTAGCCGTTACAAACAAACACAGTAACTTTACCTCTTTATAATATTAGTATAGACGCCTAAAATAACACTGAAATGTTCTTCCGAAACTCCATTTCCGATAGCTAGTTCCTGACAGTGTCAATATCACGCCACTAGTAAAAGTTGGTAGAGATTGTCCAAGCTGAAATGACACGCCCCACCTCCGCATTTACGCACACTAGCAAATTTTAAATATGGACGCAATACACATAAACATGCAATTATAATTGGTCGTTCAGTTGCCGTACTCGCCGTACTCGCTAAGAAGTGCAATTCTCGGATTTGTTGTCCAACTAGTTTAGTTGATCGTGAACGCGCGAGAGGAGAGGACGTCTTGTTTCATACAAAGTGACGGCGCTGCTCCATAGAGCGAGCGTTTTCGGATTTATCACCCGACTAGTCGGCCGACATGTGCACATAGAAATCAATAATTGGCGCTCCCACACAGATGAAGTGCCGCTATTAATATTTACACTCACACATCTAAATAAAGTAATTAAGTAGTGGGGCGCGTCATTTCAGCTTAGACAATCTAATGTTTTGGAGTGCATTTTCGGAAGTCAAAGTGAATGTTCGTGTACTCTCACAACAAATCCTTTTGTGTGCTTTGAAATGCGTACAATTGTGGACGTAATGTTCTTGTTTACTTCCAAGTCGGTGATGTGGTTTCAGATGTTCTTCAAGAGGAAATAAATCATAATAATGTATTTCAATAATCTGTAGTCGCTATCGTTCTTGGCGCCATGACATCTCATTTAGAGTTTGTCATTCAATCATTCATTCATTCATCGTTCAGGTCCACCTGATAACCTGACACCTCACGATAAGGACTTTGTAAAGAGAAAGGCAAATTAAAGACTTTCATGTAAAAGACAAAATCATCTTAGTGTAGAAAGCTGAAAGGTGAAAACGTAAAAATATAAATGTGTCAATTTATTCGTCCTGCAGTGTAATAATCAAGAACGGCCAACTATTTAAAGTTTTAGTTCAACAGAATGACTCCCTTTGTTTCATTATATTCTCTTTAAACACAGAAAGTTGACTGTCTTTAGTCTCAGAATGCCTCATTCTCAGTTAAATATTCATATCGATTTTACGTAGATCGGAAACTTTCGGGTATTAGTATTATTTAAGAGATAATTTCGGCGACATGAAAGTTTGAAGAGAAAGTTAAGAAATTATTGTAATTGTCATTTGATTTATTTGAATAAGGAATTTCTGCTATTACTTATTGGCTATGAAAATTATTCTTAAACGAAGAGTCGAAATTTATCTAGTTTTAAGATCTTGCATACTATTTCAAAAGAGAGATATACATATAAACCATAACTCTACAGAAAAACTGTCCATTATTAGTTATCTAATGGTCTGGTCTGTTCGATCATATTGTAAGCTTATATATGCTTGCTACACTGTTGTGATATACGCGTCAGTGCTTTAACGCGAATAGCCCTTAAACAATTCGATGAGGCTAGTCATATAATTAACAATTTTGAAAATGAAGTACATTTACATTCATAAAGTCCTAATGATATAATATCTTCAAAAAGATATAAATAAGCTTCATTTAGTATAATTTAATTGAAATCTATGTCACAGACGGTTCTCTGTTATGAGTCAGATGAATCATGAATCAAATAGATCTTCCCACCATTTATACTTATTAGTTAAAGTTATAATAAATCACTTCTCTTTAAGAAGTAATTCGGTAATTAAGATTTTTAACGTCGAAGTTATGACTCGCGATAATTATATGAGATTTATTTCCTATAATGAAATAAATAGATACGCTTACTCAGGGTTGTAATATAAACTAATTTAATTACAAATCACGGCCATTACTTTTGAGATAGTTTTGATTAGAAAGTTACGAGTACGTTAAGCTAAATAACTTAAAAAAAAAGTAAATTCACCTTTGGCCTTAGCATATTAAAGGCTAAAACTTTAAGGGCTTTATTAATAAACGCGTACTAAGAACAGTTTAGCTATCAAATGGTTTGTCACTTTCTGACATACGCAATTTTCCGAAGAGTAAAAGAGACAAAGCACAGTATAACATTGTTTTAGTTACATTGCGTTTATTAAAAAGGCGGTAATAGCTAGTAAGTTTGAGTAGACAAGTGGCAACTCTTGAGCCTCTGAATAGATCTAACAATTGAAAATACCGTGGTCAACGTGCCCTCCGAAGCATGGTAGCGATTAGATAGTAATAAATCAGCCAATCACCCTAGTACTGTTCAAGCTAATTTTTCCTGACTAGTATTTAGTCAGCAGAAGGGAAGCATCTGAGGCTTTCATTAAATCCTCTTAGTGCAGGTGGTAGGACACAAAGCAGGACAACAGAGAAGCCATATTCTGGTCTAGAGCGCCACAGTCACACTCCAACACAGTAGAGACCGGACTATAGTACCCCACTTAACTAGGTTTGATCTTCTTCTTCTTCATCGAGTGGATGGTCAACCTGACCAATCCTGGTGTCAGAGTTATTGAGCCGCCAAAGGCCTCTGACATGGCTCATGTAACAACTACTACCCGTAGAAAGTAACTAGGTTTGATCTTTATTAACATCAACAGAGAAAAGCGCGCGAACAGATCAACAGAAACCTCCTTTCGCCAGTAGAGCTACCAATAAACTATGAGTCGAAACCGGGACATACTCTATTACGACCCTTGGGGAAAATGCTCAAGTCGGCAGCCATGTTTCCGCTGCGAGATATGGGCGGGGCGCTCGTGTATGGCAATATGGATAATCTAGGCATTGCGTAAGTACTGAGTATTTACTATATACCTACCTAATTTAAATTTCAAGTTTATTTTTAATCCCCATCTTTTGATGTGTCGAAAGCGACTTAATATCTGCTTTTTATTTGTTCGAAAATTCAACTGTCAAGTGGATTATTTAATGAATTTGGTTTAAGTTTAGTATTAAAGTTTAACATTTGGTTTAAGTATAATCCAATAGGAACACTACATTATTTAGGGTTTTTTTTCACTCTAGATCCTTTTCATTCATTCCAGATTTGGCAAAACTCCATACCGATTTCAATACACCGGTTTCCGTAAAAACAACGATGATATTATGGTAAGCTTAAAAAGAACATGTACTTAGTTTACTCCTTCGACGGCGAGTGATGGGTGACCGCGAAGGACAAGGGGGGTGGGGTGGGGGGAGAAGGGTTGAAGCGTTTGGGGAAGACGCTTGAAGTTCTGCCCAGCAGTGGGACGATAGAGGTTACAGATAATGTTTTGTTACCATAAATTTATTCAGTTACAAGCAATATTGTAATTTACAGGATATTCTTCATAAAATTCACTTGGATAGAAGTGTTGGCAGTGGGTAAGTTATTGCTTGCTTTACCAATTAATAAAATATTTAGTTATCTAGTGTACTACTGCATCACTATTTTTACCTGCGATGTGCCCGAGGCCATGGGGTTTTAACATAAAACATTCTCCCAAGTTTAAGAAAACGTGGCTATAATTTTTTTTCGAATTTAACTGATGTTATAACTGGTATATTCGTTTATAGAGATTAGCGCCCTCAAACAAAAAAAATGGACTGTATGCACCCTACTCCTGAAGAGGAAAAAGGTTTAGAGATAGCGTAAGAATGAATTAAAATCACTAAACCTTTTTCCTCTTCAGGAGCAATCGGCTTCGGCTGGAAAATTGACGACATTGGTCCACATTTTGTGACAATCCAAAAATAATTGAGTATAGATAACCCAGTATATACATTATACATATATACATAGAGTATATACATAGGTATTCATCTTATGTCAGAATATATAAATAAATATGTAAATACCAATTTCAGACCTAAAAAAATGGTAAGTAAAGTGTCGAGTCTTAGATAATAGGATTAAATATAATGAAGGGACATTAAAATAACAATTCAAATACTATTTTACAGCTTGTCATCGAAGTATCGCCCATAAAAAGAAAGCAACCGTAAGTGAAACAAAAAAAGTACCAAAGATTTGTTTTCTTTGCTTTGTTTTGCTTTTTTTCTTTGCTTTGATTTCCCGTTTGAGGAAAATGACCAGGGTTGGCAGACTCACCCCGGTATATCTCTCATATACAAGTACGAGTAACTCTTCCACTTTTCCTTTGTTTTCGATGACGAACGGTAAACATCCTTGGTTCAAGATCCGAAACTCGTACATCATACAGATACAGTATTCAAGCGTAGTCATATTATAATACATACATTGTATATTTATATTTAGTACTATTAGTTAGTTAGATTCCATAAAACAAGTTTAAAGCTTAGTTTTAAACTTTCTCCTTAGAATTGTGACTCAAATTTTTTTCTAATGGTATTCAATAGGACGTAAATATATTACGTAATTACTAACCTTATTTTTTGTGCAGGCCAATGTTATATCTGATCCCAAAAATAGAACAAGAGGTTAGTATAATTATGAGTTGTTTACATAATTATATTGGATTTCTATCGAAATCATAACACACTCAAATATTTTCAGGATTTGAATTCTGAAGATGCGGCCATTGAAGTAGATGAGTACGTTTCCTTTAAAAATATTGATATGTTATAGATACTTAGAAAGTGACTATTACCTGTTTTGAAGCCAAAATTACTGGGCTATTTAAACAAATTTGAATTAAATCCAAATTGAAATAAAATATTTTTTTAAATATATTATGAAGTTTTACTACTTTTGAAACACCACATTATGCCAAAAATGACAGCCTCCGTGGTCTTGTGGTTTGAGCGCTCAGCTCACGATCCGGAGGGTCCGGGTTCGATTCCCTGTGGGGACAATATCTCACAAAAATCTCTTTGTGAGACAGTTTGGTTAGGGCATTGCGGGCTGAATCACCTGATTGCTCGAAAAGTAAGATGATTCCGTGCTTCGGAGGGCACGTTAAGCCGTCGTTCCCGATTGCTTTCCACGGATAGTAGTCGTTACATGAGCCACGTCAGAGGCCTTTGGTGGCTCAATAACTCTGACACCAAGATTGGTCAGGTTGATCCACTCGATGAAGAAGAAGATGCCAAAAATCTTATACAATACATTAACCGTTTCACTGAGAGACGTCAAATGATTCCTCGAGAGAGGTGAAGGGGCAGACTTCCGACATATAATGAATGAAGAATTCTGTCAATTAATTGTCGATATAAGTGACGTGTCTGAGTGTGGCGGTCTATTTACAATAAGTTTAATATTAGATTAGATTCTCAAATAACTCTTATATTTTTTCAGCTATAATAATCACGTAGGTGTGCTTTCTTTTATCACATTTTTCTTTTATTTTATTTCTAAAGGAGGCTCGTCAAACTCATTTGTTCAGACAGTCATTGATATAAACGCCAGGCTAGTTGAATTATTGTGTGTCCTATCTACTGGGAATTTCTTTCATATTGTTTTATTGATCACGTGGGATGGATTAAGTGGTGGGGCTAAGAGGCTAAAGCCTCCACCAAAACTGAGGCTTTTGTTTAAGTTTAGTACTCAGATAAGTCATCTAATGACAATGTTTTCGATAAACCTCCCTCAACTAGGGTTTACTTTGGCGGCTTAATAACTCTGGCACCAGAATTGGTCAGGTTGACCATCCATTCGATGAAGAAGACTTTAATTAAACATGTATTGGGGCCCAAACCTCAGTCCAGAGACTTTATGACCGAATGGGCTCTTATGTAAACCCATCACAGTTAATAAAAAAACTCCGTCAATTATCTTCAAACCAAAACCCTGAATCCACCACTGGGTCACAGTTTTAGGTTTCAGCTGAAACGTAATAGATTTTATGAGTAAAAATGTAAGTAATAGAGTAACTTTGAGCAGATTAGTGGCCAACTCTAGTTTCGGAGTTCTTAGACGGCCATCCGAAATATACTTGGTGTAAGAAACTGATGTCAAACTATTCTGTCACAAAAATTTTTAACCACGCGGGTAACCCAGGCAATGCCATTCGCTTTACAATTTAAATATAATTATTTATATTTTCCCTAAGATTCATACACAAAGGAAGAAATCCTACACAATAAACCGTCGAACCGTGAAATCAAAATCAAATTCAAAGCCATGCTCAAACTCAGAATCTGATAGTACGGTATCAGAATCTGAAGAACCCAACCCAGGGAACCCTTATACGATACACAAAGGAAAATACAAAGCCAATTGGCTTTGGAAACATGACGTAAGTATTAAGCTGACTCCACTATAGGCAGCCTCGGGTTTCGGGCTGCCTCGCCCCGAGGCCGAGCAAGTGCAGACGCTGCCTCAACCTGAGGCGCGCTGCAAAACGATGTATATTTAATATTATAATTTTAGGCTGTTTGCCTCAAGTCGCTGCAGCTCGACCCAAAGCTGCCTCTAGTGGATAACCACCGGATTTCTGAATCTGCGATAAGTATAATTACAACTGTTTTACACTGACTTATCTGACGCGAACAAGACTGTATTTTGTCCGTCTTTGTCTGACAGCTACGACTATCTGTACAAATTCAATTAGTCTATTGGACAAAATAGACTGATAGACTCTAGTGTAGTCTCCTTCATGATGTAAAGACTGTGTTAATACAGTCTTGTCTATGGGCTGACGTGTCTGCTAAACGGTTAACTTTGAATAGCACAAGAAGTCTCAAATCTATTTAGTATTTAAATATGTTTAAAAAGAAAAGGTGTTCATTACGAAATTGAAGTTTATAATTTACCAAATAGAACACAATTTAAACGAACTTCATTTGTTTTTAAATATATTTAGACGCTTAATCAAAACAGACTTTGCGTCATCCACTTTAACTCGGCGGGAGGCGCTACCGGGTAAAATTTACCACATAGTGCATACTTTCGAAATTATTTATTTTTGTGCGTAATTTTGTGCAGCGCCGTTTTAGGTACCTTTCGACAGATGTTCGACGGTCCGCAATTTTGAATAGACGGCCAGTTGGCGCGTGGCGTTGAACCACGACGGACGTAAAAGGTGTGTACGGGTAATTCTTACCCAGTAGCGACTGTATGTGTTTTATTTTATTTTCTTGTTTCCTTGAACCTACTCCGTGTCTCGCATCACTAAAAGGTGCCCTATGGTGCTATGGTATGGCCTTATGAACATAGGTGGCATAAATGCGCATGTCATCGTGAAATCTAATAAAGAAACTCGTGGCGAAAAGGAAAACTTAGAAGAGATTACTTGAAGGAGTTGGCTGTGTCTCTTGTATTGCCACAAATTAAGTGTAGATCTACCATCATAAACCTGCCTACATTTAAAAAAGTAAAATAATACTTTTACTTGGTGGTAATGGCGAGCAAAATGATAATATTCCGAATAATCAACAGGAAAGAGCCCTCCAGCCGCGCTCGCAAATATCTGCATCACGGTGCGCCGTATGTCCTTAGAAAAAGGATCGAAAAACTAAGACTGATTGTCATCTGTGCCATAAAAAAATATGTAGAGAACATATTTGTCCCTGTCCCTATTTGTCAAGAGTGTGCTCGAAAAGTTTAGGTGCAAGTAATGTAAAATATACATTTATGTAAGGTAATACATTTAGTGAGTACGTTTTTTTCAAAGGTTTTTTTTGTGATTTTCTATGTGACTTTTTTCAAAAAAGTGCCATATTAAAATATTTTTCTATTATAATTATAAGTAAAGATATATTATGTTCTTTGAAAATTGATCTCATTTTTTTGTTTTTTCATAAGTTTACAGAATATTTTTTTGAATTTTTCGTTTTGTGCACAAAATGGCTGAGCTTTTGGGCTGTGTTTTAAAATTTCAAATATTACATATTATACTAAGCGTTAATTAGTTTCCAACTGTCTTGTTTAATTGAAAATATAACACAATATAATATAAAAATTGGTTTTATTTAATTACCCATAAAATAACTTTAGTTCTTACATGAATATTATTGTGGTATTTTTTACCCAGTAGCGACAGTCAGTGTTGGTATATGGAGTGCGCTTCCCGCCGAGTTAAGGGCGCGTTTCCATTGAAGCAAAGCGAAGTTGTGCAGAGCGGAGTTGTAGGGACCTCAATCGACCAATCATAACGCATTAAAATTGCCAAACTAAATTTCAGCTTCTATTTAAGACGGCTGTCAACAATTACTGTATTTCACAGCGCCCCGCGGTTTTACCTGCGTTGTGTCTATTCCTGTGGGAATTTCGGTATGAAAAATAGCCTATGTTACTCGTGGATAATGTAGCTTTCGAATGGTGAAAGAATTTTTAAAAACGGTCCAGTAGTTTTGAGCCTATTCATTACAAACAAAGTTTTCCTCTTTATAATATTATATTACTGTATTTCAGATGGATGGGGACCACATGAACATTAATCCCTTAGCACCACAACTGGTAGAGGGAGGAATACCAGGAGATGACCTTTTCTTTGGAAGAAAGTGGTGGTGGTTTAACCAGGTGTGTATAATAGTGTATATTTAATTAAAATAGTAGGTAACTTTGCTATTTGTCGATTTCATGCAGGTTTGCCTGCGTCTGCCGCATGGAATACAAGACGGCAATACAAGACAGACTAATGATTTATCTGGATCTGCACGAACCCAACACGAAAAACAAAGCTTACCTTTTGAATTGTAGTAATATGATTTAACATAGGTAAATACATTTTATCTTAATGAATATTAAAAATAAATATATTTTTTCAGGATGATTACAAACCAATGGGGTAAACTGCTAAATGAAGTGTATTACTCGTATCGTATGTATTGTAATAAATATTTTTTTAAACAAATAATATTTTTATTTATCTACTAGCAGCACCCCGCGGTTTTACCCGCGACGTGCCCGTTTCCGTAGGAATTTCGGGATGAAAAATAGCCTATAATCTTTTCGTTGAATGTGGCTATCCATTACAAAAAGAATCATTAAAATCGGACCCGTAATTCCGGAGATTAGCTCGGACATACAAACAAATTTTACCTTTTTATAATATTAACTAGTACATACATTAATAGAAAAACATCATTCTTAATGCTGAGGACCATAGAAAGTTAAATAACTTAGATAACTTTAAACAATAATAATGGTGCTAGCTGAACCCAAATGTCCTATAAGACTTAGACCTACCACTACCTTAATAAAACTTCTAATAATTATGCCCCAATACTACTACTACGAGTACATTCGCCTATTATAGCCGCCATTCTCGTGTCGCCTACTTATCTTCACCCTAGGCGGTCGGTCGACTGTCAACACCCATGGATTTAATATACAAATTGCATTGCGTACTACGAGTTCTAATCAGTTTAATATAAAATACTAGCTGACCCGACAAACGTCACGTAGAACGTCAAACGTAGAGGTTGGCCGTAGAAGGGGAAAATTTAGAAATGAATTTTTGAATGTTGTATCATAAAACAAAAAATAAAAATGGCGACTAAAATTTTTTTTTTAATGTTTGTGGTGAACATGGACTACCCTTATCACTTGGGGGCATGAAAAATAGATATATGACTAAGCGATGTTAGCTCATTGCGTTTGTTAAGTAACGTGCAGCTCGGCCCCTACTAGTTTTGATGGCTAACAGTGGTCTTCTTCTTATCGAGTGGATGGTCAACCTGACCAATCCGGTGTCAGATTTATTGAGCCGCCAAAGGCCTCTGACATGGCTCATGTAACGACTACTATCTGTAGAAAGTAACCGGGACCGACGGCTTAACGTAACCTCCGAAGCACGGAATCATCTTACTTTTCGGGCAATCAGGTGATTCAGCCTGCAATGCCCTAGCCAAACTGAGGACGGTTTCACAAAGTGATTTTTGTGAACAGTGGTATTTCTATCTGAGCGCCAACGTGCTTCGAAAGGCACATTAAATTGTCTGTCCTGGTGTTTTCAATCGTTAGACTATGTCGGAGGCCTTTAGGCGGTCTCAACACTCGCAATAAAAGTTGGGCTACTAACATATTCGCACTTACTTACTTACTAATAGCATGTTTCATGCAAACAACTTACTATTATTGTGCCTAAGATAGTAAAATTTAATTTCGAACATTGTACGTGTATAAATAACTAGCAGCGCCCCGCGGTTTTACCCGTGTTGTGTCTGTTCCCGTGGGAATTTCAGGATGAAAAATAGCCTATAACCTTCCTGTTGAATGTGGCTATCTATTACAAAATAATTTTTCAAATTGGACTGATAATTCCTGAGATTACCTCGAACATACAAATAAACAAACTTACAAATTTTACTTCTATATAATATTAGTATAGAAGTATAGATAATAACAGGTAGGTAATGTTGCCAATAACGATAAGGTTACGTAATATAATCATATGAGTTCGAATATATTCGCAGAGATATAGTAATAGTCCATTAAACCCTTTTCAATCAGAACTGTTACTATCGTCCACATGCCGTTATGATAGCTATTCAAAATATATGAAGTGTGATACGCAGATATTGGAAATTATAATCCCGCGTTTATTTAATGTAGTGCCCATATTTAACCTGTATGCTTTCTCTTTATTTGGACAACGGCGTATATTTAAATATAACCAGTACATATTTTCTTACATATTACTAGCTGACACAAAAAACGTTGTTTTGCCATTAAAAAATTAAGCGTGGACTACCCTTAACATTTAGGCGGATGAAAAATAGATGTTGTCCGATTCTCAGACCTACACGATATGCACACAAAATTTCATGAGAATCGGCCAAGCCGTTTCGGAGGAGTTTAACAAAAAACACCGCGACACGAGAATTTTGTATAATAGAGATATAATGCGAAAGTAGATCTGCCTGTCTGTATATTTGTTAGGCTATCACGTCTACTTCTTCTTCTTCATCGAGTGGATGGTCAACCTGACCAATCCTGGTGTCAGAGTTAATGAGCCGCCAAAGGCCTCTGACATGGCTCAAGTAACGACTATTATCCGTAGAAAGTAACCGGGAGTGCCCTCCGAAGCACGGAATCATCTTACTTTTCGAGCAAACGAAAATGTAACAAACATACCAATATACTTTCGAACTTAAAATGAACTTAAAATGAGTAAGCAATGATTGTAACTCGAAATAGGAATAATTTTTCAATGTTCAATGTTTGAACTTGCTTCAATTTCATTAGGTTTTAGAACAAAAAGTAAAATATTATAGTTTATAGGCTCTTGAAGTTAATTTCACAGTATGAAAATAGAAATTGAACTGGCTGATTGGAATAAGTTAATAGTTAAAAATATGTGACTTACTCTTTTCTAAAATGATTATTTTTATAAGATGCATTCTGATTTTCGGCGTAAGTTTTATTTAGAAATTTATTACAAAAGTATATTCAGTTATAACAAAGTGCATTTCATTTTATTACAGGCTTTTCGGCAATACCATGGTCTTATCAAAGTTGAGGAATCCATTGAAGTAAGTACATATGGAATTAGCTATACGCCCTATGCAATTCGATTCCACACTCCTGTGATCCCAAGGGATAGGATAAAATACCGTTTCATCTTTTTACGTATAAAAAGTTTTTTTACCGACATTTGTCGCATAAGAGATAGACTCTTACTCAAAGACGTCAGTAGCTTCCTTAGTAGAGATTACTCGTAAATGATTGATTTGAACATGTAATATATGAAAAATTTCGTCAAAAATTATAAGTGTCGATTTAATGAACGTCTTCAAATGCAGCAGTTTTTGGTAGACTACTGATTTTTACTGATTTGTTTTACGAGTACTTATTACTATATTTTCCTCCAGAATAACGATAACTCAAAGAGAATGGGGCCAACGGTAAGTTTCGCACTTTATTATCACTCCTTAGGCCCCATTGACGGAGGCGCGGGGCCCGCGTTGAATCTAAACATATTGCGTTGTATGAATGCGTGGATATTACACGTGTTTGCTTAAAGGGCACGTCGCCCGCGTTTTTCATGGTTACAAACGGATATCTACTACACCATGAACACTGTTTGCGACGCGACGTGCCCGTCCTGTGCGACGCCAAACGTTAAAGGCCCAACGACGCCCGACGCCCTGCTACTCCGAAAATTGGGGCCTTAATATTCGACTATCCAACCAAAGGCTCTGACTTCAGCTCCGGCAACCTTTAGGATGCATGTCCATTGACGCGGAGCGAGCTGGCGAAGCGTAGTACAAATATTAACCAATAGGGTTGCGTAAAATATCTGATTGCAGATTTCATGCAATTGGGCTTTTGAAAAAAAAAAATTGATATTGATATTTAATGCAAAAAACTTAAAAAAAATATTTTTTCAATTATATAAACAATTAAAAATTGATGAAATTTGAATAAAAGTCACGTGACTATAAACGCGCCATAATTGGTCACCATACGTGATAATGATAGAGCTAATAACCATAAGTACGTACAGCGTTTACGGCTAACACGTGTAACCGAATGGGGCTACCATTATGACGTCACACGCGCTCGGGTTTGTTCGGGAGTTGTCCGAGTGTCTTCGGTACTGGATTCAAAAATTAATTTTTATTTTGAAATAACTTTTGAATTATTGCGAAAAAAATAAAATAAAAATAGTTTTGTTATAAAACTAATATATAATCTTTCGATTTATCACAATTTTTTTTTTCAAAAGCCCAATTCTATTGGTTTATATTGGTTCGTTTCTCTGCTCCGCAGCCTCGCTCCGCATCAATGGACAGGCACCCTTAGCCAACACTTCGGTTTCATTCATCATACAAAATAATGTATAAATGATTCAAAGGTTATTCACCTTTTAACCGCTTACACATGTTTGCTATATTTTCAGAGGCGAATTGACCATTCATCGGTTATCATCGGAGTCCCCAGTGAAGTAAACCACCTACCCAAAGCCGAGCCCATAATGCCCGGGCATACGCTCATAAGACCTGCCTTGGGCATGCTCAAATCAGCTGTGAAATTCCCCCATCGTGAACTGGATTATGGTGCAGGAGTTTATGGAAATCCTAACAATTTAGGCATTAAGTAAGTGAATGTTAAATTTAAATATCTAATTATAATGATTGTTGTTTGAAAGGAATTTGATGTTTAATAGTAAGTAAATTTGAGTAGGTCAGAGACCAACCCTGGCGTCGGAGTTTTTAGCCCGCCTCAAGGCCTCCGACATGGATCAACAATTGAAACCACCGGGACCAACTTGCACGTGCCACTGAAACATGGTAGCGGTCAGACAGAAATGCCACCATCGGCCACCCATCAAAGTAGAGGCTGAGGTGCAGGTTGCTTAAGAGCAATAGAGTTAAAATTGCTTACTCAAGCCACGCCACAAGCGGATGTTTTATCATTTTAGTATATCTTTTAACATAAAGGTGTTTGCCCAATATACCGTACCATACCATTACCAGGATCAGAAAGCAATACCCACTGCAACGTATCATACAAACCATACGTGATTCTATGTAATTTGTATTTACAGGTACGCTGGTCGTAATGAAAGAGTTTTGTACACCAAGTTTCGAAGATATTTGCCATTAGAGGTAATTTATTTTTTATATAAAGTAGAAAACCCCAATATGATTTTTTCGAGTATAAACTATGCTGTTTATGTCACTGATAATGATTAATATTCTTACAGATTTTAATGTTACGGACTGCAGATAAATTAAAGTAATATTCAGATAAAATATATTTAAACATTTTATTAATATTCTTCCTGTTAAATGAATATTTTATAATTTCAGCCGAATTAATAGAAGGAACAAGTTATATGGCAGGAGAAATGTTAAACGAAAGGTAATACATGCATATTTAAACTAGCAAAGTACAGATATTAACGTGTTAAAACAAATTAACTAATTCTTCATTATTATAATCATAAAACGGAAAAAATAATATGAAATATAGGGTCAAGTGACCAGCCTCCACAATATTTTACTATTATGATTCTATGACACTTCGGTAGTCTGGACTCGGGTTTGAGATTACCAATCCGCATTAGGCAAGCGTGGTGATAACGCCTAATCCTCTTCACTGTACTAATATCAATATCTTCAGTGAGATGAGAGGCCTTTGCCTAGTAGTGGGACATTACAGGCTAATACTTTTTTTTACTTATGTTCTTTTGCAGAGACTTGTTCGCGATGGAGATAAGCCAAATAATACAGTATTAGATCAGAAACAAACGCTGAATGCAGAAGTAGGAAATGCAATATTAGATCATGAATCTGGTCACATATCAAGCCATGAAGGAGGTCATGACTCGGCCCATGACAAGAGTCACGAATTACAGAAACAAACACTCAATGCAGAAGTAGAAAATGCAAAATTAGATCATGAATCTGGTCATATATCAAGCCATGAAGGAGGTCACGACTCGGCCCATGACAAGAGTCACGAATTACAGAAACAAACGCTCAACGCAAAAGCAGAAAATGCAACATTAAGTCATGAATCTGGTCATATATCGAGTCATGAATTTGGTCATGATTCTAGACATGAGAACAGTCACGAAATAGTTCATGAATCAGGACATATATCAAGCCACGAAGGAGGTCACGACTCGGCCCATGACAAGAGTCACGAATCACAGAAACAAACGCTCAACGCAAAAGCAGAAAATGCAACATTAAGTCATGAATCTGGTCATATATCGAGTCATGAATTTGGTCATGATTCTAGACATGAGAACAGTCACGAAATAGTTCATGAATCAGGACATATATCAAGCCACGAAGGAGGTCACGACTCGGCCCATGACAAGAGTCACGAATCAGACAAAAAAGCGTTCAAAGCAGAAGCAAAAAATGCACTATTAAGTCATGAATCTGGTCATATATCGAGTCATGAAGGTGGTCACGACTCCAGTCATAGCGACAGTCACGAAATAATTCATGAATCAGGACATATTTCAAGCCACGAAGATGGTCATGATTCGGCCCATGACGATAGCCACGCATTAGATCTCGGCAATCAGCCAAGTAACAAAAAATTAAAGTTAAAAAAAAATAAGTTGAAGGGCTCATACAAGTCAGTTAAGTCAGTTCAAGTTAATATGTCTAATTGTCTCGTTATTCTCATGTATAAAGTAAACCTTTAGGGCCATATTAATAAACGCGTATTAAGAACCTTTTAGCTATCAAATGGATTGTCACTTTCTGACATAAGCAATTTTTCGAAGAGCAAAAGAGACAAACACAGTATAATAATGTAGCTACAGAGCGTTTATTAATAAGGCGGTTAATGTAGTGTAAAGATCGAGGTCTGTGGTTAAATTCCCGGGTCGTAAAGCAATGAATGTGTAATTTTTTAAACATGTAGACTTTAGGTTGAGATCAATAAACCATGGCAGATAGTAGGCATGTGGTGATATCTTCAGAAAAATAATAGACCTTTGCTCTACAGGGAGATGTTACTGGCTTAGTGTAATTTTCATTTGACGTAGTTACTTCAATAGAAAACATTTCTATAGCTACTTTGAGTCCATATCTTGTGGTATTTAATATATTATGTACATTTACTTTCAGAAAAGGGCGACCCGTAAGTTTTTTTATTTATATGAGAAGAATATCTAAATTTGAGGAATTTTATAACCTTTATATTAATGGGTTCCAAACTAATTAGGTATAGGAATATCAACAGAGGAGTAAAAAAATATACATTTTTTATGCTTTAGTTTAATCTCATGCTCTTAACATGAAAAAGTCCATGAATTTTGGGTTAAAATTAAATGCTCAAAATTGACTCTAGGCCAGGTGGTTCGTGTTTTTATTTGCCACGAAAGCCTTAACACACCTATTAACGCATTCATTTAAAATAATGCCTCCAAAAAAATTATTTAGTATGAGTCAATAAGTTCGAGTAGATGTATGGCTGTCAGAATTTCCAGACCAACAACATGCCATGTAGTCATATATAGTTGCCACTATGAGCAGATCTTTGTAATAAGTTTTGCTTTTTTTACAGTATCACCAAATATTCCAGAAGCATTCAGCTCAGTAAGTGATTTAGAAATCATTCAAATTAAAGTACAAGGTACAAATCGAAGACCGAATATAGATTGCAAGCTGCAGTTGCAAACTGCAAGCGACTTTATGTTGCTATTAATTTCGTTGAAATTGACTGCAGTCTACGTCATGAAAAGCGGCAGCTTGCAGCCTGCAGTCAGTCTTCAACTTATATCTTTATTTTTATAACTCAACGTTTTGTTTAACTACGCAGGCAGAATTTCATGGACCACTATATGAACAAGGTAAGTCATATTATTATTATTTTATTATCTCCAAAAGACCTCCCTGATTACGCCACTTTGTTCGATTGAATGCCACTAATTGTCAGTCCCTCTCGTAGGCATCCAGTTTGCAAGCTACCGCTTGAAGCTATTAGAGAAAGCTATTTTGAACCGTATCAGCGTTAACATTTATGAGCCCATCAGCAGCCACAGACTGCAGGCTGCAAAATATAAAAAAAACAACTTTATTACTTGTGTTCCAGAATGGAAGGCGTTTTATGAATACAATTATATCTCAACTACGTGCTCTAAGAAGAAAAATTCCTCACTCCCCTAAAATAGTTTCAATGCAACGTCAAACACTTGAAGATGTAAACCCCGAACGGGAGGCAGCGAAACCTGAAGATGAAAATAAAAAAGAAAAATTGATAGGAAAAGAAGTATTAGTGAAAGATTTGACAGAGTCTGCTGAACATGCACCAGATTATAGTGAAATCAGTTCTGAAAGTACTGGGTCTTCGTCAGTATCAACTGACGAAGACTCAGAATCCCAAGAAGAAGAAGTTCAAAAAATTGGCTACAACAACCAAATATGGAGTTGGAATAATAATGTGAGTTGTCTTTGATGTGCATATAGCCTTCTGAGGTAAGGGTTTCTTAAACCTTCTAACATAGGCTGGCAGTTTCCGAAATAGCATTACGTTCCATGACCCGTGTCTATAATCTAATCTTGGATAGAGGCCAATTCATGTATGTTTGTATAATATTATTGTATTTTTGTTTGCTATTATGTAAGTTCACGTAGGTTGTCGTACTGCCAGGGATATTAGACCGCTTGAAGAAAGGCCTCCGATATGGTCTCAAGACATAATCGCAATTAGTTGAGAACCTGAACTGACTATAAACAAGACTATAGTTACTAGACAGTTAACTATTAGCATATAATGTCCCACTCCTGGGCAAATGCCTCTGATCTCACTGAACATATCAGTACATTGAGGAGGATTAGGCGTAATCACCACGCTTGCCTAATGCGGGTTGGTAATTTGACTCGAGCCATGTTTGAAAAGTAGGAAATATGTTTTTACTCGACCTGGGAATTGAACCCGGGACCTCAGTCTTTGCAGACGAGTACACATACTTTTAAACCACGTAGATAATAGTAATAATAGTCACTAAGTAAACGAAAAACTATTGATACGAAGTTGACTCAGGCACTAACATTGCATGTTGTAGATCTAGGTTTAATTTACGTACTGAATTGTATTCCAGACTCAATTCAACCACATCAAAATTAGTCAAGCCGCACCCGAGTACAAAGATTTGGTACCGTCCACGCCGCAGAATGCTGAAGACATACGGACCTGGTGGTTCTTCCATGATGTAATTATGATCCTTTCAATAAATAACGCTAGCAGTCCTCATTCCTCAGCAACATTGGACCCTTCCACTGCTTGTTAACATATCTGCACTCCTTTCTTTGACAAGCACGTTGGCAAAGTGGCAGTGAGAGCGCTTACTGTGTCGGGGGTTGCGGGTTCGTTTCCCGCCCGGAGTGAAAAATATCTGAAAACAATAGTTGTTTGCGACGACGTCTGGGTGTCAATTATACATTCTTATAAAGTATTAGTGTTTTAAATGTAGTAGTATCAGTTACTAAGATTCCATAATACAAGCTGAGAGCTTAGTTTGGGTCTAATTAACGGTGTGTGAATTTGTACTTATTTGTTTTAATATTTATTTATTTCACACAAAATTACGCACAGAAAAACGGCAGCAGTTGAACCTCGATAGAGCTTCAGTCATTGTGATTAAAATTGAACGATAACCACCCTACTTAAGCTCTACCTTGTTTTGTTAAAGCACAAGACACACATGGTGCGGGCTGGGTGCGGCCCCGTTGCAAGTCAATGTGACACTATTCATACAAACAAAAGGAATACAACGTCGCACTTTTATGCGTTTTTAGCTTAATAACCGCCAGAGTCAAAACTATGGCTTACTTAGATTAAGATAATGATTACGATATTCATTATACAGCCCTTCAAATATACAAAGATGCAAAAAAACATTTTTTTTTGTATTTCAGAGTGATTTACTATCAGAGTTACAAGAATCACCAGGCGACGACAAACCATCAACGGAAGAAACTGAATAACATAAAAACAAAATAACTATTATTTAAAAATTACTACAAATCTCATAATATATGTCCAATACTAACAATACATTAATAAGATTCCTTGAATAAAATTTTATTTAAACCTACCTTATTACTTTAATTTTAACGCCATCTCGTGGCTTCTTGAAGAACTATTCAGGGCTTACAGTATTATGAAGGCTTCTTTTTCAGTGTACTTATACATTCCAAATACTTCACCAGGATACACGTAGATGGCAGTTTGATGCTCTATGTTAAATTTATTACTTTATGGATACTAGCCGCGCCCCGCGGCGTTCCTCGCGTTGTACCCGTTCCCGCGGGTATTTTGGGATAAAATGTATCCCATATCTTATCCGATGTATAACCTATATTACTGTAAAGTTTCGTCCAAATTCGTTCAGTCATTTTTTCTTGAAATAATAACATACATATATACATACCCTCGAGATGCTCGAGAGATATCTTTCGAGACTAGCAGCGCCCCGCGGTTTCAGATAGTAATGCAACTATCGGTCACCCATCCAAGTTGACGATAAGCTGTACGTTGCATAACAATCGCAATGAATCAACATCGCTTAGTAAAACTACGCGACGAGCGCTACGAGCGAACTAGTACTGTATTTCAATTATATACCTAACTTATTTAATTAAAAGATATATCTTAAAGGGTAAATTAATTAATGAACCACTTCCTGTAATTCAGTGAAAAATCAAACTAAAAGATCTATATGTGCCATTAAATTAATGCGCTTACAATCAAACAGAATCGGCGTGATTGAAATCTGAAGTACTTACATAGATTTAATTGTATTGCCTTTTAAGATTAAGGATATCGGAATAGATAGAAATATGATAATGATGTTGTACCTGAATAGCAAATAATTATTATTTTTATAGTAATTTTTAAATTTGAAAGTCATTATTATGATTTCCGATATTTTCAATGAATTTGAGGATGATCCACCAAATACCAATGTATTTATAGAACACATAATGAATATAATGTTGCGTCTAACACACTCTACAAAAAAAGAAAGCAATAAAGATTAGTGTCCACCCAAGTAACATTTTAAATTGTATAAAAGCTGTATTATGGACTATTTGTTTACTACAGACTGTTAAACGTGCTGTATAAAGACTGTATAGCAAGCTATACAGCCCTTATAACTCTGAAATGGGCCCCAAAATTATACAGCTTTAAGTGTAGATTTAGCTGTATAACAGCTTTATAATAGCTGTACTATTAGCTGGCTAAGATACTATTTAGATACTTTTATACAGCTTCCATTCTCTAATTTTCCTTTTTATTCTTTTATACCGACTCAGGCTTGTGAAAATCTTAATAAAAGAATAAATATATTATAATTGTGTTCGTGGTTGAATTCATTCTCCATTTTATTTCTTAATTTACTATGTGCCAAGGCAGAGACCATATGTGAAGTATAAGTAAAAATATATATTAATTACTAAGTGGTACTTAGTACTCTTTCCTGTTTATCGTTGTTGTTATGCTTGCGGCTGATATTTTTACGTGAATATGTATACTAGTTTTAAGCTCAAAACTCACGCCCCTTCGTTTTATGGATTATACATACATTTTTTCTGTAACAACAAATATGTGATCAAATTTAAAAACAGTTTTAACAGTAACCTAGACTGATCTATTGATAGTAAACGTAATTGTGTGTACTATACAGTTAAAATCCTTTGTAAATTTGTACTGAAATTTCAAAAATAAACAAAAAATTATCTTGTAAATTTGGAATGCAATTAATAGGTTATGATAAAATGGCGTCCTTAGTTTATACAGCTCTTGCTCTTCTAGTACCCCTTAATGCAGCTTTTTGCATAACAGAGTCGTTATTTGAAAACGTATCTCAGCCTAAAGAGTAATATTGTCTGTACATTAGTATTTAAGTACTGTAGAAGCTGTCTTAAAGTCTTAGTCATATTAATTAATACAGTTAATTAGGGTTCAGTTTAAAATATAGAAAACCTCATTATGACCCAAACCAAGGCCCGTAAGGCGGTGAGCAAGGAATCGGATTGTTTTATCAAAAGTGTTCCAATATTTTCGATAAAACAATCCGATTCCTTGTTGATGGCATTTATATCTTTTTTCTAGTTATAATGATTTTTTGATAAGTATAATAATATAACTATTAGGCTCTAAAAAAGTAGAAATACTAAAATAAAAGTCTATTTTTGTATCCAATAAATAGGCTGATTTTAAGCTATATTACAGTTTCAAAATAATCGATAAGCTGGATAATTGCGTATGCCAACACTCTTTAATCTTCTAAAACACGAATAACTGTAAAAAGGGAAAAATGTACGCCAATCGCATAAGGCTTTAAAAAGGAGTAAATCTAAACTCTTCTACATGAGATAGAATTGTATTACACTATTATAAAGGGAATTGCTTGCTAAGAGTATCCTAGATTTCCGTTGTACAGCTATTATCAAGCTTAACTTGAAGGCTGAACAATAGAGTAATTTTACACCAATACTCAGGCTATAACAATATTTAATGCTCTTATACAGAAGTAGGTTATACAAAAGTATAATTTGAGAGCAATATACAGTTATAGTCGTATATGTATGCTGAACGCAGTTCTTTACGCCGCTGTCTGTATTTTAGCGTTTTCTAATGCTATTTAAAAGCTGAAGGTACAAATTTAGGCGCTATACAGCCGTTAATCAGCTATACTGTATACAGTTGTACAGTTATGCTTTAGTACAGTCCTAAACATATTATTACACTCTTGTACATCATTTATTAAGCTTATAGCTGGTAATGCGCTCGTATATATAATATTTTTCCGCTTAAATGTTACTTGGGCATGAACGTATATTCATAATTGAATGTATGAAATTTTAATATGTATGTATATTTAATTTATTCAACAACTCAGTATGTGCAAACCATAGAGATATAGAGAGATGCCAACCTACGCGCTAAGTACGAAACCTAGTGTGCCATTAAAAATTTACACACACAAAGTACCAAAATAAAAACAATACTTCACGTTGAGTGCGTGTCACGCACACATTGCATTCAGTGCGAGTATTCGTTCGCAACTAGGCTGCGAATAATGTACGTACAGCACTACTACATACGCAATAACATGCGTATTATAAGTATTTTGTTAGCTTAAATTTGTTCATTATCCATTGCGGTATCAGAACTCAACGTTAGAATAATCAGTACTATGCAAGCATTGTAAACTATTGACACATAATATTTTGACTCGCAATGTGTTTCGCTTTTGCGCATATTGCTGCGACACCGGCCCCGCCCTCTTTTTACATCTCCCTTTAGTTTTCGTGATCTGTGATGCACACAGTGTAAATCGGGGGTAACCTGCATCACTCAGTTTTGATTTACAAAATAAAAATGATCCATATCGATCGACAACTTGCGTCCCAACATCTTAAGATTTTTTCTATACTTACAATAATCTAGCAGGCATCACTTTATTCTCTTACTTTACTTACTTACATCACGAACGGTTTTTCTTAATGTCAGTTGTGACAGTAAATTGTTTAGATGTCGATTTTGTTGCGTGATATTACCTATCCTAGCTTGAAACAGGGCAAAGCAAGTAAGATAAAAATGATTATTTTATTTACTTCGAACCCAAATCGACATCTCGGGTTCATTATCTAGTTATCTCGTTTTATCTTAATTAACCTCACACATACCCTACATCTTACATTCATCATAAGACGCCACGGTAAGTGTTCGTTTCATACTAATTTACTTACGTATTTTCAGAAACTTACTGCTGCACTCAACGACGTTCATTAAATTGACAACTAATTGACGTAATTTTTCATACATTACAAGTCAAAATTGAGTTCAATTCACTCATTAAATCTCTATAATATAAGAAGCGTCTCTAGTACGGGCGTAAGTATGTACTATGTTTTTCTTTTCACGCATTTCTACTGTATTTATCTATAAATTTTTCTCCGAAGCTAAACATTAGAATGTATTTAGGTGAATAGGCAACTGATACTGATACAACTGGCACAGTTAAACCGGCCTTGGCCATTGTTTTACTAGTCTTAAAACATGCGATACCTTATTACTTTACTTGACAAGCCTGTTGGCACAGTGGCATGTTAGAGCGCTGAATTTAACCGGGGTTGCGGGTTCGATTCCCGCCCCGAGTCAACAATATGTGCAGACATAGTTATTGACAACGACGGGTGTCAATTATATATTTTTATAACGTTTTTGTGTATAATCTATTTTTTTGGATTGGCACAAAATGTGGTTAAATGTCGTCAATTTTCCAGCCGAAGACGATTGCTTCTGAAGAGGAAAAAGGTTTAGAGATAGGGTAAGAATGAAATAAAATTACAAAACCTTTTTCCTCTTCAGGAGCAATCGTCTTCGGCTGGAAAATTGACGACATTTAACCACATTTTGTGCCAATCTAAAAAAAATATATTATAAGTATTATGTAAAAGTATCAGTCACTTTACATCCCATAGCGCTCGTGGCGTAGTTACACTAAGCAATGTTAGTTCATTGCGATTGTTAAGCAACGTGCAGCTCGGCCCCTATTTGGATAGCCGATAGTGGCATATCTGATTGCTACCGTGCTTTGGACGGCACATTAAATAGTCAGTCCCAGTTGTTTCAATCGATAAACCACGTCGGAGGCCTTTAGGCGGTCTAAAAATTCCGACACTAGGGTTGGCCACTAACCTACTCGAAGATCCCATAATACAAGCCTGTGAGCGTCTATTTTCTGTTCTGTGTTGAGTGTAGCACGTCGTTGTTAGCCTTGTGGGTGGGGTTATTCGGGGCCTATAGTTGTAAATGATGTGACAAGAATTGCTCTATTTCAGGTAACATGGAATTTAAAAGTAAATTGAGACTGACTGATATTTTAGTAGCTACAGCTTCTGTGTGCTTTGGTTTATTATGCCTTGTTATTGTAACATTTGCGCTGTACATCATCCTAAAGTAAGTTTTATTTTAATCATTTGTTTGTTGATACGATTTTAGGTATATTAAATACCTCTTAAAAAAGCCTATATTTTACTTGGCAACAATGACACCGGAGATGTATGAAAATGTATATCACAACTAAATAGTAATGTTGAAAAAGGGCGGATTGCAAAATCAATATTCTTTCGCCTAAATTGTTAAAGAAACCAAAGCTTCATCCAAATTGTATTTTATCTTGCACAAAATAGAACACTATTTAAAACGCACGTCATTTGTTTACTAAACATATTTTGGCGCTAAATAGAGAAATAGTTTGTGTGTAATCGGCCTTAAGAGTGTGTTAACGTATAGCGTACAGTGCACAGCACGGAACAGATTCGTCTCATGAATATTGTGCATTTATACATTGAGTTCAAGGTGAAGTTTCATCTATACATCTTATACATATCTATCTATAATATAAAAATGAATCGCTGAATCTGTTGCTAAGCGCATAACTTCAGAACGACTGCACCAAATTAGATGATTCTTTTTTTAATGTGTTCCTTATTGTCAGGACAAGGTAAAATAAGGAATAAAAATCTCAAAATTCCCACGGGAACGGGAGCGCTGCGGGTGAAACCGCGGGGCACAGTTAGTGTATAAATAAAATTGAAGAGAGTCTGTTTATAATATTAAAATAACCACTTTTTTCAACATGTATATGAATATATATACCGTAGATATACCAAAATATATTTGGTATAATTTTTGTCCGTCTGGTTGTTTGTTTGTTCCGGCTAATCTCTGAAATGGCTGGACCGATTTTGACGGAACTTTTACTGGCTAGCTGATGTAATAAGGAGTAACTTAGGGTATTTTTTGTTAATTTCCACGCGGAAAAAGTCGCGGGCATAGCTAGGTCATATCTTTCAATATGTATATAGATCGATTGGTTCAATGTCGCCGCCAGTCACTATATCCACTTTACGAAGGTCAACATAAAAAAAATACGCACGAATACCCAAATGAATTACATAATATATTATAAAAAATTATAAACCTATTATGTCTATATAACTTTACGGTAATATAGGTTATACATCAGAATAACACATGGGATACAGTTTATCCCGAAATTCCCGCAAAACGGATACAACGCGGGTCACGGCTAGTATAACATATTCTTTTCTTCAGTAGAGTAAAGTTATGTGGTCTATAGCACTGAATGGAAATGCTACAATATGTATATTCTCCAATTACTAACAAGTTATGGAATCCATTCCAATGTTCACATTACTTTCACTTTTTTGCAGATTGTTGTTATCATGAATAATAATTTACAGGTTTAATTTTACAGTCGATTAATATTATAATATGAAACAAATGAATCCTGTTAGTTACACGATTTATAAACCAACTAGCAGCGCCCCGCGGTTTTACCCGCGTTGTGCCCGTTCCCGTGGGAATTTCGGGAATTTTTTTACATAAAAACCTTCCTCTTGAATCACTCTACCTATTACAAAAAACCGCATCAAAATCCGTTGCGTAATTTTAAAGATTTAAGCATACAGACAGACAAACAGACAGACAGACACGGAAAAGAGGCGACTTTATTTTATACTATGTAGTGATGATAATGATGATAAAGGTTTGACCGATTTTCAAAATGGTAACTCCACTCAAATATCCTTCTGGTGAAACTGCAAGATGAACTGTTTATGATAATATGCTTTTGAAGCAAAAAATACCGCGGGGTGCGACTCGTATTAGTATAAAAGTATCCTGATCAAATGTATTCTCGTTGAAACTTGTTTCAGAGACAAGTTATATTGTTGTAAGGGTAGACAGGTGCAGTTGCTTGCCAATTCGGTTGTTGCATGCTTGAAGTGCCGATGTCGCGATTGATTTACCGCATCGGGTTTTACATCCTAAACTATAATACCTGGGTTAGCCACTAACTTTTTCGATAGTTTTGTTCGACTTAATTAAGTTTAACAGCCTCCGTGGTCTTGTGGTTTGAGCGCCCGGCTCACGACCCGGAGGTTCCGGGTTCGATTCCCGGTGGGGATACCGGTGGGGATTGTGAGACTTTCCTCAGTTTGGTTAGGGCATTGCAGGCTGAATCACTTGATTGCTCGAAAAGTAAGATGATTCCGTGCTTCGGAGGGCACGTTAAACCGTCGGTCCCGGTTACTTTCTACGGATAGTAGTCGTTACTTGAGCCATGGCAGAGGCCTTTGGCGGCTCAATAACTCTGACACCAGGATTTTCATCGAGTGGATGGCCAACCTGACCAGGTTGGCCATCCTCCACTCGATGAAAAAAAAAATTAAGCTTGTAGGTATTCTGTGTTAGTTAGCCTGTGGCGGCGAAACGAAACACTCTCTTTGCAAAACGAATTTTAAAATTAATTAACAAAGGACCATCCATAGCTAAGTGTACTATCACGGTAAATCATATACAAAACAACTCAGTCGAAGAACAACTCTTTGCGAATTAACTGATTAGATAAATTATATAAAATAATATAAAAGATTTTTTTTGTTAGTGGGAAATTAGTGTTGGTCATATTTGTACTAAAATTTTAGAAAAGCAATTATTTAGTGTGTGACTTATATCAACTCCTTCACAGTGAGCTTAGTGTTTTAAAAATTATGGAACGAAATGTGATTTTTCTATTTATAATTTTAACATGTGCGGTGATTTCCGGGTAGGTTATTATTAATTTTTTCTTTTATCTGCCGATTAGCAAAGCCCCAAGATTTTCCCCGCTTTATGCCTGTTTTAAAAAGTCCATTATATAACCGTTTTTTACCAACTGCGGTGAACCCAAAAGGGTTACTGAGTTTAGCTGTTATATTTAAAAAAATGTTGAAATCCCACTACCCACCATATCAGAGATAGAACTGTATAAAAAATCTCGACTCTACGGATGGCACTAACATAATCATACTTATTTTACTAATAGATTCGCGTTCAACGACAAATTAAACTATTCAGCTTTATGTCTGTTATGGTATAATATCTCTGATCCGAAGAAAAGCAATAAGTTTTCTATCTTACTGATTTTGAAGCAAAAGAACATTTTTTTAGAAGATATTCTTAAATTGATAAATATCATTCATCATCAAAAAAAATTGAAAATCGACGGAGATATCAGGTACACTATATCAGATAACAAACATACGAAAAAAATTTAAAGAACATACTGTCCAATTAAGAAATTCCTCCTTCGGTTTTTGAATTGGTTTAAAACTAAAGGTATCATTTATAATTCTTTTTCAATGCGTAATTAGCCGCGTACCCACCTAGCGCACGGGCTCGCGAGCCATGGCTCGCGAGCCATGGCTCGCGAGCCATGGCTCGCGAGCCAGCCATCATAAGTCGTGTATATTCAGCTGCAGCTATTTTCCTAGCTTCGTGCGCGAACCAAAACATAACCGTACCCACCTAACACACAGCGCTCACCGAGGCACCTTTGAGCGCGTCAAGTTTACCGACAACAGATGGCTCGGGCACAGGCTCGGGGCCGAGCCGTGCTCAGCCGAGCAAACGCGCGCCCGAGGCAGCCCGAGGCACGTCCACACCAGCCGAGCATTTGGCTCGCGAGCCATGGTTATGTTTTGGCTCGCGCTCGAAGCTAGGAAAATAGCTGCAGCTTAATATACACGACTTATGATGGCTCAGCCTGCCTCGCGAGGCGGCCTCGTGTAAATTGAACAAAACTACTGAGGCTGGCTCGCGAGCCTGTGCGCTAGGTGGGTACGCGGCTAACACAATTACCAACTACTGTTAGTCCTTATTGTCCGACTAGTGGGCAAAGGCCTTACCCCATTCCCGCCAGCCTTCTCTTTTTGGGGCACCAATTGCCAGTCACTCTAGTAGGCGTATAGTTCGTTCCGCCACCGCCTGCACCATTAAATAAATACATAGAACTAATAAAAAAGCCGTTTATTACAGTTAAACAATACTTGTTTACAGTTTTGTTTTCACTTATACTTTACTTAAATCTATATTACATAATTTACATGTAATTTTATATTTTATTTACTGTTGTAGTATTTACATTTGTCAGTAAGATATTTCACTACCAATTAAAATGATTTAAACTTCCGGGTCAAGCGAGGCTTTGATTAAAAGCTTTTGTTCATATATGGCTTAGATCGTTTCCATATATGGCACACTTTCTTTAACCAAGATACCACTAATTGTTCCAAAATAACTGTATTCTTATAAAAATAATTTAATACCAATTTAAAATTAGATGCCCACAAAACGAACGCCATCGAATTTGCTAAAGATAGGTGAGTCATACTTAGAAGATCCCGTTAGCACAGTGCTTTGTGAAAGCGTATGCTGTGTTGGGTAGAGCATAGCAATTTTTGTAACTAACTTCAAAACAGGGAAGAGGCTTCTCAATTCGACCATATATATGGTAGTTTAATATTAAAATTTAATCCAATATTTAAAGTGTTTTGTCTCTTTCGCTCTTTGGCAAACAGCGTATGTCGGAAAGGGACAAAGTAAACCATTTGATAGCTAAAGTGCTGTCATAAGCGTTTATGAATAAGGCCTACGGAAGCTCCAATATTAAGAAACTTACAATGGAGAATATTCTTAACTTACGGGGTTAACTTCGTCTTTAACTTTACCAAGCGCTGGAAGCGTATCATGGTACCTTTGCTCACCAGTGGGACGATATAGCTATTTCACAAAAAAAATAATAAAAACAATGGCCCAAGTATAATTTCTTTTTAATGTCCTTTTTTCGGCAGTCAAGGAGCATATATAAAAAGTCCTTCCCAATACAAATTGGTGATAGATCACGATGGAGGAGCGGATGACGCCATGGCCATTTTCATGGCAGTACTATATGAGAAATATTTTAATGGGTAAGTAGCACCAAACTCCCAAATTAGGTAAGTAAAATATAATAAAAGATGAATAAAGATAAAAAATACATGTCTATAATTTAGTAAGGTAGAATATTTCCAAAATTTTAGCTACATGTTTTAAGTTTATTTAGAGGGCCTCAAAGGCCTGTTATAATTCTTCACTTCCTTCTCTCTACCTACATGTAAAGTGTACGTAGATATTAATTGTACCTTATATTTTTTTCTTCCGTATTTTTATAACAGCCCTAAGGTCATCGCATTGACAACTACACACGGCAACGTCAATGAAAGTCAAGCCTTTATAAACAGTCAAAGGATTTTGGACAAGGCCGGCAGAAGAGATGTAAGTGTCTGTAAATATACTCGTTAATATAAGGAAAAAGTGACTGTTTTGGGACTTTTGGACCAGTGGCATTTCAATCTGAGCGCTACCGTGCTTCGGGGGGTACGCTAAGCAGTCGATCCCAATTGTTTCCATCGTCAGACCATGTCGGAGAATCTGTTTGTATGCTTGTGTCGAAGACTTTTTGAACAACATCAAGAATATATTTATTAAATTTCTTTGGTGTTTTAAAAAGTAGATTGACTTGGCCATAGCATGAAAACACAATGTAATATACTACAGATTATATTAAATCAGATTACTTCGTGCGATTGCGACGTCATTGTATGTTTTATTAAATACTAGCAGCGCCCCGCGGTTTTACCCACGTTGTACCCGTTCCCGTGGGAATTTCGGGAATTTTTTTACATAAAAACCTTCCTCTTGAATCACTCTACCTGTTACAAAAAACTGCATCAAAATCCGTTGCGTAATTTTAAAGATTTAAGCATACAGACAGACAAACAGACAGACACGAAAAAGAGACGACTTTATTTTATACTATGTAGTGATTTGTTATTTACGTATAGTAACTACTGTACGTAAATAATAACTTAAGACAGATTGGATCTGAATGAATAAATTAACCGACTTGGTGTAACATGGGTTACAACTTTTTACGCTTGAAGAAGACTTGGCTTTTTTACAAGTTATATTTCTGATGGGTTCTCATTCATTTTCGTAGTAAGTCTTAGTTTTATTCTTTCCGGTATCTAAACCTGTATCTGTCCGGTACCTGTCGAAGTGCCTTAAAGTTTAGTTGATCGGTCAGTCAGTGAGTGACAAAATTAAGAAACTTTGAATAATTCCTAAACTAAGAGTTTATATAATAACTTAAATAAATTAAATTAAATATTATTGAAAAAAATATTCATACGTGAAATCCTTACTTGACTGGATCAAAACATTTTTGTAGTAAATGCATGCTTGTTTAATCGACTGATGCTGCATCGATAAGAAAAATAACTTGTATAGGAGCTGCAGTGACATTTACAATTTTTATCTTTTTTTATTAGAACAAGTTTTGTTTTCATTAAAAGGTCACTTAGATTTAGATATTTTTACGATAGCATCAATTATGATTTCCGCATCTATGTAGTGACTGATAGAATAATTTAACTTTGATTATAGTCCTTTTTTTACTTTTTTATAGTGACTAATCAATGATATGAATCCGGTTATAAAGATTTTAGGTATTATGTATGTTACACCATTTATATCTATAAAAAACTTGAGAAGTGTCAAGGGACACCCGGATGGAACGAAGTTTATTTAATATCAACAAAAATAATCGTCGCGACACCACACTGTTCAATGCGAAATAGAAAGACGAAACGAAAATATCTAGCTTCTTTTCTATAAGAGAGAGAGAGAGAGAGAGAGACAGACATGTTTCTCTGTCTGTCTCTCTCGCGCATGTTTCCCTGTCTGTCTCTCTCTGGCGTGCGCAAGTTTCTCCGTCTGTCTCTCTCGCGCATGTTTCTCTGTCTGTCTCTCTCTGGCGTGCGCAAGTTTCTCTGTCTGTCCCTCTCTGGCCTAAAAAGTGTCATTACCTTTTTTTCCGTCTAGCCCCCTTTCGCAACGCGCGATAAGGAACTTCGTTCCAATAGCCACAACCCGCGGTTTTACCTGCGTGCCGATGTGCCGTGAGAATTTGAAGATAAAACATAAAATTTCTCTTGAATTAGACTGGTAACTCCCGAGATTAGTCCTATACATACAAACAAAAGTTATTTTTTTAATCTTTTTACCTCTTTAGGTCACAAATTAGCCAAAATTGTATAAATGTACATAGAGTTAGTGGTCGTGGAAAAATAATGATTAATCAGTGAGTGAGTAGTCAAGCAGTAGTTAGCGGTAGTCAGGTTGCTAGTAAGTTGATATTATAGCCAAGCTAGCTGCGCCCCGCGGTTTCACTCGCGTTGTACCCGTTCCCGCGGGAATTTCGGGATGAAAAATAGATGTTGGCCGATTCTCAGACCTACTCAATATGCTCACAAAATTTCATGAGAATCGGTCGAGCCGTTTCGGAGGAGTACGCGAACGAACACTGTGACACGAGAATTTTATATTATCTATACTTAATATTATAAAGCTGAAGAGTTTGTTTTGTTTGTTTGTTTGTTTGTTTGTTTGTTTAAACGCGCTAATCTCAGAAACTACTGAACTGATTTGAATAATTCTTTCACTGTTAGATAGTCTATTTATCGAGGAAGGCTATAGGCTACATTTTATCCCGGATTTCCTACGGGAACGGGCACAACGCGGGTAAAACCGCGGGGCGCTGCTAGTATAAGATAATAGTTTTCATGTCGCACGTTTCACGATTTCAACAAGATAATATTGGTAATCGACTCATTAAAAAATATCGCTCGCTTTCGTTAACATAGCGTCATCATGACTTGTTACCATGTAAGCATTTTATTGTTACTGCAGCAAGACCACTAGAAACGCCTAAAATAGAGATCTTAGGCGTTTTTAGGCGTTCTGTTGAGATGGATTATGGCTTGTTTAATAATAAATTTCGGTTGCAAGCCGTACTCAGTAGCCAATAATGTAAAACGATTTTCGGTTATACGGTTGGCCGGATTGACATTGACTAATATAAACCGATATTTGGTGGCCGTATTCGAAACTCATGATCAGTTAACCGAATGCGGTCACTGAAATCCGTCAACCAATTTGTAAACAACCCAGTTCTGATAAACGATTTAAGTCAAACCGAATGCTGCCGCCGACATCGGTTCAACAACTAATGTAAAAAACCCAATTCGGTTAATTGACGCAATTGGTCACCTAATTCCGCGTTAATATCGGTCAAAAATCCGTTGATTAAGCAGCCAGTATGTATTAAACATACTTTTCAGTTTTTAACCGACTTCAAAAAAGGAGGTGGTTTCTCAATTCAATCGTTCAACCCCTTTTCAGATACCTATCTACAGAGGTGCTACCAAAGCGTTGGTGACTTCCATTGAAACGGACTATTACTTCGGTGTTGATGGATTAGGAGACCTGCATGATGTCCAATATGAAAGTATACCGGCTGAGTATCAGACAGCGGCGTTCGCTTTGATTGAACTGTCGAAGAAGTATCAAGGTAAATTTAATTAATTTTCTGAAACGGTTGATACCAATGACTTAACTCTACCGGCCATCTTGAAATGGTTTTAGGTAATGGCTTAGGTCTTTGCAAATAACAGTATTTTTAATTGCTATTTGAATATGTTAAGGCGTTTCATTTTCCTACTGTTAAATGAAATGTCGAGTTTGACTAAGCTAAAGATAGAGAACCATTTTTAACAATTGAATACTACTGTTTAACTTTAAATTTTCAGGATACGCTTCGGGTAAATTGAGGGGTAGACCTAGTTCTTCATAAAATCAAATGTTACTTTCAGTTTGATGCAAATCAACTGAACGTCTATTCCAGATAAATTTATTGATCGCTACAAATACGCTTAGTTTCCTATACAAATAAAACACAAAACATTAAGAACCCCTTACGCCAAGAAGATTGAACCCATTTTTACCAAACATAGTTAAATCCAAGAAACTGCATGTCAAATGAAAAAAGTTACATCGAAATCGGTCCAGCCGTTTGAGAGATTTACCTCAGACAGACACTCAAACACACACATATATTTACGGCAAACTAGAACACCCAAGCTATAACCAAAACAACCTTTTTGTCAGATGAACTGATTGTGATGGCTATTGGTCCTCAAACCAATCCCGCGTTGGCGAAGAGATTGGATCCCGAATTTGAGAGTAGACTGAAGCAGTTGTACGTTGGAGCAGGCCATGTTTACAGTAAGTTTTCTCGTTTAAACTTTAAAAGGATCCAGGGAATAAAGAAACCCAATTCTGTTAATACATACATAGACTTGAGGCTAACTTCATTTGTTTTAGTCACTCTTTGATCTCCAATGCTATGTAGACATAAATTGCTCTCCATAAGTACGTTCACCTAACTTTCATTCAATCGCTGCACTGGTCTTTCTTGCTGAACGTCTCTTTCGCTGAACTTACTTCAGTCACCGAAGGTTACTTATAACCTTAGACTGGGGACAGATACCTAATGTGGCTTTGGCCAATTACCGTATTCTTTACATTGTTGCTGTCATTATTTTGTTCGTACCAAGGTACTTATTGTGTCATAACCTTTATAAACCTTACTGTCAGGCGCATTGCATCCATTACCGGAGTTCAACGCTGGAATGGACGTGGAAGCCTATTACATAGTCGTCGACGGCGCAAGGCCTGACAAAGTCACCAACGTACCATTTTCACAAGTTTACGATTCAATAAACATATCAAGGGTAAGAACCTGATTCAATTATATTACGCTAGCCGCGCCCCGCGCTGTTACCCGCATTGTACCCGTTCCCGCGGGAATTTCGGGATAAAATGTATCACATATGTTATTCTGTTGTATAACCTATATTACTGCAAAGTTTCATCCAAATCCGTCAAGTAGTTTTTACGTGAAAGAGCAACAAACATACATCCATACATCCATACATACATCCATCCTCACAAACTTTCGCATTTATAATATTAGTAGGAAGTAGGATTAAAACATTGATACAGTGCCAGTATCAATGAAAGCATATACATTTAAATTTTGCATTGCTGTATACGTTGTCATGTAGCCGAGTTTAACCTTTTTTGTATTGAATGCTAAATATTGAAATAAATTAAAAAAGTCTTAAACAATAATTTTAGTATTTTCGTGTTTTCAGGAATGGCGTACCGACATGTTAGGCGGGATGCCGACTGAAATAATGAAAGCACAGAACGACTACGAACGCATCTCTATTCAAACCAATAAGAAATGGTCCCTACTCGACCCAATTGTGGCTGCGATTGTCCTGGACGATATCATAGCGACTGAGTACAAGTACTCAAATCAGAGTATTATTTTGTGCGGTAAGTGGTAAACACATTTTACTTAAAAGCTTGTTCTCACTGTAAGCCGGTCCATAGTCACAGAAAACACAAAAGACACAAAATGTAAACGCAGTTTTAATTCAAATAAGTAGTGTTCGTTTAAACTTGAGAAGCCAGTATATATCAAACATACTTTTCAGTTTTTAACCGACTCCAAAAAAAGGAGGAGGTTTCTCAATTCGACCGTATATGTGCTTTTATATGTGTGTTCGCGGGTAACTTCGTTATTATATGAACCGATTTTGCTTATTCCTTTTTTTACAAGAGCGTTCTTTTGCAGGTGACCAAAGAGGAATTAACACAAACAACTTCGAGGAGCCTCCTAACGTTAGAATAGTGAACAGGATCAAACAGGACTCCTATCAGCAACTACTTCTTGATATATTTTCAGCTGAACTGTTCCATTGTTGAACAGTACCATGGACCAACATGACAATACGAAGATTTGATTGATATACATAGTTACTGCAATTTGAAATTTCGAGTATTGACTATAGCTATTTTCATATACAAATTAAATACAAGGACAAAAAATTGGAAATCATTCTTTGAACGAAATGTTTAATTTATTTTCATACTATTAATTAACATAGTATTTATAATACCTATTTACTTCTGAAAATCAGTGGTGTGTAGCACCAGTGGCTCAGCGGACATTGACTCTGCTCATCTGCATCGTAAACTGTGTTGTTTTCTGTATTATTTTTTGTAAACTGTAGGTATATTTTTGATGTGGAAATAAATGTTTTAAATGGTTTACTTAAAACTAAAGTCATCACATTAGATACCGTACAAATAGTTCTAGTCTCAAATATCCAGTTAGTCAATTTCTCAAACAACTGCAATAACCGATTTGCTATGTAATTTATTTCAAAATTATTCATGGACATTCAATACTTGGTTTTGTAAATAAATATTTATTTGTACATACATACTTCATTGAGTTTTACTTACAGTTGAAGGACAAAGGCAAATTGTATTTGCATCCCAACAATCCTGTAAACGATAACGTAATAACATTATAAGAGAGATAATATTAAAAGCCAAATCAATCACAAAAACATGGACACCTCACTTTGTTAGTGTCATTAAACTCTTATTCGAAATCGGGAAATAATAAAATGAAAACTTCACATTTGGAAGAGTTTGTTCACTTGATATTATTGTGAATATAATTCCACGTCAATTATTATCTACTTTCGTTAATAACTAACATTAGTAACTAACAGAAGTAAGTTAGGTACTAACAGAAGTTAGTTACTGACAGAAGTTAGTTACTAATGTTTTATTGGTACTTGGTAGAAACCAAGATAATTTCATAGTATCTCGTAGTACAAATGTACCCAGGTGCGGATCAAGGATATGTTTCATGGGAGAAAGGGCAAATTTGGTTTAGGGAGCAAATTTCGCTTAAAACACAATTGGATTCTCATCAATCTTACCTTATTTCATCTTTTCGAATTGTAGTTTTCCCATGGACTAAAAACAATAAAATTCACTTGGACTTATTAAAATGCACGCTACAGACAGCTTTTTGTCTTTTATCTCTTCGCTTCATATATGTAGAGAGTGAGAGAGAGAGATGATTTAGAGGAAATATTCAAAAAAGATTGTGTGGTTTTCGCCAAGCGACATGCAACACACAGACGAAAAAGTTTGAGACGAGGTAATAAAAGTTTCACTTTAAAATGATACAAAACTTTATCTTGGCGAGCATCTTTACCCTGTTTTCATTTACATCCATTGCCCCATCCCTGGATCCGTGCCTGTAGTTTAATTGGCACAACTGTCAATTCAATTCTTATCAAGTGATGACTCAGTTTCTTTTGTTATTCTAATGTAATACTAATAAATTAGTTTCCTTTGTGCTCTTAACGATACTTCACCTTTTGTTTGTAAATAATTTCCTTAAATATTTTATTTTATTTAGAAATTGTATAATCTTAGATACTTTATGTTTATGTTACCTACTTTGTGGATGACATCGGGCATAAGCAACTTGACAGTTTTATCCTTATTTTGAAAACTGTTTAAATGGGTATCTTAAGGTAAGTTCTGAATACTCTTACTTACTCACTACTTACTACTTACGATGCATAATACTATATAGTTACCTACACGATAGAGAATATAGAGAGATGCCAACCAACGTTATATTGTTCGACTATGTAAAATTAAGACTTAACACCATGTAATTTTTTTTGTATATTAAATACATGTTCTGCATTACCCACGGAAGAGCGAAGCGCTTACTGCGGTCTATTTCGTGGTGTTACCCAAATATTAAGATACATTAGTATTAGGTCAGTCTATTGTGCTGCAGAGGTGTGAAATGGAATGGACCTTGGATGTGGGATGGAAACCGATCTGTCGAAAATAAAAGTTTGTTAAGAAAAGAAATTTCAGTCAGATTGACCTACTTCTACAAACCAAAATGATAAGACGACTAGAGATAAGTAACCTTAGAAACAATAAATAGTTAAGGAGATGCGCTCAACACAGCGAAGTAAAAATTACACCCTGTGCGTTTACTGTCACAGTCACCCATTCATAAGAATATAACACCTCATTTGATAACGTAATATTAAATAATCTTTTACACGCTACTTAAAAAAACATCATCCAATTTCATTATATTCAAACTTGGGAACATTTTAAAATCTTTCTCTTTCAAACAACATTTTTTTTTAAATCATTCCAGTTAAAAAACCAGCTTCACTCCACTATCAACGGCACACTTTATCTAACGTTTTTATTTCTTCTGAGACAGTTACACAAAGATGCTGTTATCTAACTGAACCCAAACAGATAATACCTATTAGTATGCGATAAGAGGCGAGGCGGCTGACACGTAACGATGTTGTTAAGAACAGTTGTGTTTTGTGTTTGTTTGTGCATTTGTTATGGGTTCGTATTCATCTTTGATTAAGATCTATTCAGGGTGACTTTTTTTAAAATCGAACTGTATGGGTAAGTTTAAACTAAACGAGATACGAAGATCACTGCTTAGCGACCATATTATCGATTTTAGTGACAATAAAATAGGCATTCATGATTTTTTTTATATGCTGCTAGGCCCAAAAATCAAACCGGGAAAAAAAGGTAAAAATAACGCTTTATTGCGTCAATAGATAAGTTCAAATTATTATTTTTTTTGTAAAAAAACATAGCTGATTTAAATAAAAGGTTTGAGGAATAACGGTGAATGTTTCATAATAAAAAAATGTTGCATGTTTTCGATATTTTTTTAAGCTATTCTTATTCCTAAAATTGGTGACATGGTTCCGAACAAAAAATCTTAGTATCTCATGTAGTTACAAACTTCTCCACGCTGACCGGTTTCAAATAGTGAATCGGTTTACTAACATACTTACAACTAAAGAGTTTGGTAACAAAAGAGTCGCGGTGCAACGAAGGTGACCGCCACTAACCTTGATTAAACGTTAGACATAAGTATTCATAACTTATTTTTGTTTTATTATAACAATACTCTTTTATCAATAGCCTTCATCGCACCGAGGCATTACTCTTTGGATGGTGTTATTCAAGTTTGTATTTTTTCAATGTCATAAATATAAAACCTACGTTTAACATGATAAATTCGTAACAGTGTTTATCAACCATTATGTAATTGATCTATTATCTTAATGTTTATGAATACACGAGTCAATTGTAATAATTAAGATAAAATATTGAACAATAAAATATCAATTTACTGCTCCGACATTGAATCATTCAGTAACGATCGTTGACTTTGTAAATTCTGTCTTAAAATGAGGCTATTCAATACAAAATAAAATAAGAATCTACTGCCGTCGTAATATATATGTAATACTAGCTGCGCCCCGCGGTTTCACCCGCGTTGTACCCGTTCCCGCGGGAATTTCGGGATGAAAAATAGACGTTGGCCGATTCTCAGACCTACTCAATATGCTCACAAAATTTCATGAGAATCGGTCAAGCCGTTTTGGAGGAGTACGCGAACGAACACTGTGACACGATAATTTTATATATAAGAAGAAGATATACCTTTAAAATATAATGACGACTCAAAACAAAAACAAAATAAAAACCTACTAAATTGTCAGAAACTTATTTTTACTCGCAACTCAATTCAGAACGTGATGTCAATTTGACATTTGCTTCAAAACAAAACAAATGGATCAACAAGACGATTGCAAGCAAAATTGAGCACACACGTACGTCATTGATTTAATTGTTTTTGATTTTCATGATATTTAAAAGATATCATATGAAAACCTTATCTTGAACAGTGTATTATTTGTATCAAAATACGAATTTATACCAGTTTCGAGATGTTACATTGTAATAGGTAAATATAAAAAAAGCATTTGTAGGAATACTTACACTACACCATTCCCTAATAATTCAGGTTCACCAAATGGTTGTTAAAAAAGTTCTACACATGATTCATAGATGGCGCTGATATACGTTTTACTTTTCAGTGAAAAAGGGAAGAGAGGAAAATTTGTGATTGACAACGATGCCGGTGCAGACGATGCAATGGCGATATTTATTGCTTTAATTTACGAAAATCATTTTGATGGGTGAGTGTCTTATTAAAAACTATAAATAATTAAAGTTATATAATAAAATTTAGGCTCCTGCCTAAGTCTTATTTAACAAATATATTTGGTTTTCACAGCTATCTTCAATCCCCTAATGATTAAAGTATAGCATCACAATTGGGCTTTTGAAAAAAAAAAAAAAGATTTTTTTATGTATTTTAAAACTTTATTATTAATAATATTGATATTTAATGCAAAAGACTTAAAAAAAAATATTTTTTCAATTAATTATAAACAATTAAAAATTGAATAAAAATCACGTGACTATAAACGCGCCATAATTGGTCACCGTGGTTGTGACGTGATAATGTATAGCTATTTAACCATAAGTACGTACAGCGTTTACGGCTATTACACGTGTAACCGAATGGGGCTATACATTATGACGTCACACCGCGCTCGGGTTTGTTCGGGAGTTGTCCGAGTGTTTTCGGTACTGGATTCAAAAATTAATTTTTATTTTGAAATAACTTTTGAATTATTGCGAAAAAAATAAAATAAAAATAGTTTTGTTATAAAACTAATATATAATCTTTCCATTTATCACAAAAAAAATTTTTTTTCAAAAGCCCAATTCGCAAACGAACGAACGATACGGGAAGCTGTGAATGAATAAAAAAATGGTTAGGATGTAATTTTTTTTTCATTTTTAGGCCAGAACTTGTAGCTCTGACCACCGGGAAAGGAAATACAAAAGAAGACAATGTTTATGTCAACAATCAGAAGATATTAAGAGTAGCTGGGAGACAAGACGTAAGTGAAAACTTACCTAACACAAACCAACATACAATCGAACATTTCGTAACCGCCTGCTAAACTTAAACTTACAGGTACCAATATACAGAGGTTCCAAAAACTCATTGGTGATTACGCCGAAAGTTACTAATTACTATGGCATTGATGGTCTCGGAGATAATGACCTGGTTTACTCTGACTTGGTTCCTGCAAAGGAAGATTCTGCTGTCACTGCCCTTCATAAACTGTCAAAAACTCATGAGGGTAAGTTCATTGATGAAGGGAGAGTTTGTCATTAAGGATGGTTCCGTACTTGAGAATTTTCAACATTATATACTTCTACATGTTATCATGACATGTTATATAAAAATCTTCTAGTATTCTCTACAAACAATGCTATTTTACATAATTTTTAAGTACACAGAGATACACCATGAGTGGTGTAATCTGCTCGAAACGTCGGGTACATATTTTAATAAATGCGTTATTTAAGCTGAGCGATCGGGTTAGAAACACCATACTGCGCTCTCGAACCCAAATTGCGGACGTGACCCAAAAGGCAGCAAGTCTAAAGTATAACTGGGCGGGACACGTCTGCCGCATGTCGGATGATTGGTGGGCCAAAATCACCACTCAGTGGGTCCCACAAGATCGGAAACGACGTCGCGGCAGACCGAGGAGGCGATGGCGAGACGAGCTCGACACCTTCACGAAGGATTGGCCCAGTCTAGCACTCAATAGAGAAAGGTGGAAAGAGGGTAGGGAGGCCTTTGCCCTGCAGTGGGACAAGTCAGGCTGAAAATAAAAATAAAATAATGTATATTCTAAAGCGATACAGATCCGATTCATTCAGTATAATGAGTGCAAATCGAGTGAATTGAAAAAAAAAATCTATTTTTTAGGAAATCTCACAGTAATTACAATAGGCGCTCTCACAAATATAGCTCTGGCTATCAAGACCGATCCCGATTTTTTGAACAGATTGGATCATTTGTACGTTGGAGCTGGACATATTCATGGTAAATGCTTTTTTCATATGTTATATGATTTGGTATATCCGTCGTAGATATTTTTTGAATTGGCATGCTATAAAAAATGCTCATGCAGCATGCTCATTTTATGATACCTGGCGAGTAAATTAACAAAATTATTCTTACAGGAGAAGACAATCCATCACCAGAATTTAACGCCCTCACTGACGCAGAAGCTTACAGAATAGTAACTGAAAATGCGAATCCAGATAAAGTAACAATAGTCCCATTTTCACAAGTGCGAAAAGATTTTAATTTCACGAAGGTATTGTGTAAATGTTTATAATTAAATAGATTCAAAAGACCTTATCAGACAGAGTAACTCTTCTGTTTTCCAAATTAAAATAAAACTAGTATTGGCATCAAATATATTTTATTTCCATTACCTTAAATTGAAGATAGTTTACTTAATAGACGAGAACCAAAATAATAGTTTTTATTGTTTTATAGGACTGGAGAGAAGAGGTTTTAGGTGGTATCAACACTGATCTTATAAGGGCTCTGAATAAGTTTGAAAGGGTATCGCTGATGAAGGAAGAGAGATGGCAAGCTTTGGACCCTGCAGTGATCTCATTATTCCTGAAGCCGGAGTTTGTCGAAGAGTATAAGTACGCCAAGAGTGATATTATTACTTGTGGTAAGTATTTAGCTTTTACGACGTAATTTGACTTGTTACCAACTTTCTATAACCATGTCTTATGTAGTTGGTACCGAGAAATAACCATTTAATCATTAATAATTGACAACCATAATAAATGGACATGAACTTTTTGTTAGTATCAAAAATTAAGCAACAAGGGCCGGTAAAATTTTTGTTCAGAAAAGTAATATGTTTTTTTTTACAGGTACAGACAGAGGAATCACAACACATGAATTGTGCACCAAAAATGATGCCAACGTCAGAATTATTTACTCTGTGAAACCTGAGCCATACAAGCAATTTTTACTTGACTTATTCTCTCCGCGTTAATTTAGATAATTTTTTTATTTTTACTGTTCACTACTCTTTTTATACTCTAGTGTTATTGTTTTCTATCGTGTACACTTTAAGAACAGCGCCATCTCTTGATACATTTGGGTACCTTTATGTTCACCTTTATGCAGAGGAGGTTCAAATAAATAATTGCTGTTGTGGTTTTATTTCTGTTAGGTTAAATAATAAAAGTGTATGTTAACTCATAGATGTCATTAATAAAATAGAATGTATGAATGTTAATTTTTTGGTCTAAATCACTCCACAACACTATTTTTTAGGAAAGTCATTTAAGATGTAGAGTAATTTGGTCGTTTTCCAGCCGAAGCCAATTCCTTCTGAAGAGGAAAAAGTTTAGTGATTTCATTGCATTCTTAACCAACTACTGAACCCTTTTCCTCAATGAAAAATGGTCATTCAGTCAGTCAAACCGCTTTTAACCAGTTCAAAGTGGTTAAAACCTATTAATAAGCGCTCTGTAACTAAAACACTGTTATAAAGTGACTAGCAGCGCCCCGCGGTTTTACCCGCGTTGTGCCCGTTCCCGTAGGAAATCCGGGATAAAATGTAGCCTATAGCCTTCCTCGATAAATAGACTATCTAACAGTGAAAGAATTATTCAAATCGGTTCAGTAGTTTCTGAGATTAGCGCGTTTAAACAAACAAACAAACAAACAAAACAAACTCTTCAGCTTTATAATATTAGTATAGATTTGTCGCTTTTGGTTTTCGGAAAATTGCGTATGTCAGAAAGTGACAAACCATTTTGAGAGCGCGCTTATTAATATGGCCCATAATGATCAAAAATATATTGCATACATCAAGTACTGATGGTCCCCAAACTATCTTACCCTGTGTCTTGGAGACTTCCTTCCTAAGTGAATACAAGGCGGGCGAAACCACAGCGTGCTGCTAGTTCAATTATAAAAGAAATTGCTAACCATTATAGTACCCATGTAAGTTGTAATATAAAGTGCTCAAAAGAAACCCATAAAATTAATGTGTTCTGGAACTATCAGTAGCCAAAATGGTGTTCTAAAAATATTTTATGACACTCATAAAATATCAGCGTGTTTGCTGACTATTTTTATGTCAATTTTTATGATATAAATAAAGGTTATTACATAAATCATACATTACTTCGGTTTCTTCTAGTGGAACTATGAAAGTCAAACTATTCTGATTTCAGAACAGAATATGTTTTTAAATAGTATACACAACTTATCTGTATCTGTATGTATGGAAGCCATAATGATGCATAATATATTAATAATTTTGATTAATTATCTGTAGATTAAATACTGACAGGTATAATTTTAATCCTAAAATCGCCCAAGATGTCTACGAAACAGATGCCACAACGAAATGTGTATGAATACAAGTATATCAAATTACATGTATATGTCGTAGGGTAATTTGATACTTCGAATCTTCGCGGAAATCCTAGGGGTTTTGCGAAAACGCGGATAATTAGACATAGGCAACCGGCTAAAACTAGGTGTAGCCGCACTTCGGGTATTAGCCGTATGTCATTTTAATGAAAAGAGAGAGTTTAAACATGAAAAAAAAAATAACCCTAACCTACCGAATTACTTACTATTCGGTAGGTTAGGGTTATTTTTTTTTTCATGTTTAAAAGTAAGATTTGATAATTAAAAGTAAGATTTGATAATTTTTCGCCTATGTCTAATTATCCGCGTTTTCGCAAAACCCCTAGGATTTCCGCGAAGATTCGAAGTATCAAATTATCCTACGACATATATAACATTACGGATAAAACGATTAGGTTGCCAGATACCATTGATTTACAACAGCGATAACTAAACAAATTAAAGTTACAACTACGAGTATTCTGATACCGCTAGAACCCTAGTTATTGTCTTAACCTAATCCAGCCCGTATATTAGATATGATTTGTGTTTGTTTGTCAAGTAAGCAGCGGACAATATGGGTGATATAATACCTTAGGAGGATACAATACTATCTACATACTAGCCGCGCCCCGCGGTGTTACCCACGTTGTATCGGTTCCCGCGGGAATTTCGGGATAAAATGTATTCCATGTTTTATTCTGATATTTAACCTATATTACTGTAAAGTTTCATCCAAATCTGTTCAGTAGTTTTTGCGTGAAAGAGCAACAAACATACATCCATACATACATCCATCCTCACAAACTTTCGCATTTATAATATTAGTAGGATAGGATGTATTTTCATAGTTACTTACTAGGTCTTCTTTTAGGAATAAGAAATTGAATTTAGAATGTATTTAGGGTGCATTATCACAATGTATCGAAACTGTCAAACAACATTACCAAATATTTTCGTTAAGAGGGCCCTTCCCGGGCCGTCAATCTCCAACGCGAACATTATTGAAAAGCTTGTTGTTTCAACTAGCGCAATGTTAGAAAAAGAGGCACTGCGAAAAGAGTGAGCAAGTGCCTGAGCGCTCGTTTGGCATTCGATAACTTTCGTCGCTCACTCGGGGCGGCCGGCCGATGACGTTACGTACGATGCCATTCATAAGGCGACGATTACACGTAAAGTATTTACTGTGATCCGTCAATACAGTATTTATTGATGGATTTCAGTATTTACTGATGGATTAATACACCGGCCTGCACGTACAGTATTTATTACGTCAGTATTGTGTCCGGTCTCCTGCTGTTTACACGTCTAAAATGGCCACAGAGCTGAAAATTAAAGGTTGCGTGGCTATTATTTTAGCACTTAGTTTAAATAAAAAGTCCAAGCGAAAGCGATGGGCAAAAAGGGAAAGGTACACACATTTGAATTTAATGGCAGAAATTAAATTACATGGTGAAATGGATGATTACGAGAATTATTTTCGAATGCCTGAACCCTGCTTTGAAGAACTTCTGACAATAGTAACACCTTTTTAAATCATAATCCGACGGATCATCATTACAGAATCAAGAAATCTAGAAATCCATCAATAAATACTGACATCCATCAATACATTAGGTTACACGTTCAGTAAATACCACGATACGTCATTATTTACTGATGGATCGCAGTAAATACTTTACGTGTAATCGTCGCCTAATAATATCACAGTAAATCTAGATATCGTATAAGTCGCTATTTTTGTCTGTTTGTTTGTCTGTTTGTCTGTATGCTTAAATCGTTAAAATTACGCAACGGATTTTGATGCGGTTTTTTGTAATAGGTAGAGTCATTCAAGAGGAAGGTTTTTATGTAAAAAATTCCCGATATTCCCACGGGAACGGGCACAACGCGGGTAAAACCACGGGGCGCTGCCAGTGATACATAAAAACAATGTTCAACATAATCAAACTTTGATTATGTCGATCATTGCGTTGCATTGCTCATTGCTCATTATTGCGTACAAATAAGTTCGCGAAAGCATACGTGTGGGATACTATGGAAATATATAAAAATCAATGCCACTTTTCGTTGTAATTTTATAACTCAGGAACGGGCTGACCCATCCAAACTAAATATTTAGGCTTTGTTCGGACTATTTAGTAGATGGTCTATGTGAAGTTTGCACAAAATCGGTCGAGCGGTTCTTAAATTCCCCCGGGAACGGGCACAACGCGGGTAAAACCACGGGGCGCAGCTAGTAAAATATATATCGTAGGCACAATACAAAGAACGAAGAAAGTTCTATACGAAGCGAGCGAGCGACCGAACTAGCGAACTAGCGAGCGAGTGCGCCATTCATAGATAGACTCGCCCCCCGCATACCTCTTTCCGTCACTTGACAACAAGCAAGGGAGACCGCGATAACGTTGAACAAAATATAGTGTGCGGAATCTTCATAAAACATGTTCCAGGATATACGTGTTTTTTAAAAAACCTTGCATGTTTGTAAAATAAATGATTGTTATTTAAAATCTCCATTATATTTACGAGGTTTCTATCATAATATTTTCTTTAATTTTACAATTTATAAGTACAATATGACCGCCCAAAGTTTAGGTAAAATTTGTGCAAAAAGCCGGTTTTCGGAGGCTTATACTGAATTTGTTTCTAAAAATTTAGATTTTCTGTTACGATAGAAACATAGATATAGTGCATAAAATACTTATTAGCTAAAAAGTTTCAAAGAAAGATCTATAACAACGCCGTAATCACGTAACAGCGTTTGTATGAAAAGTAAGACGGGTTGGCCGCTCTTAAGCGTTGTGATTGGTCAAATGGGCTACGCACAGCTCCCAATGGAAACGCAAACTTACTTTTATGTACATCTTATCTTCTTTAATAATTCAAGGAGTTTTACTTATAAGGTTTTATACCTCTCCTCTGAAAACTTAACGCAAACTTGATTGAAGCGAACCGAGGGCGGGTCGCTAGTATACTTAGTATAAAAGAAGGCGGAGAAATTCGATCTAATATTGGATCCAATACCAAACGAAACGAACTAAATTGTTTGGTTGTCCCTACTACGGTCGCTACATAACCACTAATAAGGTGACGTCACAATCTCAAAATAGATTATGTCATTTGACAATCGAGACTGTCTTTCATGATTGTCAAATGAATATCTTTTTTCCGCAAAATACACATATCCGATATGGTCTAGTGGCTAGGATACCTGGCTCTCACCCAGGAGGCTCGGGTTCGATTCCCGGTATCGGAATATCTTTTTGCACAATTGTTCTATGACAAGATGTTCCCGAATCCCTGATCCAGTGTGATTCAAATTATTCAGGAACAATAACAAGTCGGTAACGGATTTACACGACCCCAACCTTGTTGGGTTGATTGGGCCTCTGTATATCAAATCTAATTGGAATTTCAATTTATTCGTGTTGAAAGTTTTAACATTTAACAGCAAATACTTTGATTTGGTGTATTCTGAAGACTATGCTAATATCGTTTACTTTATGAATTCCTTGCTGTTCCTCGTGCAGTATGCCCGTTACCTATAGATTTTCCCAATAAAAAGTAATCTATATTTATGTCTCTAAAGTCTCATATATAATATCAATGCTAAGTAAAGTTTAAATCCCACTGTCTTGAGACGCAAATAGACACATTTAATTTAGACAGAGTTACATTCGCACTTAATTTTAGGGTGGTATAAGTAACGTTGTTTTAATAGTAGTTTATGCAACTGTCATATAAAGAAGGGTATTAGTATGTTTTAATACCCGTGTTATATGCAGTTGCATACACTACTTTATCTTCACTAATGCAATTAATCAAACAAAATTTTAAAAACAAAACACTTTGCGAAACATTAAATTCACGCGTACGTGTATTGTCACAGTGAACTTGCCGCCATTAAAATCTAACCAATGAGAGCGCAGCTGCGCGCGCAGGGCCGCAGGGCGCGCGCCGCGCAGGGCGCGATGTTATAATGAGATTTTACGATATCGATGTGGATATTATAACATCATGTGCAATTGCTTAAATTGAGTGTTTTAGTTGTCTGCGCTATAACAGTAGTAATTATAAGTCAAGTATTGGAAGCATAAGTAGAATGTTACAACATTAGTGTAGATAAACTCAATAATAAAATTAAAATAAATTCGAATTAACAATCAACCCTCATCATATTAACTTTAGCGAACCGACAATGGCTTTCCAAATATAGTCACCGCCGACGGTTGGGAAAAATCGAAAAATACATTCCTGAACAAATGACAAGACATTATACATTCCTTTTTTGAAATCCACATTGAAAAAGAAGAGAAAACTCGTTGATTGTAAAAGGTGTCGACATTTACCTAATAGCACTCTGTGGCACAAACACTGGATGTGTAACAAAGATTTTTTAGTCATTTTGCGTTTTAGAATTTTTAATAATGAAAATGGATGTTATTCGTTTTCAGTGAAATTGAAAACTTGAATAAGACGCAAAAAGTATTTAGAATTCATACAATAGGCAGTTTTACTTACTTTAGGGACCTAATCATCTTCAGTTTTCAATCAAATAAAATAGAGACACACACAGAAACAAACACGTAATCTCATCAGTGAAACAAATGCCAAACACATCGCATTCTTTTTGAATCTCTACTGTCAAAATATATGCAAATATGTGTCCCCAAGTGACAGGTTTTCGACCTTTAAATGATAGTAGAAAACTAAATAGAAAGCGAATCCATTGCCAATTGAGAAGTACGATTAAAATTTGACATAATAATATGAATTTCCGTTAAAGTTTAAATTAATTTACAAAAGAAAACACAGAAAAAATACAGTGAGGAGGATTAAATAAATAATGCTTAAATAGAAATACTTAAAAGGCTGCTCGTAAAGGTTACCCAAGAAAACAAATGTTATTCAGCTGGCACCATTCAAGATATCTTGTCAACAAAACATTCACGTACGAACACGTAGGTAAACCACAGCACCTTGGTTTGTTATTCTTTTATATTGTCTTCGTTCACCTTTGACGACACAAGAGGTTCTATACGAGGTTACTATCTAAGAAAGTCGAACTGAATCAAATCGAGTCAATATGGTGTCAAAGCTAGCATTTAAAAACGATCCTAACGATCAAGCTGGTACCTAAGTACTTAGTTCTTTGAATCAGGTATTGTATGAAAAAAAGGAGTATTAAAAAATCTTGGTACAATATGAATGAATAAGAATAGTTTTGAATTTGAAGATCTTGAAGGAAGCAATCATTGAATCTGCAAAGTCAGCTTTACAAGATCGACTGTAGATGGTAGTCTCGAAGTGTAATATAAATAACACTATAAAATAATATTCAAATATTTCCATTATTGTGACAAGGTACCGGTAAAAGGTTAAACCAATATAACTGTTGACATTGACATTCTTAAGGTTCGTGGAACCATTTCATTTTAAAACCTTTCTCTCGTATCTCATTTCTCATTTTTATAATTCTTCAAATACTAGCAGTCTAGCGGTTTCACCTAGAGTTAGAAAGTTCCCGTAGGAATTTGGAGACAACCAACAATTTTAACTGACTTCTAAAAAGGAGGTAGTTCTCAACTTATAGATACGTTCCTATTTTCTTATATGGTCCGTTTATTACAATTTGTTGGATTGAACGAAATTGTCACTTGATGTCTTTTACCCAACTGCAGTAAGAAGCCCATAAGAAGGGTTATCAAAGTGTGGGCTAGATCAAATAAATTACGACATAAACGTGAAATTAACCCCCCTAATTGTAAAAACTTGGAACAAGTCTGCATTACGTTAAACGATGAAGTTCAATAAACTAACCAAGATAAAGAAGTTGACCAGTCTAAAGATGGACAAACAGGCCAGATCTGGATTCTTCAACGCAATACGATACACGTTGCTGTGCAGCAGGGTGATGGGGCTACTGCCCCTAGCTGGACTGTGGCACTCGAACCATTATCAGTTAAGGTAAGAACGTGAACGGTCTCAGAACACTGTTAAAATATGAGTATATTAGCTAGATATATAGACTCTTTGAAACTAAAGCAATATTAAAGGTACTTTTATGGCCGCACTCAGAGACGTCAAACTTATTGACGTAGTATTAGCCTGCAATGTCCCACTACTGGGCAAAGGCCTCTCATCTCACTGAAGTTATCAGTACAGTGAGGAGGATTAGGCATAATCACCACGCTTGCCAAATGCGGGTTGGTGATCTCAAACTCGAGCCATGTTTGAAAAGTAGGAAACATGTTTTCGCTCGACCCGGGAATTGAACCCGGGACTTCAGTTTTGGCAGGCGAGCGCACATACCACTAGACCACCGAGGCGTTAAACTTATTGACGTAATTTTTCAAATTAATTTTCCTTTCAAAATCAGTCATTAAATCTCTACTAAGTAAGCATTTAACATGTCTGAGAATGAGCGTTACACTATAAAACTAACCACAGTCTTGCCTACCTATAGTTTACACAGGCTCTTAAAGCTATTTAATTCATTGATCCGTTCTTAGAAGACATCATATGATAATTAGATTACGATTAGTAAAGTTAAACTCATTGATTTGTACGTGGAAGACATTTTCTAACAAAATGGATAACGGTAAAATAACATTTCAACATGGCTTCCCTCGTTAGTTCAACTAGGTGAACTAAAAGAAAATAGAAACGAACATTAATTCAGTTTATTCATCTAGATCTACCGACTAGACTAACGGATATGTTTTATCCTACAATTAAATTTGTCGGGTCACTGGCTTTCAAACTAGATCATTGTCAATGGCACTACACTACACTACAACTGTGGAGTTGTAGTGTGTTATACTCGTATGATTATTTTAATTACCTTATCCCTAAATATTGAATATTAGCTGTGTCCCGGTTGTACCTCCATCGTATTCGTTTCAGAAGGAATTTTGGGATATAACAAAGATAATTGTTCGAATCGGACTGGTAAAGTCCGAAATTAGGCCGAATGAACAAACAAAATTCAAAAATTTACCTCTTTATAATTTTAGATGAGTAGCATAGTTGAAACTGTTCAATTATCAATAACTAATACTGATTAGTTATTGATAATTGATTGACTCTAGAAATTACTATCTCTGCGCATTCCTTTCATTAATTTGGGCACCCAATAACTACGTCCTATCCGTAACAAATCTCTTCACATTCCTCATTTATTACATTGATTTCCTCTACAGACTTAATTGGAGTTCTTTATACACCGTACTGTACATTATTAGCTTCTTGGGGCAATGCTTGATGTTCCTTACGTCGTTCTGTTGGCTTCTTCACAAGGGGATTTCATTAAGCAACCTTAGTAAGTATCTCTACGACGTAATTACATCTTTCCTCTCAAAATACTGGTTAAAACTGGTTTGAAGTCTAAGTTTATTTTTTAACTTCGTTACTAAACTTTTGAAAGGTTATTAGGCCATTTAAGTTGACTTCAGAAATAATTAAAACAAAAAGGTTTTTAATAAAACTATTTTTTGTTTCATTACGAAAACCTTTTGAGAAACCAATTGTTTTCCAAAGGTATTTTGTCAATTTGCATAAAAAACATTAAGAATTACCATTTTACAAGTATATAACACCATATTTTTGTACAACAGCTGCATTGCTTGATGCAGATGTTGCACAACAATAAAATTAGTAGATAGTTAATTGATAGAAAAAAAATCAGTATGGAAATTAAGATCCAAAAAAGTTGACAAAGGGACACGCTAAAACGATAACCTGTAACTAGCTAAGGGCCTTATTCTCAAACGCTTTATTAACAGCATTTTAACTATTATATGGTTTGTCCCTTTCTAGCATATACAATTTTTCAAAGAGCAAAAGAGAATAAACACTTCTAAAATATTGTTTGAGTTAGTGTTTTAGTTAGTTGACAAGCTAATTGGCACAGTGGCAGTGAGAGCGCTTACTGTGCCGGGGGTTGCGGGTTCGATCCCCGCCCGGAGTCAACAATATGTGAAGACATAATTGTTGGCGACGATGTCTGGGTGACAATTATATATTCTTATAAAGTATTTGTTTCTGTATAAGTAGTATCAGTATTCCAATACACAAGCTTAGAGCTTACTTTGGGTCTAATTAACCGTGTGTGAATTTGTCCAAGTATTTGTTTATTTATATTTATTTAGATAAAGAGAGGTTCGGAATAAGGCACTAAATCTCAGTGTTGTTTTCAGCCAACGCATTATTCTACACTTCGAGTCTGATATCGTTTATTTTGTTGCTCAACATCGGAAGACATTGGCCTGAACTCACTCTGAAGGTGGAGGCCATTGAGATGACTCTCCCGCCTTTCAGAAGAAACGTGGCCAGATACTGTAACTTGACTATGATATTCATTTTTACGTTTGCTGCAGGTAAGATATATGGTATGTTTTTTTGGGTCAGGCGAATCTGGTAATAAGAAATACCGTCGTTATAAATTACTGTACACTAGGTTCTCAACTTATACCAGGACCATACATCCTATAAAAGTCGCAAACTACCGTAAAATTAGTGAACCTGAAATACATATTCTGTAGGATTCCTCTCAGCACGTGTCTGCTGCGAACGTGGCATTAACCACATGCCGAGCGACAACCCTTTTGGAACAAACATTCAATTTGAATCCAGGCACAAATTGTCACCTTTACAGCTTTGTCTGCTTATCGAATTTACGCGGAATAGGGACAAAAGAACACCTGAGTCCTACGTGTAATCATATGGGAACATTGATTATTTCAGAGGTAAATTATTTCCAACAGTTATTGAAATTGTAAAGCTTTTGGGATCTGAGTTAATATTGTTGTAAATTTGACGTATATTTTAAGGTAGGTATCGCACCTTGAAAGAAATTAAACGAAATCCTTCTAACTTGTGAGTCTATCTAACATAATTTACCCGAAACTACTGAGATTGAAAAGGAATGTACTTGACCGAGGATGAACCTGCAATCCACATTAGGCGTTTTATACATTGCAATTTAACCCATTTCAGCCATTCTATAAAATGCGAACCATTCTATATACAATGTGTCTTATTACACACATTGCAGGGAACTTATTAATGAACTAACTTTTGCCATCTGTTGCTCATATTTTAGTGGAACATCTACTGTCAGTACTATATGGGGTCGTGGTGGCGTATTCTTGTGATCAAGACAACACGGCTGAAACTTTCTTTCAGTATTGTATGCCTTGGATATTTACCTATACAAAGTTCGCGGTATGGAAAACCGTGTTTACCGAGGTAATTAAGGTATATTTTTTATGATTATGATTAAGACTGGTACATCGGTAGATACAGATCTATCCACAGTACTCAACGGATCTCCATCCAGATACGAACAAAACATAGTATCCTATGCTTTACTTGTTTAAAATCATTTTGACAAAATTATTTATTTATAAACGATTTTTTTAGTTCTTCTCAATACAATCGACATTTATATGGAGTTTTAATGACTTGCTATTAGCAAACATTAGTATATATTTGACGGAACATTTCATTTTGCAATATGAACTATTGAAGGCAGCTGTTAACCAGGTAAGTAATTGAAAATTATTCATACTCACTAATTCATATGACATTACATCCTTTGAAAATAAAAGGGTGATAGTAATCAGGTGATAGTTGTATTACATGATTATGACACAATCCTTAACATTCGGCAACCTAATAGAAAACAAAACGCCCACTATAATAAAATGCAAAAAGACTGCACTCTTGTTACGCACAGTGCACCCTTGTTAACACATCTGAAGGACAGTAGACGTCTCCTCATAATTTTGGGCTCAAAATATTCACACGTATTTTGGTATAGTATAAGATCAATCTTACTCGAATCAAGTATCAAAATTATCAGATGGATTTCAGATTTTCTTATAATATTCATATACTCGTATATGATGATTACTTACACTCGCATAAGATCAACCTTGGTCGTATCATCATCAAACCATTTCAGATATTCTTATGTTTGACTTTGATGTAAGATTTATAGTGTAAAACTATAAAGTACTGGTTTCTTAAGTTTAAGCGAACACTACTTATTTTGTATTGAAACAACGTTTGGGGATACACTTCGAAAATGTGTTGAGGTTTTTCCTCCTTATACGCTTAACACCTTAGTCTTCTGTGACCACGGTTCCTGTAAAGGGACTGGAACGTCAGATAAAAATGTAAAATAAAAGCGATCTTCGAAAATGTGTTGAGGTTTTTCCTCCTTATACGCTTAACACCTTAGTCTTCTGTGACCACGGTTCCTGTAAAGGGACTGGAACGTCAGATAAAAATGTAAAATAAAAGCGAAGTATATCCCTTAATGTAGTTTCAATTCAAAAATAGAAAGCTTGGACTCCTTTAACATTTGTGTTCCCAATAAAAAGTGGGCTAACATTTTAGGAGCATTTCTCCGCGGCCGAGTTTCGAGTCCAACATCTTAACATCGTTCGGTTAGTTAAGCTTATCAACGGCCGGATTGGTATTTATATACTCAACTCCTTCGGGAGCAACCTCTATTGGATCTGCACTCAACTCTTTTATAGTTTAAAGTAAGTTAATACTGGTAACTAGTAACTAACCCATAGTTAGTGTTTTCCTAATTTTTGTGTGTAATAATAATGTGTATTAACGTATTACTACGGGATGTTTCGCAGCACAAAACCGTATTTAAGGAAGTAAAAAACGTACTTTTACCCGAAGTAATACGTTAATAATCGCGAAAGTTTCAAGAATACTTGTATGTGTCTATCATACAGATTAAAGTTTGGTTAGGACTAATATTCTAATACTTGCTTTCTGCTTTTACAGTAAAACACAGACGGGTCATTTTCACTCTTGTCGTGATGAAAATCACCATCTGTTGGAGTAAGTAACACAGATATAATTTAGTACTGACTTTTGGCGAAAAAAAAATGCTTTGCTTATTTTTTTCTTAATTCGTTCTAGGAAGCAGCACATTCTAGAACACACGGTGTACTTCACGTATTCCTTCTCCTTCCTCGTGGTGAGGACTCTTCTGGTGCTGATCTTAGCTGCGAGGGTCCACAGTCACTCATACTTACCACTGATGTTACTGTACGGTTTGCCTGCTGAAAAGTTTGATGTCGAGGTACGTAAAGGTCGATGACCTAATATTAGCAAGATAGTTAGCGCCAGCCATTGTTTGAGACAGCCTTGAAAAGTCTATCTACACACACACACACATACACCGACTGACGGTAAATTGTCACCTGCAGCTAACCACAGTTGACAGGTAGGTTTAGTTCAATTTAGATAAGTAACTATGAATTAATGACAATTGCCTTAATTTATCGCCAGCTTTACGTCATATAGCATTACATATCTCAAATTGTAGCCCACTTTCGAAACTAATGAGGAATGCAACGATGCTATTATGAAAAGCACAATGATCAAGTAATCCATTCTTCGTCCGTCAAAATTTGACATTTACTGACATACGAAAATATCAAAAGTTGATTATTTTCCTTATCGCTGGTGAAGATCGGTAATAGGGTCGTCCTCAAATAACTTTTCTTAACATAATTATTAAAAAGTTTTTAGGTAATGCGTACTTTTTTAATTAAGATGAATTCAATTGTTTTTTCTAGGTCTCCTGAGCAATTCTTTTCTGTTCTAGGTCCAAAGGCTCATTACTCAAATTAACAACGTGAAAGTTGCTCTGAGTGGGCTGGACTTTTTCTTCGTGACAAAGACTATGATTCTCACTGTAAGTACCTATCGTTTTGGAAATCAAAATCAAGTATGATACAGCATCTTTTTTAAAATCTAGTTTTATCAGCAATTAGTACTATAAGCAAATGATTTCTTACAAAATCTAACAGCTAAATATTTGTAGACAGGCCCAACCTATGACTCTCCTTTACAATTTCAAGTAAAGATATAGCAAAAATGACTTTAGAAAGCATGTAGAAGGCATTAAAGCTTGCCTGCACCTTAACGATGCTGCGTCTTTCTATGCATATGTGGCATTTCTATCTGAACGCTACCATGGCACGTGAAATAGTCTGTCCTGGTTGTTTCAATCAATAGAACATATCGGTGGCCTTCAGGCGGTAAAAACTCCGACATCAAGCTTGCCACTAACCTACACGAAATTACTTACTGTAACGGAATTGCCAATTCATTTTGTTTCTAATGTCAATGTCAATGTCAGAATTCACGCTAAAATCGATTAGGTTCGCTCTATGCCCCACGTTGGGCGCCACATTTCTTATTTACTTATGTATATGTGGCCTTTCTCGTTATAGTCCAAGCTAACCGTAATCATGCACTTACTGATCAATGGATTCGATACATTGGATTCGATTATACCTAATTTTGAACATCCAATGACGCACTTAATTTTTTTACCTAACATTTATTATTCCAATGGGCCAAGGTCACAACATAATATGAAACTAATGCTATGAAACATATATTTCATTTTGTTTCAGCTTATCGGAACTATCGTTACTTACGAACTGGTGCTTCTTCAGTTTAATAAATAGAAAAGGAAATACTTAAGTAAAAATAAAAACGCATGAAAATACTTTCCAATTAATTATATTGCTTCTCCAACCAACAAATTGCTTCTTATTTAACATCAATTTCTCTTAATAAAGCCGCGAGAACACCCAATTATTTTCATTATATTTATCAAGTTTCGCATGCTAAGATTCTGCAACGATCTCCCATTTGTAGTCAATTGTTAGGGAAAGGTCGCTTTGGGGTTTAAGTGGAAAATAAGAAGATGGAAAAAGCGAAGTTCCTATTTTGGCATATCATAAGGATTCCAACGTTTATTATATTACTATCAGACCCCGGGTTTGACCGCTTGGTACAAGGTTTCCGTAAAAAAATCGAAATGAATACTCACATTATTCACACAGTCACAGTCTTCTGTGTCCACGGTTCCTGTAAAAGGGCCGAAACGTCGGATTAAAATCTACACTAATATTATAAAGAGGAAACTTTGTTTGTTTGGTTGTAATGAATAGGCTCAAAAACTACTGGACCGTTTTTAAAAATTCTTTCACCATTCAAAAGCTACATTATCCACGAGTAACATAGGCTATTTTTCATCCCGAAATTCCCACAGGAATGGACACAACGCGGGTAAAACCGCGGGGCGCTGCTAGTATGAAATTAAAGCGCAGTGTATCCGTAAACGTAGTTTCAATTCAAAAATAACATACAAATTTAAAACTAGGCTGTTAGTATCAGAGAAAAGCGCGTTCGACTAACGAACGCGCATACACTCTTCACTACATAGTATAAAACAAAGTCGCTATTTTTGTCGGTTTGTTTGTCTGTATGCTTAAATCTTTAAAACTACGCAACGGATTTTGATGCGGTTTTTGTAATAGGTAGAGTGATTCAAGAGGAAGGTTTTTATGTAAAAAAATTCCCGAAATTCCCACGGGAGCGGGCACAACGCGGGTAAAACCGCGGGGCGCTGCTAGTTCAAAGAATAAAAAATACACTCTTTAGCTATTAGATATACTAGTGGGCATCTACAGATAGATTTGGAGGTCATTACCCTTAATCCTCATAACTTACGTATATTTATTCACGAATATTCTTTGACCTGTGCCTTGTAATTGGATCTTAAAGGCTTGTACAGTGGTCCTTCAATGATATTAAGTAGCATTCTCACGTACTTCTAATATTTATTTATTGTATTCAGCAAAGAAATCAGTAGAATAGTTCAAATAACAACTTTTAAGGTAAGAATGAAACTCTTTTGTATTCGAATCCTTTAATGGTTTGGAAACAATATTGATGTTGCTTCAAGGTATTTTAATAAAAGAAATGTTGTAGAGTTCTGTAGCTATAAAATGTTAACCTTAATCTTTTGTGAGAAGATGTAGAGACCCCTACCGCACTGACGTAATTTTTCATAGATTACATGTCAAAATGTCATGTCATGTCTTCACTGTACTGATATCTTCAATGAGATGAGAAGCCTTTACCCAACAGTGGGACATTATGTGGGCAGCAGTATGTATTCGCGGTAAATACCAAACAGTTGCTAAAAATATGTGTTGTAACGTCACACATTTCAAATATCAAATTACTTTAAACTTCACCGACTTTCATAATTAAAAATAAGAGATTAATAAACCCCCTACAGGTAAATAGAAAGAAAAATATAATTTTCTACAGAACCCTTACTGAGGCTCAGTTTTATGTTACTTACTACAACGCGCCCTTGAGATTAATGGAACTATAAAAATACCAACGTTTAGAATTTCGTTCATAAAGTAACGTTCATAAAGTGTTATACTTAACCTAAATTATTCTAGTTCCTAACTTAAAATTAAGTTTTATGGAGAGGTGAAATTCATTAGTCTTGTTATTTCAATATTAAAATCTTTGGACAATTAAAAAGTCTCAGCCCCGCCATTACTGAGGCTAACAGGGCATGGATAATAACTTGCATATAAGAAACTGGGGAGACGTTTGAGGAACGATATTAAAATGATATATTCTTTAAAATACACGTAATGTTTATGGAAATAAAATCGATATTGCCGGACTTTCTGAAATAAAATGTAATTTTAATTAATTATCGTAACCAATAGTCATGAAATATGTTATCTTGTGCAACAAAGTAATTCTAAATCATAAAGTTACCTTTAACGTTAAGTACCTATAAATGTTAATCATTCTAAAATTGCATCCCCTTTCATTAGTACATATTTGACTGTATTTTTTTTTATTATATTGATAAAAAAAATTACATACGCATAAATTTAATGGTCATTTTAAAGTAATTAATTCATTAATTAATTCATTAATTATCATTCACCATGAAAAAAGTGTATCTGAATACGAGTATTAAACTGATTTTTCCAGTGGCGGCGGGGGCGAAACATTGCCTAGACACTATATGTACATATGTACCCTGCAGGACCAACAACCAGCGTGTCTGGCGTCCCACTGAAAGCGGCTTGGAGTTTAATATCGTTCCTCACAATAATTTCCAGACGTTTAATTAGAAACTGATCCGTTTAGAATTAAAATTAAAATGAGGTGCAAAATATGTGCCGCAGGTGGAATTTAATTGGATTGTCGACTTTTAATAACTCGTGGATTGAATATTTAAAGCTTTAGATGAGATTAATGTTATGTGCGGGAAAATTTGTGGAAGATGTTACAAATTGTGTTTTGAGGTTTAAATATGTTTTGTATTATATTGGAAAATATCACTTTAAAGTACACTGTTTATCTAAAATCTTACATAAATAAAAGAAGATAAAAGATGTAGCCTCCTATTTAACCGACTTCAAAAAAGGGAGGAGGTTTCTCACCGCCACCGTATAATGATTTGTTTGTGCATGAGTTGTATCTTTTGCTTTTAAGTTTTCTAGTCAGTTTTTGGAACGATTTTTTTTATATTAAAATGCTTAATAGAACAGGCCACTCAGCGGAGATTTGTTACTAGAGCAAAAAATCTATTTTAATTTTGGGCTATGTTTAGAATAAACTCTACGTATCAATCTTTAAACGTTTATTTACCCGCTATATCTTCAGCATTTTATTCAATAAAGTATTTAAGACTCCAACAAAGAATTTAAGACTATCTCCACTCTAGATTAAAAGCAAATACCTATTTGAAATACCTTTCATTGTAAACCTCTGTAATGCCTTCCCACGTGCCTCCAACGGAATCCCACACGAGTTGAATCTCTAAGAACGAATGCCGTTCCTTAAGCCATCGCTGTGGCTTCTGATAGTCTTTGTTTTGAGGTTTAATGAAATCAACGTTAATTAAACTGGAGTATTGTGTGAGATGGTAAGGTTTTAGGTTTATTAGGTACCTAGGAATTTATGAGGTAAAAAGATGGAAATTAGGATTGACATACGCTCTCAGAGCCGTCAAATGCTTCCTTAGTAGAGATTTGATGAGTGATTATTAAATATAATTCATGAAAAATTATGTCTATTATCTAAGTGTCGATTTAATTGACGTTTCTGAGTGTGGCAGCTACATGGATTTAATATATGGCAGCTAGGAAGATGATGTCAAGCATAATTTCAGCCCCCATAGATAAACACTTTGTTTTGCTCATGTTTTGCTACTGCCAAAATGTATATAAATGAGTCATGGCCACATGACTATCGCATTCCCATTTTTGATTGAAGCAATGCGGAGCAATTACGACTAAAAACAAATATAATTGCCATTTCACAATCAATAGTGCTTATTGATAATTGGCATTTAAAGAGGCAGTTTCATCCAAGTTTTTTTTAATGTATCTACTTAAAAGAATGGTAAGTGAACGTAACAGTTATTGGTAAAAGGTAATTAATAAAACATTAAATAAATAAACTACCAAAAATTTATAATTTGTGAAATTATTTTATTGATTTTGATCAAATCTTATGGTACACATTATACCGATCGTAAAGACAGATCTCAGTTCTACACAAAAACTAAGTCATAACACATTATGTAGGAGTTGTTAACAAGGTATCTGCCGTAGTAGTGATGTTTTGTATGACGTTAGAGGGAGAAGGAGAGTTGAACTGGAACATCACTAGCTCGTACGTCACTATCGTGCCGGCCACCTGGAATCAGACAGAAGATAGATATAGATAGGGATAGGATAGGTGTTACCAGCCGCTCCAAATAATCAATCTCTACAGGTAATTTGAGATTATTATCATCTCAGATAATGTCATAGTCATGTGATAGTGATAGATAGATAGGCTAGATAGATGTTACTTCAAAACTATTTTATTACCGTTAGCAGCAATCCTCTAGTGACCAGAAAGAACTGAAGACCACTGAGAGCCACCTTATCTCCGCTAACTTGGTCTAGGAACCTTTGTACCTGAAATATATGTAAAAGTAAGAAAAGGTTGAGGAGGGTAGTTATGAAGTGAACCCTAGGTGTTGTTTGTAGACTATCTTAGGACTAACTGCAGTATGGTATTAATGAATTAAAACAATTCGGACCAACAGTTTTACATTCCTCCTTGCATGGTGGGAGGGGCAAAATTATATAATGAAAACGAAAAATACTGATTGATACATAATTTTTAAATAACGATGTATTAAGACAGGTATTTTATAAGTAGTACATAGTTGACTTGCTAACTGATTCCGGATAGCTGCCTAAAAAGCTAATTTTGTACCTTTGAAATAAGAAAAACATAAAATAATTAATCAATATAAGATTTATTTATTTTCAAAGATCCAATTTATAATTTAATATACGTCAATTTATTAGTTTCTCGTTCGCAATCAATCAATTTCCGTTGGTTAAAATTTGATTTCTCTCATTCATTATTAAATTAAAATATTGTTCGTAATATATTCGCAGTCAATCTACATCAGTGGACAAGTAGTCTCTTTGAATTCTGTTTGCTTATTTGATTTGTTTGTACCAACCAAACAAATAAAAGGCGCTCATGTTAAAATACATAGATAAATAGATCGCGCTTTACGTTTTGCTCCCAGATTTAGTAAGGTGGCGCCTTAAACTTTATTATGTAAGAAGAATAAAAAAGTCTACCTCTTTATTTAATTCGTTTAGACAAAATGTAAGGCAATGTATCATGAAGTGAGTTCACGTGAAATTCACTAATTGCGAAGCAGTTTAATAGGTTACAAAGATTCATACTAGATATTAGGCTGTCTGCAGACTACGAAGACATAATGAGACAGCTGACAGTTGCTTTCTTCCCATACACGGCCGACCTATGCAGCTACCGCAATCTTTACACTGTTGCAGCCACCGTATGTTAACAACATTATGTTCATACCTATCAATATGAACTGCGTATATAATACGACTTACCTCGACGCAGTAAACTGGAGAAGGCACATCATACAACACTGGAGCCGGTACAGTAGATGCAGTGTTCACTTGAGAAGCAATCAAAGAAACTGCTACTGATCTCGATATTAAAAAGACGAGGGAGAAAAAGAAATAGGCGGCTGTCTCGTAGCCTCCCAGTAGTGTTGTTCTGGAAGATAAAGATGAAAATAGCTCTAAAACAGAATAGGGCAGGTTAACATAGTAGATTGGTTTTAAGCGCAAGGCACACAGAGTGCAGCTGCGGGCCAGTATGAACTTTTCAAAGAAATATAAGGAACAACGTCACGCGACCCGGAGCCGGCCCGCACTCGGCCCTCACCCGGTTCGCAATCAGCCCGCACCCGCATTACGTGTGTCTTGCGCTTTTGGTGTCTAGGAGGAGATGGTTCGCGAATTTCACACCATCGGCATCGGATGAAAAGTATGATGCTAGCAGTGGTTGTATCAGTAGGTTTAAATTGGAACCATGTGCCAGAGATAACGGTATACTCGTACAAACTGAAAATTACTGACTAACTCACTCTAGACGCCAGCAAACAAACTAGAATCTGTGATGAAATTTCTTTAAAGGAAACAAAGCACTCGCATAGATTATAGACAAATGATTTACGACGCCTCATGCTGAATTTTCTTTCAAGGAAATAAAGTACTAGAATAGATTATAGACCAACTAGCAGCGCCCCGCGGTTTTACCCGCGTTGTGCCCGTTCCCTTTAGGAATTTCGGGAATTTTTTTACATAAAAACCTTCCTCTTGAATCACTCTACCTATTACAAAAAACCGCATCAAAATCCGTTGCGTAATTTTAAAGATTTAAGCATACAGACAAACAGACAAACAGACACGAAACAGAGACGACTTTATTTTATACTATGTAGTGATGATTTATGTGTAAAACAACTTACTTCTTGGTGCGACTGCTACATTCACCAGTACCTTTGATGCCATCCCTAAAAGAAAAAAACGCTATTACAACAACACCAACAAGAAACAAACTGAATACCTGAATACAACTACTAATCATTCTTTCTCACAAGAAGACATTTCGAATCACTTATAATGCACTACCAATAAAAAAGTTTAATATAGAACTTACATTTCATAAATTTTAATAACTCTTTAGTCACTGTTGGCATATAAGGTATGAGCATTCAAAACTCAAGAAATATTAAAGGTACTTTTACTGCCGCACTCAGAGCCGTACATTTAATCGAAACTTAACTAATTGATGTAATTTTTTATACATTACATGATATTATCACTCATTAAATATCTGATAACGAAGCATTTGATGACACTGAGTACGGGCGTTAAACTTACTCCAAAGAATTAAACAGTTGCAAACAAATGAAGAACAAGTTGTTAGCAAACGATATGAAGACAATGCCGCTGATGACGTCATCCACCTTCCTGACCAATGACGTCGCTCTACCAAACTCTTCGCGGGTGTTCCTCCAGAATTGTTCTGGTAAATACTGTAATGATGACAAAATATATTTTAAACAATAACCTTGTGTAAATCAGTTTTAAGAAAATCAAAGAAGTACACATAAAGTAAAAAGTAAAGTATTAGCCTATAATGTCCCACTGCTGGGCCTATGCCCAGACATATAGACATAGGCTATTTGTAGTTTCAAGATAAAATTTAAGTTACATTTTTTCTTAAGAATTCATACTTACTTACAGCTTGCTACCTTACTATACTGTTTTACAGTTGTAATTGAAAATGAATAATTATTACTGCATAAAAATGTCTTAATTGCTTCTAAAACTTTGTCAAAGGTTATTTTATTCAACTTCTCAGACTTCAATCGAAAATAAGTTGGGAGCTTTTAACTTGAGAACCAATCAAAGGTTTTTACAGTATCGTTAATTTATATTAATTAAGAAACTAAGTGTTCCTTCTAAAATTTAAATAAGAAAAGGTATAAAGGTTGTTTGGTTAATAATTGGTATCTAAAACTTGGGAATTTTAAGAAATATTCTGTTTGACTAGTATAAGACTAGACGTAGACAGCCTACTGAAACGCCCACAACTGTTCAATGGAAATGTACAAGAACAAGTGTCCGATACTGAAAGTGCTGTTACTTGTGCAAAACATAGCTATTAGCCTAAAGTTGCGGAAATTGTGTTGGATAGTGGACGCTCTACTGATTGTAAAACTATTTTCTATTTGTAAAAGCTCTTTCACACATACATACGTTCGTGTGTATGTGTGACACATCGACTTCAAGCTTATGACAAAACTTTTTTGCGTCAGGAAGGGGTTAAAATTAGTTAGTTAACTTACCACTTGCATTTTTCAAATGTTAGAAAGAAAATTAATTCATACCTTTCCTTGTGCCAAAAGTAACTTTCTATTCACTTGCTCGAGCCGCGAAGTCAAGTAGTAGCTTATAATTATGACAAATAAGTCGGAAAAGTTCCATATAAACGTCGACTGGAAGTGAAGAAACTGCGAACATTATGGATTAAAAAGTATTATTGATATACCTCTAGTATGTTTTGTTATTGTTAACGCACTAGGCAAGCGTGATTACGTCTAATCTTCCTCAATGTACTAAATCTTCAGTGAGATGGATGGCCTCTGCTCACCAGTAGGACGGTATAGGTGAATGCTTACCTACGTTTAAAAGTATTTTAAGGATAATAAGGATAACTTTTTTACGCTACCGTCCCACAGCTCGACACTGACAGCTCCAAAACACTTGATGTTGACGTCAATCATCGAAATGGACGTCTCTGAGAGCGGCAGTAAGAGCAGAACCAAGTATGATAAAAGACAATATAAAACACTGACGAAGTATTCAGAAAAACACAAAGAGCCTTATGCATACGCTTATTAACAGCACTTTAGTCAAATGATTTGTCCCTTTCCGACATACGCTATTTGCCTAAGAGCGAAAGGGAAAAAAACACTTTAAAACAGTGTTTAAGTTAAATATCTTTTATGACTAGGGCGGAAAGTCTTACAACGAAAATTGTATCGATTACCCTCTTAGGACCTATGAGAATGTATGCCAAGACTTTAATTAACAGTAATAGCTCTCACCCTCGATTTACCCTGCAAAGACTAACATACTGCTCCTCAAGAGAGCTCGTAAAAGTCGTTTAAAAAGTATATTTAAGCCTGATTAGGTGAATTATCTTATATAAAATCTTAATTATGAGCTTATGGGTATCATGAGTTTACTACATCTAAGACAGCGTCTCAGAACTTTGGCGTGTTATTTAAAGGTAACTTTTTTCTGCAATTAAGGAAAGCTTAAATGATTAAAAAATATATAAGGACAGAGCACAGACTGAGATATTTTTTTGGCTTGCCTTTAGAAAGGAGACTTGGTCATTCTTTTTCTTCTTCTTCATCGAGTGGATGGCCAACCTGACCAATCCTGGTGTCAGAGTTATTGAGCCGCCAAAGGCCTCTGACATGGTTCAAGTAACGACTACTATCCGTAGAAAGTAACCGGGACCGAAGGCGTAACGTGCCCTCCGAAGCACGGAATCATCATACTTTTCGAGCAATCAGGTGATTCAGCCTGCAATGCCCTAACCAAACTGAGGAAAATCTCACAAAGAGATTTTTGTGAGATATCCCCACCGGGAATCGAACCCGGAACCTCCGGGTCGTGAGCCGGACGCTCAAACCACAAGACCACGGAGGCTGTTGACTTGGTCATTAGTGTTGTCAACGTTAACGTCAACACGTGTCACTACCGTGAATCAGAGACAATAAACTCTAAGGGCCTTATTCATAAACGCTTAAGTATTAACAGCACTTTAGCTATCAAATGGTTTGTCCTTTTCCGACATACTAATTGCTAATTGCTTATGCTAATTGCTATTTGCCAAAGAGCGAAAGAGACAAAAGACTTAATGTTACATGCTACGTAACGACGTAATGTCTTGCTTGCTTAAACTGTAAACACTTTGAGTTAAATATCGCTTATGAAAAAGGCGGTAAAAAACTGAATATTGTTGGCTATCTCTCCTTAGAGGTCGACCAGCAAGCAAGACATTACGTCGTTACGTAGCTTGTAACGTTACAAAAATAATGATTGCTAGGCAAAGGCCTTACATCTCACTGAAGATATTCGTACAGTAGGTATTAGACGTAATAACCACGCTTGCCTACTACGGATTGGTATACTTAGGGCGAATTGCTTTAGCTTACGCTAACTGGTGCGTAAGCGTAATCGTTAACTTTAAATGTCAGTCTCAACAGATGTACGAAAATTTAAATTCGTGGGTGTCTGATCGCCCGAATAACTTAAGCAGACTGTCATTTAAGTTATCTTCTTCTTCTTCTTCATCGAGTGGACGATCAACCTGACCAATCCTCGTGTCAGAGTTATTGAGCTGCCAAAGGCCTCTGAAACCGTGACCGACGGCTGAACGTGCCCTCCGAAGCACGGAATTTAAGTTATGAAATGCTTTGTATTTCACAGACATTTGATACCATAAATAATCGTAAACTTTTTAACGAACGCATGTTACGATAACCAGCGTTTGAAACAACCTACCCTTAATGTTATATTACCTGCGTCAAAATTCCTAAAACTGGAGAGTAAGGCAACGTATTAAATACCCACGGATAGAAATGCTTGACAAATCTTTCGTGTGTATTGGTCATCGTTGGATAGCAGATTTCAGCTCCGGCTAAAGCAGACAGCAATGATAGAACATGTTCTACTGAAAGAGAAATATTAGGATTGTTGAGAGAGAGTTGACGTTTGTTAAACAATGTGAATAAACTGGTTATTAAGGTGTCATTTAATGGCCCTTTATGTTGTGTCCGTACCGTAAGAATTTCGGGTGAAAAAATGACCTATGACCTTCCCGTTCAATCTGGCTGTCTATTACAAAAATAAATATCCAAATCGAAATAGTAATTCCCGAGATTAGCTCCGACAAACAAACAAACAAATATTACCTCTTTATTATATTAGTATAGACTATAATCATATCTATTTAAAACTAGCTTTGCCCTGCGGTTTCATCGGCATTTATTCCGCTACTGCTTACCGTTTAGGCCTGTCCTAGACTACGATAAATAAACCCAGCTAAATCGGCTCATGAGTTTTAGCGAGACAAAAAAACCACGATTGATTTGTATATCTTTACTTTTTTGTTATAAAAAATATAGCTTTGAAAAAAAACTGCCTCTTTAAAACTAAAACAATTTGGTTTGGCATTAGATATTACGTCAAGTACTTAAACTTAAAACAAGTTTAACTGTATTTTAATTTAGCTTATTTTTCAATTTGAATTTGGCTTGCAAACAATATATTTAAAGTCGCAATTTCTTTTTAGCACCGAGCTACGTTATGAATATTTGATTCAAGGTATTCAATGCAGTAGCGCAAATGCAAATAATTTTGGCTTTTGGTATTAGAATATGATACTATCTTGTTTTTAATTGTATCAAGTATCGTTATTGTTTATTGCATAGTAAAGTAGTAGTTTCATCCAATTGAAACATCAGGAATAAATATCGTGAAATTATGTTGTATCTCTAAATTCGTTCTATCAAGTTGCAAAGATCTATTTTTACCCCGCAATTCTATTTAAAACGACAACGATAAGGAACTATTTGAAAGCGGCTCGTGGTTAAGGACTTAACTAGTTACTTTGTTGATTAACAGAAACTTGATTTAACTTAAACCTGACTTACACAAAGACAAAACAAGAACAACGGCGCAAGTAATGTTACACTTGTTTCTAAGTTTGCTGTCGAAGTTTGGATCCAGTTCCTCAGTTTTCTGTATACAATGCGTTAGAGTTGGCCATTTTGTGGCTATGAAGAGGAACATGGTCATTGCGATGCAAGTAGTTGCGTAGAAGATTACTGGAGCTGAAACGTAATAGTTAAAATCTGAATTTTGTAGAATAAACACAAGTTAGACTCGTAAGATACCACACATTAAATTTAAGCGATATTTTGATGAGATAAGAGAGGGGAAGTCACGAACCAATTGGACGTGAACTGCCCAATTCCGTGGTGTGATTGGTAACAAGACTTCAACACACTGCCCTTCTATTGTATCTAATTAGTTCTTAGTTAATAAATCTTTATCAAAAAAGCGATATGAATCAAATATCTTCCGGATAAGTCGGTGAGCGAATGCCGTTTTACACTCTTACACAGCATTTTGCATTCGGTTATAGACTTAATTCAAATATGCTCATAATCTACCATAACCAGTACCAACTAGTTCATTGGTAGGTAAAATAATAGATAGAAAAATGTACTCTACCAATGTAAGGATGTCTAGGAATCCACTAGTCAGTGGAACAAGCCAGGAATTTCAAATAAAGAAAATGTTGACATGTGACTTTCAATCTTAACATATCCCATACTTATTTGTGGCGAAAACTTGACAATTGCCATTATGTCACAGCCCGTCCCTACTTGTCGGATGTTGGATATGTATTTGAATTGGACGTCCCAGTGGCAAATCTTTTTATATAGATCAGGGCTAAGCATATTTCCAGTTTACTATTCAAACATAGCTCGGGTTTCGAGAGCGAGGAGAAGTCCCGCAATAAGCAAGCGTGATGATTACGTCTAATCCTCCTCACTGTACTGTTATATAGATAAGAGGTACTTGCCCAACAGTGAGATACAGGCTACTCTTTCTTCTTTACTTAATCATATATTGTCGGGCTTCTATTTTTATTGTCACTATCGTTAAAAGAAAGTTATAGACTCGCCGACACCGCGATCCAAACGGATCCTTAAGTGTGGGTCCTAAAATCCGGATCCAACAGCCAACAAGTAGGTCATGCTCTCAATTCAAAAAACAAAGTACTCTTACATGTTCCCATTAGTGTTGTCTCGGATTGTACTACTTTGTTGATGCACATTATCGTCATGAACATTTGACCGCACAGAGAAAGGAATGAGTAAACACATCTCCATGACTTCTTGGTGAACCTTAAAGTAAGGAAAGAAACAATAATATCATATTACTCAGAGACAAAGTCAAATGCTACCGTAGTAGAGATTTAGTCAATGAGTTTTTCATGAATTAGTTTAGTGTAGTTAATGAACGTCTTTGAGTGCAGCAGTAGGCTCCTTTCATATTCATAATATCTTACTTCGCGATTTAGTCCAGTTACTGAACTGTTGAAACTTTCAGTCCCGGCAATTCGATGATAAAGCACTAGGACAATAGAAGTTTCAATGTAAAGGCATGTCCAACTGAATTGAACGATACTTGCGGGGATAGCCCAGACGAAATCACAGAATTATTGTGACATTTCTTCATATCCATCCGGGGGACAAATTTCGTATAAATGACATGTATGTTCTCTTTTGTGTTGAAAGAGAAGAGTTGCTCTTTCAGAATGAAACTGGATGTTAATTTATGATAAACTAGGCGCGCCTCAAGCTTTGATTCGCGTTGTACCCGTCACCGCAGGTATACAAAAAGTAGAATAAAAAGAGTCATCCCATTTCAAAAAATGAGCTTATTTTTATCCAGATCGGTGTTGAAATCGTAACAACCAAACATCCATCCATCCTCACAAACTTTACAATTAGTATCATGGTTTGCAAAGTTAGCTCATATTTACCACACATTAGCAGAATTACTGCTGCAGATTCCATTGACTGGCATAAGGGAAAACACTTGTCCTACAAACATTGTCATTCTCAGCGATTCTTGGAAAGTTACTGCAGTTTTTACTTTCACTTTTGATACGTTTACTTTATTCTCTGTAAAAAATATATTTTGTATTATTTCCATTCAAAACTCCTACATAATTTTAATTTTTATGGTGTTTTGTCATAATCCCTACTTTAGGCATGACGAACTTGTTTGGAGCGGCATTGGTCAAAAGCTCAAGACAAGTACGCTTGGAAGATGTTGAAGGAGATCTTTGCTCAAAGGTGGGACAGTATAAGGGGAAAAAATAAATACCGTTTAATATGTGACCAGTGTGGACAACTTATTACGTCAATTCTCAAAACTTTAGTTTGGAATATTAAAATCATTGGAGATATTTAAGTTAATTTTTCATTAAAATTTACCACATGATGTAGAATAACTGATTGTACAATTATTTGATTCTACTTCTATTATTAATTGGCTCAATGTCGTTTAGAATTCTGTTTGGTGGAAATTGTGCTCATTAAGTGTGTGTTAGATTATAACAGCAATAATTTGTTCCTTTAACTTCAAATAAAAAATATTTTCTTATTTATATACTTGTTTTAATAATTATCATGAATACTTACGTTTTGTAGGAAGCCAAAAAGAAATATATCTTTTACTGTTTTTCTGCGCCATGGTTTCTCAAAAAGTGTTAGTAATCAAATAAATTCCACTGAGCAATTGCTTAGTGTCAGTCTCCGTCACAAAGTTTTAATGCCTATTATTAGTCACTAGTAATTTTGCCCGTAAAACTGTTTAGGGGTCTGTTTATTGATAACCAAAAACGGACTCATGTTTTTATATCCCAACAATGTCCAACACAACAAAACAAGAAAATATGGAGTTATGTGTAATTTTCTTTCTTTTTACCTTTTGAGATTCCTATCGAATTAGTTTTATTCGTCCTTAATAACGTTACTCATAGAGTTCAAAATATGTATGACAGTGATTGTGTCCGTCAATTGCATTGTTTATTATTGAAGTCGCGTGTATTTACGTGACCTTTCAACATGTTAGTTCTAAATCAATAGTACGAGGGTTCAAATCGCATACAATGGGCTTTGGACTTATTGACAAGCGCCCGCGGTGAGCTTCTGACATTTTAGGGCTCCCACACAAAACTGCGAATTCGCATCGCATCGCAAAAATCTGCGAATTCGCACGACGCATCGTAAGAATTTCCGATCTGCTTCGCATCGCACATTCCTGTCATATTACGTCATCCTTGGTGACACCATTTCAGAACATTTCAGGACAGGAATTGGGCTTTTGAAAAAAAAAATTTTTGTGATAAATGGAAAGATTATATATTAGTTTTATAACAAAACTATTTTTATTTTATTTTTTTTCGCAATAATTCAAAAGTTATTTCAAAATAAAAATTAATTTTTGAATCCAGTACCGAAGACACGCCGACAGCTCCCGTACAAACCCGAGCGCGTGTGACGTCATAATGTTAGTTTTCACTCCGCCGTTTCAGCCGTAAACGCTGGACTGTTATTAAATATCTATAACATTATGACGTCACAACTATGGTGACCAATCATGGCGCGTTTATAGTCACGTGATTTTATTTAAATTTTATCAATTTTTAATTGTTTATAATTAATTGAAAAACATTTTTTTTAAGTTTGAATGGTCACCCTACCAAACGGTTCGCCGCACTAAATCGCATCGTAGAAATTCGCATCGCAAGTTTCTACGATGCGAATTCGCATCGCATCGCATCGCAGTTTTGTGTGGGAGCTCTTATTGTGTAGTCAGTTATCAACTGTCAAAATGTCAAGTCCTTTGAACTGTGGTTTTGTTCAAAATATTGATATGAAGATGAAGATTTTATATACTCAATGGTCAGTTCAATAATATGGGTAAAAAGTCAAGTATTATTTTGATTTTCTGTTTAAAAGCAATACGAATAAGTGTAGAGGTGTTAAAAATATATAATTTTGTACGGAACCAAAACATAATATTTAAATTAATCGATTTGAAATCACTTTACATAAAAAACTTTCTTTTGTTTATATCAAATGTAAGGAAGTTACTGACCATTAAAGAATTTTACTTTAGGAGCTTTTGTAGGCAATTAGTTTAATTTCGTAGACATACCTACGTTACACACAGGTACGTATTTAGAGGGAAAAATAAGGGGGTTAAACAACTTGAAATAGTGCTTTAAATGCCTTCAAATAGTGCCTCGTTAAAGTAAGAAAATACTACGGTAAAATCGAACAGCAGTGTATGATAGCGTATCTACTCTCTTGTTTTATAGAGCCTGCTCCTATGTTTAACTGACTCTAAAAAAGCGAAGATTCTTGATTCGTCGGAATCTTTGTCTTACACGTCGTTGACATCGAGTTTTCTAGTAGTTTACAAATTGTGAGTCCGCAATTTAGCGAGATCTGCTTGCAGCTTGTAAATTTGCTTAATTTGATACAGCCTTATTAAGGGTTGTAGTTGAGGCGTGGTTGGGATACGTGGCTCAACCACGCCTCAATTCCTCAACTATAAGCACACATGAGCGGGCGCAGAATTTATATTGAAAATAAGTAGGTCAAATTACCGTAATTATTGACCACGTCAGTGATACTGACTATATTGTAGCCGCAACGCAATCACAACGCAACCACCAGCAACTCAGCAAACTTCTGTGCCTGCAGTACGCAATCAAATCACGACTACCAACGTCAACACATCCACAACAACTTGTCGGCATCACAGCGCAACTGTAAACATTTGCAGCAACACTATTCACACTTGACCTTGACCACATTTTGTCGCTGCGATGTGGTGTCGTTGTGGTACGTGTGGTGCACCCTTAATTAAATATTTTTTAACTAACAGTTTTAAATAATATTCTAGTTTCTATGGCGTTGTTAGCGTGAGTGCAAAATAATTACTCCAGTCGTTTACAGGAATCAGATGGTTATCAATATAATTGAAATGTATTTGTTTTGTACTTGATTCATGTTTACACACGAGTTTAATAGCACTTAATAGTGTTTAAATAATTATTTAGTTTTACCACTTTGAGAACATACATTTTTTTACCCATCTCAGGAACAATTTTTTTAGGAATTCTTTCCTTTTGGGTGTATATTTTTAATGTTGTATTCTTTACATCTCCTTCATTAAAAACGATTTGAAAATCAAACGGTTAATTAGAAAAACGTACTGAAGAATTTTATTTTGAACTATTTTTTACTAGCAGCGCCAGGTTTTACTCGCGTTGTGCCAGTTCCCGTGGGAATTTTGGGATGAAAATAGCCTATAACGTTCCCGTAACATGTGGCATTACAAAGATAAATATTCAATTCGGATTGATAGTTTCTGATTAGCGCTTTCAAACAAACTAGCTTTAATTTATTTTTATAAATTAGACAGAAAATATGACAGTGCATTAAAGTATAATATATCTATATTATATATAAAAATGAAACCCGTTTTCCTTGGTCGCGGCATCACGCGTGAATGGCTGGACCGATTTCCACGGTTTTGCATTCGTTGGAAAGGTCTCGGGCTCCGTGAGGTTTATAGGGAATAAAAATCAAAATTCCCACGGGAACGGGGGCGCTGCGGGTGAAACCGCGGGGCACAGCTAGTTTTGAAATAAAACATCGATTGAAAAGTCGAGACTGATAATTTAACGTTTCTTCCGAAACTCGTTACCACTTCGAATTATCACTATATTGGTCACCCATCCAAGTAGTGCATGAGATGCACGTAGCTTAACAATATGTATGTTCTATCATCGCCGAATCAAACTCCGCCACGAATTCTACAATCGTCTTAAATTGTTTCAGCATAACCACTATACACCCGAACTATTACAAAATATTTTTTTATATTCGATTGTAAAAAGTTATATTACCATTTCTATTTTGAAACGTTATATTTCCTCTCTGCTATGAACCGCGATGTTATCGTTACTCATTCTCTTGACATGTGCTGTAGTAACTAAATCATTAGTTAGCTCGGACGCTATCCTCGTTGGAAACTTAAAGCGAAGGGAACAGATACCTCTTAACCAAATAAACAGAAGATATTTCAATCCAAATCTTAACTATAGACGATCTAAAGAGATAAGGAAGTTGAATAGTATTAACCAGTTTGAGGTGAGATAGTTGATTTTATTGTAAATAGAAAGATAACCCTAGAAGGACCTTAGATGATAACCCACCTTCTAACTGTATTCAATTTAAACCTAATAAGATCTTAGTGGCAAAACTGGCTTCTACATTTAAGTGTAAACTCAATCGGGTTTTGTTTCAAATAAACTAAATGGGTTCAATTTTTGGCATTAATTGGTCGTGGTATTTTTTGATTCTGATTTAAGGTCTTTTTGAGTTCAAAAATCAGGCATAATCTCAGGCTCAATTGATATGATAATGATAAATGATAAATCTTTATTTACTAAAAGACATTACATTCTTAAAAATTACATTAGTTATAATTATAAAATAAACAAGTTGAAATATGAAATGTATGGCGGTCTCTGCACTAGGCTCGAGGTCTGTATCGCAGAGACCAATGGCGAATTATAAAAATAGAGATTGGCGACAACGGCGGTTCAAAACCGATTAATCTTGTGGAATAACAAAAATAAAATAGAAAATAAAATAAAAAACTTAAACTTAAAAGAAAATTGCCTCCAAAATATATAACATTATACGAAAAAGTGTGTGTGTGTGTGTGTGTGTGTGTGTGTGTGTGTGTGTGTGTGTGTGTGTGTGTGTGTGTGTGTGTGGGTGGGTTTGTGTTCTGTTCGTGTGCATGTGGGTGTACATATGATTGTGTGTTGTGCGTGAGTGTGTGTATGGGAGTTGTACAAAATATGATTGTTTGTGATGTATGAGTAGTCAGGTCTGTCTGCTTCGTACATTTAAAAACCATGTTCAAGGATTTGCTCCGTTTCATGATAGTCCAAGGTTTTTAACCACTTTGTTATACAGGACTTAGTTTTAGAAACGGATAGTGACTTGAGGTCATTGATAGCTCGCGATATTTTGTTGTAGATAAAATGATGCATGAAAGGGGGAAGTCGTCTAGCGAATGTGGAATTTATGGTCGGCAATGGGATTTTATATGTGCGACGAGTGGAGATCTGTTCAAAATTATATATAGACCTTGCCGTCAAAAGGCAAATGGGCAAGAGTCCTTTCAATTTAGACAGTGCCGGAGAAAATGAAATGAAATATCTCTAAATGATAACTTATTGCATAGCTATGAATATCGACCATTATTACATCTGCGCTTTATCTACGCAATGGTAGGTTAATTGCATTTCTAATTTATTTAAGAAACCCAACGAAAGAGTTGTCGACAGAAACCCCCAATTTCCGAGATTGGATGAAATGGACCAGAAAAAATACCAAGATTGGATCCACAATCTTTATGAAGCTATTCACAATGACCGTAGTTCATCTCATAAACATTGAATCGCCTTTAACTATGCCTCTCTTCTACTGTCTATGTATTTCAAACTTTATCACGCGCCTTTTTTGAAATTAGACAAAAAGTACGAATATTTTGCTCATCGTGTTTTTAAACAGCCTCCGTGGTCTTGTGGTTTGAGCGCTCGTCTCACGATCTGGAGGTTCCGGGTTCGATTCTCGGTGGGGACAATATCTCACAAAAATCTCTTTGTGAGACTGTCCTCAGTTTGGTTAGGGCATAGCAGGCTGAATCACCAGATTGCCCGAAAAGAAGGATGATTCCGTGCTTCGGAGGGCACGTTAAGCCGTTCGGTCCCGGTAACTTTCTACGGATAGTAGTCGTTACATGAGCCAAGAGGCCTTTGGCGGCTCAATAACTCTGACACCAGGATTGGTCAGATTGACCATCCGCTCGATGGAGAAAAATATCGGCTTTTTAGAGGGAGATAGTCGATATGCTCCGGTGTTGTAGAACTGTGTCACCATAACAGCTTGAAGTTTGTTCTTAGCTGAATGATTGTATCTTTCAAACTTTACATTTACTTTTTGGTAAGGTTCCTCTTAAATGCCCAAACAAATCAGATTATTTCCTTACTTAGATAAAGATACATACTTGCCATACCTATCTTCTATCTTACTCTTTTATCTTTTCAAACATCAGTCGGCAAACAGTTCAATCTTTATCTAAATCATCTTTTGCATAAGACCCTTTATTTTTTAGAGTAAAGACGACATGAAAATTGACGATACCTCTCGATGGAAACGCATTCAAAAGCAATTAAATTGGTTAACTGGTAGTGACCAGGACACGTTCAATGACAGGAACTGGATCCGAATTAATACTTATTGACAAACAAATAGAGTTTTAAATTAAATACTGCGTTATATAGTGTGTTTTTATTTGTTAGCTGTTGAACTAATACCTAGTTGGCAATCTGGATGCTAGTTAAAATATGCTATCGTCATTTACTCATTCTTGTTGGGCTTTAGGTTTAATAGAAAGCGTCTGCACTGCAGTTTGTTAGGTCTCTCAGTGCCAATGAACTCTCAACTAAGTATCTCTAGATAAAACAACTACGGAACAATCTCATTAAATAATATTTTTTTTCTCCACAATTTATCATAAAAATATAGAGCCAAACGTGACAAAATTGCCAATTAAAAATTAATTCAAAAGGCAATTTTGTCACCATTATAATCTTCCATATCAAAAGAGTAATTTAAAGTAAATGATATTAAAATTATATATTAAGTTAGGGGGGCGGGGAAAGATAGCCGGAGGGCGTAATTGCTGTGAAAATAATTGTTTACATTGCATGGTAGAGGCTGGAGCGTCGAGCTTTTAGTAGGCATTAATTAAAGCAACATAACCGCAATTCAATATCGCATGCAATTACTCAACGTACATGTTTATCAAGGTGCTCATCACTTCGTTAGATACGCCTTAGGATGATGTTTCAAGTACGGTTTATTTGTGTACATGCTTGTGTTTATGAAAATGGGTTTTGTTTACGAAAGGGAAAGGAAATAAATCTATTGTTGTTTTTATTTTATTTCTTACAAGCAAAATTAAAAAAATACCCCTTTATAATATTAGTGTAGACTAGCAGAGCCGAGTTGTGCCTTTTGCAGATAAAAATTTCTGGATAAAAAATAGCCTTTTAGGGCTCCCACACAAAACTGCGATGCGATGCGATGCGAACTGAAATAGTTATATCTATCGCCATTACTACAGTACAAAGAAAAGAGATGAATATATTAAATGGAATTCGCATCGCATCGCATCGCAGTTTTGTGTGGGAGCCCTTACTGTCCTCCAGGATGTAGCTATAATATACAAAAAGAATTATTCTAATCGGACAGTAGTTCCCGACTTTAGTACCAACATACAAACTTACGAAGTCTTACCTCTAACTTCGCGACCACGTCTTCAACGTTGTTGCCGCTTCAAGATTAGTAGGTAATGTGTTCATGGAGTCATCGTTGTGACAGTTAAAATCAGAAGTATTAGCCTGTAATGTCCCACTGCTGGGCAAAGGCCTCCTACCTCATCGAAGATATCAGGAGTGACTGCATAATATTAAAAAATAACACACATTCCAAAATATACAATAGTCCCTAACACACAAAATACTATTTTCTAAAAGATAAAGCAAAAAAAACACAAAACACTTGAGAGAAATTGTTTGTAGAATTATTCGGGTATCAAATTGAAATTAATTTGTATGAATTAAGTTAACTCGAAAAATAAACTAATCTCAAAATTTGAAGTTTTCTTACTACAATTCCTGCGCAAAATACGTCCACAAATTGTTAAACTAAAAACAAGACAATTAGTAAAAAGCAATATAACTTAGAGAATGAATCAATCAAAATTTCCTGCCTCAAAATATAATAATTACAAGTTGTATTAACTTTAAACCTTTCAATATGACAACGACACAACTGTCGGTCGTAAAATCAAGGTCCAAGCGCTTCATTTTAATACAAAATCGTAATCATAAAGTTATTTGCCTGAATTAAATCATTTTGGAGGAATAAATATAAAATTGTTTTATTATTAATTGTGAAGGAAAGTAATTAATTGAGAATTCAATTTAACTAATGAATACACCGTTTTCTAGGCGTGGGTGTTGATTAAGAATATGACTTCAGTATGTTTAAGTATTCATTTCTTCTTTTGAAGCTTAGCATGAGACAATATAGACATAACTTATTATTATAAATGCGAAAGTTTGTGAGGATGGATGGATGTATGGATAGTATGTATGTTTGTTACTCTTTCACGAAAAAACTACAGGCCGGATTTCGATGAAACTTTACAGTAATATAGGTTATACCCCAGAATAACTCATGGGATACATTATGTTCCGAAATTCCCGCGGGAACGGGTACAAATCGGATGAAACCGCGGGGCGCGGCTAGTATTCATATAAAGTATTTCTGTATGTATTTGTAATTATATCAGTTAGTTAGATTCCATAGTAAAAGCTTAGAGCTTAGTTTGGGTCTAATTAACCGTGTGAATTTCTCCGGGTGTTATTTATTTTCTTAAATACAATTTAAATTCAATTGCCGCAAATCAAATAAAATATAAGTCAAACGGCTTCAGGTCCTCAGGCCGAGTCCCTTGTCAACTGTCGCGGGGCGAAGGACCGGACCAATGAATCACTATTATCACGAAGAAAATAAACTAAATCTATTGAGAATACTCCATGATGTTAGATACTACGAATAGTTTTAGAACGTAATGAAATTGGGGTTAGGACGTAATGGAGTCAGGAATTGATATTGAATTTAATTTGCTTTAAGGATATATTGCATTATTTCTCAAAGGAAGAGATATTGAATTAGATATTTTTTTTAAATATCGCTTCTTACGTTTTGGTACCTCTTTGCCTCACAGTACAGAGTATGTACAGTACAGTACATTTATAACATTGCAATGGGATACAATACAAAGGGGCAGAATAGCGAACTTTTAGAAAAAATATCGTTAAACTTTTTGCGCAACAAAACCTTTTCTGTTTCTGTGTCAATATACTCGGTTGTCACTATCGTTTGCTCGCTCCATATTATTTAAATGTAATTTATTTTATTTTTTTTCCATCATTTCGATGTTTTGAATCACTATTTATGATATGAATACAATAAGCCCGTTGGCACAGTTGCAGTGAGAGCGCTTACTGTGTCAGGGGTTGAGGGTTCGATTCCCGCCTGGAAACAATATGCGAAGACATAGTTGTTGGCGACGACGACGTCTGGGTGTCAATTATATATTCTTGTAAAGTATTTGTGTATATGTAGTAGTATCAGTGACTTAGATTCCATAATTCAAGCTTAGACCTAAAGGGTCTAATTAACAGTGTGTGAATTTGTCCGGGTATACGAGTATATTATAGTATTATTATATTAATGTCTATGATGAAACTGTACGACAAAAGTATAGTAATGAAGAACTCAATAAATCTCTTGATATTCAGTTCATTAAATAAGTAACCACATCTTTATCTAGACGGTGTATCTGGGAGGTGGCCTATAAATCTATGAAGGGTGGAAATAAATCCATTAGGACACCGACCGGAAGAGTTGCAAAAATAATACTTGTCAGACGATAAATTTATACACATTACAAGCACTTAATTCCCTTTAATGTTATGAAAACATATATTTCTTCTAATTATGTGGCTTTGAGAGAACAATATGAACAGTATAAACAATATGAACAGTATGAATGATAATAGAGAACAATATGAACAGATATGGATGACCTGCAGTTTTGTCTAAAAGAAATTAACATGTAAAATTATAACATTTGTACTTATTTTATATAGAGGAAGATTTTTCCTGCCCAACATCTATAATAATATTACAAAGCTGCAGAGTTTGTTTGTTTGAACGCGCTAATCTCAGAAACTACCAATCCGATTCGATAATTATTTTTGTCACATTCAACGGGAGGGTTTTAAGAATTTTAATCCCAAAATTCCTACGGGAAAGGGCACAACGCGGGAACTAGGAACAAAAAACATTTCCTACAATATAAGTTTGTTATAAATAATTTTAATACTAAAATATAGTAGAAATGAATATAAAGATGTTGACATGTAACAAAATCATAATTCCTTAGCTATATGTTTAGATACCTACTTTAGCCTATATAAGATCGTTCCGTAATTTCGATTGATGTTTCATATTCGTTTGCTACAAGCAAACGAATATGAAACTTTGATATTTATTTGTCGACAAATAAAGAACATTATTCGATACAGAGCTATGTAAATTCTTATAAAAATATAATTTGACTGCTTTTCTCTTTAATGCTATTGAGCGACGAAAATAATCCTAAGCATAAGCATCCCGCGTCGGTTCACTTTTATATGACACCGCACGCGACGGGCGCCCGCGTCGGTTCACTTTTGTATGACACCGCACGCGACGGGCGCCCGCGTCGGTTCACTTTTGTATGACACCGCACGCGACGGGCGCCCGCGTCGGTTCACTTTTGTATGGAACCGCGGCGTGCGCACGCTTAACGCAGTTCGGCCCTAAGTCGTCCAGCTACGTGCGTTTTATACGAAAAACAAAAGAAAATCGGTGCGCGTGACTGCACTCTGCTGCGACGAGAAAAAATGCTTAAATTGAAAGATGTTTCATCCTATCCTACTACGGATGGATGTATGTATGTATGTTAATTGTTACTGTCACGAAAAAACTACTGGACGGATTTGGATGAAACTTTACAGTAACTATATCTATGAATATGTTTTAGAATCAGTTAGTTAGATTCTATAACACACACTTAGCTTAGTTTGGCTCTAATTAACCGTGTATGAATTTGTCCGGGTGTGTATTAGTTGCTAATAGTGATTGTTAAAAGTAGTCTAACAGACTATAAAAGCCTGTTGTGATTGTGGAAGTATGTATAAGTAAATACTAACGCATACATACAATCAAACATACACACACACACTCACGTCGAAATATCACCCTTTTCCCTTTGGGATTAAAAGTAATAATTTACACCTTAATTCATAGATGATATCAGTTAATATCAAATGCCTTCAAATGAAATATTATGTGACACCCGGTTTTCCTTTAAAAAACTCATTTTGAGCGAAATTACGTCGGAAGTGGCTGAAATTGCTTCAGACTGAAGACACACTCAGATGATCTACGGGTGAATATTACGAATGATACTTTTAATATCAAAAAGTATTTTTTTTATTTGAGAAATTTATTTTGTACATATTTGTGACAAATTTGGTAGCAGTCGATTATTTACTAGACAAGACGTCGAATACTTCCTTAGAAGAGATTTAATGAAAGATTTTGATATGTAATAATTACGAAAAATAAATAAAATTTGTTAAATGTCGTACATACGTACGTCACTGAATGTGGCAGGAAAAGTTTTAATTTAATGTATCGTATTGATTAAAGAGTTATGTGATAAACTTAATTCTCCCGTTAAAACGTTGTCTGATTTTATGATAAAACTAGCAGCGCCCCGCGGTTTTACCCGCATTGTGCCCGTCCTCGTAAGATTTTAATGATTTAAAATAGCCTATAACCTTCCCGTTGAACATGGCTAAACATTACAAAAGCAATTATGTGAATAGGACTCGTAGTTTCCGAGATAAGTGCGTTCTGCGAAAAGCAAAAAAATACAGTTAAATAAATAAAACACGATTACAACAATGGCTCTACCGGACCTTTTCTTTATAAATGGAACCCGGACAGAAATGATCGTGCGACTTTCCTGTCACACGCACCTGCATTCAATTCGAATAAATGAATGATTAATTTCGATGGTCGGCAATTTGGAAATGAGGGTGTACACAGGTGGTTTCACCTACATTCAGCCTATCTTTATTTTAATCAGTATTTACTTGGTACTTACAATAAAGCACAATATCTATATAAACAAAAATGAATCACCGTAATGTTGGTACGCGCATAACTTCTAAAGGACTGCACCAATTTGGATATTTTTTCTTTGATGTGTTCGTTTTTTTCTCAAGGTTTGTTTGATTTTAATATGTACAAAAGAATATGGCGGTACGAAATTCGCCGGGTAGCTAGTTTTGAATGATTTGAAGAATTGTTTAAGGAGTAGGTACTAGCGTGTCTCACACATAATTTCGAATGACGTTACCTTGTTGTCTCTACTTCGAAGGAAGGTTTTGTCGATGGGTCATTAACTCGATAGTAAGTTTTACCGATACGTTTACTGTTAAGTTTCCTTCGTTTTTGATTTTGTTACAAAGTGTGTTGGTAGAACTGCATTAAAATGACATGGTTGTAGTACAATTTCATACCAAGGGTTTTAAGGGCAAATTATATTCGATGAGATAAAAATGGCCTTTATCCAGCAGTGGGTCATTACAGGCTTGATATTAATTGATATGTATTTGTTTAGAAAGTCAGAAGACTAGACTAGAAAAAGGTAGAGTCTTTGAAAACTCAAACGGTGTAATTCAATAAAATAATTGATAATAGCTGTCACATAAAATTATAACTACAAATTTTATTCCAACAAATTAACATAATAATAATGAGTTTATATACTTTATATAGATATCAAATATAGATTTATAATACTTACAGATCTATAACAGGATACAACAACATAATTTTGTTTTAACAAATAACGTTTAAGCACGCACGTTAAATTGACATGTTGTTCCAAAACTGTTTATTTTGAATAAATAATTTTGGGTGTTTAATAACAGATTAAGTTCAAATCAATTGGTTAAAATGTTAGTACAGCTCAGGCCGTTAAATCAGCATGAGTGTTAACATTAAAAGTAACGGTATGTTATAGACTACCGTTAGACCATGTCGGAGGCCTTTAGGCGGTCTAAAAACACTAACCTACTCGATCTTACCTTATAGACTATTAGCAGCGCCCCACGGTTTACTCGCGTTGTGCCCGTTCCCATGGGAATTTCGGGATTTTTTATACATATAAACCGTCCTCTTGAATCACTATCTATTTAAAAAATCGCGTCAAAATCCGTGTAGTAGTATTTGAGTTGAGTTGAACAGACTGACAGACGCGGCCGGAGACTTTGTCTTATATAATATGTAGTGATCTAACGAAAATTCGGAACGATTCTTTTATCCAATCATGGCTATGGGCTTTTCCCATGAAAGCACCTTTCGTGCAAAAACAAACTAAATTCAAATCAGTAACGTTTAACGAAAAATGCCACAGACAAACATATTATACGGACATGTCAAATTTATAACACCTCTGGGTAGTACCACAGTCCGGGCGAGCGACAGTGATTATATATATCTTTTAATTGAACACAAAATTATCGTCTAGGAACTATTCTATGTTCTTTGAAAATTTCGCTAGTCGCGATCGCTTGTATCTTTATATGAGATCAATAGATGTGTGTTGCTTTCTTTTTTCATATTATAGGATTTTTTCAAATACTTTCATGTTTTCAGATATTCCAACTTTGGATATATCAAAGGCATTGGAAAATATCAACTTTGAGGCTTACAATAAATATTCAGAATTCAAAACAAGGTAGTAGTCGCAGTATCAGCAGTAATTTAAGACACGACAAAAACACAGTAATTGTCTGAGATAACTCTGTCTGAGTTATGTCAAACATCTTGTCTCCAGTGTGCGCTTCTTATATATGTTTTCATAGACCAAAATACTGTCTAACTACAGTTTTAACTAAAGCGTACTCAGACTCTTGTAAGTAGTTTGATTACAATCCCATTTCTAAAATCATAACTTTTATTTTGTTTTTTTTAGGAAATTCAGTAAAAAACCAATATGGGTACTTAAAAAAGGTAAGGAGTGACAGTTTTTATAAATTTAAATTAAGCAAATTTCAAATAATTACAAATCTCTTACAGAAATACACCCTAAGGATACAGCCATAAGGTTCAATAGCCTACCGCTCAAATCGCAAGTAGTTACATTTCAACAAGCTATGAAATCGGTGTTTATTCTTGGTCAATTCTTAGGACTCAACACTGTTGTTGGTTTATTCCAGAAAGATGTCAATAAAATGCGGTAAGTTCAAGTACAGGTAGAACTGATGAAGCATTTTGTTATAGGAGTATATATTGATTTATATTGAAGGGTCTTTAAGGTAAGATTAAGTGAAAAACAGGATCCCCAAAACACATGGGGACGAATTGCTTTAAGACTGTGTCTGGGCCCTAAAAATATGATATGAGAAACAATATAGTAATACGACTAACAATTTAAAGAACGAAATGTGGGATTGAGTGAATATGAAAACGAGACCAGTCAGTAGTAGAACCATCCCGAACCGTGTCAGGTTGAAAAACGGAAACCAAAATATGTTGAAAATTCATCACTTTCATTGCAATTTTTATTAAAATTTATTGCTTGTCATTTTTTCAGGTTCACTGTATGGAACTGGCGTTTCTTTTATAGCACTGTGATTGCAACCATACAAACAACTGCACTGATACTATTTATCGTTCGTTTATTTAGAGGAGAACCTGTAACAATCGGAACTATGGGTTAAGTATTCCTTATGGTGCCACGGTCACAATCGGTTACGACGACGGCTAACGTGCTTTTAAAGAACACTGTGCAATATATTATTAAAGGACGTTGTATAATACATTAGTTTAGCTTTTACATAATAGTTTTGTCTTACTTCTTAATGATTAAATGTTAAATGAGACCAGCTTCACCAACTGATGCGATTTTATCTTCATTTTTATTAAATTCGTTAGTTAGCTAGTTAGTAATTAGCTCTGGGTCATGTCGCGGCACCGATGCATTCTCTTATGGCCTACGATTCATTCACGAACATGTGTGAACATCTTACCATCATGTCATTAAATTATTATAAAGTTTAAATATTTTACAGCATATTTCGCATTCTATGCAACGACATCGTTAACTACAATTCTAATGATGCAAGTGTCTAAAAAATGGCCTAAATTGATGAAGAAGTTGTCTCATGCTGGTCTGGACGAGTACTGCGACCCTGGACTAAGGACTAAATGCGTGGTTGCCACTTGCGTTATTATTTTTGGGGCGTTAAGTAAGTTTCATAGTACGTTAAACAAAATGTTTTTATATATAGTAAAACAGTAAAGCTGAAGACTTTGATTTTTTTGTTTGTTTTAACGCGCTAATCTCAAAAACTAACGATCCGATTTTGATTGATTTTCTTGTAATGGATAGTCAAACTCAACGGGAAGGTTACAAGGTTTTTCATCCAGAAATTTCCACGGGAATGGGTACAATGTGGTTAAAACTGCGGGGCATTAAAAGTAATTTAATATATTTGATATCTATATTTACAAGAAAAACTCACATATGCACAAAGTAAAAGTTTCCCACTTGTGTTATTGGTCTATTTGGTGATCTACTGTCAAAATGAACATATAAAACCATATATAGTAACCACGTGACATTCCTATAGATACATTTTGCTTCCTAACAAACAAGACACACATAGACAACCAATTAGATTGCGATAGCCAAAAACTATTGTCAATCTTGTACTACAGTTCTTAAACTGCTCCATTACAATTTAAAGCATCATTAAACTTAATTTTCAGTTGAACACATTCTGTCAATAATAGCAACTATAACTCAAATCAAAGATTGCTACCCGGGAAAAAATGTACACGTACAGTATACAAGAAACAAATTCCTATGGTACAGCCAACTTGACTTACCACTCAATACAGTGGTTGCAGTGATGTTACAAGTAAGTAATTAGTCATCCAATAAGCAACCTTTCACCGCTCTTGTTACCAGGATTTTCAGATCACCTTCCCTTCTTCTTCTTGTTCTTCATCGAGTAGATGGTCAACCTAACAGCCTCCGTGGTCTTGTGGTTTGAGTGCCCGGCTCACGATCCGGAGGTTCCGTTTTCGATTCCCGGTGGGGATATCTCACAAAAATCTCTTTGTGAGACTATCCTCAGTTTGGTTAGGGCATTGCTTGCATTGATTACATGTGCTTCGGAGGGCACGTTAAGCCGTCGGTCCCGGTTACTTTCTACGGATAGTAGTCGTTACATGAGCCATGTCAGAGGCCTTTGGCGGTTCAATAACTCTGACACCAGGATTGGTCAGGTTGACCATCCACTCGACGAAGAAGAAGATGGCCAACCTGACCAATCCTGGTGTCAGAGTTATTGAGCCGCCAAAGGCCTCTGACATGGCTCATGTAATTATTACTATCCGTAGAAAGAAACCTTCAATCACCTTCCTTTCAATTTGGTTTGACGACTGAGAAGAGCTCACACAGAGACAAGGTGACGATTTTTGTTTTGTCGGGTTGACTAAAGAATTTGCACTGACAGCTGTTCTTAGACTAAAAGTAAGAGTAGCATACTCTGAGCAGCACAAGCTGAGCCTTCTCTATAAATATTTAAATTAATTATTTTTTTTTAGTTTTATGAGATATATAATTTTTGTGTTCTTAAAAAGCAATAAATTATTTTTTTAATGTAATTAAAATATCAACGTGATTTTCTTCACGTGTAATAAATCATTCGGGGGACTTTTGGCCCTAATTAATATTTATTTAAGGGTGATTATGCATTAAAACTTAGCACACATAGAATTCAAAACACCACGTTGAAATAAGTTAAAAATCTTTCAGGTTTTGAACACAATATCTACATTTAATTGGAACTACTCTGATTTGTACATTATGTGCTTGAGTATGTACTTGCAGTCCATATTGAAACAGATTAATGATCGAATAATATCGGCTAGTGGTAAGGTAAGATAACAAATAATGAACCGCTGAGGGCGATATGTGTTGCTCGTCGGCCTCTGATTATGCTTGGTAAAACAGGCGCCCGCATATATAGATGAGCATTGAAAGACTTTCGAAAGGGGTTCATATGGCATCATGCTAATTAAAGCCAGTAGAGATTTGCTACGAACAACGTGGAAGACTATGTCTATGTGTGCGTCTGTTTTTTATACTTAACGTGTGAGTCATCTGAGTGTATTATTTATTTTGAACGGATACTACAATAAGTTTTATTAGTATTATAAGATCCACATTATTTTTCAGCGATACACGCAGTCTTCTTACTGGAAGTCCTTGCGAGTCGACTATACCAACGCCACGCGATTGGTCCGTTCCTTCGATGACGTCATCAGCGGAGTCACTTTCTTATCCTTCGCTAGCAATCTCTTTTTCATTTGCTTACAGATTTATAATATTTTGGCGTAAGTTTAGATGTAATATTTGTTAAGTACCGAGCTGTATCTGGCCTAAAGCCGCATGTAGAAAATAAGCTATTATCCCACACGTCACGAGCGCTTTCTGACGCTGACCGCGTAACCGGTGCAGAGAGCCAGCGCCGTCATTCGGCGCTTTTTGGCGCTGGTTTAACACGTTCATTGTACAAAAACCTCGGTGCTTTTTCCCGAGTTAATGAGCGTAGATAAGTCCAGGTACAGCAGAGTTCGTTAACTGTGTTTCAGTTTCTTTTTCTTTCTTTATCTTTGTGTGAACTTTGGCCATGCATCGTTAATTAATTGCCTGACCTTAAAATAATCATTTCCAGGTTCGGACTAAAAACGAAACCCTGTAAAAATAACCCTCAAATATATCCTCACGGTTTTGAGCTAACATTGTACTTCGTGTTTTCCTCTACATACCTCTTTGCTCGGTCTCTGGCTGTGTCGTTAATAACTGCTAGTGTCCATTCTGCTTCTTTGGTTCCTGCTACAGCACTGTACGGAGTGCCTTCGGGAGCTTATTGTTGTGAAGTAAGTGGAGATCCAAACAAGATTTGTGACAGAAATTATTCTAAACCTTTTGTTTTGGTAGGGCGTAAAAATAATTATTACCTAACTGTGACATCTATCTTAAGGAGTTTTAAGAGTTCTCTACCCAAAGCGTAAAAAGGACCCTATTACTGAGACTTCGCTGTCCGTCTGTCCGTCTGTCCGTCTGTCACCAGGCTGTATCTCAAGAACGGTGATAGCTAGACAGATGAAATTTTTCACAGATTATGTATTTCTAAAAAAAACAAATAAAACCCTGTTTACGAATTGAAGGGAGGCCCATAGAACAAACGCGATTTTTTTCCGTTTATACCCTTCGTGCGCGAGTCCCACTCGCACTTGGCCGGTTTTTAGGGTTCCGTAGCCAAATGGCAAAAACGGAACCCTTATAGATTCGTCATGTCTGTCTGTCTGTCTGTCCGTCCGTCTGTCTGTCTGTCTGTCCGTATGTCACAGCCTTTTTTCTCCGAAACTATAAGAGCTATGTTGTTGAAACTTAGTGTGTAGATGTATTCTGTGAACCGCATTAATATTTTCACACTAAAATAGAAAAAAAATAAAATTTTAGGGGGGTCTCCCATACTTAGAAATGAAAAAAATTTTTTTTTTTTCATCAAACCCATACGTGTGGGGTATCTATGGATAGGTCTTCAAAAATGGTATTGAGGTTTCTAATATCATTTTTTTCTAAACTGAATAGTTTGCGCGAGAGACTCTTCCAAAGTGGTAAAATGTGTGTCCCCCCCCCCTGTAACTTCTAAAATAAGAGAATGATAAAACTAAAAAAAATATATGATGTACATAACAATGTAATCTAACACCGAAAATTGGTTTGAAAGAGGTCTAGTTAGTAGTTTTTTTTTTACGACATAAATCGTAAACCGCAAAAAAATACTGATTATTCATTCAAAAACTCAAATGTAAATAAAAAAACATTTATTTCAAGAACTTCTTTATTATGTTACTCGCTGCTACGGAACCCTTCATGGGCGAGTCCGACTCGCACTTGGCCGCTTTTTTTGTGTTTTCTGAAATCGTAACTACGTTATGATTCTGATTGATATGACTACTTACTTTTTACTTACTGGCAATTTTAGTTATTTGATTTAGCTACTGATAATCATTCAATTATTACCAACAGCATCTCTTAAAATAAGCGGTTTAATACATACATTAAAATAACATTTCAGGTAGAAAGATTCATTGAACAAGTAAATAGTAACATGGTGGCTTTAAGTGGACTCAAGTTTTTCAACGTCACGAGAGAATTGGTATTATCAGTAAGTTGATTTTTTTTATACCATCATGTCTTTTAATACCACCTAGCTAAACAAACTCTAAAATATATTAAGATGTCTTATCACCTAAAGGAACATGGATACTACTGCTGGTCTTTGCCCAGCGGTGGACAAATCTATATGTCTATATCTATATTTTTACTAATATAAAGAGATACATTTTGTAAGTTTGTTTGTTTGTTTGTGTGTTAGAGCTAATCTCGGGAATTACCTATCCAATTTGAATAACTCTTTTTGTGATAGATAGCTACATTCAACGGAAAGGTCATAGGCTATTCTTCATCCCGAAATTCCCACGGGCACGGGTACAACGTGGGTATAACCGCGGGGCGCTGCTAGTAAAAGAATTTTCCGGACTAATACTTTCTATTCATTAACAAAAACTTTAAGTATATCTTGTTTATTGTTTTTATTACAGGTGACCGGCACAATAGTGACTTATGAACTAGTGTTGCTGCAATTCAATGGAGATTGAAGATCTAATTATAACCCAATTATACTATATATGTGGCGAATGCATTTGTTTCAATCTTATTCAGTGAACTATTTTAACTATACTTGAGACTATGCACCGACTGCGGATACCTATAACCACCGAACTATTATATTCTTTACTCTGTTACTCTGTTCATACGGTGAATGGCCTGGTATAATAATTGCACCTGTTACTTAAATAAAAATGTTACTAGTTGGGGTTCCAATTTCGATGTTTCATTTTGTATTTTTGGATAAGTTTTAATACACTAAAGGCCTTATTCATAAACGCTTACCAGCAGCATTTTAGGTATCAAATGGTTTGTCCCTTTCTGACATACGCTATTTTCCTAAGAGCAAAAGAGACAAAACACTCACTAACAGTGTTTTAGTTAGAGAGCCGTCGGTCCCGGTTACTTTCTACGGATAGTAGTCGTTACATGAGCCATGACGAGGCCTTTGGCGGCTCAATAACTCTGACACCAGGATTGGTCAGGTTGGCCATCCACTCGATGAAGAAGAAGAAGTTAGAGAGCGTTTATGAATAAGGCAGTTAGAATTTAACCTTAATCCGCTAAACAAATAATGCAAGTCTATTACTCTTTTTTAAATCTATACTATTACTAGCAGCGCCCCGCGGTTTTACCCGCGTTGTGCCCGTTCCCGTGGGAATTTCGGGAATTTTTTTACATAAAAACCTTCCTCTTGAATCACTCTACCTATTACAAAAAACCGCATCAAAATCAGTTGCGTAATTTTAAAGATTTAAGCATACAGACAAACAAACAGACAAAAGTAGCGACTTTGTTTTATACTATGTAGTGATAATGAACCTGAATAGTTTTCTTTTTGTTTGAAGGCGGTAATCCCAGAAACAACCAATCCGATTTCAATAATTATTTTTGTAATGTATAGACACATTCAACGGGAAGGTTATAAACTATTTTTCATCCCGAAATTCTTACGGGCATAGGTACGTGCACGAGCGGGGCTGAAACTATATATTTAAGGACTTTTGCACAACAAGGCATGCCAGCCCCATCATGCCCCGAGTCTATTAGTTTTAAATTAAATTACAACTGTAATCTCATTAAGACTTATAAGAACATGAAAACGTTTAAAATGAAAATAGTTTCGTCCGAAATCCTTTGAATACTCCCAGTTAGTTGAGAATAAATGAAACAAAACTAGTTAGAATGTTAAAAACAACCTTAATTTTGTTTCAGAAATACGTACAATGTTAGGGGAGTGGAAAAACATATTTAACTCGCTTGTAAATACTGTTTACCTCTTACAAAATAATTCGTAATGTAATTTGAAAGCGGTTTACATCATTATTTATTGAGAAATAAAATGTTGTTTTGTTCTAAATTTTACAAGCGAATTTATGCGTAATGCTAAATTAAATTGTTACTACAATACATTGTGTTATTACTTGCAAATGCCTTCGGTTTTACTTGCCTACAGCTGCGTACGGACAGTGCGTTCCTGTGTTACGCGTAGTCTGGGTACGCAGTCCACGAGTACATTGGATACGCGTACAGCTCCTGTACGGACCGCCGCGAACCTGAACGCGAGGTTCATCGATCCAGAGCTGCGACTGCTGCGAGCCAGTCATCGCCATGAACAGAAACAGAGCGGTTGCGGTTGAAACTCGCCTTGTCCATTTTACCGTCCAAATACAGCGTTCCTGCGAGTGCGCGTCCGCTTTGACGCGCGGCCAAATACCGACGATAGCGGCTCGCTGCGAGCCGAGCTCGCGCGGCACGCGTTCCCCCTGAGTTTACGCGTAGCTTTTAATACGGACATGGCGTTCCAGGACACGCGTAACCGACTACGCGTACCAATGTACGGGCAGTCCGTACGCAGCTTGAGAAGTCGATTTTGAGTCGATTGTTGTTTCTTTTTATTGCTGAAACTGAAGCTGTAATGTTTGTTTTTTAAACGCGATAATGAATAGTGCGATTCAAATAATTACTTTTGTATTAGATTGCCACATTGAAGAGGAAGATTAAAAGATATTTTGTACCCTGAAACTCCCATGGGAACGACCACAATGGGGGAAAAAACGGGATGCTTCTACTAAAAAAACTTATACTGAATATAAATTGAAAACATATTTCGCATAGATTTATATCAAAATATTTCAATGCATTGCAGTTTACAATAAAACGTAAAATCGAACACTGCATGGAGAAATATCACGTTTCAGTTTTATTATTGACTTTGGTGGTGGTTGTAGGTAAGTACTACATGTTAATATTACGAAACGTTAAGAGTACTTGCCTGCCAATACTGAGGTCCCGGGTTCAATTCCCAGGTCGAGTGAAAATATGTTTCCTACTTTTCAAACACGGCTCTATCACAAACCGGCGGCTTAGGCAAGGGTGGTCATTACGCCTAATCCCCCTCACCGAACTGATATCTTCGGTGGGACAATGCCTTTGCCCAGTTGTGGAACATTTCAGGCTGATACTATTACTGTGTGTGTGTGTGATTATCATCTAAGTATTCGATCTCAAGTTCCTTTTTTATTGTTTAAGATATTACAGGAAACTTGGATAATGAAAGTAAGTCTTTTAAATCAATTACATTTTTTCCTTAGGAATAGAACGAACTGAAGCCACCCAATTCGGTAAAGTACTAGATTCATTTGGTTTATTAATAACTAGCAGCGCTCCGCGGTTTTATCCGTACCCGTGGAAATTTCGGGATGAAAAACAGCCTATAATAACCTTTCCGTTGAATGTGGCTATCTATTACAAAAAGAATTATCCAAATCGGAATGGTTATTCCTGAGATTAGCTCGAACATACAAACAAAGAAAGTTACAAATTTTACCTCTTTATAACATTAGTATAGACACAGTACAACTACCGACATGGTATAGATGCGTGTGATGACTGAAAGCGTAATATATAAATCTATGGTAATATCTTAACTTCGCATTTATTTAACTTTTTTTATCTGACGTTTCGGCTCTTTTACAGGAACCGTGGTCTTAAAGCACGGTATAAAAGCGAACATAGTTTCAATTCAAAATAAGTTGTCTTAAGTTGAAATATCAGTCAGGATGGTTTGAGTTTCAAAATTAAAAATTAAATCGTTCTAAGCTGGAAAATCGACATTTAGCACACCACATTTTAATCTTCATAAGGAAAAATAGAGTGTAGAGATGCCTCCCTTCCACTGTTTTTTTCTTGAGCTATTGCAGGCCAGTTATCCGTGTGTTGATCTATTTTGTTTTATATTTTAGTAATAAATATGCACTCCAGCAAGATGAACGCGCATCTCTACCAGATAACTGCAGAGAAGGTCCACCAATCATGTCGCAACGTCTGTATGGACCTTCCTCCTGACGACACGGAGCCTGTCTGTATGATGTACAGTCGGTACAAGAAGGGATTTCAGTACTTTGTCAACCATTGTCATGCGAGAAGGACCATCTGTAAAGATAGTCTTAGTAAGTAGAACCTCTTAGGGTTTCGACTGAAGCGGAGTGGAGCTATTACGAAAAGATATTGACAATGTCAATACGTTGTTCGAATTTTAATGCATTGTGATTGGTTGATTGAATAGCCCCGCTCCGTTTCAAAGGAGCCCTTGGTTTTGAAAAAGGAATTTAAAATTATGATCATTTTTACTTTGAAGCGTTGCTGTATAGTATTGTACAAGCTATAGGGCAGCTGCACATTGGTGAATTCTTAAAACGACGCTGTTTGTCATTTGTTACGACAAACCTCAAGTTGTTCACTTCAATCTAATGGTGGGTACACACGTACGTACATGCGCGATGAGCATGTTTCATCCGAGCATGACTATCTACAAACATGCTCGATCCTGCGTCTACACGTAAAAGCTTGCTCGAAGAACATGTTTAATGTGCGTTGAAACTCTTCGAGCAACGGACGTCGATCAGAGAAAAATTCGAAAGATATTTTAACAACGAAGGAGCTGTTGACTGGCAGGAAAATATGATTACATAAAGCATAAATAAATACCTGTGTGTCTGGAGGATGAATATTGCTGTCATAGTGGGATGATGTTGATTCTATGTTGGATATCGATGACATCGGAACTATTTGGTCGTCCAAAAATGAAAGAAGTGAGAAATACCACAAACGAGGCTCATAAATTTCATCTTTTCCTTTTCCACTTCTTTTGGAATCATCACTCATTTTTTTCTCTCTTCTCCAAGATGCTCTTAGAGAATTTATCTTTTTAATTACTCCGTTCTTGTCAATATCAGGTTCAACAGTTTTGCACAGTAATAATAATAATTAAACGTTCATAAGCTGCGTTTCTTTTACCCTTATCACTATATTCTTTTAACGTAGTTTTCCACAAGCACTCTTCCTCCTGATACATATTTATAAATTGTTCCACAAAATCCCGAGAAAATGAACGAAAGTCCGACATTTTAACAGCGCACTCGCACCCTCTTCACAAAAATATCAATCACGACTAACATGCTCGACCTCGCGGCTACATGTACAAACATGTTTGCATCGAACATCGAGCAAGAATTATGGACGTTTGAATCTTGTTCGAATCTAACATTTTGGTTGGCTTCGAGCATTTGTCTTGAGACTTGCATGGTACACACGTTCGTACTTGCTCGAGATCGAGCAAGTTTATCGAGCAAGTACGTACGTGTGTACCCACTATTAGACTTAAATGAGGCACTGACATTATTAAAAAAAAACAAGCATAGCTAAGTCTTAGGACCTAGTACTTTAGAGCAAAAAAAACTTTCTTTTATAATCAAGTAGAGCTCACAGAAAATCGTAAACTAAATAAAGATTACAAGTCACCAGAAAGTGTTTAAAACAGCTGAAAGGTCAAAAATAAAAGCACCGTTGAACAAGGCACTTAACTTTTAATTGAGCAAAAACCAGCTAAAGTATTGTCCAAAGGTTGATTGAGGGCTCTTCGGAGTTTAAGAATCAGCAAAATTTAAGTAATCTCGAGATTGAACGAGCGTCGTTGGGATCTTATAATTTTATGTGCTTAACCTGAAGCCGCTTAGAAGATCGAATAAGTTAGGATTTCAACCAGTTATAATAATAATAATAATAAATATATTTTATTCATATGTAATAAAAAGAGTACACTGGTAATAGCAACTAATCTTAATTCTATGTACATACATGAAACAGTTATACTTTACACGCTTATACTTTCCTTGCTTTCTGTTAACCATGTTAAATGAAGATTGTTTAAGCATAGTTGAGATTGAAGCTCGCTCGCCAGCACTGTGTCTTACAACTTGTAAATGTGTAGTTTACAAGTTGTATATGTAATGCTGCGAGCGAATCCAATGGAGAATGACTGCTGATGTCAAATAACACTCGCTCTATCACTAACTATCGCTCGCTCGCTCGCTCGCGTTCTATTGGACACGCTGATTGGCAGCTTGTAAACCATTGTAAAATCAATGAACAATTTCCGTAGAACAATGTAAGAGTATATCATGTTCCTAGTTTCTCTGCGGTATTGAAGTTATTCAACAGGTGATCCGATTTTGATTGAAAAATTTCTTGTTCGAGAGATTTAGCTATGATTTGAGAAATATCCGAGGCTAAAGCGTCATTGATAGAAAACTAGTTTACAAGATCACACTTGTTTGTGTATCAGGTTGAATACTAAATCAATGTCAACGACACTTTAAGCTTATGACACACATGCAACTTGCGCTTTAAGCAGTTTTAATCTTCGGTCCCGTCGTAATTTGTATTTTTTCTATTTATTTCAGTTCTACACATGGTCCACCCTTCCAGATGCAAGAAAAGCAACCAATTCTTCTTGCCAATAACGTAAACACATTATAAGAAATATTCATTAAATAGTTTAATGCAGAAGATATTTTTAATTCACGTCAAATACAAATAGCAAAGACGTTCATTAAATATTTTACTTTACAAGAACATTTTAATTCTCATCTAGAAATATTCCGATTCATTTCGATTGTAGCAAAGCATTTGCCACTTATATATAAGGAGGATTTCGGGATGTGATTTTGATCAGAATCATTAAACTCGATTCAAGAATATCTTATAAAGGCAATAATTTGGTTTAAATACGATAAATTTAAACATTCATAATATATTCCTACACATTCATATATTCCTAATCCACCATGCAACAAACAAAATTGTCAACCATTCTAAATGAAACGAGATTGTAATATAATTTAATCAACGTGGATATCAAAATACATCTTCGTAATGCCATCAGCATGTAAATTGGTCGGGTTATAATTATGCAGTGGGTTGGTCTGGGAGCGTAGCGGCAGGTGAACCATCACGTTCTACAGTAATGTGTAATATCAAGCCAGGGGCCAATGTAGTATTTTAGAAATACATGGAGAGAGCGGGAATTTTAATGTGATATATATGTTTGACTAGGACGGGGTTGGCATAAAAGTAGGTTGATTTCAAATGATTTGTTACGCTGTACTCTTTCATGTTGATATTTTCTACTCTTATGTTGCGTTAGAGCGTTGAAAGCAAGCTCGTCGGAGCTCAAATTGACTAATCACCTAAGGCCGAGCTGCACGTTGTGATAATTGCAATGAACTAATATCACTTAATCAAGCGCCTCGAGCCCTACTACCAACCATAGCATAGCAAAATTGCTCCGCTAGCATAGAACAGATGGAAAGACTGACAAACGCTTAACATCTATCAGGCCATCCTCCAAAGTGTGATGGAAAATGGTTCCTTTGAACTGTAGTTTGCCAATTTTTAATAAGTATTCTATATATCTATATCGTATATCTATATCGCTATATCGTACACAAAAAGTGTACGATATAGCCGGATATAGCAGATGCAAATCACAGCCTGACAGCTGTCAAAAGCAGACGTCCACTCGGTGACTGCTTTCTGCGTTCGAGGCTGGAACATGGTATAACAAAGAAAAAAATAGGTAGACTACAGGTAGAGGTTTTAAGTAAGTTGTTCTAAAATTAAAAGGGTTGATTCTGAAAATAATGTTTCTCAGTAATGGTTTCTTAAGTTTAAGCAAACACTACAAGACTGAGGTGTTATGCGTCTATACAAGAAAAAGTTCTTTCTTGTAAACGTAGTTTCAATTCAAAAATGTTTCTCAGTACGTACATAAGTCTAGCCAAGAAGAAACTGGTAACTATGCTAAGAATCAATGTAATTTTTTCAACAAATTAGCTTGATAGAAGTGATGAAAAGCTAGCTTAGCCCAAAGGAACCAACCGACCCACTTGGCAACGAACGCGAACCATAATTCAAAAAGTTTAAACCGTAATTATGTAAGTAGCATATTTTTTCCTCAAGTGATAGGAAGGATAATTAGTAAAGTTTATCTGGACGCGGTTACGTACCGTGACGAATGACTTCGGGGAATTTGAAACGTGACTCTAATATTTCAAACGCTAGATATGAAACGTTTTCCCACACAATTAGCAATTGAACAAGCTGGCTGGCATTTCGACCACAAAAATAATATATCTTATCTTCTTATCTTATATATCTTTCATCTATGTATTTTCTGTATAAATAAAAAATGAATCTCTAGTTTCCTTGGTCAGTTAATAATATGAGACTGGACGACTGGACCGATTCACCTACTTTGCAGAAACGTTGTCAAAGAAATAGTTTATGAAAAAATACGGCAATATGCCATGGGAATTTGTTAAGTACAGATGAAGCCGTGGATCACATGAGTAGTTTCGTTTAATTACTCATGTGCATGGGCGTCGCGTTCAATTTCGAATTTCAAACTTAGCAATAGATATGTAGCTTGTGTTTTGTTTTTCAAATTAATCCCTAGAAACAAGTGCCAATCGTTTTACCTTTAGATGTGACCGGGACGTGATATTTGATACTCAAAATTTAAAAAAGTATTAGCCTCCCATTGCTTGGCAAAGGCCTCTCATCTCACTGAAGATATCAGTACAGTGAGGAGAATTAGGCATAATAACCACGCTTGTCCAATGCGCGTCGGTGATCTCAAACCCGAGCCATGTTTGAAAATTAGAAAGACATGTTTTCGCTCGACCTGCGAATTGAACCAGGGACCTCAGTCTTGGCAGGCGAGTGCACATACCACTTGACCACCGAGGTGTTCTTGATTTGATACTTATGGCACGTCAAACTTTTAACAATACTATATTTGATTTGTAGAAGCGGTAAGTATAAGGTATAAGTAAGTATAACCATGCAAATCCTATGCAACGGAAGCCCATCTCTCGCTCTGCTCCACATTAAAGGAATGTCAATAAAGAGAATTCATTGACTCAGTAAGCTTCACACTGTAAGTACCATAGTAAATAGAGTGGATCATGGATCAAGATTTAAAGCAAAACAGATTAAGGAAATAGTATGAATATGCAAAGTTTTCAAACTTAACTATTAAAATAAAGCTTGTATCTAGTCAAAAGGCCTTTGCTCAGCAGTGGGACATTACAGTCTCATACTTTTTTTAGGGTTCCGTACCCAAAGGGTAAAAACGGGACCCTATTACTGAGACTTCGCTGTCCGTCCGTCCGTCCGTCACCAGGTTGTATCTCAAGAACGGTGATAGCTAGACAGTTGAAATAGTCACAGATGATGTATTTCTATTGCCGCTATAACAACAAATACTAAAATAAAATAAGTATTTAAGGGGGGGCTTTCATACAACAAACGTGATTTCTTGCAGTTTTTTAAAAGTACGGAACCCACTGTGCGCGAGTCCGACTCGCACTTGGCCGATTTTTTTACTATTCTAATCAAAAAGTAGGCAAAAAAAGTAAAATTTTCATAAAGTCACATATCATAACTTCATATCCGAAGTCCAATTTTGCCATAAACATATTTTCGTTGTTTCGCGGAAATAATCCGGAAAGTTTACGAATTCCTTAAAATGTTCGCTTACCACCGTCGGTTGGTAAGGCATAACAAACATGCTTACTGGGGACCTTGCCAACTCTCATTTGAATACTTTCAGCTGAAAATATTTACCAAAACTTGTGGTGTATCTAATGGATTTTTGTTTACAGCTTTATCGTTGAATTTTCTTGATAAATTATATTTATCTTGTTGTAATTTAATTTTGAGACTTTATATAAGTAAAAATGGCATCTTCCTGCTAGCATGAAAGGAATGTAACAATGTACCAAATTATTACGCCACTTAAAACTGCTTGACCTTTGACATCAGCCTTAGTTCACATCACTAATGCCGAGCGATCCTTGGCATCAGCTTTTAGTCAGCATGTTCACATCACTAATACCCAACATTGCACTTGCAATGATGAAATACTAATCACATCAGTAAGTTACAGAACTTTAACCTTCCAAATCATGGTATGATAGATAATGTGTGCTGATTGGTAATTATTTTTGATCCAATCAATCAACACACACTATTTTACATAGAATAGACTGTATAGATTAATAGATTATTATATATATATTAAGTTCTTTGTTTCTTTTGCGTACTAGATGCTAATATATTGTAATAAGCACATAGTTTATTTAGTGGACAGACTAAAAATCAGTGCTGTGTCGCACCAGCGGACACTGAGTCTGCTCCTCTGCATCGTAAATTGTTTTGTTCTCTGTTTTATTTTTGTAAATTGTATATTTTTGATGTGGAAATAAATGGTTTAAAATGGTTTAGAATAATTATTTATCTTGTCGTATTTGGTTTCGGGCTTTATGATAAGAAGACTTTTGTGGGATGTAAAGATTAGTAGTGGTAGTAATAGTAAAATTAGCCTATAATGGCCCACTGTTGGGTTAAAACAAATTAACACTTCTACCTTTATAGCAACAGGTTAGTTTACTTAAGTTAGTGTAAGTAGGTCAGAGGACAAACTACTATAACAATCAAATCGTACAAAAGAAGGCAGTAGAAAAGTTATTGTATTTCTTTATAGCTGTGGGCAATATTGTCTAGATTACTAAATTGACTTGACTTCCTAAATCGACTGAACAAGATATCCAAATAAATCAATCAGTGTAAATAAATAACTCTCCAGATTGACGTATCAATACCACTATATTAACACAGAGGAATAGAACGAATAACAACCGCCGCAGACAGTTCTGTCTGAATGAAAATTGGCCAAATTCCAACACAAAGATCAAGGTCATTCTTTCTCAAATTGTTAGAAAGTTACAACCGTAACTTACCAAAATTGTTTTTGAATTTCTAAATAAATATAATAAGGTAACGCTCGTGGCGTAGTTTGACAACGCGATGTTAATTCGTTGCGATTCCACGTGCCACGTGCAGCTCAGCCCCAGTACCCCAGTACTTGGATGGGTGGTCGATAGTGGCAATAGGATCTGAATTTTAGATAGTGGATTTAGATCGAAATTCAGTATGGATGGTGCTGGCCTTAAACTTTCTGTTATAAACGCCATTTCCATTCGGCAAGTTAACAAATTACGAACTGGTTAATAAGAAAGCTAGCAAATCAAAAAATGGTGGTTAGATTGGAACCATTTTTTAAGAATTTTCTACTCGCTTGTAAACTCGATCAAGTGAACCAACACGTCCAAAACCATCAAACAGGAACGTGTATTTAAACCATCGTAATACAATACCTACCTACAAGATGTTGAAACGAAGTCTGTTTGATAAATTCATTAAAAGTTGTCCACTTTGCTCAATAATCGCGGATTTAGTAGAGTACCACCTTTAATAAGTTTGCCGCGTGTTGTTAGTGTACATACGGGATGGAATCCCGTCTACAGACGCAGCGTCAGAAAATAAAAATTGAAACTTAAAAAGCTGTAGCTTTTGTAAATTCTTAATCTTAATTTGTGTTTTTTTTTGTCGATGAGCTTTTGTAAAAGCTCATATGCTTTTTTAATAACATTGTTGGACATTTTAACCTATAACCATTTACAGAACACTAAGAACCAGCTAAGTTAGACTTCGGAGAATAAAGGCCACGGAACACTGGTAGTTTGATGATGAACACATCTAGAAGGTTGCCCTACATGAAATTGAACACAACGGCTTTCGCACATTTTGGAGACATCGACACATTTATCTTTCGCCCATAAAAGAAAAATGTGAAGTGTCATTGTGAGTGATCATTTTATTCAAGTTATACTCGTACTAACCCAAACATCACAAAAGTAGGTAAGCAGACACTACTACCATGTAGGACCCATAGCCAGAAGAGAGAGAGAGAGAACGATGTTTAAAATCCACAAGTATCTACTCGAAATCATCTTTCAAATTCAATGCCCAAACTTCTGTAGAAACACCGACCCGTATATTTCTATACAAAGTTTTGATAATCATAAGATTATTCGACATTGGCATTAGTGCCTCCTGTTATCTTCGCGTTTTCCCTGAAATCACTTGGGATTGGTCCGACAGAGAAAGGCACTCTTTATATTTTGACACAACAATGGGCCTAATAATGGCAGAGATACGTCACGGTAATCGGATTTGAAAACAAAATTATGCAGTCATGTTATTCAGGAATGGCTCAGGATAAAGGCACAACTACCCCAAAATTTTGGGATTATGGTCCACCGACAGCCATCTTTTGCAATATGATGTGCGGAAATCTGAAATGTTTGATACACAAATACCCCCAACACGCACTTATACATACATACATACGTGTGATGACAGGGTAAATTTCTGTTTTCTGTCTTCTGTCTCCTGTCTCCTGTGCCTGTGTCTCCTGCCTTCTGAAATTCTTCTTTTTTATTTTAGACTAGATGCGCCCCGCGGTGTTAATCGTCCCGCGGGAATAGGGGATACAAGTAGACACTTCAATTTTATTTATTTGTATAGATTTTCATAGCTCAGAGTATAAACTCTATAAAAGTATAAAATGTCATGCATCCGGATTAGTACTAAATAATTACATGATTTAAAATACAAATCTATTACAAATTCTATAATATTCATGCCCGTACTGACCATTTAAAAAAAAACACCCTGTATTCTTGTGTAAACATTAAATTCTGCACTGTTGACAGCAAAGGACAAATAAACAACTATCAATTGTCGACGTCAAATAATAGTGTTGAACATAAAATAATATGTCGATCGTGGAAGCTCGCACGTGAAAGTTGTAGTTAAATAATGCTAAAGTTGACCGAGCTTTCAATAATTTGTGAATTTAAATGCTACCGTACTTTGGAGTGCTTCGAAAGGCAAGTTGAATTAAAATCCAAACGTTTCAATAGTCAAACCATGAAAGTATTCAGACGATCTGAAAACTTTGACACCAGTGTTGGCCCCTAACTTTTACCACAAGCAAAAGTTTACCAAATCTAATTCTACCTCTTTGAACCTATTAGCCACTTCAAAAGAAGAGTGCTTTCCATTTTCTCAACCAACGGTACTGTTTTCAAACTATTTAATTTACTGGAGTTGGTGAGTTCCCGGTTTATTCATAATTTGCTTAATGCAATTTGATCTGCCTCGTTACGCTATACCAAGGTATTTTGCGGGCAGACAGTACCAAAATTGTTTTGTTCATGCTTAATAAGCTATTGTTACAGCTGTCTGTATGATATGCTTTACTCTTTTAGAACCCTTCACTCAAAAAGCGGAAAATCTACGTTTTGGTAATTGGTAGTGTATACTTGTACAGTTTACTTCATACATAGTGATTACAATTGTTACCTTTAACAACGCGACGACATGTAGTTCAAAAGTGTAAACAATATATGACTTCGATTGTAGCTTAGCATGAATTTCTGGATTTGATAGTCTTTTGTTTTAGTGGTGACTACTGACTGATGTTTTGTTATTTTTCTTAAATAACAGCCGTTACTGTCACTGTAATTGGCGCCGTGTTACTCCCATAGCTGTTTTTAACACTTTTGTACCATGTATCTCAATTAAATTATAATATCTAGAAAATAATTAATCTTAAAGAGGAAAACCAAGTGAAGAACGGTAGTACCACGTCAATACAAAATGATCAATTAGATTGATAATGTTTAAAGTCATTAGCGATGATGGCTTGATAAACTCTATCAGCTACATTACTAATATTAATCTTCTCAATATTTGGCTCCAATTTTGATATTGGACTGAAATAAATGATATGATGAAATTGGAATTGACTTTCAATAAATAGGAAGTGATCGCTGTCGCATATCCTGCTTGCGAAATATAATAATAGTGTAGCGCTCGTGGCGTAGTTTAGCTAAGCGATGTTAAGTCATTGCTCTTGTTAAGCAACGTGCAGCTCGGCCCCTACTTGGATGGGTGGCCGATAGTGGCATTTCTATCTGAGCGCTACCGTGCTTCGGAGGGCACGTTAAATTATCGGTCCCGGTTGTTTTATCGTTAGACCATGTCGAAGGCCTTTAGGTAGTCTAAAATCTCCGACACCAGAATCGGCCACTGATCTACTCGAACTTAATTATTTTTGGAACGAAGTTCCTTAACGCGCGTTGCGAAAGGGGGCTAGACGGAAAAAATGGTAACGACATTCTTTAGGCCAGAGAAACTTGCGCACGCCAGAGAGAGACAGACAGAGAAACTTGCGCACGACAGAGAGAGACAGACACAGAAACATGCGCGAGAGTTGTTTCTCTGTCTTTCTCTCTCTCTCTCTCTTATAGAAAGCAAGCTAGATTATTTCGCATTGAACAGTGTGGTGTCGCGACGATTATTTTTGTTGATAATAAATAAACTTCGTTCTATCCGGGTGTCCCTTGACACCTCTCAAGTTTTATTTATTTTATTTTATTCTTTTATCATAAAATCGGAGGATCCGTAGTCACTACGTCGCGGCATAAATTATATGCAAAAACATATTTTCCCGTTTCGTCTCGTATCTTCAGCGACAGAGTTTCCGTTTCAGAGCTCTGGGGTTAGAGTTCTTTCTATTAGTACTAAAAATTCAATCCTGGCCGTCAATTAAATTTCCATTAAAATGCCTGTTGTTTACAAATCACGAACAGAAGTTTATAAAGTATATTTTTCTAATTACAGGGCGTGTTCTAATTTGTTTTGATAGTCAATCAAATCATGAGCGCAAGTGGGTGAACAACAACTGTTCGTTTACAATGGAATTGAGTTCCGTGAAAAAGTTTCACATTTATAAAAATGATTGGAATTGTAAGTATTGTGTTATGAACATTTCTTTTCGGTGTTGCCCACGGTTTATCCATTCTTATGAACTTTTGAAGCGTTTCCGAAAACCAGAAGTAGGTTGTTGATATTATTTTGTATTAACAGTTGATTGATTTTGTGAATTCAAAGCCACTGAGTTACTGGAAATTGCAGTATATGAACTCGCCAGCTACATTAAATATGTGAAATAAACACTTTCTATAGAACTCACCACGGAAAAGCGAAGTACTTCTCTATTTGGTAATCGTGGAAATCACCAACTCGCACCTTGTAAACTCTCCAAACAAGACGCCATCTATTGCTTGACTTGGCTTGCCATGGCTTTTTCCTGTGAATGATATGTTTGATTACCTCTTTCAATTAAAACATTTTTGTGCAGAAGCGCCGCAGTTGTGCGAAGTCACGTCACGGAACGAATGTTCTTTTGTTTTTTTGTACAAAACCCACGTAGTACTTAAACGGCCCTAAACACGGTGTAACTAAATCACTGTTATACTCTGTTTTGTCTCTTTTGCTCATCAAAAAATTGCGTATGTCAGAAAGTGACAAACCATTTGTTAGCTAAACTGTTTTTAATTCAAGTTTATTAATATGGTCCATAATGTTTAAATTGAAAGAGGTAATCAAAAATATCATGAAAGAGAAAGAGCTCTTATATCAGCCTCCTCTCTTAAGATCACATTTAGGTTTTCGGTAAATATTTTTACTTTCTTCTATCTAAAATTCTGCAAATGAAAGTATCGCCGGAAACCCTTCAATATAATTACGACTTTACCAAATTTATACCAATTTCAAGATGTCAAATTTTCAAATTTTCATTAAAATACTAATTGCAAATACCGCTGTTAAACTAAAAGGAATATTAAACTCGATTCTGCTGATTGACAGTGGTGCCCTTGATACAAAGTGAGGTCCACAAAGAAATACTACCGACAATATAATTGTTTCCCCATCTTAAGTAGCACTCTACCCCTTTTGATGTAGCGGCCCTTTGAAACCATGTAATTACTTACGGCTCCGAAGAACGGATTTCAAAACATATTGTTGTCTACATAGAGTGCGAAGTTGTATTGTAATTAAAATTTTAATATACATATATTGAAATAGTTTATTAAAAAATTATTCAAAAATTAAATGAACATAGTAAAATAAATTACTTATGAAGTCTTGTTCATTTTCGATTTTTTTTTAAAATGATATGCAAGAACTTAACCAAAAAATCTTATTATCATAGAGTATATACCTACCTTAATATCACTAAATTCTTCATTTTCAAAGCTTTCATTTTCAAACAAAAATAAATTCATACACCTAAAGATACTCGGACAGACAGAATACATCCAATACAACACAATATTCTCGTGAATGGTTTTTTTATAAAAAGCCGCATTTCAACGAATATCCTCTTAGTGAAACCAGTACCCAAATCCGTTGTGTACTTTTTGAATTTATTTTAACAGACAGGATGAGAGGTTTCATAAAATACAATGGGATGGTTAACATAATTGATCTACTTAATAATATAGAATTCTTAGTAAACGTACTCACACGGGTTTTTTCGCGTTAGAAAGTTAATAAAGCAAGTAATAACTTACTTTTTTTTAAAGACTATTATCTAACGCTTCCTTATTTTTCAGTTCCGGTCCAAGTTGGTAACTTTTGCAAACCCGGCAGCGCATATAAAGGTAAAGCTGAAACTTTCCAAAAAACTATGAAAGTGACATTAGTTGTGGGACAATGTTTCGGTTTGAATCCCGTCCAGGGTATTACCGAGGATGACGCTTCGAAACTCAGGTTTGTTTTGAAATAAGGTAAAAGTTCAAAAAAACCTTCTTGGTAGGACTTTAAGCTTTATTAACGGGTACTAGAGATATCCGTTTATTTATTTTTTTATTTTTATTTAATCTGTTCACTTTTTAAACGTTTTTTTAGTAATATTTTGTTAGTTTGATAAAGTATAGTGTTGTTCGCTACTGTACAGATATCTCACAGTAGTAAGTGCAAAGTATTGTTGTAGTGTCTAATGAAATAAATAAATATGTAAGTACATGGTACCCAGTATGTCACAAATGGACAATCACGTATTAACAATGATTAAATATCAAAGAAATTAATTCAAAACTCAAATTAAATACTTTATTAATAGAATTACTAAAATGAAATCAAAACGAAAAACAATATTTAATTTGAGATTGTACAATTCATTTTAAGGTTTCTGGAAATCCGTCTTATTCGTGGGTCCGAATTAATTTGAATCATCAATACAATTAGAATTTCAACGGAAATTATTTTATTTTATACTTCTCTTTGATTTCCGTGACAACATCGTATAATTATTGCAGATGATATTTTTAGATATTTATTGCAGGAGAAATTATCAAGACAGAGAATTAATGCCTCGTTTAGATTGAACGAGATTAGCTGTGAGTTAGCGACTTTTAAAGGTTGATTCACACATTGTTACGGCAATTATGCCTATCCTAATGTCTCAAATACAACTCATGCAGTCGATCTTCTTTCTGCTTCGAACCGCTTCCAATAATCTATTTCGGTGGCTCAGCAATAATGCTGAGCGACCGAAGTAGATTAGTGGCCCTTAGTGTGAATATAATCTTCACACTCAGGGCCGACACTGCGTTAAGCGTGCACATGTCGCGGTTCCATACAAAAGTGAACGGTCGCGGGCGCACGCGGCGGGCGCACGCTACGGGCGCAAGCTTAACGCAGTGTTGACCCTAAGTTGTCCACCGACTGCAAATACCTAATTAGTTGACGCCTGCAGTCGTTTGCCGACTGCAACCGACTATCGTATTCTGTACACGGTACCTGTCACCGCATTTGGCGAACAACTTATTGTGATCGTTATGAGAAAAGATTCGATGAAGCAATTTCATCGATATCTGGTACTCAAAGTCTACTTATTTTTACAGATTCTCATTTCGGTCTTGGCGATTTATTTACACAATAATGTCGTTGATCGGACAGTGCTGTCTCGTGTTGATGTGTTTTATGAAAATATTCAGAGATACCGACTCTTCTTTGGGGTCTAACAGTAAGTTAGTTTAGCTCACTTTATTATTAAGTAATGATGAAATTTATTAAGAGAAAGCTTGAAACGCAGTTCTTTGAAATAATCTTCAATTCAGGGGTATTTTTATGATTGTTAGACATGACAACAACAACCGTTATTTATGTAGAATTAACATAATTGTTCGGTTTATCTGAGGGTAATGGATCCATTTTTAAAAAAAGTTTTAAACAGCTGTTAAAATTACAAAACTCAATTTTCAATAAATTAAATGAAAGTAATTATAGTTTAGTTAACAATTAAGGCGCGGTTCAAACACTAATGGAATTCTAATGACAAACTACTAAATTGGCTGGCTATAACGTACGTTTGATTCCTATCAAACTTAACTTTGAACTTTTCTATCAATAATCACCATATTTTTAAGCAATCCCAAATAAAATAAGGCATAAGTTTATCTCAATCAATTTTACCTTTTCAACAATCTATTCAGCCCTAACAGACAAATGGCAATCATTTCGCATTTTATTTGGTTGTCTACTATATGTACGGGAATGTCTTGAGATACCACGTTTGCAATAATATCTATTAAAGGGGAAGGAGCTGAAATTAATTTTATACTAGTATTAATCCGCTTCAAAACTTCTTGCTGCCAAGCCTACTTTATGTTATTCGATGGTGCTAATACATTGAATATTCTTTAAGTTATTCCCCACCCTGTATGCTCCCACTGCTGGTCAAAGGTCTCCCCCTTAGATGACAATAATTGTACAAAATATAACATTGACAATGACAAAAATAAATCTATAAAAAAACTGAAGTGTTCCAATATTTTCAGCCTCAATAATCTTCTTTGGAATGTCGTGTTTGACAGTCGTAACATTCTTAAGGATAGCTATGAAGTGGCCCCGGCTTTGCATGTACATTGCTAGGACCGAGGCAGCAGACCCTAACATGGACGATGGATTGTCTAAGAGATGCAGTGTTACTGCGGCTATCGTTCTTTTTATGGCCCTGTGTAAGTATTTTGGTGCCCATATGGTAGCATTCTGAGATTCAGCCGCATACTGCAATCGCAGATGAACATTGTAGTTGCAGTGACCAGTGAATGTTCGTGAACCTCCTCCGGGTACGATCTATGGCTACTTTGATACTGAAGTGGTCTCGTACGTGTATGATTGGATGAAAAATAACCTATGTTTGAGGTCATCTCTATTGGATTCCACCAAAACGGAGAAGCGGCCGCGCTGCCCGTGACAATAAGAAATACTAGCAATAAGTTAAAGATTTTAGAAATAGGTACCTTTGGAAAATAGTAACTTCAGTTTTATTAACCAACTTCAAAAAGGTAGAGGTTTCTTAATTCGTATATATGCTTTTACTCATTCATAAAAAAAAACCTTTTGATTCTAAATTTCTTTATTGCAGTGGAACATGTGCTGTCGAATATCCACGGACTGTCCCTCGCGATAGACTGCGAGCCGGGCACCAACTTGTACGAGGCGTTCATAATGCATGGTTTCCCTTGGATTTACTACTACATACCATACCACCCTTTAATTGGAATTGTGACTCAGGTAATGTGCTACACTCACCGGCCCGGCTGATACTTCATCGGTATAGACAGTTATATGAACGCAGCCTCGTTCTTAGAGCGTTAATATGTCTTAATTAGATAAAGCACTTTTCCGACCCAATATCGGTGGAGGCATCTCATATATGGTACCCTTATTCTAAGATATTATATAGCATGCGACGGGCTTGCACTGGGCCGGTGTCGATAAGTGGGGCTTCAGGCAGTGCCTTAAACTTGAAAGGACTCACCATCTTCCAGCTTGTACAGTTCAACGTCAACTACGCTCTGTTAAATGGACTTCACCTTATTTCAAGTAATAAATAATAAAAAAAACGCCATTCCCCTAACTTTGACATTTAAATTCATCATTTTTGACGAATATTTAGGAATTTATAACATTTCAGTTCCTGAACATCCAGAGTACATTCAACTGGAACTATGTGGACGTGTTTATAATCTGTATGAGCATGTACCTGACGTCGCGGCTCGACCAAGTTACTCAGAGGATCGCGGCTGTCAAGGGCAAGGTACCATTGACTGACTGTATGTGTAGAATTATGTGAATTAGATGCGTATGTTCATCGTAACAAAATGTGGCAATAAACAGTAGAAATAAAAAATGCCTGGAACTTTTTTGGATTGGTTTGATATTCTGATCCAACGCCGGATTCCATAGTAAATATTTTGCTAAAGGTAATGCACTTTTAAAGTGGTCTGGACTTAGATCATTGAGTTCATCCATGCAGCGACCAAAACAGTGCAATGAATACGGTCAGCTGCATTCAGCGAGCAACTGCAGCTAATGAACTAGTACGTAGTTGACGGACAGCCTAGCGTAAAAAAAAAATTAATTGAAAACAGTAATTGAAGTAGATTAAATGTCTGTTTTTAGCGCCCGCAGCAGCACTACTAACTGCTATCTATGAATGTCTATGAAATATGCTGACTGTGGTTGCTGCCTGCGGACGTTCAAAACATACCTTAAAACAAAATCAGCGATTGTATTGGCGGCGTCGGACTTATTATATTACGAATAATTAATTTTTTATTTACTTCTTTAGTACGCACCACATTCTTTCTGGAGAACAATGAGAGAAGACTACAACCGGGCCACGAGACTGGTGCGAATGGTGGACGACATCATTGGAGGCATTGTGTTCATATCGTTCGCTAACAACCTATTCTTCATCTGTCTGCAGCTGCTGCACTCTTTGGCGTAATGTTATATTATTTCTTATTATTTTATTTACTTTGATTTAATTATTTTCTCCGGACTTAAGTAAATTACAATGATGTATTAAATGGTTCCTTTTAACTGCTTTATTTGCTTTTTAGTGAAGGGGTAAAAGCGACACCTAGATGTCGTTTTAATGAACAACCAGATAGAAGGTAATTAATAAATATAATTACGACGAATTGCGATGAATCCTTTTTTGAAGTCAGTGAAAATGCTTGGAGAGATATTTACATTCGATTACATGTTTCAGACCATTTCAAGGGTACGAACAAGCCATCTATTTCATCTACTCTTTCCTATTCTTACTGGCCCGGTCTCTTTTCGTCTCAATGGCAGCTGCCAGAGTCCACACAGCCAGCAAGACGCCAGCGCGTTCACTGTACGATGTGTCTTCAGCAACTTATTGTATTGAGGTATCAGCTTTGAAAAGTAAAAAAATAATAGCCTGTAGTGTTCTTCTCCTGGGCCTCATCTCACTGAAGATATCAGTATGGTGCTACACCAAGCGTTATCACAACGCTTGCTCACAACACGTGGATTCACAGTTAACAGCTCAAAACTTCATAAAATTTCAAGTTCAATCATCATAATAAAGACTCGAATAACACGAACCCATTTTAAAAATAATTTTATTTTGTCAGACGCAAAGATCATGTATGCGATTCTTTGATCAAACACAAATTGTATTTGTAGCTTTTATTGATATGATTCATAAATCAATCACAATGCTTGTTCTTCAAATGAGCGTAATTTATACGAAGGGGCATAAAATATTTACGTTTCAGGACCAATTCAATTACAATTACGTAAAAAATAAGAGTACCTACTCAGACATGAAATGGAGGAAGCTATTCTGACGCAAGCGGTTTTGTTTGAGATGCTGGATTTATGGTCTTATGTCCGTCTCCGGGTAATCTCGGGGCCATACATAATAAACCAGAGATATTACCTTCTTTAATGAAAGCCAAGTCTAAGTTTTACAAAACAACTTAATCTATTGACCTTGTTTGGTGAAAGGTGTTGTCGTGTTTCGCTGTAAATCAAAAAAAAATATGATTGTTCAGGAAATGTTGCATTGCAACCTGCGGGATTGCACTTTTCTTATTTAAATGATGAACCGTAATGATGTATCGGCTTAGGATCATCGACTCTTAGCATTATTATTTTTGACATATTTTTGACAATGTCAAAATTAATAGTGCTGAATATGCGCTTTCTTTGATCAATCACAACGCATTACGAAAAGATTTCGATTTTTTGCGACAAGCCCGTTGGCACAGTGGCAGTGAGAGCGCTTACTGTGTCAGGGGTTGCGGGTTCGATCCCCGCCCGGAGTCAACAATATGTGAAGACATAGTTGTTGGCGACGACGTCTGGGTGTCAATTATATATTCTTATAAAGTATTTGTGTATGTATATGTAGTAGTATCAGTTAGTTAGATTCCATAACACAAGCTTAGAGCTTACTTTGGGTCTAATTAACCGTGTGTGAATTTGTCCAAGTATTTATTTATTATTTATTTATTTATATTTCGACGATGTCAAGGCTCATTCATCAAGGTTCATGGTCATTTGCACAGCTCCGGGCCGCTTCAACCCTTATATAGACAAAGAGTCATTGACCATTATTCTAGCCCATTAATCTGATTTTAGCTACATATTTAACTAAGTACATCACTGTATCATATTTAATCATTTGCACACTACTCTAGCCCTCTGTAACTTGTGACGAACTTACTTCCAAATTATGGACAAGTTTGTATAAACCTCGGTTTGGGCTCTGGGTAACCTTTGCAAACAAAAATCGTGTCAAGTTGAAGTTCCCGACTACTTAGTGACCGCTATCCAACGGTTTTGTTTTCTATAGTTAGTTGTGTGGTTGTTCTGAGGACACGTGTTGGTATTTATATTGGAGAGAAAATAGTAACGACCCAAGGACTTAAATATGTTTAGCAAACTCATCATACCCATTATGTGTCATAACCCATGTCATAACTAAAATATATTTTTTTAGTGTTAAAGTATTACTTTTTCGTAAACAGTAACTGTTTTCTTTCAGATCCAAAGGTTACTAAATCAAATTCACGGAGACACAGTAGCATTAAGTGGGTTACAGTTTTTCAATGTGAAACGTGGATTAGTTCTTTCGGTGAGTTAAATAAGTATTAATCATAAATTTCATTTGTAGTGATTTACACTACATAGTTTACTTTGCCTTTCATTTTCTCTGAACAAACGTTTATTAGGTATAGGTGTAACAAGAATGCTACCTAGCTTTTGTCGTCGTCCATTTCTTTTCTTTAAAGCTATCGACGATCAAGTAGTTGCACCTAGCCAGGCGCTAAGCGGGCAATGCAGCCGTTGGCGAACATTCATGAACGTTGCTTACCTAGGATGCAAGTCATTAGGCTCTAGGTACCAAGCAAGCTGCCCGCCTGTGGGTTCGTAGTCTTAAACAAAGTTACCTAAAACAAAAGCACTCCAACTTTTAGGCCATCCACCAAAATGTATATATAGCCAAAAAATAAATGTCATCTCACTAAACGTAACTCGAAACGCAGACACGTTTAACACAAATCTCCCCAAATTAATGTAGATTTAATTAATTGTGTTAGCTCGTAACTTAGACTGCAACTTTTCCTTAGATTCTCTAAGGAGTGTAATTTAATAACATTTTGTGCGGTTAGCTGACTGCACAGGATGTCCCTAAAGAGCAGATGGCGGACTCTAAGTACTTGTACTAATATGATCCGCTAGCTTAAATGTAGAGTCAAATAAAGTCACTTATATGTATCTCTTGTTTTTACTAGAGTTTCTTAACTTTGTCTCTTTTTGAACCCACAAAATATGGTTATATTTTACGTCATATTTATATTAAAGCTACGCGTTCGTAGAGGCCTAAACTGTGGTAGCGACACTGTGATTGCGGCACCAAGCCTCTGATTGGTTGCAACTATTTACTTCAAGATACAACTGTATGCGCATTAGAGTTCTTATCCGATTATATTTCTTAGTAAGCGTATAGAATTAGGAATTGGGAAATGGGGTTAGTTAAATCATAATATTTCAACGGATCATAATAATATTGTTTATTGCCCAGTGCAGGAAAACTATACATAGATGCTGCAAACAGGGTGGACTTTATTTTATCAATTTGCTTATAATTGTTTACCTTTCATCCATCGACCACACAGCCTGTGGTCGATGCCTTCATCAGACTGTTCATGTCTGTGCAAATGTCATAAAATGAAGCAATATTCATAACATGTTCATGTACTTGCATGTTGAAAATATGAATGGTATTGTTTAATACTTATTATAATTGACTGTTATTTCTCTTTAGGAATAAGCGCACAGAACTTTAAATAATTATTTACTTTATTCATATCAAAGAAGTTTAGATATTCTAGTAGATATATCAACACAGTTTTATGATTCTTAGAACTGAGGTTACTTTAATCAAGATTGTACTCAGACAGTCCTCTAGTCAATGAAAACATATGAAGGAGCACATACTAGAGACCAGACATCTAACAGACCTTTTTGTCTGGCGATCGTGGCGTCACTTGACTTAGCGAAGTTAACGTTTCGGTATTGTTAAGCAACGTGCAGCTCGGCACCTGCTTGGATAGGTGGTCGATAGTGGCATTTCTATCTGAGCGCTATCGACCTTCGGAGGGGACGTTAAATTGCAGTTCCCGGTGGTTTCAATCATCGTCAGACCATGTCGAGAGCTTTTATGACGGTCTAAAATTCCGACACCAGGGTTGGCCACTACTCGAATTACTAACTTAATTAGGTTATTGAGATCGGCTGTAAATGGGCCTTTATTCCTAGCAGCATAGAAGCGAACATAAAATAAATTAATAGACATCCATGTCCAGCAGTGAACATCTTTCGTCTGAATGCTTATGTAGTATTTTCTGTATTTCAGATCGCAGGCACCGTTATCACTTACGAACTGGTGCTGATGCAGTTTACAGGGATAACGCCTACATCACCCCCTCCAACATGAAGTGTTTGTATAAGAATTCATTCGGTGATGAGTGTTATTGTTTGTATTAAAGTGATAGTTGATCTAAGTAGCATTGTCAATTCATTTTTCAAATAAAAATCCTTATTAGTCGACGAACTCGCTCGGAATGACAACTTTAAATCTATCATAATTATACATTGTATCGGTCGGTTTTTAGATGATCGCGGTTAATCAAATTTTCATACATACATAGGAAAAAATACATACATACATTTACGGTTCTAATTCGGTTAAATAAATTTATACGTACATCCCGCCAGGTCCCACATGTCCCCAAAAACCATAATAATAAAAGAATTTTCAATATATCCTCTATGAAGCAAAAGTAGAACATTCTTTGACCCATCAAAGTAATTATTTATCAAATTATATCGGGGCGAAGTCTCATGTACTAAGATTATATATCACTAGGCTTGATTAATTTCGATACAAAAGTATTTGACAAAACCCTTGGCACATTATTGGGGCTTAATAAACGTAATCATACGATAAATTGAGTATCGACGGCCGGGGCTTCTAGGAAATGAGGGTAACGAAAAATATGAATAAAGAAAGAGATATATATTAGAATCTATTGTACTGTGTTGATCTCTATAGTCTTGCTAAAGAAAAGGTATATAGAATATAACTGTACTTAGAATTGTTTTGTCAATTATTATGCAAAAACATTCATCATCAGTAGATCCGGGACGAAGTTTCCATCAAGTTTAGCGGTATACTGAAGAATTTGTACTGACATCTGATACTAATATTAGATGGTGTTATAGCGTCGAACTCGTCAGTATAAAGACTGATGTGCCTATAGTGAGCGCAAGCTCTATCCAACGAGCACAAACGGAAAACTTAATGCCAGTGAAAGGTAAAATGAAAATTCCCGGCAAGTTTTTTTTGCATTTATTTTCTACTCACTCCTCTCTTCACTGAATTCGCCCATAGCCACCAATTCTGCTTCTGTAATATCACTTCCATTTACACACTTCCCACTATTTTGATGAATCATACTGTAGTATAACCAACTCGTATTTTAATATAGTTGCTGCCACCTGTAACAAAACAATTGGTTAAAACAACAATTAAAAGAGTGTGTGCTCGCCTGCCAAGACTGAAGTCTCGGGTTCGATTCTCGGTTCAAGCGAAAACATGTTTCCTACTTTTCAAACATGGCTTTCGTATGAGATCGCCAACCCGCATTAGGCAAGCGTGCTGATAACGCCTAATTCTCCTCACTATACTTGATATCTTCAATGAGATTAGAGGCCTTTGCCCAGCAGTGGGACATTACAGGCTTTTTTACATATAGCACACAGTAATGAGTTTAGGAAGCCATCGATTTCAACGAAAGCCCAAATATCACAAACTTTTAAACTCCTTAATGTTAACACAACTTTTGAAAACTGATTACGAACGTATTACAATGAAATGGCAGCCCATTGTGCTGTTTCAATACCAAAGTACCTTTTGGTAACGTAATATACTTAGGTTAAATTAACAAATTCAAACCTACTGAAAGTTTCCACTTTGTGAACTGATGAAGGGCTTGAAACAATTTGTCTAACATTCACATCGGTGGTAATTAATAGGTTCGTTGAAATGAGTTTCAGGGCACATAATTTACTGCAATGAAACTGCAAGGATTGTAGAGTATATTCACAATTTTTATTTAAACAATTACGAGTGCCTCGGTGCAGCGACAGTGATAGAAATGTTTGTGATGTTTTTGAAAAGGGGCGGGCTTTTCTCAAAATCTATTCGCTTTATATGCTAGTTGTCATCCGTTGAATCAAATTATACTAGGCGTAAATATTTTTTACGTGAGACAACTCGGAAAAAACTACCAGTATTTAAAATGTAAATAAATGAAATGAATAGTATCAATTGATATTGGCAAAAATATTTGTAGGCAAATTTATAATTGATTGATTTCATTCCATTATTGTTTCCCTATCACTGAAACCTTTTAGTCGATTAAAGAAGTTGAAACATCAGTTATAATGGTTTGAACTAAACTCTGATAAAAAACTGGAATAAACTACACTACAATAAAGATGATTCCGTGCTTCGGAGGGCACGTTAAGCTCTCGGTCCCGGTTACTTTCTACGGATAGTAGTCGTTACATGAGCCATGTCAGAGGCCTTTGGCGGCTCAATAACTCTGACACCAGGATTGGTCAGGTTGATCATCCACTCGATGAAGAAGACTACAATAAATATCCTTTTACGCATCTACTATCTAAATTAAGTGTATGAAAGTATAACTAAGTACCTCCAACATGAGTTGTTTCTTCAATGAAAAGAATCCCATCCCAGTCAGCACCACCATGTCGTTTGTGAGCTGATTTATTAGTCTCTTCACCTTTAAAGAAAACAATATAAGCTCTACAAAATAACCTTCGTTGTCTGTATAGGTGAAAGCGACGACAGCAACTACCGTTTATATTGTTTGAAAAAGAGAACAATGTGCAGATTTTGATGCTTTGAGGTTGGAAGCTGAAGATTGTAGAGCTCGCGATCATAAGAGATTAAGTGTTCGAGCATTTGATGTTGTAGATAACGACATTGGAGCTCAAATTGGGGATCCAACTTTAACATTATAATTTTGAATTATTTGAATAAAATTGCTGGTCGCCCTCTGCACGCTAACATACCTGAACGTTGCATGCATTACATGCTTAATTCACGATTAGTTCCCATCAGGATTAATGTTTACAATGTGTTCATATAGTGATAGTTAAAATAGTGCTTACTATTTTCCTTTGAACAAACCTCAATATTATATCCAGATCCAGGACATCTATACAGGATAGGGAGTGCTCTTCTAGAATGTTCGTGGACGTCTGCCGCCGCAAGCACCACACTGCAGGCCCTGAACAGCAGCCAGCTGAGAGACATGAAGTAGTACAACGAGTCTATGGTGGCACCTTTCACGTTACTAGAAAAAATAACAAAATCATACAAGACGCAAGACACACATACTAGTGGGGCTGAAACCGTGAAAAAACTCGTGTGAGTACGTTAACTACCTGTTTAGGCGGGCCAGTGTTACAACTTTTATACAGGTACGACTTTGAACTTACTTTGTTACCATCTAATACATATTTGAAAACTATTTTTAACATTATTAGATAACAACATTTCATTGGTCAAGAGATGAACAAATAAATCAAAGATTTTATGATAATAGCACGATCGTAATTTCGTTTATAAATAATATATGGCTACGTATTTGTTTTATAAGTGGCCAGCATTAGGTGGAATTCAGATGTTTCAATATTTAAATAATCGTGAATCATATTGGAAGTTTTTATTTCTTTAAGGATATAGCATTTGCTCGATACGGTGTGCAAGATACTGGGCGTAATTTTGCATGCTTCACTCTAAAGTTCGCAGCGCTCAGTCTGGGCTTTTTATTTGGCCTAAGCCTAAACATAACGTAAACAGTACCAACTTACTCGTAGATGCTTTAAAGCTCTTCAACGTGTTAACATAATTTCAAACTCTCAATCGGATTTTGAAACAAAATCTTAGTAAAATTGTTAATGGAAAAGTTTATGAAAACCTGTGTATGTTTGTTGCTCTTCCACTCATGCATATAAAGTTTGCGAATTTCTTGGTGATGGGTTTATTACTAAGGCTTTTGTCCTTAGTTTGCTTGTGGCAGAAATATTTTCATAAGTAGTACAGAGGTAACACTCTCCAAACCCGGAAAAACCAACTATTTTCAGAAGCCAACAATCAAAACTTTCATATGTTTATTGCCGCACTCAGAGTCGTCCATTAAATCGAACTGTTTGACGTTATTTTTCATACCTTACTTGACATAATCACTCATTAAATCTCTACTATGGAATCAATGGACGACTCTGATTACGGGCGTTATATAACTATGTTTTTATTATTTTATGAACAAAAACCCATAAAGGTGCACTCACTACTCACACTTCCTTTACAGGATCAAAAGAATATCTGAGCGTCTTAAAACTAACTTGACTATAATTCTCATAGGTTTCAAGTTTTCATCGAGCAAGTTTGTGTTAAGACTGACCTCACTATATACTGCGTTTCCCTTACCCAATTCCTAAGAACAGCTGCAAGCATATAAAGTAAAGGTTGTTGACATTGGATAGCAGTATCAACGGCCCAAGCTTCAGATCGACGTGGCGAACCAACTTCGCTTGTCTGACGTATCCTTCGCGGAGTCGACGCCATATTTGAGTTTGAATGTAACTGTCTGTACCACGCTGAAATTTTTTTTGGTTACTAACCTTATGGTGTTACAACATCTATACTAACACTAGCTGCGCCCCGCGGTTTCACCCGCTTTGTACCCGTTCCCGCGGGAATTTCGGGATGAAAAATAGATGTTGTCCGATTCTCAGGCCTACCCGATATGTACACAAAATTTCATGAGAATCGGTCAAGCCGTTTCGGAGGAGTATGGGAACGAAAACTGTGACACGAGAATTTAGAATTTATTAGAAGATAATACATCAGAATAGTTTGATTTTTTGTCTGTTTGAACGCGCTTATTTCAGAAACCACCAATCCGATTTGAATGATTATTTTTATTAATATCCATTACCACATACAACGGGAAGGTTAAAGGCCAATCATCCCAAAATTGTAGTTCTAGAGCTTAGCACATTCTGTCGGAGTAGGAATAAAAAAATATGGGTATTTTGTGGCTTACTATTATCCCAAAAATCTTACAGTAACAGATACAACCTGGGCAAAACCTTTGAGAACGGTTAAAGTGCAAGACACACATAGTGCGGCTGCAGATCGAGTCACACTGGCTCGTTGCGGACCAGTATAGGCCAGTGTGACGCCATTCATACAAATACAAGGAATACAAAGTCAAGTGACCCACACCAGCTCGCAGCCGCATCATGTATTTCTTTCGCTTAAAATGTGATGAGCATATCGCTTTCTTGACATTACCTTTTCAATATCAGTATTCCTGTTCTCATTCTTGATAACCTGCGTGGCGTACATGTTGAGTCTATGATAGCGAGACGTGAGTCCCATGCTTATCATGATGATGATCAGGTCTTGGAAGTTCCACAGCAGAGTTGCCACTTTACTCATCACGAAGATCGGGATCGCTAGGTAGAGTTGATACTCATCTGTTTGATGTAAGTTGTAAAGTTAGTAGGTGATGGAGAAGTAGAGATAGAAAGAAGTAAAGTGTAGACTGTATAATGCACCCACATAAGACATTTTCAGGTACGCCGATTGGTTTTCGAATCGAAACAAAACTCGATACATTGTTTTACTTCCTGTATGAAGTAACATTGGTGGACAACCAATATGCACCAGAGTGGAAGCCAAATACTTTGAAACTGAAACGCCGCCACTACGACACCGCCTCGACTTTGCAGTATGCGACAGGTCTTAAAAAGAAACTCCTAAATGCTTCTGTAGCGCTCGTGACGTAGCTTGACTAAGCTATGTTAATTCAATGCAATTATTAAGCAACGTGCAGATGGGCCCCTTCGTGGATTGGTGGCTGATAGTGGTTTTTTTATTCTGAGCGTTACCACCCTTCAGAGGGCACGTAAAGCATTTGATCCCGTTGTTTTAATTGTGAGACCGCCGATACCTTTAGGCGGTATTAAAACTCCGTTACTAGGGTTGGCCACTACCCTACTCGAAATGAATGCTAATGTCAAAAGCAGCCGTTACTCACAAGTCTGCAGCAGAAACCCATGTGAAGTTAAAATATATTTCTGAAGATACTCTTCAATCGGACAATCGAGTCCTGTCGCTGAGATCATACTCATTACGTGCTCCACTGGAAAAGAAAAGTAATTATCTTTGAATGAACTTAACAGTTGAACAAATTGTATCACAATTCACGGTTCAATTTTGAAAATGACGTTTTTCCGTCGTTTTAATGGCTTTAGAAAATAATTTGATTGTCTGTTGTGTAAGTAAAATGTTAGAATAGCAACGCATATTCCTCCCCTTAATTTTTTAGTACTTTAAAGCAAGACCCGACAAACCCAAAAACATAATAAATTATACATGCTACGGCTTAGTACTCGTACAATGTATTATAAGAGACAACCGCTGTGCATTCTGTTAGTTTGTTCATCAAAATGTATGAGTATAACGTGATACTTGATAATCCCGTGGTTAAAAGTCATAGCATACTTATTACCACGGGCACTCATATAATATACCAATAGTAACCAAATTAATTGCGAACCGATTGCCACTTCTGTAGAGAAGTAGGTTGACCTGACTCCTTGACTCCCTGTTAATACACCGTGCTTCGGAGGGTACGTTAAATTATCGGTCCCGTTTGATTCAATTGAAAGACCATGTCGGAGGCCTTTAGGTAGTTTACTTGACTCCTTAATTCCCGGTAAAAAAACCGTGCTTCGGAGGGTACGTTAATTTGTCAGTCCCGGTTGTTTCAATTGAAATACCACGTCGGAGGCCTTTAGGCGGTTTAAAAACTCCGACACCAGGGTTGGCCACTAACCTACTCGACTTACTTACTGTTAAACTATACCTATAGCGTTTGAGACATGACTCAATAGCCGCGTACCCACCTAGCGCACAGGCTCGCGAGCCATGGCTCGCGAGCCAAATGCTCGGCTGGTGTGGACGTGCCTCGGGCTGCCTCGGGCGCGCGTTTGCTCGGCTGAGCACGGCTCGGCCCCGAGCCATCTGTTGTCGGTAAACTTGACGTGCTCAAAGGTGCCTCGGTGAGCGCTGTGTGTTAGGTGGGTACGGTTATGTTTTGGCTCGCGCGCGAAGCTAGGAAAATAGCTGCAGCTGAATATACACGACTTATGATGGCTCAGCCTGCCTCGCGAGACGGCCTCGTGTAAATTGAACAAAACTACTGAGGCTGGCTCGCGAGCCATGGCTCGCGAGCCTGTGCGCTAGGTGAGTACGCGGCTAATGATATCATACCATATGGTTCCAAATACTTACCACTTGCACATACCAGCACAAAGACAGAAACAGAATAAATTCTCCTTCGTATCCTGTCATCTAATGGTAGTTTTAAACTCTCCCCTGCTTCCAACTTCAGCCAGTAGATTGACAAGTTCTTCCAAGCAGATATGAATTTTATAGAAAGAACCAGAGAGAGTAACGCATTGCCATAAAATATAGATCCGGATAATCTGCCTACTAAGCCTCCTGGAAGAAAAGAGTATTAATGGATAAACCTAGTATATGTGTACCTACCTAATATATGTAGGTAAAAAAAAAGGTAAAGCATCATTGCTGAACATTTTTTCAAACCACGCCACGAAGTCAGCAAGACAGCTGCTAGTGATATTTGAAAAAATAACACAGAATTATAGCTTAAGAGCAAAGAGTCAAGATATTGTGTTTTTTTTTTAAATCTTAATCGTCTTTGCATTCTGTATTTCGGTAGCACTGTGATGCTCCAATATTGGGACAGTCATAATAAAATGGAGTACTTAGAAATTAAGTGATGCAGAATAATCAAATAGAATTTAACAATGTTGGTTTATTGTTTACATTTAAAGAGCAAAGTACCTAATAATTCTCTTAAAGTTGAAGTTTAATCACGCTCCTAAAATGCTGATGAGAGCTCTGCATAATAAACTTAACGCAGAAGGAAAATATTATAATTTATCGGAGCCTTCTTAAACCTGACTCGTAAACCGAACAGCTGTGATATCGTAAAATCTTGGCATCAGTCTTGATAAATTGTGATATTTTAATATAAGAATACTATGTATAAGTTGCACTAGAAAGTCATCTTCATAGGTGTACTAGCTGTGCCCCGCGGTTTCACCCGCAGCGCCCCCGTTCCCGTGGGAATTTTGAGATTTTTATTCCTTATTTTTCTTATATAAAAACCTTGTCCTAACAATAAGGAACACATTAAAAAAAGAATCATCCAATTTGGTGCAGTCGTTCTGAAGTTATGCGCTTAGCAACACATTCAGCGATTCATTTTTATATTATAGATGAGTTGTACTACAAGAGTTGTACTACCAAACAAAGCTTTAAGTTTGTATTATGGAAGCCAACTAACTGATACTAATACATATACAAATACACAAAATATATGGACATAGAGTATAGATACGGATCCAGACGTCGTCGCCAACTACTATATCTCCACATATTATTATGACTCGGGAATTATTACATTATTGAATTTTAAATAAAGTTTTAAGTTAGTGAGCAATATAGAAATTATATAAATATGTTAACAAATGTTATGTTTTTATATAGTTTAATCATAGTTATTTGTGGTTCCTCTCAAAGTTGCAGTGCCTATAGGGTGTCACAAAACTTACATTGTAATTTATTATTAAGTAGGTAATATTTGATAAGCAATGAAGATATTTGAATTTGAATATTTTGGTCAAACAAGTAAAACTTACGTCCACTATTGGTATGGGTAGCTACTCCCGAAAGTAGTCTGATCAACTTCCAAATAGAAGCTACTTCAATGAGAACCAGCAGAAGTAATATGACAAGTGACCAAGCGAAGAATGCGTTCAGTCCACATTTACATATACCGATATAACGTGCTAATGAAAACACGTGGTTGATCGCCGGTAATGTATCCTGAAATAAGGTTAATAAGGGTTATTATAAATCTAAATATGGTTAATTATAAAACTTATTGAACCTTGTAAACCTTGAGAGATTAAGGAGCCCTTTGCAGTGTAACCCAAAGCAAAGCAACTTCTTCTTCAAATGTTAATGTAGCACTCGTGTTATAGCAAGCTATGTTAGTTCATTGCAATTTTTAAGCAATGTGCGGTTCAACCCCTACTTGGAATGGTGGTCAATGGATAGTGGCTTTTCTATCAGAGCTACCGTGATTCGGAGGGCACGTTAAGCAGTCGGTCCCGGTTTCGTTAGACCATGTCGGAGGCCTTTAGGTGGTCTAAAAATACCAAGATTGGCTGCATGAACTTACTTTTAACGTTCAAAAATACTCTTAGATACGAAATCTGAGTAATTTGACGTTAAATCTGATAGAATCTGCAGACCACGAGATAGAAAAGTAAATGGAATTAGTGCGACGGATTTTCTATGAAAGTCACTCATTCAAGCTAATGATAAGATCTCGATCTCCACCTGGGTTATTCTTAAAGAAATGTTGGCTTCGTTCAACCCCCTCGTATGAACAAGCCTCAAATAATATTATTACGAGAATTCGTATTGTTAGTAAATGAATAAAAATGCAAACACAAATTGACCTGTTTTTCAAACTGTTTCACGTCGCCGAAAATTGGAAATATTCGGGTAAAACCTTTTATTTGTTTTATTAAGAACCGTCGAATCTATTCTAACCTTATTTTCTCACCTAACCCTGAGGACGATCTCTCGCATAGTCGCACAAGATTTGAAAGGCAAATTCAAATCTTCGAATAACTTAGGAAACTGTTTGAACTAGTTCGAACGAAAGCCGAGCGCAGTCCCGGAAAACATTCAATTAGAAACTCACCAATTGGAATAATTAAACTAAGTAGGTGGGTCTATAAGACCCCGATGGCTGATAAAGGGTTAACTGGTTTAAGTTAGAACACATTACCAAATATATTCAACGTATGTGCTACTTTGAAGAGGCTTCAACAAATAAAGTCTTATCGATCAGAATAGCGTAAAAAGCTTCTCTAAAACTTATCTAAATCTTTTTACTCCTCAGAACGGAAATATAAAGAATTGAGGAGGTAAAGCTGGGTCATGTTTTTCAGATTGCTAAAATAAATTGGTAATAACAATAATTTATTTTACATTCAAAAACAAATTGATAATGCCTAAACCGCCTTGATATCTTCAAAGCTGTAAGGACAAATCGTATGGTAGTACATAACATCATGACATCACTAGTTTTAGCTCGAAAGCCGCTGACTATCGTTGCTCTCATGGCTTGATGAAGTCACGACTTCACATATTGGTAACCAGAAAGAACTTTTCGCATTCAAAATGGAGATTCATAAAGGAAACACATAGGATCCTTGGCTCCCGCAGTTGAATAAAAACGCGCCTGTATAAGCCAATCAAAACTTTACATTCCGTCAAGCGTTCCCAATGCAAATTAAATTCCGTATTTAACATATTCAACACAACACCACTAGTTGCAGAACTAGTGAATAGGCAAGTTTTTAATTGCATACATCATTAGTGTACGAAGCGAAGCGCAACTTCTGGAATACATTTCGCGGTTATGATTATAATAAAGTGTTTTAAGCAAGAACTTTTCGTTAACTTCGTTTCAGAATTATGCTACTTTATGTTTTTAGAAGTGTTGGTTGGATGTAGGAAGTATGGGGTAACAGCTACCTTGTGACGAGAACTAATATTTACTTTACTCGTTCTAACATAGCAAAATCTGCAGTGCGAAGTATTTTTGTTTGTTTGAACGGTTTGTCGTCTGAAACTACCAGTCATCATCATAAATTTAAGAGCAAGGCTCTTGTCGGTGAGTCCGATGCAGACTTCTCCATCAATTCCTATTCAGTGCAAGTTCCTTCACGTCTCTATACGACATGACCGACACTTTTTCTTTAATCTGACTCATGTAACTGATTCTAGGCCTTCCCCTACCTCGCTTCCCTTCAATTTTTCCTTCCATGATATTATTAATGTATCTGTCATGTCGTATGAGATGTCCTATCATCTTCCCTCTCCTATTTTCTATTGTCTCAAGTAATGTTCTACTCTCTCTCACCAATTCTAATACTTCTTCATTTGTCACCCTTTCGGTCCAACTAATCCTTTCCATCCTACGCCAACACCACATCTCAAATGCTTCCAACCTCTCTCTATCCCGCTGAGTAGAAAAATATTTCAGCATATGATAGCCAAATTTAAGACAAAGGTTAAGTATATTAGTGAAAATCTTTCGTCACTTCTTGTGACTTCTTGGACTAGTATTGTATGGCTATTACGTACTTATTCCGAAATAACCCAGTATGTGATTGATTGTGATTTAATTGGGTTTCACCAATATTGACTCACTGCCGCACTCGGAGACGTCCATTAAATAGACACTTAACTAATTCACGTATTTTTTCATACACTAGCTGTGCCCCGCGGTTTCACCCGCAGCGCCCCCGTTCCCGTGGGAATTTTGAGATTTTTTTATCCCTTATTTTTCTTATATAAAAACCTTGTCCTGACAATAAGGAACACATTAAAAAAAGAATCATCCAATTTGGTGCAGTCGTTCTGAAGTTATGCGCTTACCAACACATTTTGCGATTCATTTATATAAACTAACAAATTAATCACGGATATTTTAAGAGATGATACATTACATTAACAATTAACTTTTAACTGTAATTAAGGAACCTTTGTATATCATTTTTTTTGTTTTAATTTTCCGAACAAAAAAAAATATTATAATATTTTTTTTAAATAATCACCCCTATTATGTACCTGTGAAGATGTTTAACAATGTCTGTCATGTCACGTCAAAAGTTGTTTTTCTTAAATGTCTTTAATGTTTCACTTAAATGATAGTTTAAAGAGGTTCTAGAATATGTCTAAAGAGGTCTCATTTAATTATCTTATTAACAGGGTGTTTTAACGTAGCAAATTTGTTTCCTACTTTTCTCCAAAAAAACATAACAAAACTTATGATGTTTTATACTTAAATGTACTCCGAGAACCGAGTACTATCAGCTGTAAAAATATCCGTGACTAATTTGTTAGCACCTTGTATATTATAGATTACAATGTCAAAATCACTATTTAAATCTCTGCTAATGAAGCATTTGACGTCTCTGAGTTAACTAACACATTCATTGAGAAAGCTTTATTCGTCATAGAAAACCGATCACGTACTAATTCCAATTACTTTTTTATTTCGCAATTTAAAGGTTTATACTCACGATTTTCATAAACATTTCTTTCAAATAAACTTAAAGACGTGTTATTTTTCAAAAAACATTATTTTAACTCCACTTTATTTGACAAATCACAACGAAACACGTAGAATACTAACCATCAAAGTTTCGTTTAAAAGAACATTGACCACTTATCGTCAATCTGGACATGAATATTTGACGACACCTCACAAAAATCACAACAATTCCTTCAATTATATGTGATAAAAGTTTTGTTATTACCACCCTCCCAATATCGTTGCGTGCTCACCGACAATTACTGACATTTTACCTAATTATATCCAGTCGTAAATACATTTATTTATTGTTATTTTTCTGAAATGTTATCTGTAAAACAATGGTTGGAATCCCGTCCATACTACATATAAATATAGTTATACATTTATAGTATATTCCATCGAATATTTTGCTAGTCGACTACTGGAAGTTGATAGTCGATTAATTTCGGTTAAGTATAGCGATGACTCTGTCACTCTGCTGGCAAATTAAATCAGTGCAACAGAGTTAACGACATATCTTCTTCTAGAAGCCTTTGAACATGACATTCCCCAATATCTATAGATTGCTTTCTACGATATAAATACTTCAATTAATCCTTTATGAAATAATAATCTAAATAAAATTTTAGGGTGAAAGTACACTATAGTCACGACAGTTTACTTAGACAGTCTGGTTGTCTACGAAAACGTGAAGAAAGCACGGTAGTAACACGACGTCTAACGGACTTTTATATATTTTTATAAGAATAAAGAATATGTACTGACTATTGTTAGCCTAACAAATGACAGTTTTGACCGTGTCGAACAAATCAGTCTAACTAAACACTGTAGAGACTATTGTGTGTTCAGGGTCTTAGTTGTCATCTAGTACCGGACAAAGGTGATGTGATAAAATGTTAAACATGATTGTAATTGTTATGTTTCTATGAAAATTTTTGGTTGCCATGTGACTTGTAAAAGTATGTATTAAATAGAGCAAAATAGATTTTCTATTAACACGTTGCACGCTTTACGACCCACCGGTGAGCCCAGCTTACTTTTCCATTCGAGCCAAGCCGTAATCAGATAATCGGTAATTTTCATCAACTTAAAATTTTAATCCCAATGTTCATAAAATTAAGTAATTCGTATGATAAATCAAAACTAGCGACTTTTACCGTCTAGTTTTTAAGATATTGTAAAAGGCTCACGGGTGAGTCCCGTGGCCTCATGCAAAGGATTTTGTATTTTCCGTTGGCGGGGGGCCGCGGGGTCACCGCACGGCCCACGGCGCCGCACGCTCACGCGCGACACTTCCGTGCGCTACGTCGAGTAGTGAGGATCGGTTACGCTTTTTTCTTCAAAAATGGATGATTTTGATGATTTTGAACTAACTCAAGAGGAGCTAACGCAGTTAGAAAGCATCGAGATAAATCTTCTCAACCAAAGTTTAAAAACCCGGATAAAACTAGTAAGTTTCCATCGGATTTGAAAACCACGCAGTCCGTACCGGCTACTGGGCCTCGCGGCTCACTTCCATACGCGTTTTGTTTCATAGCTGCAGTCTGTGGCTTGTGGGAAGCGTTTACGTTGGACCTGTCACGCGGCTCACGGGTGACCACCATGGCTCGAACGGTCCGGTATGATAAGGCTCACCGATGAGCCTTGTGGCCTGAATGGAAATACTCGATTTTTCTTAAAGCGTTTAACGTGTTAAGTATTAATTGTAAAGTAAATACTTAAGTAAGTTGGAGTAGGTCGGTGGCTAACCCTGGTGTCGGAGTTTTTAGACCGCACCAAGACCTCCGACGATAGTCTAACGATTGCAACAACCACGACCGACTATTTTACGTGCCTTCTAAAATGCCCGATAGTAGCATTTCTATCCACCCATGAAAGTAGAGTACGTGCAAATATATCCTTTGACCCATTTTATTATAAGACTAATTAAAAAATCATTAAGCATTAAGCTAGGTGCCGGCGAGGCAAGTGACAATGACAAGTGAAATTTTGGAAAAAAGATCCACAGAATTTTGGCGTAAGCGCTAATGTTAAATTGACACAAAGAAAATATACCTTCTTTTTTTTAAAAGCAGAAGATTTTTCGCGCGCCTTTCCATCTAAAATCAAAAACTGAAGAATTGTCTACTTCTCAAAATAACAATGCACATCATACATACCTAATTTATAAACAACTACAATTTAGGCTTGATTACGGAAAATCTCTCTCTGAAGGAAAAAAGAGACAGGAAATGCTCCCCGAAACGCCCACAATTGATTTGAACAGAATACATGAAGCAGAAAACGTATTGGGAGTGGAATACAGTTGAGACATGCGTCTATTTTATTATAGGTATGTAGGAACAATTGCTTAGGTTTTTGATTGGTAAGTAGCGTTGGGTTATACAAGTTACTGGCGTTGAACTAAATATTATATGTACTTACAGTAATAGTGCAGCGTCGGTGACGGTGGCCGGCGTATTTAAAATAAGTACGTTGAACATATTTAAACCCTAACTTTTATCGTAAAATTTCAATTTTCGAATTTATATTCTAAATAAGTTTTTTTTGTGTCTACGCTTTAGAAGTCACAATACTACACTCAGGCCTTTGCCACACTTGACGGATCTTCCGTCGCCGATCTTCCGCGACGGAACGCAACATTATTATTGCATATAATTTACGCTGCGACGGACCGACCGATCTTCCGCGTAGTGTGCCCGCTATTTGTAATTTATATGCAATAATATGTATTGGCGTTCCGTCGTGAAAGATCGGGGGCGGAAGATCCGACAAGTATGGCAAAAGCCTCAGGGTACAGTACAACTATCGACACAGTAATCCGACTCGGCTGTGACCTTGAGTTAGATACCTACAGCCGCGCGGTACGTAGACATGCGCTAAGGCTGCCACCCGCCAGCATTTTAATTATATTTGCCTACTTTGTGTTTCCATTTATAGTTTTGTGTTTGTAAATTATTTTTTTTATGTAAAGAATTAAAATACTTAAAATTGAATAGGAAGTTTCAATAAAAATGCGTGATGATTTGTGAATGGTAAATTTAATTAAAAAAACATGTTTATAATTGAATAACAATGTTATAAATTTCCGACCGAAAAATATTTTCGGACCGAAAAATATTTTCGACTGATACGTACGAAACGCTTTATTTTTAATTTTAAGGTATAAAAAATCCGCATTCTAATATAAAGCTTCAATATAAATTGTTTTGGGAAACATGGACAATGTGTTAATAACAAATTCTTACAACCAAAAACAAAAATCAACACACCGCCCGTACGTCACTGCGGCACAGTCGCGACGCAGGAGTGTACCACGGTCGAAGCGCGTAGGTATAACTCGCGTTTCGGCCGTTTATATGGAGTTAAACTACTGGATGTACTGTGCTCAGGGTGCCTTTCCGTTGAAACGGAGCGGAGCTGTGTGGAACTCAACCGACCAATCAGATCGCATTTAAATTGTCAAACAAGGCATTGACTTGTCAAAATCTTTAGAAACGAAGTTCCTTATCGCGCGTTGCGAAAGGGGGCTAGACGGAAAAAAAGGTAACAACACTTTTTAAGCCAGAGAGGGACAGACAGAGAAACGTGCGCATGTTTCTCTGTCTGTCTCTCTCTCTCTCTCTCTTCTAGAAAGCAAGCTAGATATTTTCGTTTCGTCTTTCTATTTCGCATTGAAAGGTGTGGTGTCGCGACGATTATTTTTGTTGATAATAAATAAACTTCGTTCCATCCGGGTGTCCCTTGACACCTCTCAAGTTTTTTTGGTAATTCGTTGTGATTGGTCGAATGAGTTCCGCATAGGTCCGCTTGAATGAAAACACACCCATACTCATTACAAAACCACACTAATACGTCCAATACTCCCTTTTTTGGTTCGGGACTTAAAAATATGTTTATGGAATCTCAGAGAATGTCCTCACTCAAAATACAACGGGTACAACGTTGGTGAAACCGTGGGGCGTTGCTAGTACAATATAGTGTTCCGTATTTGAATTTTAAATTGACCAAAACACTGTGGAACTGAGACCAGACAAAATTTGCATGAACGTTGAAATTAAAATAACGTTTTAGCTTCATTTAAAAAGAATAAAATTATTTTTATAAGGAACATACCTACTTAATAATATATTAGGCTCTTGACATGATAATAATAAAAAAAGACGTGTGGCACTCGGGGACTGCCGCGGTAAAGCTATTGCATAGTTATTTTTTGTATCACTAGATGGCGTTAGGGAGCGTTAGGTTTTTTTGCGTGAGGTTTTTTCGTTACGGAATTTCTGGATTCGGTCCCCGCGCTCAAGGCCCGCGATAGAAGCTATGCAATAGCTTAATAATTGATAAAAACTTTTACAGCCTTTTACTTTTTATGACAATGTCAATGCATTGTTCGACAATTTTAATGCGTGTGATTGGTTGGTTGACGTCCGCATAGCTCCGGTTCAATGTGAACGCACCCTAATACAAAGTGCTAAAATCACCTAATCTTGCGTTGTACTTTTTAAGATTGTATTTGCCCTGACACATATTGAGCAAAATAATATAGAAATCACCGGTTCTTGTAATGTGTAGAAATTCGGAAAAGTGCGATGAATACGGTAATTTCCGCGCTCGCGGCAACCGTGCTTCTTTATATTGTAATTTAAAATTGTTCCCACAGATCGGATTGAAGAAACTTGGATGTATTTGAAATTGTGGCTGATGTTATTTAAAATGATATCAAATTGTCGCGAAACACAGCTTAATTAAACGTAGTTTAAAATAAAGTCCTCGCCCCGCCTGTATTTTTAGGCCAGAGAGAGACGGACAGAGGAACATGCGCACGCCAGAGAGAGACAGACAGAGAAACATGCGTGAGAGAGACAGACAGAGAAACATGCGCACGCCAGAGAGAGACAGACAGAGAAACATGCGCCTGTATGTTATCACTAATGTAAACACTACTGAACTGTTTTTTATGGGTTATTCACCAACAGAGAAGTTTCATTCATCTTGTCATTCAACAGACGACATTGTTCTTTATCTTTGATTTTACTGTCGGGAGTAGGAGTTGTATACAATAAAATGTAGTTTTACATAGATGCAGATTTTATTACATACTTTAGCTTTAACTTAAAATCATTGGACAAATATGTATTCTGACGCTTGTACTCAGATACGTCAAATGCTTTCTTTTGGTAGAGATTTAGAGAGGATTGCACAAAAACTCTTAAATCAATTAAGTATCTAAATTTGTTTAAGAAACAAAAGCTGTACCTTCAAAATTGAACTTTATAGCGCATCAAATAGAACACCATTTCAAACGAACGTCATTTGTTTTTTAAACAAGTTTAGGCGCTATATCAATTTAGAAATCTTTGTGCAATTCAAAATTTGACATGTAATGTGAAATAATGAAATGACGATTTAATAACGTCTCTGAGTGCGACAGTGAAAGAGTAATGAAATAAACTATGCATTTGTAACATTTAAATGAACAGTTAACGACTCGTCGCTGCCATTATCATATTGAATCAGGACCAACTCGTACGTCAATATCGCTCCAGCCATCTGAAAAAAGAATGTTATTACCCTGTAATGACCCACTTAGTAAGTAAGTAATGTCCCACTACAGGACTAACATTAGTCACTAAGATACGAGTACTAAGACTAGGCAAAGTCTTTCTTAGGGTCAACACTGCGTTAAGCGTGTGCACCCGGCGGTTCACTTTTGTATGACACCGCACGCGACGGGCGCCCGCGACGACGGGCGCCCGCGATGTTTCAGTTTTGTATGAAGCCACACGCGGCGGTTCACTTTTGTATGAAGCCACACGCGGCGGTTCACTTTTGTATGGAACCGCGACGTGCGCACGCTTAACGCAGTGTCCGCCCTTAAACTTTCGCGGATTGTACTAATTATTAAAGAATAACTCCGATAGGAAATCAAAGCGTATTTTAATTCGAGTTTATTTTTGTGTCTGTTTGAAAGCGCTAATCTCCGAAACTACCAATCCTATTTGAACCACAACTTTTCATCTTGAAACTCTCACGGGAGCGGGCACAACGTGGGTGAAACCGCGGGGCGCTGCTAGTGCATTAGTAATAAAACTATATTACCCACTAGGGATAATAAAATAAATAAAATAACAAATACCCTTAGCTAATTAAACAAATTACATGGAACGAACTCTGTCGACAAGAGCCTAGCTCTTAAACTTAAGAAAAAGAAACATTACAGATTATTGCTACTTCAGAGCAATTTCATGCTCACTTACTCGTAGTACAAAGAGGATAACCAAATATAGTCATAGAACTAGAATGAAGGAAAGCAAAGATTTTTCTATACCTAAAGGTACTGCCTGACTTGGAGCATCCCCGTGTAACGTAACGTTACAGATACGAGCATTACATCAATGAGGGATGACAACAGAGAATTACAAAGCATACCTTGTATTATCTCGAATGGAATATCTCGATACATCTTGTAACACAATCTTGTTACGTCACTTAGTAATGCTCGTCAGTCAGGTAATGCTCAAAATCGATTCTGAAATGTTACATTTAAGGCGAATGTTCTCGGTGTGAGAGCATCTTTAGGGTAATCGTGCTGTTCTTGTAAGTTCACTAAAAATAACCACGAACTGAGAGCCTCGTTTTTAAAGCCGATGAAAGAGTATCCTAAACAAGCAGTGTCTTGCGCTTACACCCACGTTGAACATTTCCATTAATTTTTTACATTTTTACGAAGCATTTAAAGCAAATTTTTGTGTTTATATAAGCTGTTGGTGTTCAAATGATTTTGTCTAAAGAAAATTACATTTCTTTTTTCTATTTTCCTTGTAAAAATAACAATAAATAAAACAATTTTACTCCATTCATTTCATTTTAGTTATTTTCTATTAAAATTTGTATTCAGATTCAAATTACATCTATAAATAGAACTAACCTTAAGCAATATATTTCTATTAAGTGAGAAGAAACCCATTCCGCTCAACGCCACGTCATCTTTAGCCAGTTGATTCTGAAGTCTTTCCATCTGAAAATTCAGGGAAAAATACACCACAAATCTACTCGTAAAGACAGATTTACTTCTTATTCATACCTTCATCAATATATTTACATAGAACGCAAACTTGACTGACCAACTGACTTATATATCACACAGGCGAAACTACTGTACCTAGAAACTTGAGCACTTGATATTTGGGGTTCCTTTTATGATGTAAGTGAGAAACAAGAAAGGATTTGATTCCACCCATAACAGAGGGTGGCACTTTCATCCGAAGCGAAGCGAGGGCACAACGCTAGTATTAAATAAACGTCAAATGAGATTTCAATGCATGAAGTAAAATGCATTTAACTACATATAATGCCCTAAATACACTAGTACGTTTGCCTAATACGATTGCCCATCCTGTATCAATCTTAATCTGCCGACTGCTGCAGTCTTCACATCTGCAGTCGTTGGGCGAATGCAGCCGACAATTGTTTTTACACTTTAGCGGTAATCGAGTGTGCAGTCAGCAAAAAGAAAGCGACTGCTATTTTTCTATAACTATGATATAAAAAAATGATAGGTTAATGATAAAACCATACTTCAACATTATAACAATTTGCTTCAACCGCGAATATCTGTTTGAGAGCCGACTTGGAGTAGACGTTTATATCTGACGCATACAGCACCGTGCTGCCGATCCTCAGGGACAACCAGAGCAAAGAGATGACGAAGTATATGCGATGTATCATGGACACTGATCTTCCTACACTGAAATAAATTATGGATTGTTATTATCAAACATAAATTATCCTCCTCACTGTACTGAAGATTATCTTCAGTGAGATGCGAGGTCTTTGTCCAGCAGTGGGACATTGCTAATACTAGTAGGGTAATACTTTTTTATTTATTTATTCATAAATATTGAAAAATTAATGATTTTTAACTGGTAATTTATTAATGAAACTTACCTAATGCCCATAAATAGTTGCAGGCAAATGAAATAGAAGTTACAGAAGCAAGACATGACTATCATACTGCCCATTGCACCGTCCACCTTTCTAACCATTTGTGCTTGTTTTACATACGCCTCTCGTAATTTGCGCCAAGTATACAGTTTTAGTAGTTCATTTGACTGCAAAAATATTAAAAAGTTTATAGTAAAAAAAGGTTCACAAATTTGCCAATAATAGTCAGGCACTTGTTTAAAATGAGCGAATTTATAAGTGGCAAGTTAGCAAATGACACTTGAAAGTTTCATTTGGGAGTTTAATATAACAGCTTTTATACTCAAGAACTATTAAAAATACTAAAAAACTACGCCTATGAAATCTAGAAAAGATGTTTTTCCGGACTGATTGAGCATGTTAAAACAAGGCGTAGAAAAAGATTTTCTGATAATCTTCAATGAAGGACAAAAGTGCCTGCGGCTTCTGCCAAAACTTTCAAATAAGTTTTAGCTACTTTTTTCGTAGCCTTAAGGCAAAAAGAAAGTGTTATAAGAAATATTTACTTATGTATTGAATATTCTAGCAGTATAAGTTTTTGATTTCTATGTTAAATGATTGGAATCTACGCTCAAAACGCATCAGTAGTGTGGTACGCATTCGTGTTATGAGTATGATGATATCCATCAGATCGGATTCGGTTTATTAGTGCGAGATTCTGAGATTAGTGCGATCAAACAAACAAAAGATCAGCTTTATATATTTGTATAGATATAGTAGTATATTATATTATACTAGCTGTCCAACGCGGTGGTTCCACCCGCGACCCAATAGATGTCGCTAGTGTGAATCTAAACATACAAAAAAAAAATCAAATCTGTCCAAACGTTTAGGAGGAGTTCAGTGACATACACACGTACAGTAGAATTATATATATAAAGATTATATTAATACAGATATATACAAGTACATATAACAACATACATTATTCCACTTCCCTTTCTTCTCAGCATCGCAGATCTTGATCAAACATTTGTTAAGGCGATGATATCTTGAGGTCAACCCCATACTGACCAGCACTATCACCACATCTTGGAAAGACCAGAGTATCGTGGCCACTGTACTCATTAATAACAACAATATTCCTAGCCAGACTGAGTAATCATCTAGAAAAGTGATAAAACAGTACAATTGAACTCAATCACGTCAATTTACATTTACTAGTATTAGCCAGTAATGTCTCTCTGCTGGAGCCTCTGATCTGAACATAAATGACATGTCAAAACTCACTTATTAACCTCTCCTAAGGAATCGATTAACGTCATGAGTCACGTCATTTTTCACAAAAACTATTCCTTATAAAAAAAAATAAGATGCCGAAGTTATTCGATAAACAAACGATGAACAATATGGCAATATCTAACTTTTAAGACAATTTGTTGACATACAACTAAGTAAATAATCTTTAGAGAGTAATATCCCACTGCCTTCAACATTCCAAGCTAATACTGAATTATGTTACCTTTTAGTATAATAAATCCATGGGACTGTAATATGTACTTCTTCAATATGAGTGATGGTGGACAATCGATACCAATCAGAGATATCATACTCATGACATGTTCCACTGTAAATAAATGAAGACAATTATACGTCATTAGGAACTAGTCCAAAATCAATTGAGTCCATCATTCAATCATCAATTCAATTTCAAAGTGGAGTCTTTAGAGCGGTCAAAAACTCCAACACTAGGGTTGGCTATTCAGAAAAGGAGCGTTTTGTACACTTGAACATCCGCTGAACTATTTATTGACAGCTGATATCCATCACCAAACAGCGGTTCAACTAGTATAATTTTTTTTCACTACATATTGCATGGCATGAGGAAATAAATAAAATTACTAACGTAAACAAAATGCACTGAAAAGATAATTAATCCTCAACATCTTCTTCTTTAACTGTTTATCAGGAGGGATGTTGATGGGTAAACTTCTTTCAATGGAAGCCCAGTAAGAAGCGAGATCCTTCCAATCCAGAGACAGCTTTGAAGTTAAAACTAAGGATAGAGCTGATATTGCGTAGAAGATCGTTCCTGATAGTCTTGCTGTAACACTTCCTGTATACAAAAAGTAAAGGAATAGCCTGTAATGTCCGTTTCATCATTTCGAATCATTTCCTCTAATTATCTTTTTTTGTACTGATACCAAAAATACTTTACAACCTAAGATTAGAAATGACACTGTCACTGTAGTTAAGACAAACACCGTCCTAGTAAGTCATACCCATTGTAAATGTTTTAAACAATCAGTTGATTTGTTTAATTCATCGGAATCATTTTCAAATGGCTTGAGCCGGGCACTTATTAGAGGTCTTGTAATCCATCACAGGGGTCAGGGCACGTGACACATGTCGTATTCGTATTAGTGACTGTCACGCTGTATTTCATGTTCTATCTGTTGGACCTCTTAGAACATTATCGTGATTTTTTGGAGAAAAATCTATGTAAGCTGTATGTGATAGACTATTGAATTGGCTGGACGGTAATATTTAGAGTATCTTGCAGGTGCAAAATTATGTTCTGTTTATAGTGTTGTTTTGAGCGTTACGTATTATATTAAACATGATTATTTTATGCAGAAATTCTAAATACTACATATGTATTTTTATAAATTATTTAGAGGGTAAGGACATTCATCGCGATATCGCTGAGGACCGCGTCGGCAGAGACGAGAGCGCTAAACTTTCTTTTTTTCATAATCCTAATCCTTTTTTTCGCCAACATCGGTAGGTTGTCAGTATTGTTCGGAATGCATTGAGCCTCATGATTCACGAAAAAAAAAAAAAAAAAATGAGGAATGTATTTAGCTTATTCCGAGACGTAATTACAAAATTATTGTAGAGTCGAGGTGCGTATGCGTCGACGACAGCACGACTCCACGCCGCCCGCATCAGCTGCGCTCTGACGCTGCTTAAGTTCTTTGCTCTAGTGCCCATGGACTCTTGGTACTATTATCCTTTTTAATACTCCACTTACTTACTTTAATACTCCAGTTGTCTTATACTTACTCTGCCCCGCGATATCCGAAGCCCATCCAGCTAAAGCCTTGACCACCTTCCATATCGCGGCACCCTCGATCACCACCAGAAGGATGAGGAGGAACGCTGACCAGATCTTCGAGAGAAGCGACTTGTGCGCCACGCCGAATATAGATGAGTAGTAGAATATTTTGTCCATTAGTTGGAGAAAATCCTTTGGGAAATATTTAATGATGTTTCAATGTATTATTAGTTAACTTACTTTCTTTACATTGATTTGTTTAAAGAAAGCAAAGTAGCATTTCTTAATTCACAGCAATTGGGGATTAATCTGAAGACTAGATAATAAAGAAAACTTTAAACTTGAGGAGCAATTAATAGATAAATTTTAATTTTGATTTTTATACAGGTATAAATTGATTTCTGTCATTCGGAAATATCCCATTTATGGCTTCAAAGTGGAGACAACAATCCCATAACTTTCCGAAAAGTCAGTATTCGCTACACACGAAAAGTAAAGATTGAATAAATGAACACGAAACAGTGCGAATATCTCCAATTTTAAACTCATTCCTTTGAATGTACGAATAAAAGTCGATTGAAACTTCTGAAAGGTTTCTTTAGTATACAATTTTCATGCATAGCAAATAATAACCTTGGAACATATTGGCTTCAAACACTAAAAGGTTTATAACCAGAATTTAAGGTGAAGCTTTATTGACATTCAAATTGACACACAAGTTGACAAGTACAATTGAAAGCGAGTGTGACTGTCTTTAGAATTCGCGGATACACAACTTGTAAACTCGCTCAATAAAGCATCAAAAACAAATTCTTATGTAAAGCAAATGGAATAAACGTTTTTTTATATTCCGTATTTTTAGTGTACTAAAAGAAATACTACGTTTACATTCAGCCAAAGTGAGCAGGGAAGTGAGCAGGGAAGTGGGCAGGAAAGTGGGCAGGTCAAAGACGTGGCATGAGAAGTATTGTGTTTACATACTCGTACTGCCCACTTCCCTGCCCACTTCCCTGCTTCGGCTGAATATAAACGTAGTATTAGAGCGAACAGTTTTTAGTGGACCAATTTGTTGCTCACAACTACAACATTTGTACCAACTATAGCAAACGAAATAACTCTATTAAGCATACTTACATCATGGTAAGGTTGTTCAGGAAGTATCAAATTACTCGACCGAATTCGAAAATCGGATTGACCCTTCATTTTGTTACGAGAATTTAATTTATGAAAAGGAAACATTTCAGTACAACGTACGTTCGTAATTTGATTGTGTAGCCATTTCGTTCACTGGTGTTTGTGAAATTTTAATTTACCCCAAAGACCATTATAAGTAGAGCCTTGTCAATTATATTGTTTACTTTGGTTGGAAGGTTCAAATGTAATTATATTGAGTTTCATTTGTTCACATTGGTTTGTAATTTACTGTAATTATGATATTGTTATAGGTGTTTGTTGTGTGATACTGTCGAGTTTGTAGCAATTACGTTTTGAATTGAATTTGTATTTAGTACAGAGAATTCAAAGCATTCGCTAATTTCATTTCGTGTAGGGAAAATTGCATGATCATCAATGATAGTTCAGAAATAAATTACGAAATTCATAAAAATATAAATACATATGGACTTAAAAAAATTATTTTGAAATGTTTACTTTTTTACCCAAGGTGGGTATTTAATATCCACTCACCTTCAAAGTAAGTAAGTTCCTTATTTTAAATAGAACAAATAAATAAACAAAAACCAAATGACGACGTCTTAACTCAGTATGGGAAAGATCTGAAGAGATATTTTTACCCGACTGTTAAAAAAAGTTTTACAATTTATAGCTCAAACTATTATGGTACTACCATTGATGCAAATTCACACGCGATTCGAACATGACAGTTAACTAATTACTATTTAATACTAACCCGATGACATATCCATTGATCACGAAAGTTCAGTGAAATATATTGATTCTTTGACAAGCCCGTTGGCACAGTGGCAGTGAGAGCGCTTACTGTGTCGGGGGTTGCGGGTTCGATTCCCGCCCGGAGTCAACAATATGTGCAGACAGAGTTGTTGGCGACGACGTCTGGGTGTCAATTATATATTCTTATAAAGTATTTGTGTATGTATATGTAGTAGTATCAGTGAATTAGATTCCATAACACAAGCTTAGAGCTTACTTTGGGTCTAATTAACCGTGTGTGAATTTGTCCAGGTATATTTATTTTATTTTATTTTATTTTAACATGAATTCAAATTGACTTTAAACGTGGAATATTCGATGATGTCATCGTTAGTTTTTTGTTTTTATTTTTTGTAGTTTGTAGTCTAACTGGGGCACTCAGAGACGTCAATAAAACTGACAATTGACTTATTGACATCATATCTCATCCATTAAATGGCATTCAATATCATTAAATCAAGACCTTTTCTAAGGAATCCTTTTTCGTTTCTGAAAGGCATTAAGACCTAATAAAAGGTTAGAATAGTGCTACAAACAGTACAGTGACTTTTAGTTATAATATCATAGCTGAAAGCTGTTTTTTTCATAGAAAGGTACCTCTTTTATCCATCAAATACTGTCTGTTTCTCCCTTTTAAAAGTTACAATGTCAAAACTCCCACTGGAACAAGAACAGCGTGGGGAAACCGCGGAGCAAGTGTTCTATAATTGTACCATTCCCGTCGTGTTTAACAGGTTGAAAGAAACACTCATCCACTGACTTGTATACAAAGCGACCGGGTTATCCTTTGTGCAACTTTTGTTTACGAATGTACATTTTGTTTGTAAACTTTATAAAATGCGAGTTTCCCGGGCCGGTTGGATTCATCCCAAACCAAAACTTTATAATTTGTGTCATTCTGATTAACCCGCGCTGGACTACGATTGTGTTGTTTGTAAATTATAATGCTTTTGATCCTTTTAGTTTGAAAATAACAAGATTATGGTTTAGCTTTCAATGCTTAATGGTTCCGTATACTCATTGTGTACGAGGATAAATAAGAGAAGTGCTTCGATGGCGACAGGCGGCGATTAGCGATTTTGATTTTCGAATTTTAAAATCAAGTTTTAAATGTGGTTTTTTGGGATATTTGCATACGAAAATCCCAAGAAGATTTCAATTCTTGTACATTATTTAAAAGTTTTTTAAGTCAGTTGCTTACAAATATTTTTTTACTAGATTGGTCCCATTGTTTACCGATTTCAATAACAATAAGTAGTCATCATAACTTATTTCAAATTCAGTTTTCTTCAAAAAGTAATTCTGCATTAACTTTATTCAACGAGTTTGAGCGTAAAAGATGAACAAATATAAGCCAATACGATCTTAAACACCTTATATGTAGCGTTTCATAACTCCCGCATCTGTACCCAAATAAGGTCACAAGTTGACAGACGAGTGAATAACTTTCTCTGAAAATACATTACTGACACTTGTGCAGGATTTTATACCTTGGACAGGGGTGGACTCAGTACTAACATCGGTTGACATATGTATAGTCATTGTGATTTAAGTAAGTGCTGTTTTGTGTAATAAGTAAACTTAGTGCGTGGTACGTTCAAAGGAGACTCTTTGGGGCCAAAACTGGATAAAAAAAATACTTTGAATTTAGTAGTGTATAGTGAGGTCAACTCACTTGTGCAGTTTAGTCCAAGCCATACAATTTTCTCTTTCTTAGTTTACTGTAAGAGAGGGAGAGGGTAGGGAAACCTGCACTGACCTTTATTCTTCTAGTCTATGAAAACCTATAGACAAACAGGTTAGCCGATTTTTCGACTGTATCTATTCTTCTGTTTTTGTCTGTTGGAATTTTGTCATCAACTCTTTGCAAATATTCAACTCATTCTAAAGAAGGTTATCGTTAATCTGTGATAATGGCGGCTGGTCCAATCCTCATTACATCTCTGTACCGATTCTTCAAAAGAATATTCAGCAGCATAATATTATTTGCTCTTTCCGTACGACTCGTAACTTAGAAGAACGATGGAACTTGCGGTACAAACAAGTTACATCTTAACTTGTAAGAAGTCATTGATTTTCTTATGATAAACAGGCGAATATGATAATTATTTGTTATTGAAGGGAATATAATATTATTTTACATATGATTATTTTGAATTGAAACTTTGTTTGCAGATTCGATTTAATTTACATTTTATCAGCTCCTTTACAAGAACTGTGGTCTTCTGTGTAGGTATGAGTAATATAAGCTTAAGCCTAAGAAACCAGTGAGTTATATTATAATATTTCAATCTGACTTTTTTTACTTTTTATTTTACGCTTGTTAAAAGAAAAACCTTATTATTTGTTAAAACGGGAACGTATGGAAACTTGCGGACGACGTAAATTACGGTTCAGCGTTCCTCAACATAACTTCCGTTTAACGTACGTTTCAATTAATAGTAAAAGAGCCGAAAAGTCTAAACCATCATGAGCTAAAATTAAATGCCTAGAATATCAGATAATGCCTTTTTTGGAAATAAACATTGAAAAAAAATCAAATATTTCAAAATAGTTTAATCTACATCATTATTTTAATTACATTAATGTCTTAATAACACAAAACTGATTTAATTGAACATCTCTTACACACTGAATACGTTTGCTTACATAAACATTTATATTTACACTAACATTACATAATACTCTTTTAAATTCTTTGAAGATTTCACATTGATAAAAGATATTTTTACTTAAACATCTAGTTATCTACACTCATAGGGCCATATTAATAAACGCGTATTAAGAACAGTTTAGCTATCAAATAGTGTGTCACTTTCATACATACGCAATTTTCCGAAGAGCAAAAGAGACAAAACACAGTATAACAGTATATGAGTACACCGCGTTTATTAATAAGGCAGATAAAGTGTATTGAGAGGAGCGCCATATATATTGTGACTGCTATAAATTAAATGTGTGCCACATTTATTCGTACTTACATCAAGTTATTCGCTTTAATTAGGTACAATAAGTCGTCTGAAAGTAGTCTTTGCGTTGGACTGTCCACCGACTGCAATGACCAATTTAAGTGAAGCTTTACATTTGAAAGTAAAAAGAGAGACTAAGTCCTAAATAGTTAGCAAATATTTCAATAAAAACAAGGCGTTCCTCCCAATACCCTTTATGAACATTAATATACGATTTACTTACAGATCTCTACGCAAATACTATCTTAATACTCCAGAGCCAAAACTCTTTGAACTAATCATAACACAATATCAATAAATAAGTTTTATCATTATTTTGGCAACTTTGAAAGTCTTTACGTGATTTGGCAGCCACGATATCATTAGACATTAAAAAATAATGGTATGTTTTACGCATAATAACAAATGTAATGCAATCTAACATAGATTTAATTGTATACCCTAAAAAGATTACATTAAAACTTACAAAGTATCATCCAGTCTCACTAATTTATTGCTACATTATGCGTTTGACTGTACCTTTAAATAAAATAACTAAGTTATCTTTCAAAACAACTTAACAATATAAATTATATTAACAAAACAACATCGTTGAAATATAAATAAGCTTAAGCCGTTTATGAACGCGTTTTAATGTATGCATAATTTGTTATAAAATGGTTTTGTAATATTATCATTAATTTAATGCATTTCATGGCTATAAGTTTAACTAACCTAGCTATGACTTTTGACGCTTAGTACGTACGCGGACGTACGTAGCAAAATGCTACAAAGTTGCTACGAAACCAATACCATTGCTACGGACGTAGCGTGCTTGCTACGAAGTTTTCGGCTTAGGCATTGCCAAGTAACCGTGCTTAACATAAACTTAATAAAATAACTTATTTGATTAAGTTTGGAATAAACATTTTGTGACCAGATATACAAATAACACAACTATTAAATAAATTATATTTACTTAACATTGTTGGTAACAGTCAAAGCCAATTTCACCAGCATCCAATATGTGTCATACGTGATATTGTGTTAGAAGGGTGTTTGTTTTGGGTTTTGCCCTATGCTATACCATACGACAAGGAGATTGACTCACCGGAGCCTCAACATGCTGATAACTAAATCACATTACAGGTTTACCTTTTTCTTCTAAAACCTTTTATAACAAGTGGTAAAATTGGCCTTGATTAAACAATAGCTTAAACATCCTAATACCTCACGTTGTAATCCGTTAAAGGTGGCTCAATGAGTACTGTTTCCGTGGTCTCTTGGGCAGCAGGTGAAGGAGTAGTCATCCCAGCTGGCCGGAGTGAGATGGCCAATGGCAGCGCAGAGCGGGCACACAGCTGCGACGCCCCCCGGGTAGACCCCACGGATCGGTACCTAGTACAACGTCCACGCCTGTTAAAAATGGTTCTAATTGTAATTAAAAGTTTGTGTTGTGTGTTAGTAGGAGCTCGGTTAGATCATCTATCTATCTATATTGATTATACGAAGGGAAGACTAATTTTCTTGAATAAAAAAGGTGCGTGTGCGACTGCACTAAATCTAGGAAAATAATTGAAGAACGAGTTACAAAATTTTCGAACCAGCACCATCTATTGGATCGTAAGTGGAACTACGGCCTGGAAGAGTTATAATATTGGAACGGTTTTGGAATTCCAAATTCAAATGTTGACGGGGAAAATTCAAATGTCAATTATAGCTGTCACTTCTGTTTCATTAAGCTTTGTGGAGAATTATGGAATAATTCTGATTTTTTTTAATGTAGACAATATTACAATAATCATCAACATATATATGGGACAGGTCACAGTTTTTTTTTCGAATATTTATTTCCTTTCAAATTACGTAAGATAACGTAATTCCTCTATTACGCCTAAAATAGCATCAAATTAAGCATTATAATTAGAACACTAATGGAGTGGATTAGCTATGAATATTTGAATAAACATGACTACAAAATTGAGTTACAATTTGGTTAGCTAACGAAGTCAATATAGTTGCTACTAGATGTTATACTAACGCCATTACATAATGACATGTCAATTAGAATGTTCATTAATTATCTTATTTATCTCAGCAATTAATTTTCATTAAAAGTCTAACTAATTTGATATTAGCATTTTATGGACATTTTATTAGATGACGGTAAGAATATTTTATAAAATATTTTACTTAGTAATTTTTTATATATTTTGTTTACGAATTTCTTTAATTTAAAAAAAGTTACCAATGATAACTTTCAAAATGATTCGCGTATAGCTTGTCAATCTAAATCTACCAAACTGGTCTCATTGTCAATCGTCGTCAATCAATCCTGTACATTAATAAATAAAATTGCACAGTTTGATGTTTGTTTGTTTGTACGTGCTAATTTTAGGAACTACGAGTCCGATTTGAATAATTATTTTCATATTGGAGAGCCACATTCAAGAGGAAGGGCTTTTATATATTCCAAAATTCTCACGAGAAGAACAGCGGAGCGCTGCTAGTTTTGAACACATGCAGTCGGTTCGTTTCGGAAAGACAATTATTTGTAATTCAAACCTCTATTAAGGCCAGGTACTTTCATAGTATATTATTTTGCTAGTTTTTCTACCCACATTTCAAGTAATTTCGTACCAATACCATAGGCGATACGAAAACCACCATTGTGTCTATTTTGATGATAACTGCTGCTGAAATATAGTACCCACCGGGAATCGAACCCGGAACCTCCGGATCGTGAGCGGAGCGCTCAAACCACTAGACCACGGAGGCTGTTGGCCACTGACCTACATGAACTTACTAAAATTTTTTTCGAGTATCGTTTGCTTTGATTTATTATGCCACAGCCTCCGTGGTCTTGTGGTTTGAGCGCTCGGCTCACGACCCGGAGGTTCCGGGTTAGATTCCCGGTGGGGATATCTCACAAAAATTACTTTGTGAGACTGTCCTCAGTTTGGTTAGGGCATTGCAGGCTGAATCACCTGATTACCCGAAAAGTAAGATGATTCCGTGCTTCGGAGGGCACGTTAAGCCGTCGGTCCCGGTTACTTTCTACGGATAGTAGTCGTTACTTGAGCCATGTCAGAGGCCTTTGGCGGTTCAATAACTCTGACACCAGGATTGGTCAGGTTGGCCATCCACTCGATGAAGAAGAAGAAGAAGAAGGTTTATTATGGCATAAATTTCTGTTTTTTATTTTTCGCTATTCGTCTGATTGTGTTTTATTTTAGCCTCGTTATCCTATCTTGCCCAAAGCCCCCATTAAAATCGTTTAGTTCAAACACAATTTAATCTCGATAGTACACGTTCGAACGTCATACGACATGTTTTATAGTAATTTCGAACAGCAAATAGCCAATTCAGTTGTGAATTTGTCCGGAGCGTGACCAGAAAATTAAAGTAAACGTTTTCGAGTGTGATAGTACCTGAATAATGTGGGTATAGTGCGTTGGGCTGGTCGTTTGGGTAATGTATTATCGATTAGAAAAGAAAAAATGCCTTCAAAGATTGACGATGTCCATTCATTGTGAGTTACTTCATTGTGGATGTTTTTGTATAGAATAATGTGACTCGGACGTTACACCGCTGGCCTTTGCGTTTGACGTCAATGGGGTGAAAATTAAAATGTATGTGTATGTCTCTAGAGGTTATGGTCATTATGTTGTGGTTTAAAAGTGGTACAAAGGGATGTAAAAGTGTGTATTTTTATTAGAATTATGGACTTTGATTTAAAATGTATACCTTGGGTATTTTTGTAATGACTTATTACTTTGACCAACGAAATTAGTTAATACTTTATCAATTGCATTCACAGAATTTTCTTATTACAATGCTGAATAATATTGATATGTCACTGTACTGATATCTTCAGTGATATGTCACGCCTTAACTATGGGATCAAAGGCTACATTCTGTATAATTCTGTCGAAGATAACAGTTTTATAATTACAGCTTTTTATTCATAACCTTACTACTTATTAAGTTCCATGAATACTAAACATCAAAGTAAAACCTAAAACCCAAGAACTCTCTATAAAGCTCTCAAACAAAATACATTGGAAATAACAATGTAATCCGCACAACACTGCACCCTTATTGTTACAGGAATAAAGTTAAAAATGCTCAAATACATAAATATAGAAGTCATTACTCAAAGAGATAAAACTGGAAGTGTCAGTTGTAAACCGGTGAGGTTGAGGCAGCTCGTTACTGGATGTGATATCAAATTGGAGGACGGCCAAGGAAATGCATCGATGCTGCGAATGCTTAGACGATATCACTTACTTGTTACATAACCGCTGTTTTCGAATATGTTACGACTCTTGTTATGAAGGAAGTTTACAAGTGTGCTATTTTATGTTTAGAAAATAACGCCCTGAGATTTTAGTGGCTTGTGTACGGATTACGCATACGAGTACGAGTTCAAACTCAGTTTGTTTGATTTTATTTTTACTTCACTTATGAACTGACTTCAATAAAGGAGATTGTGTATTTGAAGAATTGTATTAATGTATTTTGAAAAACAGGAAACCAATTTTTTTCTTTTTGGAATCGTATATTGGCCGGACTGCGCTCTTGGCACCAAGCAAGACCATGTATTCGTAGCCGTATGATCTTAGATTGAGCGAGTTTAAAAGCTATTTAAGCGTTTTTACAAATTATAGAGAAAAGCTTGAAGTTAAAATGACGTAGTCGCGGGTTCAAGAACAAATAGTTCTCTTGAACTTGCAGCTTCAGTAATAAAATGTTCAAACAAATGTCTTCATTTCTAACTATAAAAGAGTTTACATATGTCTAAAGGTCAAGAACACTAAAATTATACCTTTTAAAGACGTCTTTGTAAGTCTGAACGCATCATGATTTCGTTACTCTTCGCAAAAAGGGTTTATTTGTCTTTCCTAAATGAAAAATGCAGCTGCGTCCAATCCAACCGAGTAAATCAATCAACTTCATTGAAAAACGAATCACATAGAGACAAAGAGAAATTCTCTTTAAATAAAATTGAAAAAACTTTGGAAAAAGTTTTGAGTTCTGTTGAAAAATGCAATTTAAATTTTGATGCGAGATTTTACTCTGTATCAGCTTGAGTAGAAGTCCGATAGTCATTTCTTTGTAACCAATCATAGCAAGGAATACACAATACAGTGATAGAGATGAACATTTTCCATAATACATAGATTATACATGCAGACAATGCAGTGACGGCGACAGCTACCATTAAAATAAAGTAAAGTAATGTTTCACTGCTGGACAAAGGCTTCTCACCTCACTGAATATATCAGTACAGTAATACTAAAAAAACATTAACCATTACACTACGAAATACGAGTCGCAAATCGTAGCATCTACCATCCTAAAACTTGCACACAATACATTATTAACCAATACATTTTACAAAAGAGTTCAACCTAGGTAAAAACCCGGAAAGTAGCCCCTCAGAATATATATATGTTGCTGTTGTTTAAATATGTATTAATATTAGTTACTAGCAGTTCCGTACGGTGATTCCATCTGCGATCCAAAACATGGCGCTAGTATGAAAATATTGTACGAGTAGATCGCGCATATGTTATTTCCCCAGATTTAGTTTGGTTCCCAGACACTTTTTGAGTAAGACAAATCTTCCTCCTTATAAAATTAGTATAAATTAAATAATGAAAGGTACTTTGTTCTTACTATCTTGTTCAATACCTGAGATTCCGTCTATCTTGCATTCACATAGTTCCAAACAATTGTATACAAAGTTGATCATAACATAAGCATGGACTTAAGTTCGGCGAATTCCACTAACGTTATAACTCGACTCAACCCATATGTGTAAGCAACTTAGTATCATACTCGTAGAAGGAGAAAAGCCATCCAGTGCCCTTGAGGAGTTTATTACACTTGTAAACTATTACTCATACGATTATTATCTCTCTACATTGTAACTTTGTATCATAATGTAGCTTCCTAACATGTTGTACGATACTGTATTTATGATTATTAGTATTGGAACTTAGTGCTAGTATTTGGCGACTGTTTTTTTATGTAAATATTTTTAGAATACTATTAAGTATTATTTGTTATTGACACATTTAAAATTTTAAGGTATATTATGAAAACTAGCAGCACCCTGCGGTTGTGCCTGCGTTGTACGTTTTTTGAGGTTTGTATATAAAATTACTTTTTAAGCAAAAAAATGATCTGTGGCCAGCGCTATTCATAGTAAATAACTTTAATTCACTAACAGAAAACTAGCCTAAATCAGTTTCTTACCGACACGAAAACAAAACGCATAATTCAAAATACTCAACTAAGTAGAAATATATTCAGAACCCGCGACGGAAATAATAACGTCATTTTAAAAAAGCTGTTTCTCTATACATATTTTGAGCATACGGTATTAGGGGAACAGTATCTATTTACGAGAATACTAATATAATAAAGCTAAGAGCTTCATTTTTTGTTAGTTTAAGGCCTCCGCCCATTACACCGTATCATACCATGACCGTGCTATGAACGTGTCAGGCAAAAAAGTATTCTTTGTATTGAAAAGTATGGGACTATGCTCACTAGACCGTTCCGTCACCAACCAACAACGTCGACTATTCTCACCTAATATTTTGCCGGTGCTGACACGTTCATAGCACGGTCATGGTATGATACGGTGTAATGGGTAGAAACCTTTAAACGCGCTAATCTCAGAAACTACCCATCCGATTATAAAAAAATGTGTTATGTGTGCAACTTTGTGATAAGAATAACTACATTCAACGAAAAAATTTTGGCTATTTTTCATCCTAAAATTCCTATTACACTGGGCACAAGTCGGGTAAAACCGCGGGATGCTTGCTAGTATTATAATAATGATTACACAATATTTTACCTGCTACAATGACACCGGAGTAATCTGAGGAATGCAGCCCGGAAGGTTCTGTTGAAGACGGTGTAGATGATTGGGTTGATGGTGGAGGACACGTAGCCGAGCCACAGGCAGATGTCCACCACGTGTTCTGGAACAAACAGTTACATGTCATGCCATGTCAGAGGCCTTTGGCGGCTTAATAACTCTGACACCAGGATTGGTCAGGTTGGCCATCCACTCGATGAAGAAGAATGACAAACCCGTTGGCACAGTGACATGTGAGAGCGCTTTCTGTGTTGCAACCCTGACACAGATTTGATTCAGATATTATTATGTAGGTTCGATTCAACGGAGTCAACAATATGTGCATTGTGCAGGCATAGTTGTTGGCAACGACATCGACGTCTTTGAATTATACTCGTATCGTTTACGTAAGAAAATAATGTTAAATAACAAGTAAACCAAGTTATGAGTGCTCTATCTAGGAGTTACTATATAATTAGTTGAATAGTAAAAGCATTCAACCTTGAACAAAAAATATGTAATTCGTATGTAGTTTCGGTTAAATCCTTGGAGATAGAACTGAGGGAAAACTGAGAAAGCATTAATGCTTCGCCACGCGACAACCGCTCGCATACCGCCTTCACGTGATTTATGTACTATTTTTATAATACAAGTGGTATCTTGATCTCGTGTGGAATCCGCTTTGGATTTAAGATAAAAGTACTCTAGGTACTCTAGGAGTATTCTGGGTGTTATTTCAGTTTTAAAATAACAGAATAAAATCCATCCATATACGTTGTTTTTGCATAAAAGCGCTACCCAAAATTCTACCTCAAATAACATTTATTATACTAGCACATCCCCGCAGATTCATTCGTAGTGTACCTGTTTCTGCAATTTTTGATAAAGTTACAATTTATATAATGCCAAAAATTTTCAAAATCGATTCTTAAGTTAGGCATGAAAGCTTAAAAGTCAGCCAATTTTCATTTATACGGTGAACTAGTCGCACCCCGCGTAGACCCACGTTGTACCCATCCCCGCAGGAATATCGGGATAAAATGTATCCCATGTGCTATTCTAATTTATAACCTACTAGCAGTGCCCCGCGGTTTTACCCGCGTTGTGCCCATTCCCGTGGGAATTTCGGGTATTTGTATACATATAAACCTTCCTCTTGAATCATTTAATTTTAAAAATCCGCGTCAAAATCCGTTGCGTAGTTTTAAAGATCTAACTATACGTAGGGACTTTGTTTTATACTATGTAGTGATTACTGTAAAGTATCATCGAAATCCATTCAGTAGTTTTTGCGTGAAAGAAAACACATCCTCACAAACTTTCACATTTATAATATCGTATTAGTAAGATTAATTAAACATAAATTATGTGTAACCATTTTCAACCTAATTTACCTGCTACAATATCAAATTATAAAGGAGTATCAATTTAGGATCAAGACAATTCTCGTCCAGTAACGAAGGGTTGGTTTCCAAACTAAATATTTGCGTTGGAGACAAATACGTAACTAATACTATCCACTGAATAAACACTCCATTCGGTATAGTTTTCACTGGATTTGCTTTAAGGTATTGTCCTTTTCAGATTTATGTTTCTCTTTCGATACGATGGGAGGGTCCGAATGTACTTATTTGGTTTTGTTACGATAAGAATGAATGGAGTCGTAATAGATACTGTACCTTATTATCTTTTTTTGGGTAATGAGTACTACGAATTTTTATTTATTTTGTACTGAGAACACAGAATTAATCGTATTAATCTATTAACGTGTATGGGATAGGCACACGGTCTGACTCATTCTTATGCGAATGCAATTATCTTTAAATATTATAAAACGAAGTCTCCCAAAAGCTTTCTGTATGTCATTGATTTCTCAAATACTTCTGAACGAATTTTCTTGCGGTAGTTCGGAAGGTTTGTTGACTTTTGATGCCAAAATTCCCACAGGAACGGATTCAACGCCTCAGTGCAAGCAAGCCACGGCTTCTAACGTTTTATGAAAGATGCTCAATGTGCTATTTAAAAAAAAAACATACAAGACAAAAGTTCTATAACACCAGATATAGCTTAACCCAATATTGGTTACAATACAAGTGACTCAATAAATATCTTCTCTATTTTATGAACAAAATATGATTTAATAATATAATTTTGCTTCAATTCCATTCTCAGAGGATTACACGTCTCGTCCTCTGCTAGTCATGGCAGGAATTTGTAATCCGACCAGTAAAGGCTCTTTGGAGACACGAATGTAATGTAAATTGATACAACCAATGTGATACAAGTGACTGCCAATGTTAATATAACATTGGCAGTATCTCTGTAACCCACATTATATTGTTTTGTTGCCTAAACGGTAGGTATTTGTGAAAACCTGTCCTGTCTTGTTTATTATCATTTTGGTTCATTAATATCGTTATTTGCAAGTTATGGCACATTAATCGAATGAAATTACAGTATTGACAAACTGAAAGATGAGAACCTGACCTTATATTTACAAAGTTTCTAGTCAGTTTGGAGATTTGTATCTCAATCGGTTCAGAGATTCGTAGGAATTGTGATTTCCAGAAAAAGGTACAACGTATTTTTTATGTATTTTCTCCGCTAAGATCATACTTACGTACATAAGCAATACCAAAACTTGATTTTTCTATACTACTCGTAATATTATAAAGCTGCAGAGTTTGTTTGTTTGAACGTGCTAATCTCAAGAACTACTAGTCCGATTTGAATAATTATTTTTGTAATAGATAGCCACATTCAACAGGAAGGTTATAGGCTACTTTTCATCCTGAAATTCCCACGGGAACGAGTACAACACGGGTAAAACTGCGGGGCGCTGCTAGTTAGCTAATATCACCGGTAGAGATAGATATTCTGGCCTGTCAGCCTTTAAAGTGATTTCACTACAAACGATATTAAATACGTTAGTTTATCTCACCTGGTACTATACAAGCAGGGCAAGAAGCAAACAGTATGTTGAGAAGAAAGAACGGCGCCCAACACAGAACAAACGTGAAGAACACCAGACCCAGGACTTTGGTTGCTTTCTGTTCGTTCGCCACAGCGTTGGCTGAGAGAGATCTCCCTTTTTTGCGGTTGGCTAAGAACCTGAAACAAAACATTAAATTCTGAGGATCGTTTTACAGTAGCAGCTTTTTTCTGCACATGTACGGTCGTTTCAGAATACCCGTTATACTCACGCACTATATAATGGATTTCAAAAACCGAACGTGCGGACACGAGCTTGAGAATACGTTTCCATTGAAGCTGAACGGACTGCGGAGCTCACAACGCATTGCGAACACCTTTTCGTAATACGTCAAAATCATTGCCAATATATTTTTATCAATACAACTATTTTGTGCAATGAACAAAAAAATATATACATTAGACGTCTCTAGTGTGTGCTCCTTCATATATTTTCATCTAATCTAATATCATAAATGGGTACTTCAATTTTGTATGTACGTTCAGGCTAATCTTTAGTATTGGATATCTTTACTCAAGAGGAAGGTTAAAGACAATGTTTCATCGTGAAATTCCAATGGACGCAACGCAGGTAAAACCGCGGGGCGTATACACTACTAGCAGCGCCCCGCGGCCGTTCCCGTGGGAATTTCGGGAATTTTTTTACATAAAAACCTTCCTCTTGAATCACTTTACCTATTACAAAAAACCGCATCAAAATCCGTTGCGTAATTTTAAAGATTTAAGCATACAGACAGACAAACAGACAGACACGAAAAAGAGACGACTTTATTTTATACTATGTAGTGAAGTGAAGACTATCTAGCTACATTCGTGACACTTTTTTAAAGCAAATAATTTAATACCTTCGCTTATTGTGATACCCTTTCGTTGTTAAACAAAGGAAGGCGTTGACATATTGTGCCCTATCTAATGATTGTACTGTTTCGCATCATTTCAGTGTGAATAGAGGGAATTATTAATCAACTCGTTAAGATAATTAAACAGTTCCAAACCGTGACACTACGTAATCCCTCCGCAACATACAGACCTGTGTCACAAGGTCACAACAGACCCACAAAGAACTGAGTACACATGGAGCTGATAAAATATTCATAGGCCAGTGAACTCCGCTTTTAGTAAATACAATTTTATTTTAAAAGTAGCTTCCTTCAAAAGTGTTAATGGACCGAATTAAGTTCAAATTAGTTTTTATAAAACATTTTCAGTTTGGTCTGTGTCAATAGCACTGTACTTTAAAGTAAGGAAAAGTTAAATTGGCTACAGAATTGAAATAAAATATTTCCTTGTACTAAAGGATCATTTCACTTTAATTTAATGTGACACAAGCTCAACGTTATTTATAGTTCTATCAATAATTACAGACTAAAGTATATGAATAACTAGCAGCGCCCCGCGGTTTTACCCGCGTTGTGCCCGTTCCCGTGGGAATTTCGGGAATTTTTTTACATAAAAACCTTCCTCTTGAATCACTCTACCTATTACAAAAAACCGCATCAAAATCCGTTGCGTAATTTTAAAGATTTAAGCATACAGACAGACAAACAGACAGACAGACACGAAAAAGAGGCGACTTTATTTTATACTATGTAGTGATTACAACACATCTCACATATGTCATCTCGAAATCACACACCCACTCTGTGGGTGCATTTTGACAAGAGCTATGCTTTGTTCCATTAAATATGATTGGTTGATACCAAGTGCCATACATGTGTTCCACACACAGATAACTTTGGAAACCCAATCAAAATTAAAAAATCTTTAACGCTGTCAATTTTGAGGTGGTGAGTATCGCAAAGTTAAAACAAAACACAACGTGAACGCGAATGAAATTACAATCCAGAAAAGGCAAAACAACTCGGTTTAAGTATTCCTGGAATGTATGGAAAGGTCGATACTAATATTCTTGAAACAAACCCCAAACTTGGTTCGAGTTTGTTTCGCCTATGTCTCGAACGGCGCTGAAGTGGCAAACGGTTTTATTAAGTGCCCTTCAACTAGTTTCAGAATACACATGTTGAGCGAATGTGTTTGGAAAGGGATATCACAATATATAAAGGTAAGGAAGGCCGAAGAGGACGTGTGTAGAAGTATGTAAATAGGTATTCTGGTACCTAAAATAAAGGTATTTAAATGTTCCACACATAGAGTAGTGAGTTGCCATAGTCATGTTGTAAAAGCCTTATGTGAATTGCCATTAATATAATATGCTATCGAATAGTGTGTACACTATGACGACGCGATGCAACAGCAACGCCAAGGGTTGTTCTCACTTGTCAGTCTTTGTCTTTGGATATTAATCTGATAAATGGCTTTGTAAAAACAATTTGCCACTAGGATTCCGAACAAGTATAAACGAACTGTAAAGGTTAAGAAACAGTTTCCGGTGGTTTGAGTCGAGGACTCATTTTAGTCATTTGAAATAAGTAAAAATATTAAGTAAAAATGATAAACATTTGATATGATAAACTCATTGACGTATAACAACGGGTATTTTGCGTTTTAAGTTCATGAACTTACCTTTAAGTAAGCGCAGTCATAGTGCGGTCTAAGCCCTCTCGGCTCTGCCACGTGTTTTTAAGCTGGACTAGCAGCTGTTCATTGGCCACTAACCTTCTTGAACTTACTGACTTATACACATAATTTCATAAACGTACCTTAATGTCTCCTTCACAATGTTGGACGGGATCTGCGTGGCAACGATCGCGTCGTTTCGACCTGGACTGACAACGACCTTTCATTGGCCACTGTACTTCTCGAACTTAGAAACATAATTTCATATGAGTACCTTAATGTAAGCGCATTAGGCGCTGTCATAAGCTTGAGCGGTCTGAGTCGAGCGCGTCGCGTCTCCGCCATGATGCTGGGCGGGGTCTGCGTGGCGACGTCGCGGCCTCGCTTCGAGCTGCTGGAGCTGGACCCGCAGCCGTTCATGTAGCTCAGTTGAGGGTGCGACACTGACATGCTGATCTTGTTGCGTTGGGTTCTGAATACATTTTTGAAGGGTATTAGGGTGACGCCTCGGTCGTCTAGTGGTATGTGCACTCGCCTGCCAAGACTGAGGTCCCGAGTTCAATTCTCGGGACGGGCAAAAACATGCTTCCTACTTTTCAAGGTAACATAAAAAATTTCACTATTAATTGAAACGTACGTTAATGTCATTATTATTTATTTAAACGGGAACTTACGTACGACGGAGACTACAGTGCGGGGAGAGACGCTGTCGCGAGCGCTTCACCCACCTCCTGATGAAGGCCACCGTATGTGGCCGAAACGTGTCGAGGAACTCTCGACAGTAGTCTCCGTCGTACGTAAGTTCCCGTTTAAATAAATAATAATAAAAAATTTCTTCTCAAAAAACGGTTATCAGTCCATCAAAACCTTTTTTACGCACGGTTAAAAAGTAGCTTCCCAAACCTTATATAAAAATGTCAATCTCACCAACCTGGAAGTGCTGGTGACTCTCCAGGTGAGCTGCCTGCTCACCGACCGCCCCGGAGACAGGTCTGGTGAGCTCCGGGCGCCGATACGACGCGTCCCCTGTATAGGACCATTGTCGAACCCTCCACATTGCCTGGTGTAAAACAAATGACTTAATGAGACCCACCGCAAGTCACTTCACTATTGAAGTATGGGCAGTGAACAAAAGGTGAAGATAGAGAAGAGAAATGTTTCTGAATACAGTTAAACATTTATTTTAACATAAAGAAAGAACGTTTTTCTTAGAGTTATAATTTATGAAGTTCCTAATATGAGAAATGAGTAAGTTTAATTTCCATCACTCAGATACTACTATTTATTCTAATATGAAACTAAACTTTTGTTTTTTTGTTAGTTTGAACGCGCTAATCTTAAAAACTACCAATTTGAATTATTATTTTTGTAATAGATAGCCACATTCAACGGAAAGGTTATGTGCGGGTAAAACTACGGGGCACTGCTAGTTATAATATAATATTATCCGCGATGAAATAGTTCATTAGTCAAGTTTTATAACAAGTTCATTATTTTATAGTTTTTTATAAATGAAAATAAAGCTATAAGCTAAAAGACCAAATATAGTCATAATAAAATTCACTGAACAATCACGTAAAATACAGTATCAAAATCACTCATCCAATTGAATAAAAATCACAATCCGGGAATATTGAACGTTCTTAATACATCAAGCGGTAACCTGTAGGTTGAGTGTATTCAATAGATCGAATATGGCGATTCAATTCCCATAGGATTTACTTACAAAGGGTCTCTTTATCTAAACGAGTTTTAAAAATGTATAGCATCGTCGAAATCCTTTGGGATAATAATCTCCAGCAGAGATATTAAGGCTAAGCGATCATGCCGATATTCTTTGAAAAAATATTCACTGAAACTTTCTTCGATGATACAGAAGTTGATATTTAGTATCTATCTATATAATATAGTGAAGTGTTTTATTTGTTGTTTGTTTGAGCGCGCTAATCTCAGAAACTGTTAATAAACTGTTCCGATTTGCATAATTCTTTTTGGAATGGATAGCCACATTTCAACAGGTTATATGTTTATTTTACTATTAATTGAAATTATGAGACGCTGTCGCGAGCGCTTCACCCACCTCCTGATGAAGGTCACCGTATGTGACCGAAACGTGTTGAGGGACAACTCAACAGTATCCTCCGCGTACGTAAGTTCCCGTTTAAATAAATAATAAGGTTATATGTTTTTTTTTCAGGACGCTGCTAGTACCAATATATAAGCTGAAGTTTTATTTTCTTTGTCTGAATAATTAATTTTATAATAGATAGCCACATTCAAAGGTAAAAAGCATTTTTTTATTCCGGAATTCCTACGGGAACCGGCAAAACGCGGGGCAAACCGTGTGGCATGACTAGTAAGATATATATTAAATGGTAGGTACGATACTAACTAACGTAACAGATATTCCACTAACAAATGCAATAAGGAAACGTTTTATAGTTTCTGCTGTACACAGAAACAAATTCATCTACTACCAACTTTTATATAGGTATCTTTGATCTATTTTTGAATTTATTCAAGGTAGAAAAGTAGTAATCGCACCTCCAGTTTAACCAGTTTATTGTACAGTAAAACTACTGCTGGTGTCGGTACAGTCGAACAGAAATTACTTTAATATCACTGCGTAAATATTTTACGACAGATCGTAATAATTTTATATAAATCCTGGTTGTAAATATTATTGAATGGGGCATCGAACAACACAATTACTATAGAGTATAAACGAAACACAGAGTAGTAAAATTTAATGAATATGCCTTATAGGCTATGGTTGTCCAACAATGTTCATTATGTAAGGTTGGTTTGTATAAGGAACCGTCTATTAGCATGAATTATTCACAGAAAAAATCATCTAAGTGTAGGGCCACATCTGCGGAACGTACGGCGCCGAACCTTCCGCTCTATGACACATCAGTCGAAATTACGCCGCGTACTGATGTGTCATAGATAACTTGAAATACACTACGAGCGTATTTAGCGGAAGGTTCGGCGCTGTACGTTCCGCAGATGTGGCCCTACACTAAGGAGTGACCAAATTAAAATCAGGCATATGTAGTTAGAAATCACTCTAAGATGCCTGTTACGGTAAATCTCTTCTATTATGATTGTTATCAAATTAAAATCAAATAATAGCTCCGTACTTCACGCATAGTCTTCAGTGATGTAGTGGACCTTTGCCCAGCTGTGGGACATAACAATATCATACTTATTTTTCAATGTCAATTAAGTTAAGCTTGTACCAAAGTGATAGATGTCATTGCCAATTGCTTTAGTTGTAAATTGTTTATAATATAGTGTGGTATAAAATAGTGCAGTATACGATTCTGTAATACAACTCTATAAACAGTAGCCATACCATGACCTCTTAGATGGCGAACGAAAACATCTTTAGTATGACAAATAGCGAATCAGTTTAGGTAATCTGCTAAGCAACTACAATTTGTCACTCATTGATGTCATGGTACGAAAACTGACAGCGAACTAGTTTAGGTCCACATTTGTATCGCGCTAAGAGGTCATGGTATGGCTCCAGAACAGAGTTAACCAAGTAAAACCCAACTCTCCACTTGTGTACCAGACGGTTTAATAGATGCTGTTGAACTACGTATTTTAAACAACTGATTCATACATTCCACGAAAAAGCTTTAAGCAAAGTATTTCTTGCGTAATAGCTTATCCATTCATATTCTCAGTATTGATACCGTCCAAACATACATACATAAACGGAACAATAAACGAACAGCTAGTCGTTCGAGGTTACCACGGATATAACGTAAACAAGATTAGACCGAATGGATGCGATAACTCTCAACACCGCGTAAAAGAGACGTACGTTAAATAACTGGTGATAAACATCGGTACGGAGAGTATCTGTATCTAACGTATCTATCTAATGTAGCTTTTAGTTCCGTGGTTACTGTTTTATTGTTTTGGAGTGGTGTTACGTGGTAGGTTCAAAAGAGCCTCTTTGGGGCCAAAACTGAAATATATTATGCTTTGATTTGCACTAGATTTCGTAGCTTCAGATTGAAGCGCGAGACATATAGTGCGAGCCGGGTGCGAGTCGGGTGCGAGTCGGTTGGGGGTCCGAGTATTCGTATGAAACGTGACACACTGGCCCGCGTCCAACCCGCAGCCGCACAATGTGTATTTCGCTTTAATTGGTGAATGGAAATAAAACTTATAAGTTATCTTTATCTCTAAGTTTTATCGTTTAAAAATAAGATAGTTGTTATTACTTGTAGTCATATAAAAAGATAAAAAATGTATAAAAGAAAATGAAATGTAATCCAATGATGCTCGACCCAATAGAATAATGTTCGAACTAACAAAAATGTTTGGAATTAAAGGAATGTTGAAACGTATTTTTTGTAAAACCACGTAAAGACCTCTTCATATCGTCAATTTTCATTACAGACCATTCAAAAGTCGATCTTTCAAACTGTTATTTTCAATCAATAAAAACTTACGTGCCGTAAAGTTTTTTATTTCTGAATCGACTTAAAAAAAGAAAACTATTCTCTGTTTTAGACCCGTATTTTTTTCGGAACTACAGACCTGATTTTGATAGACAAATGATAACTACATTGAATCTCGAAATTTCCACGCGAATTAGCACTAGGGAATAACCGCGGGAGGCTGCTAGAATTAGATAAAAGATACCGATGATTTGATAATGTCTTAAACTGTCAAAAAAATCTCAATCACATGATCGAAAAATTATGTGAAGCTTTGATATGAAATTATTGGAGAATTTTAAGCTATTACATTTATCTGACGGGGAGTGTCATTTTAGCTGTCAATCGGATGACACAGGATAAAGCGGTACACAGTTTAAATTGCGCACTTCGCATGACGCTATCATGTTCAATTATATTATATTTTTCGAAAATTCACACTGTTCACACTTGCCGGATTTTAATTTAACGTCACAGTGGGAAAGCGTTATATTTGAAGTCATTATACTTAAGGAAACGAGAGAAATCGCGTTAGAATATATATATATATATACATAACGTATTTATTAAAATACGTACCCGATGTAGTCACGGGAAGACATTTTTTTTTTCAAAGTCAAATATTTTTATTCAGTTTTGGCCTCAATGAGACTCTGTTGAAGATAAACATGATGTTAGCTATTGATTTTGTGTGAACGGCCTTTAGAAGTAGTAGAGTCGCGGCACCCAATTAAAATTAGATCCAACAAATGACAAGTGAGAATAATATGTAAGATTCACTCCATGTCACGTAGTAAAACGTTTTTAATACAATTGACAGATATTTTTCTTTTAAACGGGCCCCAGGTTCGGTATAAAGTGTAAAAAAGTAATAACAGATTGAATTCTTGTAAAAGTTAATTGACCGTCAACGTTTTCTGTCTGTGAACAACTGACTGAAACCCAAAATAAGAAATAAAAAAGTCGTAATACACAATTATAGATTTTCTTTAACAAATTCTTTTGAAAAAAACTCAAATTTTACGCAAAACTTGTTCAGCGAAGTTAAACAAAAATAAATATTGCGTGAAAAGATCTAAAGCATTTTATTTAGGTACCAAATATTCAAAAATGTTTATCAAATTGAGTCAAAAGAATCACTTTGAATTTATGATCGTAACGATTCAAAGGACGGTGCAGTGTATCCGCGGGTTTTCAAACATTGTACCTGTTCCCGTGGGAATTTCGGGATGAAATATAACCTATACTATCACAGTAAAATTGTACTCTGATACCATTCTCTCGTGTCGCTATCATTATAAAACTAGAAAACATGGTTGGAAAACAACTTATAATAAAAATAAGGTACATTGTTTTTTTAAATAGCAGTAAAGAGTTTTCTATCAGAGTCCCTTGGGACGCAAGTAGGACATAACAGTCTAACTATATTTACACAGGCTAATATTTTGCTTGTATTACTTTAAATCGAGAAGAGCAGCGGAAATTGGGGGAGGCCTTGGCACAACAGTGGGAAGATACAGGCTAGCAGTTACAGTACTTTAAATAAAAAACAATATATTCCTATATTCTATCGCCTCATGTGAAACCTCCCTAAGGCCATCCCGTCTACATTAAGAGGTGAAGTGAATACATTTACATAAGCGTTACTCAGCAGTTTTACTGTGAAAAAGTTTTTCTCATTGTTCCCGTAATCTTGGAATTTAAGTGCTATTGTTAAATCCACATAACATCCTTTGTAACGTCGGTGAAAGCTATCTAAACGATTGTTTAATGCATAATATAATGAAATGGATTCAATGAGCAATGAACAGATTAATCGTGTTAATAATGACTGTGTTTAGATCAATGTAATTAATTTATTTATTACTAGCCGTGCCCCACGGTGTTACCCGCTTTGTACCCGTTCCCGCGGGAATTTCGGGATAAAATGTATTCCATGTGTTATTCTGATGTATAACCTATATTACTGTAAAGTTTCATCCAAATCCGTTGGCTAAGTTTTGCGTAAAAGAGTAACAAACATACATACATACATACATCCTCACAAACTTTCGCATTAAAATATTAGAAGGATTAGTCGCGCCCCGCCATTGAAAAAAAATTTAAATAATCTAAAAGAATAAATGCTACATTATTTTTGGATATTAAATCTTCGCTAAATTGGAGATGATATTATTATTATTTTCTTTGCAAGAGTCGCATTTTCTTCGAGTAAACGGGTCCTTTCTCTTTCGTTTCCGACATCTATTTTAGAACATAATGGATTTGCAAAGTTTATACTGTTTGTACGCGCCGCAGTGTGTGAGCATAAAATTCAAGAAAAGATATACGAGATATAAAAACAAAAGTAACTACTCGTACCTACTTTGAAAATCATGCTGATGATAATAAAGGTACGCTTTCATAGAAGTAGAACGGACCAGTGCAGATTTCAACTAACCAATAAAAATTCAATACGACATTTTGACAACTTCAATGCGTTTTGTAATAAATTCAATGCGCTATGATTGGTAGATTGAACTCCACACCGCTCTGCTCCGCTTCCTTGATTTGATAACGCACTCTGAGTCTACGTAGTATATTACCGGTTTAAATATTTTAAAATAAGAACACTCTCAATACCTTTTAAAAAAGAATTTAAATTCATTGTTACACACTGCTTGGGACATAAACTTCGTATTATGGGACATAGCCACGAAGATATTGTACATAACACTCTTTGCGTAAGTAGTCAATAAAAAGAGGATACAATAACTATCGGTTATACAATAATCTTAAAGTTTATGATAATCAAAATGCCAATAATTAACTCTACTTATTTGAAGTACTAAAAAACTTATTTGAAGACATTTTAGTCTTCTCCAAACGTTAGATACATAAGACTAAAAATCTGCCTAGAGATAGTAGAGTTGGACACCTGGAGTTTATAAATACTAAGTTTTTATCTGTTACAATAATTAATATGCCGTTATTTTAGTTAGAAACATTAATGACTTCGTTTCTCCGATAAACACGCGTAAAACTCACTACAACCATAAAAAACTTCCTTTACACGAATGTATTTTAGTACAACACACTAAAACTCAAATAAAATATTAATAAAAATACATTTTGGGTTTTATTACGTAACGATATTCGGGAGATGAGCAATGGATATGTTTGTTTTATAGCCACACCAGATTTCGACATGTTACCAACAAAGGTTAAAGATTATTAAGGGAAGCATATTTGTAATTTACTTTTCAAACATGGCTAAAGCTGGATCTGACCACGAAATAGATAGAGATAATATGTCAGTAGTCAGTAAGTACTTCGCTCGTCCGTCGAGATCACCAATCCGCAAACTTTCCTCAGTTTTGGTTAGGGAATTGCAGGCTTAATCACCTAATTGCTCGAAAAGTAAGATGATTCCGTGCTTCGGAGGGCACGTTAAGCCGTCGGTCCCGGTTACTTTCTACGGATAGTAGTCGTTACTTGAGCCATGTCAGAGGCCTTTGGCGGCTCAATAACTCTGACACCAGGATTGGTCAGGTTGACTATCCACTCGATGAAGAAGAACCAATCCGCAGTAGATCTTGTTAAGATTCAGCGAATTGGCATACAGTGTGTTGGCGACTTAAAAGCGAGATAATCTGTTGTTGCGCACACGGAAGTACTAACGTGCTCCCGTGCCTAATCTCCGCTGTAACGATTTCTGTAAATGCCCCGCAGAGGGATATTAAAAATACTTTGTTTTTGAAACATTTAAAAAAGCGTTATTATCCAGGAATAATGGATTTTTTCGGGTGGACATAAAGATTAATCTTGGTGATAGGAATAAGCTTAGACTATAAAACTATGTAAAACTAGTCTTTATTTAATACTTTTTATTTACTCAATTCGTTTTTCAATCTCAACAAAAGGTAGTGCTTTCGTTCATTTATAGCAGTCTATTTTATGGTTACTTTGATTCGATTCGGATGTAATCCGGTCATAAATTAAATGAGGAACACTGCAGAATCTATGAGGTTTATTGTCTATTGGCAGCACCCAGACCTAGGTGTGGTGGTAGTGATTCTAACTAGGCAATACAGTTTTTTTATTGTATTTAAGTAGTAACACTTAAAACGAAACTATTTTTTTTTATAAAACATATTTAGGTGCTCAATAAAATAAACAATGATTTTACAATTCGCCTGTAGCGTATGAAATATTATATCAGATCAGTTACTTAATTAACGTCTCGAAGTACAACTATTTATATGGCTCTGTAGATAATACAACAGTAACAATAGAACCTAACAATTCAATTATTAGAATGAATATCATGTTTCACTGAATTTAATTGAAAACGAGCGTTATTCTATTCATTCATGCAGGTTTATTGAACATTGAATGATTTTGATAGAGATCCACACACAATAATGGCGTGTGTTATTAATATAACTTTACATATATGCAAGTCAAAATGCTTTAGTTCTTTGTCAAACGATGGATTCGAACAACGTCTAGACATGTAACTTAGAATATGACAAAGGTCTTAGCATGCCCAATTTTGGAATAGATCACCGTACAAAAAAGTTACATATGTACAGTAAGTAAGTTCGAGTACCTTAGAAGCCAACCGTGGTGTCGGAGTTTTTAGACCGCCTAAAGACTATTTAATGCGCCCTCTGCAGCGCGATAGTGCTCAGATTGAAATGCCACTTCGGCCACCCCAAGTAGGAGCCGAGCTGTACATCGCTTAATCAAACTAGGCTACGAGCGCAACAACAGAACAGATATATTATGTGTCTCTCACCAAATGGCAATCAAATTTGACTATATAATCAAATCAAACCAAACGTTGACCTTTTGTCAACTGAATCATTGCCCAACAATGTAATGACCACACGCCCCCATCTGAGACGTTACCATCAGCATGTCAGAACAACCGTGATAAACCGTTTCCTTTCCCAGGACACATCATTTACGACATTCATAAAGACAGTAACGACTTTATTATTATAAATATCCCTCAAATTAATAGGTAGAAGCTGAGTGTTACGAGCATGACCAATTAAACTGGATACCACCTCATTTCACAAGTTTAGATGCCGTCTCGCTTTATTATCGTATTGTAAGTGTGCCTAATATCCTCTGGATTGGTGCCAACGAGCTTAACTTTGGAATTGGACCATAAACTACCATCAATCATAAAGTACAAGTCGGGGAAGAATTTGGTTTTCAATCGACTTCGTAACGGAAAAAATTACCGACTAAGGTCAGGGTTATTACTGATGTTTGTATTGATGTTTGTTCTGATAGAGTTAGGAGTTACGAGCTAGGCCGGGCTAACCTAACCTTTTATAACTTCTGTCTTCATTCTGCTGTATATATTAGACGTGTAATTTAAGACGGAAACTTTCAAACTTCTGAGTCCAAAAGGACACAACCGAAGTGTCACAAATATCAAAATAAGCTTATTTAGATATGTGTGACTCTTTGAGTGAACGAGCAAGAAATGTGACATATGTGACTGAGTGAACGAGCAAGAAATATGAGATATGTGACTCTGAGCGAACAAGCAAGAAATATGACATAAGTGACTCTGAGCGAACGAGCAAGAAATATGACATATGTGACTCTGAGCGAACGAGCAAGAAATATGACATAAGTGACTCTGAGCGAACGAGCAAGAAATATGACATATGTGACTCTGAGCGAACGAGCAAGAAATATGACATAATGTGACTCTGAGCGAACGAGCAAGAAATATAACATATGTGACTCTGAGCGAACGAGCAAGAAATATGACATATGTGACTCTGAGTGAACGAGTAAGAATTTTGACATTGTTAACTCTCACTATATTACCTCAAATATTAACGTTATTACCGTATCACATTTCATTTTATTTGGAGTAGGTTAGTCAACTTATCTTATCTCTTATTATTATCAACGCGAGTAAGATTTACACGAGTAGTCTAATAGCAATAGTAGCTAATTAGTCTTATTAATTAGAAATGAAAAATGTCCCATTTGTTGATGTAAAAGTTGAATTTATCCAAATTAGGTTAATTATGTGACAAACAAAAAAACTTTTATCGAAGAAAAATATACTTTTATATGAACCTTGTTAACAATTTGTAATCAAATAACCTCATTCCAAAGTAAACATTTGAATCAATGAAACTTCCGCCTGAACGAAGTCACAAAAGCCAATTAAAACAATAAAATAAAACTCGATAAAGTACAATGAAACTGACAATTGATTAAATCAAAAACTGTACTATATAAAGAGGAATCAATTAAACGGTAGTATTCAATTTGCGCTCGCACGATAATGTGAATTTATTCCAGCGGTATCTACTTGGTAGGGACGTATCGAAGGCTATGCACCATTGGCCACGACTGTACCGGACAGCTCGAAACGAGGACTGAGATATATACCAATACATCTGATTATTACACTTCGCTTATTTTCTTTGTTATTTATTGGACGCTGCATACAAGGATAGCTTTTTATTGACGCTGGAAATGTTGTCAGGAAGATAATCTTATGAATAAATTTCAAGCATAATAGTTTTTCAATCCAACCTTTTGTGTCATGTGGGACCAACCTAGTGTCTTAGTTTACAGACCACCTAATTACACATGGTCAAAGGTTTTACCCGCTGTTTCAAAGGTAGCGTGCAGAATTTGGGCTAAAAATAGCCTGTGTCCGTCAATATGATTAGATCTGACATCAGATCAAGATACATATCTATGCCAAAATTTATCAAAATCGGTTAAGTGGATAAGGTGTGAAAGTAAAACGGATACAGATACTGGCAAACGAAGAAACAGGCAGAGTTATAATATAAATATGATTTTTTAAAGCGCAAGATACACTTAGTGGCCTCTGCGGGCCGGTTGCGAACCGGATGCGGGTCATGTGACGTTGTATTCTTTGTATTTGTATGAAAGGTGACGTCACACTTGTAGGGTAATGTAAATATCCATGTTATAATTTTGTAATGAGGGTAGTCCGAATATAAATCAGTCTTGATACTAAACCTGTGTTGTTATTACGCTCCTGAAATATTAATAATTTTACATGGCGCAGCCGGAGTAAATAGATGTAAAAGTGAATTGAAACAGTAAAGTTATACATAAACATTGTGCATACAAGTGAATTACTCAAAATTAGTAGCAGAAGCAGCGAAAATGGACTCATTACTGAAGCCGCCGCAGCCGTTCCATTTCGAAAATGGTTTGGCGAATGTCACGTCAGGAAATCTGAGCAAGGATTGGGAGAAATGGAAGAAAGCTTTCAAAATATACTACGAAGCTTGTGAGTTAACGAAAAAAGACAAAAAAGTGCAACTGAACATATTATTACATGTCATCGGTGATCAGTGCAGAGAGGTGTACGATCAGTTCAACGAAGAATTGAAGTCAGTAGAAGAGCTGCTACTAAGATTTGATAGTGTATTTCTCCCAAAGAAGAATTTAACAGTCGAGCGTCACAGATTTTTCACAAGAGATCAAAAGGATTTGGAATCAATTGAGCAGTACGTGTTCGAGTTAAACAAGATGGCGGCAAAGTGCGAGTTTAAAGATTTGTGTAACGATCTAGTGCGGGATCGATTAATATGTGGCATAAGAAACGGAGTTTTGAGAGAAAGATTACTACGCGAAATGGATTTGACCTTGTCAAAAACCATCGATATATGCAGGTTGGCCGAGATATCCCGCGCGCAGGCCGCCAATCTCAACACGGAAAGTGTCGAACACCACGCGCATTTAGTGTATCATGACTCACAAAATAATTCAACCGCTGAGGTTCATTGGGTGAATCGTGATCGTGGACGCCGTTATCAAGAACCAGCGCCGAACCAAGGGACGAGCCGGGGCCAGGGCCAGGCTCGCGCCGCCGGAGCGCGCGCGGCGCGCGGCAGCGGTGGTGCGCCCGCGCCGACCGCCCAGTACAACAATAGCAACAACATCATACAGTGCCCGCGGTGTGGAACGAAGCATAGGAGGATGCAGTGCCCAGCGTACGGACGGCGGTGTCTCAAGTGCAATAAGATGAATCACTTCGCGCGCGCGTGTCGGGTATTTGAGATCCAGGAGGTCGAGGACAGGCCCACGGACCAGGTAATTAACAAATCCATTCCCAGTTGTTCTAGAGGCGGAAGTTGGTTTTCAGAGCTACATATAAATAATACTAAAATTAAATTTAAACTCGATTGTGGGGCTGATGTGAATATAATACCTAGAAGATGTTTACGTTCTATTGGTTTGTCAGAGTCGGATTTGGTATCTACGTCAGTCAAACTGTATGGATATTCTGAACATAGATTGAACGTCATGGGTAAAGTGTATTTAAAAGTGGTATGCAAGGGAAATAGATATTTTTTAAAATTTATTATAGTAGATACGAACTCGGTCCCAATATTAGGTAGGCGTGGATGTGAAGAATTAAACTTAGTGAAAAGAGTAGATTCGGTGCGAGAGGTGAATAACAGCATTAAAATATTAGATGAATTTAAAGATGTATTTGAAGGAATGGGTTGTTTACCAGGAGAGTATAAAATCCAATTAAAAGAAAATGCACGTCCGGTTATTCACCCTCCTAGGAAATTACCGGAAGCTATCAAAGAGCAAGTTAAATTGAAACTAAAACAAATGGAAAGTGACGGAATTATAAGTAAAGTAGAAGGGCCCACGGATTGGGTGAATAGCATGACGGTTGTTCAGAAACCAAACGGTGATATTAGGATATGTCTGGATCCGCAGGATTTAAATAAGGCGATCCGGCGCGAACACTTTAAACTGCCGACCTTCGAAGAGGTGACAGCGCGGCTGGCGGGATCCGCCGTGTATAGCACGCTAGACGCGAAACATTCATTTTACCAAGTTAAATTGCAAGATACCGATGTGTGTACTTTTAATACTGTGTTTGGTAGGTACAGATTTTTAAGAATGCCTTTTGGAATCTGTTCGGCTTCAGAAATATTTCACCGTAAATTATACGAATATTTAGATAACCTCGAAGGGGTTATTCAATTTGTTGATGACATTTTAATTTACGGCCCTAACAAAGAAATCCATGATCAGAGGCTACGATCAGTCTTACAAAGATGTCGAGAAATTAATATAAAACTAAATAAAGAAAAATGCAAAATCGGTTTGTCAGAGATTAAATATTTAGGACATAAGATATCGGCTAAAGGTATATCTCCAGATGAATCACATGTAAATGCTATAAAAAATATGCCTACACCAAAATGTGTTAAAGATGTTGAGCGATTTTTAGGTATGGTAACCTATGTCAACAACTTTATACCTAACATGTCAGAAGAGACGGCCCCCCTCCGCGAGCTATTAAAGAAGGAAGTAGAATGGCACTGGGATGAGAGGCAAGCAACTTGTTTTGAACGAATTAAACAGTTTTTAATTAGTGCCCCCGTTCTACAATACTATTCGCTAGATAAGCCAATTACTATCTCGGTAGACGCAAGCAAAAACGGCCTAGGTGCTTGTCTAATGCAGAACGGTTTGCCAGTGTCTTACGCCTCGCGGTCATTAACAAAAACAGAGCAAGCGTACGCACAAATAGAAAAAGAACTATACGCATGTGTATTTGCGTGCGAACGATTCTATATGTATATTTATGCAAGAAGTGATGTAACTATTGAAACAGATCATAAACCCTTAGTCAGTATCATTAAAAAGCCGTTAGCTAACGCACCTCCCCGTTTACAAAGAATGCTCATGAGATTGCAGCCATACACATTCAGTTTGATATATAAGCCCGGTAAATATTTATACATAGCCGACACGTTATCGCGTGCAGTTGCACCGGTCGCGGCGGGCGCGGCCGACGACGATACACTGACACAGACACGCGACTATCACGAGTGGCAGGCACAGGTGTGTGCGATCTCGGCGACTAATCAGCTGATTGACTCGCATTTCATAGAAATACAGAAAGGTACCGCTAATGATGATGAGATGCAAAAATTAATAAAAATTGTTCGATCAGGGTGGCCTTCTAATAAAAATAAATTAGAGACTTTAATAAGACCTTACTGGGATTTCAGAGATGAAATCACTGTTAACTTTGGTATTGTATGGAAAGGGTCAAGAATAGTAATACCCAAATGCATGCGATACGAGATGATGAAACGAATTCATGTGGGTCATTTGGGTATAGAGAAATGTAAATTAAGGGCACGCGACATTATTTTTTGGCCAAATATCAATTCACAGCTAACTGATTACCTATCTAACTGTCAAGTTTGTTTAACGCATCGGAAACAGAACACTAAAGAACCGTTAATACCACATGAAATACCTAAAAGTCCATGGCAAAAAGTAGGTGCTGATATATTTCATTATGGAAATGAAAGTTACATTTTATTGGTAGATTACTATAGTAAATTTATAGAAATTGAAAAATTAACGACCTTAAAATCAGATGAAATAATTTCAAAAATTAAAAAAGTTTTTGCTTGGCATGGAATTCCAAAGATTTTGATGTCTGATAATGGCCCAGAGTTTAGTTCTAATAACTTTCGTCAGTTTTCAGAAGACTGGAAATTTCAGCATGTAACATCTTCGCCGAGGTTTGCACAGTCAAACGGCCAAGTAGAACGTAGCATTCAAACTATTAAAAATATAATGAGAAAAGTGCACGAAGATCAAAGTGACTTTCAGTTGGCATACTTAGAATATGTAAACACTCCTATTAGTGATGAGCTACCTTCACCGGCGGAGTTATTGTATAGCAGAAAGTTACGTACTATCCTGCCTAGATCAACAGTCTGCTATAAACCAAAAATAAATGCAGGTGTTCATGATAAGCTGATGGTTCGCCAAACACAGCAAAAATATTATTATGACAAAGGTGCACGAGAGTTAAAAGCATTGCAGGTTGGTCAGAAAGTGAAAGTGAGAGTAGGCAGGAGGTGGGAATCAGGAATTGTAGAAGCCGTGGTAGGTGTGCGCTCATATCAAATAAAAATGGGTTCAGGATATAGTTTAAGACGTAACAGAAAGCATATCATAACCGATTCTGACAAACAAATAGCTAGTTCTCTTAATAATATGTCATTTATGTACGATGATATTGTGACGTCTAATTTCTACAATAATACCGCGTCCCCCGCGCGTCTCCAGCGCAGCCCGGAAACCCGGTCTCCACAAAGTAGGCTGCCTCCAACTTCGACCTCTAATAATAATTATCAAACTCGTTCCGGCAGGCAAGTGATTCCTCCTGACCGATGGACCTGTCCGCACCCGTTACGCAACCGTGCCGCTCCTCAGTGAAATGTAAACAACTTTTGATACTATGTTTATGATTTGTGGTGATAATTAATTATGAGTCGTATAATCTGTACACAACTACTAACATAGATATAAGTACCTATCAAAAACAACATAGATGTAGTGAAAATTATTGTGTAAAGATAATAAAATTAGAAGCGGATTGTAATATGTCAATAATGAACATGAAAATTATATAATAATAAATACCTAAGATTTATATTGATAATTAAAACATTTAATGAATACCATTACATAAAGCAAAAGCGTTATATAGATAAGAGAGTAAAAATGATATTATTATGTAAAGAAGGAAGGATAATAGGAAGGTAAAATAAAAATAACATTATTGTTTGTCTCAATTGAGATTTAATTTCATAGTTTTAAGGCATGTATTTGATAAATATTCAATGTGTTTAAATAACGATGTATTTAATTTATGTATGTGGATTAAATTGATTTTTATTAATTGAATTAAATAAAATAAGAATCGCAGCTTGAGCTTACTTAAGTTAGGTTTCTTTAATTATTTGGTAATGCTTATTTTAAAAATAAAATACCGGTGTGTCTAAATTATTTCATTATGAAAGGAGATTGTAGGGTAATGTAAATATCCATGTTATAATTTTGTAATGAGGGTAGTCCGAATATAAATCAGTCTTGATACTAAACCTGTGTTGTTATTACGCTCCTGAAATATTAATAATTTTACAACACTGGCCCATTGCGGGTTCATGTGGGCCAATGAGTCTTGTGCTTAAAAGTTGAATACTCATACCCTTATCACTTATTATTTCTCTTTCTTTCTCTCTCTAACACCAACATTTACCCACTTAACAAGACGCAAATACTAGTTCCTAACATCATGAATTGCATTGTCGTTAGTTTCTAACTTCCTCGTTGTAGTATCACAAGCAATTACCATACATTCCAAAAGTTTCATAGTTTTAATGCTTCTGCAGTTTACACCCAGAATTAACGGCGTTTAGAGACGACCTTCAAGATAACACTTTGTATACTTTCACACTTTGTGACGTCTTGTATGTTTAGTTTAAAGTAATGTTCCTTTTTTACTAGTTGTTCCCGTTCCCGATAGAATTTCGGGATCAAATGTATACCATATGTTATTCTGATGTATAAATCTTATTACTGTAAAGTTTCATCCAAATCCGTCCGCCCATTCGTGAATGAGTAACAAATATTCATACAACCATCCTTCCACACAAATTTTCACATTTATAATATTAGTACCTAAGATAAGGATTTTTGTGAAACTTTTTCTTTTACTTACAATTACAATTACCTGATGTCAAATGCTTCTTCAGTAGACATTTTTCCTTACGTCAATCAGTTAAGTATTCAATTAGATTTAATGGACTTATTATAATTAACGTTAGAGTTAAAAAGGTGCATGGTGGCGAATCCTAAAAGACAACGTTGGTATGGTGTGATGTATGTGATACTCCTACTTGAATGAGTAGTTGATAGCGGCAATTCTATCTAAATGCTACCGCGCTTCGTAGGTTCCAATCGTTACACCATAACGGAGGCCTTTTGTACGGTCTAAAAACTCCCACACAAAATGAATAAATGAATGAATGAATTCTACTCGTCAACTTTTACACTAGCTTAAGGTATATTCCCATTCACGTTATGTTCAAGTCATTCTAATCCACGACCGGAAAACGTGTATTTAATTAAAAAAATAACACAATGTTCAATTATAAACACTTTCAAATGAAGCTTTTTTGCGAAAATTCCTTTTAAAAATTAAAATATTTCAGTGAAAGGTTCTTTCTAAAGATACAAGAGATTTAGAAAGGGTGTAAACAAAGTAGATTAATTAACACAATCATTAACAAAGGCTTGTTTTAGGCGTCTTGTCGTTACTCCCATTATTGCAGTCTTGAAAGAAAATGCATGTTTAAAATCGTTCCTTTTTGTCTCTCTAGACTTAAGAACGTAATTAAGAGTATAAATTAAAACACTTTCAATTCAAATGGGATCATTAAACAACTGAAACTCTAAATTCTTATTTTGTCCATCCATCCAAGCGACCGAACTGCACGTTGCTTAAAAAATTCAATGAACGAACATCATTTAGTCAAACTAAGCCACGAACGCTACAAATGATCAGTGATTCAAAAGATGAGTCGAAAAACATACCTCCTCTGCGTCCCTCCGGGAACAGGCGTGGCGGCTAACCGCGCCTGCCTCTTCAGCAGCTGGACAGTCAACGCGAAGGAGACCACCATCATCAGCATGGGAATGTAGAAGGCCACCAGCGAGCCGAAGATCCAGAACAGACGGTTGTTGATCACGCACAGCTCCGGAGTCGGCATGATGTTGCTTCGGTTTATTAGACCTGAGTAAGGATACGTTCAAATAAATATAAAGGTTAAGAGCCTTATTCATAACAACATTTTAGCTAGCATTCGACTCGATGGTTTGTCCCTTTCAGACATACGCTATTTTACAATGAGCAAAAGAGACAAAACTCTTTATGACAGTGTTTTAGAAATGGAGCGTTTATGAATAAAGTAGTAAAAGGTTAATACGGATAGTATAAAGGTTAAGTAAATGGTTAAAGGTTTTGCATTATCATGGTACAATTACAAAGGCTCATCTATTTTAGTACGTTGGACTGAATACACCTGGGTGTACAGCTCTTCCGCGGTTACCTTTGGAAATGGGTATTCTGTTAGCAACCCCTTTTTATTTTATCGATTAATGTAATCATATTGCTGCTGCGATTTCTACAACATGATGGTCTTTTGTTAATCTTGTTAAACATGCCAGTGAAGTTTTTAATTTGATAAAGGCATCTTTGAAATGGGAAGTTAGATCGTCAAAGCGGGAACACACGACGAGAGTACAAAAGGAGCAGTTCCTAGCGAGCTCCTTAACTGCAATTCAACGAATGCAGTTGTCAGACACAGACACACCAGTTAGTATATGCCAGTTACAGGCATGTGTGGTTTAAATGACATTTCTCTCTTAATTTTGATATAGTTTTAAGATACCCAAGACTTTCTTACACTATTTAAACTATATATGAACTCATTGTAAACACTAATCTAGACGAAACTTAATCGCTGGACTTTTATCGTACTGTTATCGTACTTTAGATCAAAAAGAACTCCTCTATTCATTTTTTCACCAAATTCTAGGATCACGTCTTGAAGAAATCAATAAAATGTAATACCATCTAACCACCATCTGGTACTAGTGTAACAATCGGTTTGATTTAGCGTCGGATCCGGTCGCTCTAATAATAAAAATCAATTTGTTCCCAGTGATCGTAGCCGTTGGCACGTGGCCAATGTTTTCTTGTTTACATGCTTTGCGACAATTTTATTTAAATTAACTTATTGAGTGAGTTTTAATTGTATTTAAACGTGGTAGTATAAAACTGGTAGTTAGAGACCAATTAATCGTTTGAGTTTGATTTTCCAAGATGAAAAATAGAATCAAAGCACGCCAGTCTGAGTGAATGCAATTTCATAATTTAGCTCATGTAACATTTTTAGCTTAATTTTATAGTATTATAATTTTATTGTAACTTCATAGTATGTATACAGATGATCACCCTATGCCATTGTAAATACTAAAGTGAAAGAGTGTACACGTATGTAAAGCTGACCAACTACATATTTACATCGGGTGAACTAAACTCCAGAATATGGACTCAAATATATGAATAATAGAGGCTTATGGGTGCGGTGGAAACAACAACGACATGTGTATTTTTTGTATCAAGAACATTGGAAATTAGTTCTTAAACCATCATAATAATATGTTCTTTTTTTGAACAATCGCTAGTCGAAATCCCTGCACTGTTACACACATAATATAAACTTACCTAATACAGTGATGGAGCTCGATACAAACATGCTGAGTAGCCACACCAGCGCTATCTTGATGACGACTACTCGCTTGGTGGAATGATGGCGGCTCTTCAGAGGATTGCGTATACCTAAGTACCTGCAAAAGGAAAAAAATTAGGGACCAGTCGAGAAAAGATACAAGCTATCAACTATATCAAAAATCCCGGAAGGACGCTTCAAAATAGTAATAAACGGTTTATCCTCCCGAGCGTACTAAATAAGTTAAAAACTAGTTTACAAAACGCTTCAAAACGGTTTTCGGAAATAATTGACATACGATAATAAGATTCTGAATTTAAACGAGTATTTCCAAACTTGAATTTGGAACATTGGAAATCTGTTAAACCTTTTTCCAACCTTTATATCCTCTTTATCGTACTAATATCATCTCGGGCGCGTTTCCATTGAAGCAGAGTGAAGCTGTGCGGTCCATGAATTGACCAATCATAATGCATTACGAAAAGATTTTGACAATCCCAATGCGCTGTGATTGCTGAATCGTAGGCAAGCGAGATGAGAGGCCTTTGCTCTACAGTGAAACATTACAAGCTAATACTAGCAGTGACACATTTTACTCACTACTATCAAAATGTATGAAAAATTATCATGACCACGTGACTATGACATGACATTATTATTAGCGAAGAGAATGCGAAACGATCGTCTTTTGTCTATAAGGTAGTGATCAATGTCCTGCGTCGTAACGTATGCATTGTAAAGCGACATCTCTATATTGTAATAAAAAGAATAATCATACGCCTTTTACTTTTTAGTGCTTGTGTTTTAAAGTGTTTTGTCTCTTCCGCTCTTTGGCAAATAGCGTATGTCGGAAAGGGACAAACCATTTGCTAACTAAGATGCTGCTAGTAAGCGTTTATGAATGGTTTTAACGTGCAATGTATGAATAATAACGTCAATTAGTTTCGTCTATTTATTGGACGTCTTTGAGTGCGGCATTGAAAGATATTCTAAACATTTAAAAGTATCGATAATTGATCATTTTTCTTATCAAATTGAAACTTCCAACAGAAAATCATTCAACAAAACATTAAGTAAGAACATGTGGCGTTAAAAGGTATTATTATATAAATTGTTGCGCGCCGAATGGAGCACGTATTAACTTGCCCTTCTCACGGAATCATTAATCTCTTTGCTTGGTTGAGCGCATAATATGGATCGACCTCGTGGTACACACATCAGCATCGCGATACATTATGCGAGGAAATAGAGAATACTTTGAGCATTAATATGCATGATATTTATTGTATTTGTTAAGAAATAAATAGGGGTGAAGGTTATTTAAGTACATCTTTAAGATTGCATTTCCAAACTTAGAGATGTACTTAAATGGTTGAGGTGAGCGGAGCTGTGCGGACCTCGATCGGCCAATCGCAGCGCATTGACAGCCTCCGTGGTCTAGTGGTTTGAGCGCTCGGCTCACGATCCGGAGGTTCCGGGTTCGATTCCCGGTGGGGACAATGTCTCACAAAACTCTCTTTGTGAGACTGCCCTCAGTTTGATTAGGGCATTGCAGGCTGAATCACCTGATTGCCCGAAAAGTAAGATGATTCCGTGCTTCGTAGGGCACGTTTAGCCGTCGGTCCCGGTTACTTTCTACGGATGGTGGTCGTTACTTGAGCCATGTCGGAGGCCTTTGGCGGCTCAATAACTCTGACACCGGGATTGGTCAGGTTGACCATCCACTCGATGAAGAAAAAGAAGCGCATTGTGATTGGTCGATTGAGCTCCCCACGGCTCAGGCCCGCTTGTACGAAATATGTAAAAATAGTGATGTACAAATAAAATTATTCTTATTGCAAAATATAAAGCTATCAGTCGCTGCCAACTGGAAATCAACCGTAGAATAGAAATGAAGATAAGCAAAAGCTTTATACAATCAATCCTATCTTTAAAACGCTAAATTCACAATATATCTTACAATCCCATCATGTTGGACCGCGTATCGGAATAATTTATATTAAGGGTATAGTGATGTGACATTATCGTTATAAGTCTGCGATATGTTTTAAAACTATTTTTTATTTTCTAGGTAATTGAATTTTTTTCAAGTTTCATGTCGTGGTATACTTGGAAAGGAATTGGCTTAAATATATTCTTAATTTAAGATTTCCAAAATTACTATACTGAACTAATATGTATAATATATAACAAAAGCCATAGATCAAAAGTGAACCATCACTATTTAGGTAGCAATTAAATTAAAAGCAGTTTAAAAAATTAACACGAAAATGAACCATGATCTGAATAAAATAAAACACTACGCAAAATATATACTAAACGGAATTAAACCTTCAAAACAAGTTAAAACAATTGAATACCCACAGAATACAGTTTAAACCTCAAATGCTTAAAGTATTTACCAATAAAGAGAACATCGATACCGCTCCCGCAGCCACAGGTACCAAACCTTAAAAACTCATCAATTGCATGCGGTCGGGAAATAAGGTATTTCCACGAGATTTACCCAAGTGCACGAAAGAACGGTGCACGGTGCAGATCGGCACGTCCCTACGTGTACCCGGGATTACATTTAAACGATATATTTCACCGAACGGTTGTTAGTTTAGAAAATATTATGTTGGAATAGCGTTCTGTATGAACAGACCGACATTTTCAAAAGGTAGATTTGAAAAGAGGTATGGGAATATGCTAACCATGACAAGGATGTGTGTAGTGTAGTTGCAGTACATATATATTAATAGTATACAGGTAATTTATATTTTTGCTGTGACGTCATCAATTTTATATACAGATGTAGTGAATAATCCTTTCCTATCGGCAAAACTCGGAACAACGATAACACCCGAATAGTGCCGATGTGTCTATGAATTACTGTATTATTAAATTACGTGTAGGTATCAAATAAATCGCATATTTATTTATCAATGTCAAATGTCAAACTGTTGTCTCGATGGGTACTGAGTGCGAGTGAAGTAGTAAGACAAAAACGAACATTTCCGAGAAAATACGAAAGGAAAGGATTATTCACTACATCTAGTTCAATTTGAATACTTTCCGACTTATTCATAAACGATATTTAACTTAAACAGTATTTTACAGTGTTTTGTCTCTTTCGCTCTTTGGCAAATAGCGTATGTCGGAAAGGGACAAACCATATGATAACTAAAGTGCTATTGATAAGCTTTCATGAATAAGGCCCTTTGTCTCCAAAAGACCATGTCATGCCAGTTATATATTTATCGTATATCGGAGATCTTTCACTTTTTGCTGTGACGTAAGTAATGAAAGATAATTCAATTTGAATACTTTGTCTCTCAAAGATAACTGACTTAAGCGTAGTCACTTAGGTAGTGTAGCGCTAATAGCTTAGTTTAACTGAGCGATGGAAGGTCAACAAGTGTGCAAAGTGCAGCTCGGCCACAACTCAGATTGTGTGGCATTTCTCTCTGAGCGCTACCGTGCTTCAGAGGGCACGTTATACAGTAGGTCCCGGTTGGAGGACTTAAGGTGGTCTAAAAACTCTGCTGATATCAGAGGTCGGCCACTAACCTATACGAAATTAATAAATGAACTTTGACTTTCAAAGAAGTACCGCGTAAAAAATCCGAATAAAAGTCATACTATCTACTGTTGTGTGTTACATATCAACTGAAATAACAAAATATTACTCGTATGACATATTCGTACATTATCTCTACGATAAAATAAGTTACAAACAGCTGTTTCGTTTTTATATAGTTTTAATATTGTAACAAAGTCCAACTGTAACCGAAAATATAAAACACATTTCATGAAGTTACACTGAGCGAATTAAGCGATAGGGTCTCATCACACTGCACGTGTTTATCTACTTAGCAAATCCTTCTAATATTAAATTGCGAAAGTTTGTGAGGATGTATGTATGTATGGATGTTTGTTACTCTTTCACGCAAAAAACTACTGAAAGGTTTTGGATGAAATTTTACAGCAATATAGGTTTTACATCAAAATAACATCGGATACATATTATCCCGAAATTCCCGCCGGAATGGTTACAACGTGGCTAGTAGCCTATATTCGTTTTTTAAACAACCCATTTTTAAACGTATTGCTAGAGGCAGTAAGTTATCACAAATTAGGAGACACGGTAGGATGATAATAAAAAAATATTTTATTCTCATTGAAACGACGATAATAATTCGTGTAACCCACTGGTGGGCAAATATCTTTCCTATCCTATCGGAATGTATATTATTCAATCCAACATTTCACGCACTACTTTTACCGTGTAAGGTTAAAGAAGAAACATTCGTGTAAAAAACGTGCCACGTGTTTCAAAATTAAACCCAAAACTCTAAAGTAACATTGCTCAGATCATTACTCGTTGTCGCGTGCTCAAGATAAATATTACTCAAGACACGTCACTCATATCTTTGTTGCTCCTTCAAATTTTGAGACAAGTTCGCGAATTGTATTAGTTTACTCAGCTTTTGTCAGTTGTTTGTTTTAACTAATTTTGTATCTTAAACCTTAACAATGTAACGTATTATTCATTAAAAAGTTTGTTTTATAAGTCAAGTTAGTTAAACATAGTGCAGAAGAAAGGTTAAGCTTTTGTTCTTATAAAACTTTTAAAACAATAATTTCTTTTTGAAAGCTGGATAACTGTTACTTTCGAAAAACGTAATATTGTTTCCTTTATCTGCAGCGTATCCAGCAGATTGTGATTTCGTAATAGCTTATGTAAAATATTACATTTTTAAATATAAAAACCCAGTACGAGACACGATCCTTACAAAGAGTTAAAATGTGTCCTTATGCAATACGCTACGTCGACACGCTACGAGCTACGCGCTACGCGGTCTCATAGACCCTGCTACGAGACGTGCTACGAATACCGTAGCGCGTGATTGTGACAAAAGTGAAAGTAATGGTGAAATATTAAGTCGAATTTCGTGAGGGAAATTGTGTCATTGGTGTCATGTACGGTTCATTAATATTTTTGGATCCTTATTAGAATTTCTTTGAAAAATTAAACCAAAATAAAATGGTGATTACCATTTTTCTTAAAGAGTACGTGTACGGTTTTATATTACGATTTGAAAGAGAATATATTATTCATACATTTGCTTTTCTTATAATTGATTGACTTGTTATTGTAAAAATATGAAAACAAATTGTCTTATTTCCATATCTCAAATTAGAGTTTCATCTTGAAATATAAAATGCAAACCAATTGTTCGAACAAAAACTAAACACAAAAAGTGGCCGTCAAAGAAATCTAATCGAAACACTAGGAGAAAGAAAAAATATTGTTCGTATTGAAATATATCGATGCAATATTCGAATCACGATTTTGAAAATGAACCAACATGTGTAGCGGAGCCACGGTCCCACGGGAGCCGACCCCGATGTTTGCATTCAGGAGACAACACAAAGATTTACACCACTCCACTGGTTTAAACAAGAAATTGGTATTTAAATCTCGGGATTACATTTTAAGAGGATTTCTCTGTGAAACCTTTTTCGTTTTTTTATAAGGCTAAGCTTATACTATTAAATTATGGGTCATTCTAGTCTGACGAAGAGCTGGTGTACTGTAGTCTAAGTGTAGTGAGATTTGTTGGGAAACTGCTAGTTTGTTTATATTTCTATTTGTTTTTCGCAGTATCTACGCAGTGAAAACGCTGTTTTAACAACTTCAAAGGTGAAATTCCTATGATACTTATGAACAAATACATAAAAGGAAAAGTAAATGTTCACCACAAACGGATACATGAAAGATAATGGCAATAAAAGAACTGAATAAAAACATTTTACAACACTCAAAAGTCGAGTAACGTTTTTTGATACGGTTTTATACTTAATACAGATTTAATGTAAAATCTACAAAGGTATGTTGCCTTGTGGTCCATTTTAATAAATAATAACACGAGCCTTCTCATCCAAGCCTATCATAACAACTTTATTGAATAGATATGAATAAAAAATGAAGTGATTTCTCGACTCCCGCCTCTTATATTATCGTTACGCAAAAGAACCCCTTCGAGGTGTTTGAACTCTTTTCTAAATTATGATTTAACTTCGACCGAAGTTTGGCTTGGAAGGGCTATTGAAGGCATCCCTTTGATGCAATGTTTATTGCATGTTAAGTACCGAACGAGGGGAATTCTTTCCACCTATCGGGATTAAATAAATCGGGATTTGATTTTTCTACTAAGGATGGGCTGGAATACTCGGAATTGTAAGTGCTTATACAACTTTGAACAGATTAATAGTAGTGTATGCAACTGCATACACTACTTTATCTTCACTAATGCAATTAATCAAACAACAAGAGTAAAAGCTGACAATAGTTTTTCACGCGTACGTGTATTGTCACAGTGAACTTGCCGCCATTAAAATCTAACCAATGAGAGCGCAGCTGCGCGTAGGGCCAATCAGGAGCGAGCGAGATCTTACCAAAGAGTTTTGTGTATGTAAGTTTAGTAGTTTCGACGAAGTTTTCACGTATAACCCAACTGTTTTCAAAAGCCAGCCTATTATCAAAATGTTATACAACTAGTATGAGGATTTTGACATAAGGCTCGCCAGGTTAATTGGTCGCGTTATAATGATGTTATAATGAGATTTTACGATATCGATGTGGATATTATAACATCATGTGCAATTGCTTAAATTGAGTGTTTTAGTTGTCTGCGCTATAACAGTAGTAATTATAAGTCAAGTATTGGAAACATAAGTAGAATGTTACAACATTAGTGTAGATAAAGTTTATTAAATTTAAAAGGGGAGCGTTTGTAACGATATTTTAATCAGAAACACTCTCTTTTGGAAGTAAAGTTATAAAATAATCATTTATTGCTACAAATATAAAAGAATACAAAAAGACAAAATTAAAATTCAAGTTAAAAAAAAATGCAGCAAATGGAGGCGTCTCAGCTAATGCTGTACCGAGGCCGAAGTCTCGGTACAGCGCTGGTTTTCAAACGCCCCCCGCTCTGGTAGACTTAGCAAAAGTTCACATCGTCTCGCAAAATAAAATAAAAATAAAATAAGTAATATTTTATCTCCACCGACCGTGAGTGTGTGTGTGTATGCGTGTGTGTGTGTGTGTGTGTGTGTGTGTGTGTGTGTGTGTGTGTGTGTGATGATGATATGACGAGGGCGTGACAGAATTAGAAAAATGAATCCAGGGAAAGAGTATAGCAATATGATTGAATTAGATTCTCTGCAGCAATTTGTCGTTTCAGTAAGGCACTCTTGTATTTAAACTTAAAGCTATCAATAGTTATTTTAATTCTCATAGGAGGAGGAATGTTATTCCAAATTTTTGCTGCAGTGAATCTAAAACTACCTTCGAAACGAGTACTCTTGTGCGACGGAATTTGTAGCCGAGATTTAGTTCAGTTATTTAATAAACATTTAATAAACTGTTTATTAAATAACTGAACTAAATCTCGTTCTGAAACTGAACTAAATCAAGTTCATGTATTTAATAAACATTTAATAAACTAATTCGTGATTGTCAGCCCACTACAACATTTTCATGCGAGGAAATTATCAAAGAAAAATAATTACTATCATTGCAGAAAATAGTTCAGACAGTTTTTGAACTAACCTGTTCCATGCTGTTGAGTCAATTATAAGTGTACCTAACAAGTGGTACCACTCTAGTTTTAACATCGACCAATAAGTATTGCCAACAAAACTTCTGTCACTGACAAAAACGTCTCTAAAGCCGGCGATAAATGCTGAATCTCGATCTGATTTTGGATTCACAACGCACAGAGTTGCAAGACATTTAATGAGTACCACACATATTCAGAACGATCTGTATCAATCTGATTTTTCGTATATGTGTGAGCCAAAGATTTCGAAATTCAGTTTCTTAATTCAGATCGAGATACAGCATGTTGCATGCCTTATTGACAAAAATCTGAGCTACGATCGGCACAGGTTCTCATATTTCAAAGTAGTTTAATCCTCACCTGCCGATACTAATGAAACACATGTGCATGATGCTCGCCGAGCAAGCCAGCACGTCGCACGTCACGTATACGTTACACCACACTACACCCAGGGGCCAGTAACCTGTCAACATGAACAAAATACATGTATGTAGAAAAAAAGAGAAGAAAAAGTTAGAGGAAAAACAATTTTATATGAATGAAAATTGTCGCGTAAGGCAAATCTGTAGTTATACAAGTTGTAGTTTACAGGAGTGTAGTGTAGGAGGTGCAAAATGGTGGGGACAGGCTCTTCGACTATACGTACGTTTGTTTAAATCAAAATAAATATTTGTTTAACAAAAAGTCAACATGAACGAGCTACAAAAGTACACTTCATAGATTAGACACAAACTATACAAGTACAAAAGTATAAGTATTGTACACAGTGGGTTGCTATTTAGATACAGAGGCTCTGAGAATCCAACCCGTTTTTGGTGCGGTTAGGTAAATAAAATAACGGGCACTGGTTGGCTCACTGAAGATATCAATGCAGTGTCGCAAGCAAAGCCCTTTACATTAAACATGATTATAAGAACCTAATAAAACAATTATTAATATATACAAAAGAGCAACGCACTCTTTTCTTCACAAACAAACAGGATTCACTATTCATACAAGTAATTTAAGAAGCAATATAATATTCAATGTCATTATTAAAGGGAAACTATTTCAATAAGAAAAAATAAAACTATCCAATATCTGTTTTATTTTGTCAAGTGCCGTCATATTTCCTTATATATGAGAGCATTTTAATATTCATCTTTATATGGAAATATATATTAATATTGAATCACGATCTTCATATAAAGTGATTGAAATATGCTCGTGTAATACACGTATTGGTGTCGATTTACCAATATCAAATTAAAAAGTAATTCATTTAACTGGTATCACGAAATTGGCTTCAAATTAATTTGCAACTGATGTTATAAACTTGGAGTCTAAATTCATTTGTATCTTTTATTTTCACCATTTCACTTGCATTTTTAAGGCTGTCTGATCAAAACTCAGTAAAAGCATTGGACTGTAATATCCCACTGCTGGGCAAAGGCCTTTCAGCAGTCTGAAGATATCAATACTGTGAGAAAGATTAGGCGTAATCACCACACTTGCCTAATGCGGGTTGAAAATTTCAAACCCGAGCAATGTTTGAAAATTAGAAACATTTATTTTATTTCAATGTTAATTTGACAAAGCCCTACAATTCAATACACCAAGTTGATACGTCGTAATATCGAATGACTTGAATAGAACTACGAGTATGTCGTCGAAACAAAATGACGGAAGTTACAACTGTATGATGGAAAGATTCTATATCCTCGGTTGCGTAACACACACGGCTTTATAAGTTAACCATCTTCTTTAGATTTTTATATTTGCCTTAAATTTAAATAACCTCGATGAGTTTTCCTCTTTGGTATCTAAAAGCCGTTATAGGTCGTAACTTTTTCTTATTTAATGTTATGTTAAAATTCAATGTTCGAAAATATGAATGGTGCATATATGTATTTACGTATTAGTTGCGCATTAGTGTTAATAAAAGAATGTTCAGTAAATACAAGGTTTTATAAAACTTTAAAAGAGTTATGTGACAATTATATATTATAACAAATTAAAATGCTCGCTATTGACAATGTATTTACGACAGTTCTTATTTACTTACTTAGACGTTATTACATATAAAGACGTAGTATTATGTATTATGTATTGCAGTTAGTTTACTTTAAGAGCCGTAAGTCAGTACACGACTGAAGAGCAATATTATCTTATTTGTAGCGTATGAGCAATTCGAGTCAATTTCCCCTCACAAGTTGTCCTCCTCGAGGAAAATTATCTACTAAACGTTTGTTTATTTCATAGTTCTATAACTGGTATATAATTTGATTTTTATCAACCTGTACTGAAACGATTGGAAACTCTTTAACCGCCTGTACTTAGAGACTGTTGAGATTTATTGAGTGATTTTGACACTCATATATTTACGTGAAAAATTAAGTCAATTCGTAGTGTCAATTTAATGTCTCCGAGTGCTGCAGTAAGTTTGTGGCTAAATAAATGATGTTTTGAATTTGGAATGAGCGCGTTTACTAGTTGCAAGAGGGAAAAGACAATGGTATCAATCTAGTTTAAATATTAGTGGTGCTATAAAAGCTAATTAACAAAGAAATCTTACCTAAAAACCCTGGAATCGCTCCCATAGGCATCACAAACAGACTGACCAGCAGATCTGCGATCGCCAATGACAGCAAGAAGTAGTTGGTGACATTCTGTAGACGCTTGTCCAAGCACACCGCCAGACACACCAGAATATTGCCCAAACCACCAGCTATTATAAATAATATCACAAAGAGGAAACTCCAGTCGTAACGCGACTTACTGCCCAACATCCCATCACTCATATTCCTAAAGTCCCACGTACATTGAAAATTTTCCACATCACTAGCACTTCCATTAGACATGTCAATATACAACGTCCGATTAAAATCTCCGAAGCAAGATAACACGTCCCACTCACAGTAGTTGTTGTAAGGTAGACGAAGCCAAAGGCTTTTGAGAGCACTTTCGAATAAGGCCGAGACCATATTCAGCTTAATCCTAGAGCCGCAATAAGTTGCGTTGCCTGTAAAATCCAGGCTGTTGTTGAGACATGAGTAGCAGGTGTATGAGGTTTCATTTTGCACGTCTATGTTGAGTTCGCAGTTGTAGCCCGGGTCTGCGGGGTCGTAGGTGCAGTCGAGCCCGGTAGTGGAGTCTCCACACCCCTTGCCGGGGATGAGGCGACACCTCAGGTCCTGGAGAGCCGAGTCCAGGTAGCTGTAGTTCGACATGACCGGGATCATTCCATGGAGACGTCACGTCACATCTCGAAATGTCATTGTAATGTCACCTCATTGTGGATATGAGATCTGGAACAAAAGAGGAATAGTTTTATTTTTAATCGATTCAAAGATTCTTCAAGATATTGTTTCGATTCAAAGATGTTTTCTTCTAAATTAATATTACGTGTATGTGTTCGTTATGTGGGCTGCTTTATCGGAGTATAAAAATTAGGCGAAGTTTCCTATTAGATCAAAAGTTACAACACAAAACCTACTTGAAACCTAAATACTCGTAATATTAATGTATAGTATAGGCACAAGTACGTCGCGAGCGACCTCAAACTCATTGGCATAGTTAAACACGTCGATTTACACTTCAATGAATCCATCTATTGCAGTTTCTTCTGAAGTGACTTTTATAGATCATTTATTATGCAGTGATTCACCTCTCGTTTACTACGCGCTAGCATTCATAATAATTTAGTGCACTAAATCTGCAAAGATAGATTTCTTAACTTGCATTTATAGTACACTAGCAGCGCCCCGCGGTTTTACCCGCGTTGTGCCCGTTCCCGTGAGAATTTCGTGAATTTTTTTACATAAAAACCATCCTCTTGAATCACTCTACCTATTACAAAAAACCGTATCAAAATCCGTTGCGTAATTTTAAAGATTTAAGCATACACACAGACAAACAGACAGACACGAAAAAGAGACGACTTTATTTTATACTATGTAGTGATGTTATCACCATGCACTTTGCAGATCATAAAATACAAAGTATGTAGTCCATACATCTTTAGAATAATTGATATTGCACTTATTACGATGGAGAATAATGAGTTTAGGTCCAACGTTTATCAGGCAAATAAAACGTCGATTCATTTTCAGTAAATTGAGCTTCGGTCAAGCGTACTCTGACAAAACAGGGTTAACTCGATACCTTTTAGTATAGTATCGACCTCACATTGTTTAAGGTTAATTAAGATATCATATTTCGTGCCTTTATATTCGACATCTTTAGAATTCTTGGCTTAGTAACAATACGACAATCTATATTAATATAATAAACCTAAAAAAAAATGATTTTCTGTTTTTTAAACGCGTTCATCTCAGGAATTGCCAGTCCGATTTGAATACTTCTTTTTGTTATGGATAGCTACTTTCAAAGGGAAGATGTATGTAGGCTAATTTTCTTTCCCGAAATTCCCGTGAAATGCTAGTACTATATCCCCTGCTAGTAATAAATGTATAAGTACATTTTTCGGTGACCAGCGTGTTCACCAATTTCTAGATAAAACATATCATATTAAAGGTACATTTAAGACCGATATTACGTACCGAAACACCCACACGACACTACGAACTGTCGCATTTATAATATTGGGAAGATAAGATAGATAGGCACTGTATTGTTTCACAATTCCAAAGTTATCATTTATCCGTTCAAACTTCATAATAACACTTCAGTGTGACGTCATGTACAAGCATGCCAAAGCCAAGGTTCCAAGGTCGAGAGAAGCATATCTGTAATTTATTTCTCAAAACAGAAGAACAAATACGTTTGAGATCACGCAAAAAGCAAGAACGGCGATTACGCTTAATCCTCCCATATACATACCATACAGTCCTTTTCATTTCAACGTACTGTTCCGTGCTTCGGAAGGCACGTTAAGCCGTCGGTCCCGGTTACTTTCTACGGATAGTAGTCGTTACATGAGCCATGTCAGAGGCCTTTGGCGGCTCAATAACTCTGACACCAGGATCGGTCAGGTTGACCATCCACTCGATGAAGAAGAAGAACGTACTGTTATCTTCAGCGAGCTGAAAGACCTTTGTCCTGCAGTGGGACTTTACAGGCCTTTCATTTAATTCCTACCTCAACTGTATACGATTACCTAACCATATCAACCTACAATTTCTTTAGCAACGCTAAACAGTACAAAATGTTAAATTCCCCGCAAAGTCCAAATTGGGTTAGTTAAAGAAAGTGAGTACATGTAACATTAACCGGATTTGGTACTCCACAGCCGCTCGACCCATTAGCCTCGCGTTACAGGGCACTAGCTACACGTCGCGAGCTACTGGCTTCCGACTGCCTCTTTCAGACTTACCTCAACATTTATTTCACAGAACGGTTTATTTTCGAGATTCGTTGTTTAATTTTGAGTAACATTTTTGGCAGGCAGAGGTTTGCTTTAAATATGAAGTGTACTGTACGTTATTTTAAGTGAATACTAGCCGACCCGGCAACCCTTGTTTTGCCTTATAAAAATTAAAGGGCGAACCACCCAAATCGCTATAAATTGAGATGTAACCTATCCTATCTTTCAAGTTGGATCAAATTGCACATGGCGTCCAAATCACATTTAAAATCGGTTCTGTAGTTTAGGAGTCCATCGCGGACAAATTACGTGACACGCAATTTTTATATATAATATAAATATATACTCAATAGAAACACTTTCCACAATGGGTGTCAATTCTGCTAAATCATTTGATGATCTCGTTATAATAATTTGACATATTTTGAATTGAAACTAAGTTGACGGTTATTTCAATTCAAATTGAGTAGTGTTAGCTTAAACTTAAAAACTAGTATAATTTGACACATTCATTACCTAAGCTGAATACCAAATGTATCAACTATTCCATAAGTTTCTTTGCCAGAACTGTTTCAAGGACTCTTCGTGCCCTCAAGGCCGACAAATAAAGACTATTTTTATCACCAAACTTTCGCATACATAATTTACCTGTGCACACACAAACTGTGCCAATATAATCTGAGACTAGAGCACACAAATCGCGTACTAAGTAAAACAACCCCCGTCTTATTTATGTACCCCTAAGCATCGTTTCCTCAAACATAATCTCGCCATAATTTCCCTTTATGTTTTATTTCCTCAATTTTCCTTATCTCTTAACCTTTTCGATGGCTGACTTTGGGGAGTTTCAGAAACTATTGGTAATGCTTAAGCCACTTTGGTAGAACTATCGCAGATTGGGAGAACGTTTATAGGAACCTGTCAGATCTTGTAAGGATTTATTAAACGTGCAGTTTTCAACCAACTTGAAAAACCAGGAAGAGTTACCTTTTTCCTGTGATTTGTTTTAACTGTGTTACTCCAGACCACCGTAGTTTGTGAATGGAGTTCACCGGTTTAAAAGGGTGTGTAGAATGTAGAATGCTCTCATTTAAAATCGGATTTAAAGGTAATGCATTTCATACATAATTATAGTTGTCGCTTAAGCGAAGATTCTCTAATATCTTTTTAACAAACATATTTTGCTTCAATTCCATCAATAGTTTTAAGCGCAGGACTCACATACTGCGAGCGGCCCGCCGCGGGCGGGTGTGACACCTTTCGTACAAATAAAAGGAATACAACGTCAAGCCACCCGCACTGCACCCGCACTATGCGACTCGCGTCAACCAGAACATGCTCATAGTGTAAGGCTGTAAATTAGCTATTTTATACTATAATAACTTCACCTCAGCTTTGAGCAGCAGTTATCCAGCACTGACTTTTGCTCAACACACAAGTTCCATTAGCAAATCTCCATCACCAAAGACATTTATTACCGGTGATATATAGCTTTATGAACATAAACATTGACGACTACTGTTCATAGTTCTACCTGATATTTGGGTTTTAAGAGTAGGGTTGCTAAACACATTTTTCTTTGTATAACTTCTATCATCATCATCACTTAAGAACTGAAGTATTGTTTGAGAGTAAGGTAAGCTTTCTTTCTTTTTATTGCCATTGCATATCTTTTCTGTAGATTTATAAATACACTCACGCGCAGCAGTCAGTATCAAGTCATTGTCCGCTTTATACTAATTTCTAGCTAGCAAATAACCTTCCTTACTTTTGAATTCTGTATGACAATTTTTTTGAAATTCTACTGGTAGCTTTCGAGCTTTAGTAAATAACAGTTTACAGATAAATACCAGTTCATAATTTAGTTCTTATCATTTAAATATTATTATTTAGATAGTTCCAAATCAGTGCGCAACAAATTAAATAAGGAGTTTTTCGTATTAACATCGTCTGGTAGGTAACCTTCAAATTTATTTCTTGTCAGGTGTTTGACCATTTATTTTTTCGTTGTATTTTTTTTTTGTTGCATTTTTATTTCTGTGATGTTTATTTGTATGTAGTGTGACTTCTTTTCTTTGCTGTTTACAACCTTTTTCTTTACTTTTTAATTTGTGAAAACTTGTAATAGGCAATAATAGTTTTAATTTGTTTTGTCTATTTATTTATGTTATTAGTCCGTAAGTTTTCTTTGTAAAATAATTTTTTTTTTTATTAAATAAAAAATTACTGACGTCAAAGTTTCCCCCACACCTTGGCCCAAAATTCTGTCAGCTTAATATTCGTACAGATCAGTTCATTTTTCGTATACTCATGTGTGTCATAAATAAAGACATTAGGCAGACATATTAAATTTCGCTACTCAAGACTTCTTGAAGTATATTATTCTTCGTAGATAACTAACTTCATTTTGCGGTAAAGCTGAAGATGATATAAACAAAATATAGTTATGAAAGTAGCATTACGCGAGCCGACAGCAAGATAATGGGTTTCCTTACCGAGGGTGGATCTTATAATCTCTGGAGACCTCAAAACTCTGGAATAATGTCAAATCAGTAGCACTCAAGGAAGAATGGGTACTTTATATAGTCATACCCGTACATATCGACAAAATCTTGTCAAAATACGTATAGGTGTATTTTTATGATGTTTAGAAGATGAGCGTTCTTTGATACTTAACTTGAAAGGGCGTTCTGTGATAAATATTATAAATTCATTCATGCAAAAACATGTAAGAAGTATATTCGTTCATATGTTAAACCTAAGAAGAAGGTTCTTAATTTGGTTGGTACTTTTTTATATACTAGCAACGCCCCGCGGTTTTGCCCAAGTTGTGCCCGTTCCCATAAGAATTTCAGGATAAAAAGTAGCCTATAACCTTTCCATTGAATGGGGCTATCTATTACAAAAAGAATTATTCAAATCGGGCTGATAGTTCCTGAGATTAACCGTTGCAAACAAACAAACAAAGTTAGAAACTTTACCGCTTTATAATATTAGTGTAGACGTATAGATATTTTGTCGTGTTATGGTTCGATTAAAACCTGCAGTGGCACCCCTACTAACCCACTAAACAGGACTTATCGTACAACTCGTCATTTCGTCGTCGCCCGCCGCACGTCACGCGGTTTATCATGTCATTTGTTTTATGTTGCGTCAGTTACGTTTCAGGATAAATTCGAGAGGTTATTCGCTTTTAAATTTATTGTTGTGTTGTCCTTAAGCCGCGTTTCCATTATGCAAGTGACTTGCATACAAGTTGCAAGTTGCATGCAAATTGTATAGTGGAAACCAGAACTTGCAAACAAGTTGCAACTTGTATGCAATTAGGTTGTAGGCAAAACACAAGTGTGACGTCATACATGCATGCAAGCACTTGCATTATGGAAACGCTCCTTTAGAGGTATGTCCAACGGAGTCTTGCTACGTTTGATATGATTGGTGGATCCTACCATCAATCAAAAGGCTACGTTTTATACTCGTACCACACGTAGTACAAAGAAAAGCTGTGGCGGAATGTCAGAGGATTGTATTTTTAACCCTCTGATACCAGAAGAGAGTTGTTTATATAACTAATATATAACAATATCAAAATAAATAGTATTCGCTTCATGTGAATGTATTATTTTTTGCCTGTAGCTTTCAAATCACTGAACAGATTAAATAAAAAGATTTTTCTAAAAAAAGTCTAAAAATCTGAAGAGGTGTTGACTAAAAGTGTAAATCTAAAAGCCCGGAACCCTTCACTCAAGTACGTTTTATTCTTACAATGCGAGCACTTTACATTAAGACGAGGACTTCCGATTTAATACATATATATGTACCGAGTCGATGAAATTGAAGGCTTTTGTAGACGGTGCTTGAATGATCTCCGTAGCTAAAGCACCATGCGGGGTTAGATGCTTCAAATTGAACTTCTTGACAATTCTAAGAGAGGATAAGAAATTTTTCAGAAAAAGTGAAGCCTCTTAAGTAAACTACGTTGATTTTGAAAAACGTCATTTCTTTTGTCTGATTTCTGTCATTATAAGGAATGGTTAATAAGTCACAAGATATTCATTTGTAGTAACTCTCTGACGACTAATTACGAACTCAAACTGTCCCTGATAATAATTGTCATATTTTATTTTTTCAAATTACGCGTCCATTTCTAAAGAGAAAGAAAGGAAGAATATCTCAATTACCCGATGCAAGGCGAGTCGTAAGCATTTATTAAATACTTTCGCTGGATAATCTTCATACAATAATCATTTGAAGTACATCATAAAACTATTGCATCACCACTTGAGTGCAGTGGCTGTATTCCGTTCATGACAAAGGAACGGACTTGAAGGCTGCAGTCGCTTATTAACATATTAGTCATAAAACTGGCACTTTATTGCAGTATGGGTTATATTCTACTGAACAGAATAGGCGGTCTCTGAAATTCTATTCATTCATTTATTCCAAGTTAGTGGCCAACTGGTGTCGCAGTTTCCTATTGAAATAATGTAAACGAGCTTTTTCGTGTTCCATCCATATTTGCAGACGTGAAATGACTCCTTAAGAGAGTCTAAGGAATCATTAAGTCCTGGAGTAATTTTTGACCGGTAATATATGACAAATGACATCAATTAATAACTATAACCATAACACACCCGAACAAATTCACAGTGTTACCTAATTAGACATAAACTAAGCTCTAACCTTGTATTATAGAATCTAACGGATACTTCTACATAAACATACACATATACTTTATATGAATATATAAATACCACCCAGGCATCGTCATTGACGTAATGAACGTTTCTGAGTACGGCAGTCAGAAGCCTTTTTGTTGTGTCCTAAACATCTTTGTTACTTGATGAAAACCACAAGGCAGTTTCAGTTTAAATCATTTTGTAGTATCAAAATAAACCATTTAGGTTCTATAGTCATTATATTTGTTTATAATACCGTCACCAAAACCGCAACATAATAACTCTGTCACATCCAAATCAGACTCAAACCTAATGCATATTTCATGAAACCGTATGTCGAACCGTTAGACCTTATCACAATTGAATAGAGCACATAATCTAACTATAATACACGTAATTTAGGAAGTTAACTACGCCTTTAAGCCATAAAACTTATATAATCCTGTATGTAAACGAAGTAACTAACACGTTTTTATAGGCGTTTGGGTAAGAAAGTTGAGGATTAGGCTTTGGATTGGGTGGTAGGCAGCAGCGACGAATAAGAATCGAATACGAGGGTTTACATTAGAAGGTTTGGTTAGAGCGAATTGAATAAGAGATTTCAGTTTCAACTCGCTACGCTCAGTTTTTCAAACACACCCTAAACTTTTCTCGCCGCTAAAACGCAAACGTAAATCGGCAACATTCGCCACACTTGCGCCAATTATCAGGGTAATATTCGGGTAATATTCGGGTAGTATTTAGGTAATTTCGGTAATCAAACCTTGGGTTGATAGGGTTATATAAATGGGATGCTGTTCTCTTGGGATTTGTTCTATGGATCCCGTTTGAAAGGGAGATTGACGTGTTTACGTATAATTGGGCTTTTAGTACAAAAGGCGGTGATGGCTTAGCTTACATAGTATTATGAGTTGCTTAGAAACGATTGGGCTGGAGATATCATTCCGTAGTTTACTTATTCATCCATTTTGAGTAGATTAGTAACTAACACTGTCGGAGGTTTTAGGCCACCTGAAGGCCTCCAAATTGGTCTAACGCTTGAAACAACTGGGACCGACTGCTTGACGTGCCTTGCAAAACACGGTAGCTCTCGATACTCGTAGAAATGCTACTATCGACCACCCATCCATGTAAGGGCCGAGGTGCACATTGCCTAAATTTTAATGGAGTTCATTGCGATTGATAAGCAACGATGAAATGTAAATATTAACATTGTCATAAACGGTACTTAGGACACCTTTTTACAGAAGTTTGATAGATTAGAACTGGATTGAACTGAACCTATTTCCTCACACTTTTAGTACCTAGTACAATAATAATACATAACCACTCAGTTCCTTATACGTGTAGTATACGTGTGTAACTTATTGTTGAACGTATCGAGATGCCTAAGAGCCTGAGCCCACTATAACCACAACTTTTTCGACGACTTTAGTTAAAAACAAACTGTCTTTAGTCTCTAGTCTTTAGTTAAAGACTATTATAACGGATTGTAGTCGTTACATGAGCCATGTCAGAGGCCTTCGGCGGCTTTATAACTCTGACACCAGGATTGGTCAGGTTGACCATCCACTCGATGAAGAAGAAGATTAATAACAGTTCTCAGTACATATTCTTTAGTCTACCAAACAAACAACTCTGTTAGACGTCTTGCCTCTAGTATGTACTCTTTCATATGATTTCAAGTAGGCGACTATTTCCTAGTTCTTAACTTTGTTCTGAATTAATTCAGAATTATTTTAAAAACGAACTCTTGAAGACTGTTTAACTTCAGTCTTAACTATAATGTGCTCAGTCTCTGAAGAGAAATAAAGTAAACTAGCTAAGAGTACCTCCTAGCTGGGTTCATCTACTTTTATATGTAAGTTTTGCATGAGCGATGCTGCGGATTGAGTGATGAATTTTACATTAGGTTATGTAGGATGTGTTGGATTATTCTTTAACTTTACTTGTAGTTGTGAACTTATTTTTAGTACATGAATCTCTTCGCTAGATTTTTGTTTTTATAATATTAGTGTACTGCGTATTAAATTTAAATTCAACTGCCATATTTAATTAACGTCCCTGAGAAACATGATTGTAATGATCTGATATAATAAACTTTGAATTTGAATTGAATCAACGACTACTAACATTATATGTCATAAATCACTCATTAACTTCTCGTAGACGTCTCTGAGTACGTCAGTAAGATGGTGGATAAGACAAATGGTAAAAATTCCATTATATTATTCTTGTTTCCTTGAGGTTCATTTGATAACATTCAAACCAAGCTTTACTTTGCAAATATTCGATGCTAGGACAACAAGCACTTCAAAAGAAAAGGAATACAGGATTCTACACAAAATATATTCTGTACAAAGCTAAAACAAAACCCAAATAAAAACGTGAGACTGAAAGTCAATCTATTTGTTTGATATTGTGTTCTTCCATGACAACAAAAACAATTTGTCACCTCTCGTGTCGAGAAAAATTGTTCAAGTTTAAAAGTTTATATGAAAGTGCCGCGAGTGGTGGCAGTAGGTCAGCAACTACCGCGCCGTCGTCTAGTTATAACCTGCATACAAAATAGGCAGCTTTATTTTAATACTATCAGCGCCCTGCAGTTTCACCCACATCGTGCTCGTTTCTGTAGCAATTTCGGGATAAAATGTAGCTTGTAACCTGCCGCTTGGAAGTGGCTGTTCAACACAAAAATAATTATTCACATTAGTGTCTTTGAACAAACAATAAATCAAATTTTTTAGCCTCATTATATAGCTGTGACTTGACTAATATTACCGCTTTGTTATATTATGCTACGGAAGTATGCTACGATGGGTATCCACCAATAAAAATAATATTAGCGTAGCAACGTAGCACAGGCGTAGCAAAGATTTGATAACTTAATATCTTTTGTGTGAGGTGTACATAATGTGTACATGCCATAGAGAAGTAAATATAAATAGTTTGGGAAAGAGTTTTCTATGAAAGCCAGTGTTGCCAATCTCACACAAATGTGTTTTGTGGAAATTTTACTCAATAAACAGATTTGTTTTACTAGAATTTTAGAAAATATTAATTCATTTAAAAATATATATTTCACAAAATTTTAAATATGAATATCAAATTTCAATATTATTTTGTGAATGCGTGGGTAGTATTGAATTAATTATTATAAACTTTTACTGCAATCCAGCGACTTTCCCCACATTTTCCCAGTAGATAACAATTATCTTTAATTGTGAATTGTAATTGGTCGGTTGACATCCGCACAGCTCCGCTTCGCTTCAATTACGAATCTTCAAGAACAAATTAAGTATATCCTGTGTTCTAAGAAGTGCTAGTACATGTGGGGATGATAAATATTTGCCGCGGCTCGATTACTCCTTGTTTGGTCGGGGATGCAATCTCAGCGGCCGAGAACCGAACACTGAACACACACACACACACACACACATACACACACGTACACCACACCCGTCACCCACGCTTAAGGACGTTGTCATGTTAAGCTTAACTTAGTTTACTCTTTTTATTAATTCTCAACCGCTTATTGTGAAGCGGTTTAAATTGAAGGAATCTCCTTCGAACGAACTGGGAGCAGACGGTTTTAAAACATCTCATTTAGATTGAGCAAGTCTTCGAACTTAGTGTTGTTATAGCGCACGAGCGTCACACGTATCTAATCAACGAATTGATATATGCAGCGCCCCTTGGTTTTACCCGCGTTGTGTCCATTCCCTTGGGAATTTCGGGATGCAACAAACATGCTTACATACATTCATCCTCTCCAACTTTCACATTTATAATATACTAGCAGCGCCCCGCGGTTTTACCCGCGTTGTGCCCGTTCCCGTGGGAATTTCGGGAATTTTTTTACATAAAAACCTTCCTCTTGAATCACTCTACCTATTACAAAAAACCGCATCAAAATCCGTTGCGTAATTTTAAAGATTAAGGCATACAGACAAACAGACAACCGACAAACAGACGCGACTTTGTTTTATACTATGTAATGATGAAGTAGGATTCATTTTGACAAATGAGCATCGAACTTTAAGGAATAGAATAGTTCAAATATAAAGGTGACGTCACGTATTAAGATTGGGGCGACCTCGCACAGATTTGGTCTTAAGTGATTGAGGGATTTATTCATTTTGAGCCCTCCTTTGTTTCTTACCAACTAACGGTATTAAGGTCTAGGTCTATAACTAAGTAACTCGACCCTAGGACATGGATGGAATATAGGACTTATTTGATTAGATACATTATTTTGAATGACGAATGTCCTTTGTTCATTATCTCGATTTGACTTTTAAAAGTTTCACTTGTTCAGTTAAAATACTCGTAGTTTGAGACGATAGCGACTCTTAGTTAGTTGTGGGGGGAAAAGTAACATCATTTTTGTAATTCGAATTGATTAATGGAAATCTCAGTAGATATGTCAAATAAGTACATAACATAACATCATAACAGTGCTTAAACTGAAAAATATAATATTGAAAAAGTCATATCATTAGCTCTTTTCCCACTTTAATCACATGGTATAATTAAGGGTAATCGTTGTTTCATAACATAAATGACAGCCTGTAAAAGTTATTCGGGTGGCCAGTAGTGAACCACGATTTTTCATTTTCTTAAAGTTGAGACTGATATTTAGTATACTTTTTAAACTCACACGATTTGCACTCATTATATTAAACATCATCGTGGTCATCCCGTGGCCACGAGCGGTGTAATTCGCTTGAAACATCGGGTACGTATTTTAATAAATACGTTATAATTATCTAACGCGATTCAGAGCCCTTTCATTTAGTATAATGACTGACATTTAGTTTAACGTTTACCAGTGCGTAAGCGTCAGCTGAAGCCACCCGCCCTAAATCTAAAAGCCATAAACGGCACAAGTAAAGCCAAAGTCAACCGAACCGACTCACATATAAGTACAAACTCCCCATAGATTCCATTCTTATTCACACGGAGTAACCGTCCAATACTCAATTGTTACTCGTAACTGCAAGACTCAGAACAAATAAAAAGAACAGACCGTTACTTCAAAGAATACATTGAAGCATGCAATATTACACCTGTGCCATATGCATACATGGATAGATGAATACAAGGACATATATCCAACCAATTGATGCATATATATTACGAATAAAGATGAGAGAATGTTGTAGACATGTGTACAAAGACAGGTTTTTTTTATACTCGTTGTATGTGTTATCAGAAATATATTATATCAGAAATAATCGTTTTTTAACATCTTAAGTCTACAAGCAAGCATTGACAGTTCTCCGTCTTAAGTTTTTATTTAGTCTGAGCTGTAAAATGGGAAAGAATACCCACTCGTTACGGAACTGTCTGTACCACGAAGTAGAGACATAAATGGAATTAGTGCCTATGTGACGGATCTTTCTACGAAGGGTAGTGTTGTCCAAACTCACTCATACAGACACTTAAGTATGATTCCATTCTATCCTGGGCTTTCATTTCTGGTCTGCACTACAGTCTACTGACAGGACTCGCTAAATGTATCAAACACTGCCCTTTCATTTGTGAATTACTGGTCCGGGAACATATAAATACAATGATTATTTCGCGCCATTTGACTTGAAGAGATTTCTCGTCTCCATTTTATTCAGCGAAATGATAAATCAATCACAGACTGGATTATTTTGAACAGTGGGTTTTGAAAACAATAATAGTACCTACCGAATACACAGTATTTTCTTAATAATAAATAATAAATAAATACTTGGACAAATTCACACACGGTTAATTAGACCCAAAGTAAGCTCTAAGCTTGTGTTATGGAATCTAACTAACTGATACTACTACATATACATACACAAATACTTTATAACAATATATAATTGACACCCAGACGTCGTCGCCAACAACTATGTCTTCACATATTGTTGACTCCGGGCGGGGATCGAACCCGCAACCCCTGACACAGTAAGCGCTCTCACTGCCACTGTGCCAACGGGCTTGTCGATAATTAAGTAACCTTCATCATTGCCCTAGCCCCCATTTGCAAAATCAAATGCGATAATTTATCCTCCTCACCTTAGAACAAAAAGACCATATTACAAGATAATTATGATCATTAACAATGACTATTTCTTATTTCAATAACTCATTCCAACTTCAATCATTTAGGTACAATCGGAGAAGTTAGTGATCAACCATGTAAAATGTGAGTCTGGCGGAAGATATAGCTTCACATGACTTCATATATTTGACGTCACGTGGTTTCAACTTAGTTTCCTTGTAGGCATGTTAAGTTAGGACAAACGACCCAAAGTCGCTAGGTATAACATCAGCTTTCGGCCAATATCTAAATTTAGTTTTTTTCATAAATTTATTTGAACTTTAAGTAATTTTAGAGATTTCTAAGTTAAACTGATAGCCTATGTCAAAACCTGATCCATACTAACACGTATCTAGCCGATGTACGATATAATTATGATGTAATGATTTTCGATAATTAGTTTTAACTTAACATCAAAAGTGGTCAATCGTGAATATTACCAAATGTACTATTAGCTCATTTTATGTTGTTCAAGCAACATTGTTAATTATCATACAACCTATTATTTTAAATAGAATTCGAATAAACAAGCATCTGAGTATTGTTTTTGCAAACATTTATACAAGAAAATGTTTGCATAAATGAGTTTTATGGGTTGCAAGAACAATATGTAGAATCAAGGTTAAACCTTTATTAATAGCTAGACGCGCCCCGCGGTGTTACCCGCATTGTAACCGTTCCCGCGGGAATTTCGGGATGAAATGCATTCCATGATATCCACCTATATTACTGTAAAATTTCATCCAAATCCGTTCAGTAGTTTTTGCGTGAAAGAGTAACCACCTCACAAACTTCCGCATTTATAATATTAGAAGGATTTGCGGTGCAATACCACACAAAATGTTATAAAACCGATTTTAAATACCAAGAGGATAGTTCAATCTATGTATATAATTTATTTATGTATATAAATTTGACGGACGAGTACTATGTGTGTGTGCGCACACACACTCATAGTACATAGTGCAGGTGAGTGTGTGTGTATCTGTCTGTGGCACCGTAGCTCTCACTTCTTCAGCAATAAGTGCTTCGCTCTTCCGTGGTAGCTATCATACGGATGAACCGATTTCGATGCGTATTTGTATTTGAAAATTGCTAGATGTCTTCGCGCATCATAAGCCTTAAATAATCCACAATGTAAACTAATGTAAACAAGACACAAAGTAAATCCTGTAGCATTTAATATAATATAAAAAATATTAACTACTAAAGCTAATCTTAAAACCGACTTCAAAGTACCGCGGACCCTAATAAAGATTAACCGTATAATGCACAGCACGCAGCGAAACCCATCTTAGAGGTTTTCCTTTTAAACAAGTTTTTAAATAACTTTAAAGTTCTGAACATCTTAACATTTCATTTTATTTGAGAGATGAAATCTTGGCATTCCTGGGTCCGGCTTAGCCGACCTCGGAGCGGCGAAGGACGTAATCCGTTTTATGGATGAAATATAAATTTGACAGACAATGTGTTTTGATTTTGATGGAATTAGGATGGTAAAGCTCGTTCACACTTATGGGTGATTGCAATTCGAGGCATGCAACTTGCGTTAACTGCTTCAGTCTTAGTGATTAAGAGCGACTTCCGCTCAAGAACTCTTTTAGTATCCTGATATGTTAAAGAAACGCTGTTCGTTCAACATTGTATTTTATGTTGCACGAAATAAAACACACTATTTAAAAGAACGTCATTTGTTGATTAAACACACTTGGGCGCTTAATAAAATTAAGAATACTTGTGTAATCCACCCAACAGATCAAATTGTAGCTGTCAACACATGCATGCGGCGAACTATACTTACTGTTATCGCCTCTTCACTTAAAACACTGTTTTTAAGTGCTTTGTCTCTTTCACTCTTTGCCAAAAAATGGCGTCGGAAAGGGATAAACCATTTGTTAGATAAAGTGCTGTTAATAAGCGTTTTTGTTTTGACCTTTATCCGATTAGCCGAATCCCTTTTCCGTATATATATGTTCAAAAACCGTATTAATGTATTCGTATTCCCATACTTATGAGTATTACTATACCTACATGTACTTCACTTTCTACATTTTCAGTTAAACGTCACAGAGGAGTACTTCAATGTAATATAACAGTGAGGGATTCATTAGAAATTCCGCTGACTAACGGGTCCATAGCGGAGTCGTGTATATTACCGCTAGGACGCATCCCATCACTAAATGTTGGTGAGAGTAATGTAGTGCAGCCACAGAGGGTAGTAGTGATGAGAATGGAATGTTAGTTGACGAATGTCTGTTTGATTACAAATTAGATTATTCGTCGTACTCAGAGACGTCAAATAATTCCTAAGAAGAGGTTAATGAGTGATTTTTGACATGACATGTAATATTTAAAAAATTATGTCAATTAGTTAATTGGCGGTTAACTTGACGAATCTGAGTGACGGCAGTAAGGGATATTACTATATATGTTTGTGACTAATTAAGCTGAAACTTTATTTAGGTCATCGTTGAATTAAAAGAGCGATATGCATAACAGGTGAAACTAGTTCAAATGGGTATGTCAATAAAAGTTAGTCAAAACAAATATGGTAGATGTAATTCCAATACAACTTTTAAAAAATTAAGTCAAATAACGCCTCGGTGGTCTAGTGGCAGGTGCACTCACCTGCCAAGACTAAGGTCCTGCATTCAATTTCCGGGTCGAGACAAAACATGTTTCCTACTTTTCAAACATGGCTCGGGTTTAAGATCACCAATGCGCAATAGGCAAGCGTGGTGATAACGCCTAATCCTCCTCACTGTACTGATATCTTCAGTGAGATTAGAGGTCTTTGCCCAGTTAAATACAATATTTTTTGTAGCAAAAAACTATTGTAATTTCTGACCGCCTTTGTTAAAGACGGGTCCTTTTGAGTAAATAACCACAAACAACATTAGGAATTATCATGAACAGGTGATACCACCTTGTTACAATAAAACTAGAATGAAATGCAACACAGCGCTGACTTCCATACAAAAGAGCCTAAACAACGACCGTTAAAGCAAAGTTAAAGCTGTATGTTAACTACACGAGTCCCTTCCTTTAATCAGGTCACTCCGACCCAAATGCTTCTGACGTGAAACTTTATAGAAAACCACAAGAATGCAATTGCTGTCCAAACTTTGCCACGCTAGAACCAACCGTTTGTCTCACATTTCAAAGTCAAAAATCCCAGAGAATGAAATGGTTCGCTATGTATCGCGAGTTGATATGCAATAACGAACTGTGTTGCGTTGAATTACAGTGTATTCGTTTTAAATTGTAAATGCAAAATTGTTTGTTTTGCCCTTATTTCGTGCAAATTGACGATTTTTGCATATTACAAAAGTAATTGGTTGTAAGATTGTGGTGAAAAGCAAAACCCTCTCACTTATTCAAGTTAATACAGTGCTAGGGAACTCTTTGGATAAGATACATATATTGTGATAGACAGTGCTATGTTAGATTGGATGGATACCGCATGAAGCATAAAGCACCTGTGATAACAACATTCATCCGACTTTTTCAGGCAATATTGTTTTTGACTAGTTACGGGGTTTGCCTGCAACAGATACTTACGAGGTAAATGTAAATTACACCATATTCAACATATTCCTACTACATGACAGAATGTAAGTGTAAATAAGAGAGATATTTCAATTATAAGTAAACAATATCATCATATATCAAACAAGCTGAAACATGGTGAAAATGAGGATTGCGTTTTGAGGCGAAAAAATCATATTTTATTGTTGTGTTAAGATAATGTGGTAAAGCATTCATTTGGGCCTTAATGCCCCACTTTTTGGGTCATTTTGGTTATGCCTAATCCTCTGCACTGTACTGACAACTTTAGTGAGATGAGAGGCCTTTGCCCAGCAGTGGGACATTACAGGCTAATACTTTTATTAAACTTTTTTTGTTGTTGTATTGTTACTAAGGGTCGGTTGTTTCAAACGTGTGGTTATCGTAACGTTCATTCGTTAAAAAGTCCCGATTAATTAAGTTGTTAAGTGTCTATTAAATGCAAAGCGTTTCATAAAGCGTTGTTGTTAAAGTTATTCGGGCGGTCAGAGGAAAGCTACCATTTTCCATTGTCTTACATTTGTTGAAACTGACATTTACGGTTACTGGGTTGTGAGCGTTAACTGAAGCACCCCGCCCTTAGTCGACTTTTGAACTTTATTTAGTTTAATTGTTTTAACAAATTACCGTACTAGCCGCTACATAGTTTTGTCACGTTCCAATACCTAGCACAGTCCTAATTTTGAGTTAAGCGTTGTTCGGCAAAGTAACCCAAAAACGGATTCAGAGCAAATTGAAGCTGAAGCCCTATTTACTTAGGCAAACGTAGGTAAGCTGAAAACAAATAGTTACCCGATATTAGATACAGTATTTGCTGATATAGCAAGAATAGATATATGTAGCTTTGCCTCTTGATTTTAGCTCTGTAAATGTAATAAATTGTATAATAACGTTAAAACTTAAAGTAACTGACAACGCTACGCATTTTCGATTCTTTCAACAAACATGATATGTTCGTGACTATTAAATACAAACTTATACATTTTGTTAGTACCTAAACGACTGCAACTTGTCCATTGGGAAAGAGCTTATTTATTACGAAATATGATTTAGATGGAGTATAGATTTGTATATAAAGTCCACGTTATAAAATATTTTTTTAATTTAGTATAACCAGCAGCTATATATTCTGTACAGCCGCTTTCCATCATATTTTTTAAATAAAAGCTATTCCTCCGAATATAATATAAAAATATGCTCAAAATATCTGCGTATGAGAGCCATTAGTCAATTTATATTAACAACAATCTAATATTCCATTCAACTTTATTTGCCCCCTTTGCCCCTCTCACTGCACTGAGTCGGCCCCCTATCCGTCGTCAGTACAGTTGTATCGGCAATAAATTAGCGCAACTCAAACTGACGTCGTAAATTTTGAATGTTTCTATTGGCGCATATCAACGTGTCGGGTACATGTGGCGAGTTAGCGCCTTTCGACAGCTGACTAACATCGCTTAATTAAACTCATTATCATACAGAAATAGTAGTGTTTAATGACCTTTTTGGTGATATAATATAGTGTATGAGTGCCTTAGTTGCCAAGTGCCAAGAATATTAATTTACATCACTGGCTTGTATAAATTATACACCAAAAAATATTAGTAACATCATAAAGCCTCTTTTTGCGGAAATTCTATGAACTACACACAGTTACGCGGAAATCTGAAATAATTAGTATTTTATTTACATTTTGTCCTTTAAATCAAAAGAGAATTTTCATAAATATCAAAACTTTCCAAAGCGATAATAAAAGGAGAGCCCGATATAAAAATGAATATTCACCCTAAATAATTAAATTATTCATTGCGAGGGACAGCTGCGATTGCGTATAGGTTCTACCCACGTGACGCAGGCTGACATTTAGGCTATTTTAATGGTCCTTTACACTTTTAATATTAAATCATGATTCTTCTTAATGCATTTGTTATGTACTCGATTTAATAGTAACGGATGTCACGGGGGTCACGGGGATGAAAAATGAATATTGAACATTTAGCTCTTAGACAAATTTTTTGTTGTTTTAAATCGGTAGTAACTGCCACTCGTCTGCACTATTTTTAATTGGGTTTTACTTAGGTGGGCTTTTATTATATTATTTATTTTTTATTAGCATTTTTATTCTAGTTTTAATAAACAAACCAGGTAAAAACCATTATCGCAGAATTAGTAGATACTGAGAAATGGATATAGGCACGAAACAGTTAAACACAGTATAGTTTCCATCGCTAAATACACTGAAACAATTTATGCCAATCCAAATCTGAATTGCACCATCAATGGCAGAATTATTTAGCTCAAAGATATTTCACCTGAATACCTCACTGTGGCAGTAGAACATTTAGTTTAGATTCTGGTTGAGTGCTAACTTGTCTCCAACCAGGTTTGGCCCCAAATGTACACAAATTGCAGGAGCGTACTAAGTGATGTTTACACATGGCAAAGGTAAGCAGGAAAGACAATTCGTTTTAGTAAATTAACTTCTAACAGGGCCGGCTGCAAGAACCTAAGGTTTAGGGTCAATAAACAAATCTCTATAATAACTAAACAGATACGATTCTCGAGACATCCCTAGGGTCTAAACCGGGATATGAACTTACATTATCCCGTGGTCGTAACAATTTAGATATGTTTGCGATATTCATATTAAGAAGATGCAAAGTAGTCAACTTGGGAACAAACGATCGATATCATTTACATCACACACATACCTATTACACATCGGCCATTGACCGTTCATCATACCCTAAGTCCGCACATTATATTAAACACATATAATCTAATCCTAAACTCAATATCAATTATGTATACGTTACATCAGCACTATAGATAGGAGATGATACCGCTGTTCATTTCCCTACAACACACTAAATATGTAAGAACATTATTCATCAGTTTACATTTGGTATCGGGCGGCTTCCTGCCGAGTAGGCTCGCCATCAAATAACATGAACAATTTGTGAACACAGGGACGGACTAGGGTACTTTGGGAAGGTTAATAATGCAGTAATGAGAGTATGACTGGAGCGTTGTTTGAATAACATATCTATTAGTACATTGACATATATTTTCATGAAAATATGAAATATTATTTGAAAGTATTAAAATTAAGCGAATTCCTAACAAAGGGCGACACCAAAACTTCAAGATGCAGAAGTAAATATTAGTTATATAAGAACCATCAGCTCGCTAGTAACTGGAATCAGTGTTGACAATTTCCAGCCCCCTGGGCCCTCCCTGAGTCCATCCCCTGACGCCTGAATCGATCCCCACGTTATTTACCCGCGCCCCGTACTTGAATGCACCTCCGCCTAGATCAGAATCTACAGATCTCAAACCGTGCTACAGGCATTGTGTTGAATTTGTAAAGATCCCAATTTACTAACACGCCATACAAACTGCATGATATATTTTTCCAAAAGTATTTTTCCATATTGACCTGAATAAAAGTGCGTGTTTTTAAACAAACAATAAAAGCCATTTTACTAAATAATGCGGCTTGTTTTTCCGCAAGGGCCGCGAATAAACATGGTGTAATTAAGAGTGGGCCCACACAGTAACACAAACACACGGACGTACATATCGCAAACAAAGCGTCGTATTTATGTTTTTATTTCGCGTAAGGTTTGCAAATAAAATGCCTTTTTGTAGCGTGAAAATTACGAGTAAGTCAATCTTGATTTGTGCGTAAACAAAATGTTGTGTTTTGTGTCAGATGAATTGACAGTCCAAATACTTTCAAGGCTTGTCAAATAAATAAAATATGTAACTATTCCAGATAAGAGCTTACTCTAATCTCACAGTTGAGTAAATCGATTTGCACTACTTCGATGCAATCTCCTTGAAGTATAAAAATCAGAACTCCAGAACAAAAAATACAACAATTAGGTACTTGTATTAAAAACGGTTGTAAGTTTGTGTTTAAAAATCAATCTAATCAACGTCTATATCAAATGGGAGAACCGAATTGAATACCTCGTCTTTTTGAAGTCAGTTAAAATTTCTATGAAATACTTCAGCTTGATGAGACGGCGAGATGAACTCGACGGATTTTTGCCTGGTAGGCGTCGAAGTGGAAACGATGGGGGGAAGCTTTTGCCCAACAATGGGATACCCAAGGCTAATCTATACTAATATTATAAAGCTGAAGAGTTTGTTTTGTTTGTTTGTTTGGTTGTTTAAACGCGCTAATCTCAGAAACTACTGAACCGATTTGAATAATTCTTTCACTGTTAGATAGTCTATTCGAGGAAGGCTATAGGCTACATTTTATCCCGAAATTCCCACGGGAACGGGCACAACGCGGGTAAAACCGCGGGGCGCTGCTAGTATAATAATAACTTCACTTTGAAAAATGTCGATGTTTTCCTAAATTATATTACATATTAAATCAAGTTGAGTTCTCGCATTACTAGATGCACCACGTCAGCTAATCATACCGTGAGTATTAGTTTGTTTTACAGTTTCTACTTTAGGTACACTTCCACTAAATTGTTTTTACCCAGACGGTCCGTAACTTCAGGATTATGTATATGAGAATATACTTTCCAACGCTTCTTCGCTTTTATTAATTTAACGAACTCAGTCATTTCTAATAAATTTTGAAACAGTAAAGTTACGAACAGTTTGACTAATAAGTCGAAAGATTAAAGATATTAAAATTCTAAGTTCATTTCGACGTCTGTGTTATAATTTAATTTATGTCGAATTTAAACTGTTACAAATTGTGGTAAAAGAGTGTGAGTGCAAATTTATGTTATTTACAAATTGTTTAAATCGTATTATTTGAGTATTAAATGTCCAACCACATTGTACAATATTGTGAAGTTTTAGTTTACAAACTTTTCTGAAGTAATCTACAGAAATAATATTACAAATCTATTTTGTATAAATCTAGACCTCTAAGTGCTTTCAAACTATTTATAACTTTCAGTTGCTAATTTTACCATCAAGATTTTTTATTATTAATTTCTCAACAACGCTAGTCGTTTCCAATAAAACCCATTGCACAGTTTGACAACAACATTTCGACAATGCTTGGATGCGTTAGAGCATGCATTTGCGCGCATTATAAACCTGCAGAGGGTCCTTGAGTGCTTTTTAATAGAGCAGAACTAGGGCTCGGGTTACCGAACGCGAGCATAGTCAACATAATACTACAGGGTGCCCTACCACGGTAAGTGGACTTTAAACAACACACATGGGGTATTATGGTAGGCGTATATTCGAACCATAGACATAGAAACCTCTTCGCTGCGTACATTCGAGCCCAATATGAGTTCTATGGTTCAAACTATAGACAAAAAAACTTTTTTTTAGTAGTCATCGTGGTTGAAGATTTGTGTTTAATAATTGTTGTATCTGGATGCAAAAAGTGGGCTGTATTTTAGCACACATAGATACACCACTGGAATATTCCGTGCATTTTTTTTATGGAAAGAGGGAAGGCAAAAATGTTTATCAGTAAAATACTAAATGACTACTATCTTATTGTTGTCAAAGGTAAAATAATAGTACCTACCTATTATTAGTTTGCGTTGTAGTAAAGGAAGATTCAATAAGAACCAATGGATGGTTATCAATACCATCTATTTTCCTTGACATAACACAGAAACATCAATTCCATTTATTTGTATAAATAACCCAACTAATTAACTAGTGTTTAAACAAATCATTGTACCGATACTGCTTAGTATTTACCCAGTATTAAGGGATGGTATTGGTTGCCGAAGTACAAGGATTCAATAGAATAAATACACAGATAGTTAAGCCCTTAATAACGTTAACAAGGTAATTCTACTTCAAATATAATCTCTACTGGTGGGCCATAACTAGGTGACAAAATTTCAGGGCCCTAAGACTTACAGGGCCCTACCCAAAGTACCCGGACAACAGGGCCTTAACATGGCCACAAAATGCAAACACAGAATAATTATAATATTTAATAATAGATCGTTCTGATTATTTTAACATGAATTAACAATATTTAAAAATTATAAACCAACAATTTTAAAACATTCTGTATTGTACGTAATTTGTACTTTGTAGTAAGTAATTTGAATCCTTTCCATATATTCTCCCTTCCTACTAACACACAGCTATAACATTAAAACCATTTTTTTTTAAATTAATATACAACACTAGCCAGGCAATCCTTCTGATGATTGGATCCTTCTGATGATTGGATCCTTCTGATGGTTGGAAAAAGGACCTTTTCAAATCATTTGCCATATGGCATCGTGTCTCAATGCGGCCGCGGCCCTGCTCCGACAAGGAATAATGATCGTTTCCTGACATGTGTCACAATTTAATTATAAGTCGGTGTCACGTGTTGGAGGAACAATCTTAATTTGATAGTATTATATTGATTGAGGAGACGTGTAGTACGTACGTGATCAAAGGATTTGAATGAAATGATAAGAGATTGAAATATTAAGAATAATGTTATGAGAGCCCCTTCCCATATGTCAGCTATCGGATTCGGCATACTTAAAATTGTCGGACCCGGTTATTTAATCGATAGATCATGTCTGAGGTCTTTGGGTGGTCTAAAAACTCGTACACATTGCTGGGTCGGTAATCTACACGAACTTATTTACTTTAATCCTTTACAAGTTTACATTGTTTGTTCTTTTCCAACAATGAGAAAGAATTGTCCCAAAAGTATTCATTCTTACATCGATATACTTTTACTTCTCATCTGATTAGGAAAAGAAGATAAATTGGCTTTAGGTTTCATGACACTCCAGAGATATAAGATTAGGTTTACTCCGAATTAAATTGATTCTCCTCAAATCAACGAAGATTTCGTTACTTAAAACGAAATCGAGGACTCTTTCAAATAACCAGAACCGAAGAATTTCAGATTGTGTTAGTACAATTTCGAAGACGAAAATTATTAAGTAACTTTCCGGTGTGACCTTGTAAAGTATTTAAGTGACGTCTTCTAATCACTATGATTCTCTAAAGAGTCTATTTAGGCAGATTAACTTAATAGTAGCTAGAGTAGAAACTATAGTTGGAACTTTAGACTACTTAGCACCTGAAACACGTCTGTAACACTTCTCGTTGTTCTTTTGTTTCTTTAATCAGTTTTTAAATTAAGAATCTAAATTAAAGTTGAAACTGTATTTGACCTTTGATAAAGAACGAGGAAACATAAGGAGGTTGCTATGTATATCCAAACTCTGTAGGTAACTCTACATCACAACTTTAAAACGATATCCATTTTGTCAAACAATACAGAGGTGTGAAATTGCCACAGATGTCATAAATACAGGAGATATGGCAAGGAGGCGTGGCGCTTGCGAACGCATCTAGCCGCAAAGCGGCTTGTTGCCAGTTTCGGCCATTAGTCGAATGCCAACTTGCGACGTCTTCACTGCTCGTGATTTTTTACAAAATGCCGCGTTGTACAGTGGTTGTTTGCAAAAATAACACCTCTATTGTGAATTATACGAAAGATGGCATCTCATTTCACACGTAAGTATAAAAATATGATTGTTTTTCTTATTAAATTCATTAAAACATTACTTCGTGATACTAGAAACACGATAAAGTACCAAAAGCAATTATTTTCATTAGGAACTAAAACCATTGTTTGCTTAATACACATCGATCAATGAATCGCCTGGTCTAATAGCGCAATGGAAAAGTGTTTTACTGATACTCTCACTCACACGATAGTTTCGTGAAGCGGGTGCTGCCACACTGGTTCCAATTAATGAAATCAGGGACATAGAGGTCGAAGTACGAATTTCAATCTGATTTTTTGTAATTAAGGTCTTTGAGTGATTCTAAGCCTATTTTATAGAATACGTTTTTTTGAAATACCTGCCCGTTTCCGAGAAAAAAAATGTTAAGTTTTTTTTTGTATGGAGAAAAATCGTTTTCTTTATTTATTCCATAAACGGGCAGAGACGTTAAAACCAAACCTTAAAGGGATTAAAGAACACATAATTTCTTGCATTTTGTTCGAAATCATCTACTCCATATCTCTGCCCGTTTAAAAACGGCAGGCGTTCCAAATTTTTTTTTTCTTTTGTGGTTTTTTTGGTTTAAATACGCTTGAATGAATACTTAAATAGCAATATTGTAATACTAGTACTTCATTCCATCGATACAAAATGGAATTGTAATATTAATAGCTTAGGTAATTTTATACCTACATACCTGCTATGTTACTTTTTTACCTGGGTATTGTTTTGCGTAGAGGCTTTTGCAAGGCCGAATATGTTTTATTGTTCACGTTACCTGGATAAGATAAGAAAAGAGGGCACTTACATGTTACAGGTAATCAGGTAACTTACCTGATTAGTTGTTTTCAAAACGGAGTCACTCGTTCCTCGGATCCTAAAGTATCAACACGTACCTACACGCTCTTTACCATTAATATGTCTCAGTTTAAATCAAATTTGGATATATATGTGCTACTGAAATCAAGTGGAAATATCAAAAACAGTGATATATTGTGCACTACGTTTTTAAATCAAATAAACGTTGAAGTTTCTGCTGAAGATCTTAGAATTCTAAAACAGTTCACAAGAACATATGTTGCAAATTTACACAAGAGATGGTTGCAAACAAATAGATGTCAATCTAATTTTTTCACCAAGAACACCATATTTGATGTCAATATTTGCGAAAGAGAATTTGGATGTCTCAAGCAATGGAAGCCAGTCCGCAGTCAGATGCTGCTACAAATACTCCAAAGAAAGCCATCTGAGACCCACCAGAGGATCTATCAAACAAGCATAAAAGAAGGTGCCTTTCATCTCTTAAAAACCACTCCGAAGAAGAATTACTGTCTGCATTATTAGATAGATTGAAAGACAATTAGATTGACATCTATTTGCTTGCAACCATCTCTTGTGTAAATTTGCAACATATGTTCTTGTGAACTGTTTTAGAATTCTAAGATCTTCAGCAGAAACTTCAACGTTTATTTGATTTGAAAACGTAGTGCACAATATATCACTGTTTTTGATATTTCCACTTGATTTCAGTAGCACATATATATCCAAATTTGATTTAAACTGAGACATATTAATGGTAAAGAGCGTGTAGGTACGTGTTGATACTTTAGGATCCGAGGAACGAGTGACTCCGTTTTGAAAACAACTAATCAGGTAAGTTACCTGATTACCTGTAACCTGTAAGTGCCCTCTTTTCTTATCTTATCCAGGTAACGTGAACAATAAAACATATTCGGCCTTGCAAAAGCCTCTACGCAAAACAATACCCAGGTAAAAAAGTAACATAGCAGGTATGTAGGTATAAAATTACTTAAGCTATTAATATTACAATTCCATTTTGTATCGATGGAATGAAGTACTAGTATTACAATATTGCTATTTAAGTATTCATTCAAGCGTATTTAAACCAAAAAAACCACAAAAGAAAAAAAAAATTTGGAACGCCTGCCGTTTTTAAACGGGCAGAGATATGGAGTAGATGATTTCGAACAAAATGCAAGAAATTATGTGTTCTTTAATCCCTTTAAGGTTTGGTTTTAACGTCTCTGCCCGTTTATGGAATAAATAAAGAAAACGATTTTTCTCCATACAAAAAAAAACTTAACATTTTTTTTCTCGGAAACGGGCAGGTATTTCAAAAAAACGTATTCTATAAAATAGGCTTAGAATCACTCAAAGACCTTAATTACAAAAAATCAGATTGAAATTCGTACTTTGACCTCTATGTCCCTGATTTCATTAATTGGAACCAGTGTCCATTGTTAGGTAGATAATTAGAGATGTGATGTCACTTTTGAGGTTGTCGATATTTTATATCGATCCTACTTAGTTCGAATGATTACACAAGGGAACAAAATTAGACTTTTTTTGCTGCATGGAACTTTATAGCTGTTGTTTACTAATGTGAGGTAAAAATGATATAATTAATTATTGAAAACACAATTCATTACTATTTCTTGATTACTCGACTTATTATTATTATTGAATCAAGTATGGGTTTTTAATTTATTGCGGTACTCTTACACATGTATCATTGATATCATCATCATCATTCACACCTTTTTAATATTTTAGCTATCCGAAGGATCCAAAAATAAAAGAAAAGTGGATAAATGCAACAGGAAAAGGTCCAAACTGGTTTCCCACAAAAAATAACACGATATGTTCGTCTCACTTTGAGCCTAAGTGCTTTCAACCATTGAAGAAAGTTCGTCGTCTCTGAATTTCATCGATACTATTTTTTCTACGATTCAAATTCAAATTCAAATTCAAATCAATTACCTCTTCACATCACTAGTTGCGATGTGTGTTTATTGTCTGTAGCTACAGGTAGAAGCCCCGCCCCCTGTATGCATGTGTTCTATTACTGAGTTTATTAGTGTTGCTGTAAGTTTCTTTGTGTGCGGGAGAAATATGAGCTCGTGTGCCGTTCTTATAGTTTTTGCTTTTGTGTTAGTGAATTAAGTGGGGAGAACACGGCGACATCTGAACACGAATACATTTGTTTACAAAGCATATCTCCTGTATTTATGACATCTGTGGAAATTGCAGTTTAATCACAGGTTGCACTGTTTTCAAATGAAAGCTTTGACACAGTTGATTTGATTAAGGTTTAATTAAAATACCACCGCGACAAATAGCAACCCTTGCGTAATAACTTATCCTTAAAAATAATTGACTCTTTTCGTTCGTAAGTTTTACATTGTACGCAGATCAATCTGTGGAGAGGTAATATAGAAATGTAGAGTCATGTCAGAGCTTTAAACCAGCTTTTATACTAGAAAACGATCGCCCTAGCGCGATTATCGATTAAAAACACATTTTTCTCAATTTCCGTATCATGTTCCTCCGTTTCATATAAAACTATCATTTTAAAATAACATATGAAAGCATCAAAAACAAATTAGCCTTCCTATAACATAACCGATGAAAAGACCGGAATTATAAATCAAAATCACGCATAACTTTGAGAAAAAACTTTATTAAAGTCGTGTCAAAATGTGACAGACGCGGCTAATAATATATAGAGTTATTTTAGTAGTATCTCTTATACAATCATAGATTACGTAGAACATATAGACGTAATAGAAAAACAGCAACATCTTTGGACATAAATTGTTAATCATTATGACATTATTTTTACTATTTATTCATAATTTAATATAAGTACAAGTATTACACGAGTATAATACAACAGTACTAGAATGTTTGTATTCAATACCTTAATTAAAACTATGTATGTATACTAAACAAACAGAAAAGAATAGCGGCGGGTCCCAATAACCTATTTAAGATAGTTATCTAAGATATAAAATGAAGTTGTATGTGAATTAGCATGTACCTAAAATAGCCCTTAAGTTCTTTTAAATACATTTATCTACAGGCTATCTTAGATATCTAATTTTTAATAGATTATTGAGACCAGTCGTAACGTTAATGCAATAAGTACACTTAACTTCACGTTTCTCAACTAAATAACTTCCTCTAACTGAGTTTGCTGCAGCTATTTCACAACTTTACCTTGTTCCGTCTAAACTCTTTCCTACTTCCCGATTCACAAGGGACATTATATTTTTAAAATCACAATACGTATGAAAACGTAATATGTTTGTCCGTCCATATCCGCGGTCTGTATTCTGTAATCACTGGCCTGGGTACTGGTTGGCCGGCAGCCATGACACAAAATAAAATAACTATTGTGAAAATACTTTAAAACATTTAGCTCGGGTTTACGAGTGTTTTAAAGGAGTAATTAGTCTAAACTATTTTATAATTTAATGGTTATTCTCTTTGAACATGTTTTAATTTGATAAGTGAGTGATACTCGTATAAATGTTGTTCAATTGTTTTATTTTTTCTGACATTCATTAATAGTAGGGGAGGTGAAAGTTCTTTCATGTAGTCACTCAATTGCGTTAGACTAAGGTATGGGTGATACCTTGGTCCATATTGAATACTTCCACCAAATGTTAGCTTGGCTTTGTCTGAACATATCAATATCATCACAACACAAAACTAACTCCGAACCGAACAGCAGTACAAATCCTACTAAATAAACAAATCGGAAACAAAATTTTCCAAATTATTTAGTTTAAATTCAAACTAATTCGTACAAACAAACAGATCGCGAAACACAAATACGATATCATTTTCATTACGAATCGACTTAGATGCGATTTGTCAGATTGTCATCGAGTTTGTTAACTACAAAGTTTGAGAAAACAGATTATCGGAGCCTACAGACGCTAAAGGCGATAATATTTTGAATTGTAAATGGATATTCCTTTTATACTTTGAAAGATAATAAGTACTTTAATGAGGGCTTAATTAAAAAGATCTTGGTGGTAATTAATACAATGATTTGAATAGACAATAGGCGTAGAAAGGGGGAGGGGGATAACTGCCCCCCTATAAGTACAAACCAAAAAACTTTTACAATATAACTATTATATTCTATTACATTATATAACTATTCAGTCTTCTGTGATAACGGTTCTTGAAAAGGCCAACTCAATAGACAAAAATATAAAACAAAAGCGAAGTGTACCCGCAACCAAACTTTTAATTCAAAATAGCTGATCATTGAAACTGCCACAATTATAATATAATATATACTTTATGATATCAATTTCATTAGTGGCTGTAGTAACCATTTTAGATAGCACAAAATGTCAGTCGCTCTGAACAATATTCTGTGGTAAACCATATGACGTCACGACCGCAGCTCAGATTAGTTGACAGAAAAGATGGCGGCAATATCTGAAGACCTGAAGTTAACGGATTAGAAATTCTAATTAAAACATTAGCTTTTGTGGCTCTCTTTGTGGGTTAGTTATATAGATATACCTACCTTCATTTTAATTTAAATACACCACGTTACCTGAATGCATTAAAATGTTTTTATTTTATTTGATTCAGCCATTTATTAAAATAGGTGACCGCCTTTGGATGGAATATCATAGAATATCATGATCATTCATCTAAGCATATTATGACAGCAAACATATCAAAATCTAGTAGTCTAGTATTTGCAATAAACGGCAGTGGTAGCTTTTCACCCATATAACTATAAAAGTATAAGGGCTTGTAGACGCCCCCAATCCTTAAATGAAGCGTAATTCGGGATCGCTTCACTTTAAAATAAGATTTGTGCTAAGCCTCGTTATTAAACGTCATGATGACAGTGAATCCAATATGGCGACTAGTCCGCCATTAAAATTAATGTGATCAGCAGATCTACGGAACATTCGCTGAAAATCTTCGCTTTCCTTTTCAGTTGGAATTGAAGTATTTAGATTTGATTTGTTAATGTGTGTTCATGTTTTGACGAGGAGAAATTAATGTATATCATAGTGGTTTCATATTTTAATGAGGGGATATGGGAACGTTAAATTATTTGTAAGTACCAATTGTTGCAATCGATAAGTTAACGTGGATACCATGGAATAGCGACAGTGACTAGCGATTATTTGTAAATAACATGAAATTCGACTGGGATTGGCCAAGTTTAACCAACGACACATGGAAGATGGACTTGAAGGGGAAGACCTTTGTTTTAGAAGTGGGGCAGTACTGGTTGAAAAAAACACAAAATTCTATTATAAGAAGGTTATATTGTAAGTAAAAAAATGCTAGTCGATATCTGTGCCGATGCACCGTGGCAGTATAAAGAGTTATGCTTTGCTCGACTCGATATTCCCGGGACCCCGGCACAGTACATCAGTATTTTAACTCCATATAAACGGCCGAAACGCGAGTTATACCTACGCGCTTCGACCGTGGTACACTCCTGGTACGCAGGCAGTCGCGACTGTGCCGCAGTGACTTACGGGCGGTGTGTTGATTTTTGTTTTTGGTTGTATGAATTTGTTATTATCACATTGTCCATGTTTCCCAATAGTAGTTTATGCAACGTCATATAAAGAAGGGTATTAAAACACGAGTGTGAGTTTATGAAACGAGCGCAGCGAGTTTCATAATAGTAACGAGTGTTTTAATACCCGTGTTATATGCAGTTGCATACACTACTTTATCTTCACTATTTAATGCAATTAATCAAACAAAATTTTAAAAACAAAACACATTGCGAAACATTAAATTCACGCGTAGGTACGTGTATTGTCACAGTGAACTTGCCGCCATTAAAATCTAACCAATGAGAGCGCAGCTGCGCGTAGGGCCAATCAGGAGCGAGCGAGATCTTACCAAAGAGTTTTGTGTATGTAGTTTCGACGAAGTTTTCACGTATAACCCAACTGTTTTCAAAAGCCAGCCTAATATCAAAATTTTATGCAACTAGTATGAGGATTTTGACATAAGGCTCGCCAGGTTAATTGGTCGCGTTATAATGATGTTATAATGTTATATTATAATGATATTATAACATCATGTGCAATTGCTTAAATTGAGTGTTTTAGTTGTCTGTGCTATAACAGTAGTAATTATAAGTCAAGTATTGGAATCATAAGTAGAATGTTACAACATTAGTGTAGATAAAACAATTTATAATGAAGCTTTATATTAGAATGCGGATTTTTTATACCTTAAAATTGAAAAATCAAGCGTTTCGTTTTCGACGTATCTGTCGAAAATATTTTTCGGTCGGAAAATATTTTTCGGTCGGAAATTTAGAACATTGTTATTCAATTATAAACATGTTTTTTTGAATTAAATTTACCATTCACAAATTCTTTACATAAAAAAAAATTACAGTCACAAAACTAAATGGAAACACAAAGTAGGCAAATATAATTAAAATGCTGGCGGATGGCAGCCTTAGCGCATGTTTACGTACCGCGCGGCTGTAGGTATCTAACTCAAGGTCACAGCCGAGTCGGATTACTGTATGATAGTTATACTGTGACCCCGGTCTTCGCAGACGAGTGCAGATGCCACTACACCACCGAGTTGTTAACACCACGTAATAAAAATAATTCTGCTAATGCTTATAATTCCACATGACTCAAGATAATGTAATTGTTATTACACACGGCCAGTTAAATTTTATTTGCTTGGCTAAGCTTTTTCGGCTATTTCTGACTCCAACTTGAAAAGAACATTGGTAATGCAATTCAGCGATGTATGAAGCAATTATGGGAATATACATTTTAGCTCTTTATTTGTTATTGTGCAGCCAATTGGTTTCACACGCATTAAACTCTTTTTAAGCAAAAAAATGTTTCTTGAATAATACATAACTGTTTTAGCAAACAGGAGCAATAAATATACCTCTAAGTATACATTTGCTCAATCCCAAACTTTACATACATAAAAATTGCTAAAAATCTTTCAAGTGAAATAAAAAGCAACGTAGTAAAAAATAATGTAAATTGTACGCATATTTAGTAATCTATTCTATTATAAATGTTAATTTTATCTGAACTCTACCGGCAGATACACCTCCGTCCTAAGGCGTTCTCCTCTCGTTTCATTACGCCGCCGCTCGCTAGTGGATCGGTTAATTTTCATAATTTTCTTCATTATAATCAAACTTGGAGAACTCTCATCATACTTGCGAAGCTGAATCGCTTCAAAAAGAACGAGTTATAGTTATTATTTGTTAGATTGAATTATTTGTATTCGTTTGATTATTACTTCAATTTACTTCGATTTTGAATTGTTGGTTTTTAGGCCGTATCTAGCAAGGATGGCCTTTTGAGACTACTACTAAGAAATATAGAGTAATTTCATGAGTAATCATTTTGTAATTATGTTTTAACCGATTTTTCAATTATTATGTTTTGTATAAAAACAGAAGTAAGTATTTTTTAACCTCCGACATAAAGCCTTTGTTACAGCCTTTACAAGCTTAACGTGTGTATGTGGCATCGCTCTCAATCAGGTCACCTGATATTTGTTTTAAAATTAACATGAAAAAATGTTTTTATATGAAAACCAACTCTACATATGGAGTCAATTTGAAAGTTCAGTAAGTAAGATGTGAGGCCTTTGTCCGGCAGTGAAACATTACAGACTAACACATATTTTTTTACTTGGAGTTTAAATATATCGCCTAATTTTATCAGATTTTCTGTAGCCTGTAAAATAGCCAGGAAAAGAGAGAATAGATGTTGTTTTGTAGATCATTTATAACCCCGTATAAAAGAAAGGGGGTTACACAGGTAGATACTTGTTATAAGTTACACACTTGTGTGGGTAATTGTACATGCACATTGTTTGAATTCTGCATCGCATCATGGCGTCAAAATCATGTCTTTGAAGTAACGATAGTACGGTAAGTTTGAGTGAACGGAGAAGTCGACAGTTAGGCCTTTGCCACACTTTTCAGATGTTCCATTTTAGGGGGTGTGCGTGGTAATATTGGTTGAATTAAACCACAAAGATGAATTGCCAAAGTTTATTAGCCACACACAACACACACTATTTTAGTTTTTAGAAGGATAGCAAGACAGGATCAATGTAGCACATAATACATATCATGTAATTAATCAAAGTAGTAAGTGAACAGTTCACGCGTGGGCAAAACGCGAGTGCGCGTGAGAACGAGTTGTATGTGTCTCTCGTAGCATACGCTGTGATCGACTGCGCGCGCGCGATGCGCCTCCGCGTGGCTTCACATTCCACAATTAACTTAAATGCAAGATTTGCACAAATTCGGAACAACGCATATCGCGCGGGTTTGCTTGCCGAATTATTGTTTGTTTACATTTGGTTAGAAATTATTTATTTGTGTTATGAATGTTATGTTACTGGGATATGAATGTGTGATGTATGTAAGTGGTTTTTAATATATTATTGTGTGTAAATAAAATATAATTATAATGTATGTTTAAGTGGAGGTCACCTACATCATCCCCCTCCAGAGACCGACTAAGGGCGATAAAAGTCAGGGAACCGTACTGTACGACCTGAACGCGTAGTTGTTAGCGCGGTCTTTTCCTGCGGTGGATGAACAGGGACACGTTCTGGAGTTGCAGTGTAGGATCGAGGAACGGGTACACGAACGTCTAGTATATAGGCTGGCTTAAGGCGGTCTATACTTACTGTGAGATCTTTGTTCCTAACGCGAATAATAAATGTTTTACTCCTTCTTTTGAGCACTTCGTATGGACCAGTGTAAGCAGGCTGGAATGAGCCACGCATCACTTCTTCCCTAAGGAATACGTGACTGCATGTAGCTAGATCTTGGAATACGAAAGCTCTGCGATTTGAGTGGTGTTGGGAGGGAACCGGACGAATATTTTCCGCAAAGGACTTCAACCGAGCCGCGAAATCGGTGATGTCGGTGGTGTAGTACGCAATATCGTGACCGAAGAATTCGCCAGGGAGACGAAGTGGTTCACCGTACACCAACTCAGCTGATGAAGTCTGGAGGTCTTCCTTAAAGGCACTCCTAATGCCTAGCAACACAAGTGGAAGTGATTCGGTCCACTTGGTGTCTGCATGACAGGTAATTGCAGCTTTTAGTTGCCTGTGAAAACGCTCCACCAATCCGTTGCATTGCGGATGATAACTCGTTGTCCTACGGTGATCGTAACCGATGGACTGAGAAAGCTGTTGAAACAGTGCCGATTGGAATTGTCCGCCTCGATCGGTTACGATCTCGGTAGGACAACCATATCGTGCCACCCAACAGGAAATAAACGTTTTGGCCACTGTTTCCGCGGAAATATCGGTAATAGGCACAGCTTCCGGCCATCGCGTAAAGCGATCGACGGCTGTGAGGCAGTACCGATAATTATTGGATGATGGTAGTGGGCCGATTAGGTCTAGATGTACATGTTTGAACCGTGCTGAAGGTAAATCGTGCGTACCTAAAGGTGAGGCAACGTGTCTCGTTACCTTCGAGCGCTGGCATGCCAAACATGACTTAGCCCATTCTCGGCAGTCCCTTCGCATCAGTGGCCAAACAAAACGTTGTGCAACGAGTTTGGCGGTAGCATTTGCACCGGGGTGGCTGAGGGAGTGGAGACTGTTGTAAACTTGCATTCGAAGTTGTTTAGGGACGAAAGGTCTGGGTGTCGGTGTACTGACGTCGCAGTACAGAACGGTACGACTCCCAGGTATATTCGTCTGTGTAAGGCGAAGTGAAGTGTCACCTTTGAGGTGTTCCGCAAGGTCTGGATCTGAACCTTGGAGCTCAGCCATCACTTCAAGGTCAACTGGTACCTGCAGTTCATCGACGCGTGATAGTGTGTCGGCAACCACGTTGTCCTTACCAGCAATAAAAACGATATCGGTGGTGAACTGCGAGATGAAATTAAGGTGTCTATACTGACGTGGTGAGCAGTTACTTTTACGTTCACTGAATGCGTAACAAAGAGGTTTGTGGTCAGTATAGATAGTGAAGTGAGTAGCTTCCAGCATATGGCGGAAGTATTTTATACTCTCGTAAATGGCAAGGAGCTCACGGTCATACGGAGAGTATTTCGTTTGTGACGGGCTTAACTTGCGAGAGAAAAATGCTAATGGCTGCCAGTCTCCATCCTTGAGCTGTTGCAGGACACCACCTATCGCCGTGTCTGAGGCGTCAGTGGCCAATCCTAATTTAGCTTGCGAATCAGGATGAGCTAAAAGTGCTGCATTGCACAGACTCTTCTTGCAGTTTTCGAACGCTTGAGATGATTCTTTAGTCATAACAATCGGATCGGATGCCTTAACCGATCCGGACAGTAAGGCATTCAGGGGTGCTTGAATCTGAGCGGCGTTGGGTAAAAATCGCCTGTAAAAATTTACCATGCCCAAAAATCGTCTGAGTTCTCGGACGGTTTTTGGTAGAGGGAAATCAGACATTGCCTTTACCTTGCTGTCCAGAGGTTTGGTGCCGCTTTCAGAGATTTCGTAGCCGAGAAATTGAATATTAGACACACCGAAGACACACTTGGCCGGATTGATTAATATACCGAATTCTCTCATTCGCGTAAAAAGTTGACGCAAGTGTTCTTCGTGCTCACGTGGCGTGCGGCTGAACACAAGAAAATCGTCCTGGTAAGGCCAGCAAAAGTCTAAGCCACGAGTAAGCTCATCAACAAATCTCTGAAAGGTTTTACTTGCGTTACGAAGTCCAAATGTCATGACTAAAAATTCAAACAATCCGAAGGGTGTTGTTATTGCAGTTTTCGGAATATCTGCCCTATTAACACTAATCTGATTATATGCTTTCACTAAATCGATACTCGAGTATACAGTACAACCCGACAGGTTTTGCGAAAAATCCTGTATATGACGAATCGGATACTGATCTGGTATAGTACGAGCGTTTAATTGGCGGTAATCGCCGCATGGACGCCACCCATTATCTTTTTTAGTCACGAGATGAAGAGGTGATGCCCAAGGGCTGTCAGAAGGACGTGCGATACCGCTAGCAATCATAGCGTCAAATTCTTGACGAGCTACCTTCAATTTATCAGGCGCGAGACGGCGAGGAGAACATGATACAGGTGGACCTGGTGTGGTGCGAATGTGGTGTTGTGTATTGTGTTTTGCGATTTGAGGAGTTCCAAAAGGACGTGTAATTTCCGGGAAATTAGACAAAATTTTATGATACACAGTATCACCATTAAAACTAGCTACCTTAACACTTAAAACAGCATTGTCGCTTAAATCTAAACAAGCTACAGTGCTAACATTGGTTAGACTATCGATAAGCTTCTGTTGGCCAACATCAACAACCAAACGATAGTGAGAAAGGAAATCTACGCCTATGATTGCTTTTGTGACGTCAGCAACAACAAAACGCCACGGAAAATCACGCCGCAGACCCAAATTCAAATTTAATTGCATGTAGCCGTAAGTGTCGATAGTCGAACCATTGGCAGCACTGAGCTGATATGTTGATTTACAAAGTTGCCTTTTAAGGGCTGAAACCGGGTACACACAAATGTCACTTCCAGTGTCTATTAGAAACTGTATCTGTGAACCACGATCCGTGATGAAGAGGCGACCTGAGCTGGGGTTGTGGCAATCATCAGTCGCCATCACTGACTGCCTCTCTCGTTTCCCTGGTTGTAGTCGCACGGCTGGATACACCGACGAGCTTTGGAACCATGCCGTGAGTGGTACCAACAAACTGGGTACTTGCGGTAGTTCGACGCTGAACGTCGTGACGTCGATCGGCTGCGTTGCGCATCTCTGCGGCGCTCGGTGGGTCGAGGTCGATGTCGCGATTGGATAGTTAAAGCGCTCACCTGGCGCGTCAGCTGAGCTACCTGGCGTGTGAGCTCCTCAACAGCTATTGATGATGACGGTACCGTTGAGGTTGCAGCAACTTGATGAGATGGCACTGCGATGTCATGGACGCGGTCAGCGAGTTCAGCGAGTGCGTCAAGACCCAGGGTAGGCTGTGACGCAACGATAGGCTGAAGTGAAACGGGTAGTCGGCTCGTCCAGATTGTTTGGAGAAATTCTTGAGGGATATCTGGACCGGCGAGATGTTGAAGATGCCGAAGGAATTGTGACGGCTTGCGATCACCTAGCTGCTCGTAGGTCAAAAGTTGTTTGACTTTATTTTCTCTCGACGCAGACAACCTTTTGATTAACTCCTCTTTGAGGCGTTGGTAATTGGGAGGACCAGTGAGGATGTCCTCTATTTCAGCAGCATACTGACGGTCGAGCGAAGCCAAAATGTGGTAGAATTTGGCTGCTTCGTCTGTCACGCGCATGATTGCAAACTGTTCTTCTACTTGTGCGAACCAAATTGCTGGTTTTTCAGGCCAAAAAGGTGGTATTCTTATGCTCACTGGATTACTTGCAACTGTTAAAGCGGGCACGACGGGAGACGCCATCTTGATTTTGGAGTGGCGTCGTGGACGCGTGTCCACGTTACCGGTGGTATCTGAACCACTCGACGCCGACATCCAGGCTGCGAATTGCTCCTTGTCTTCCGTGTTCCTCAGTTTGTTCCGGGGTCACCAGTTTTAGGGGGTGTGCGTGGTAATATTGGTTGAATTAAACCACAAAGATGAATTGCCAAAGTTTATTAGCCACACACAACACACACTATTTTAGTTTTTAGAAGGATAGCAAGACAGGATCAATGTAGCACATAATACATATCATGTAATTAATCAAAGTAGTAAGTGAACAGTTCACGCGTGGGCAAAACGCGAGTGCGCGTGAGAACGAGTTGTATGTGTCTCTCGTAGCATACGCTGTGATCGACTGCGCGCGCGCGATGCGCCTCCGCGTGGCTTCACATTCCACAATTAACTTAAATGCAAGATTTGCACAAATTCGGAACAACGCATATCGCGCGGGTTTGCTTGCCGAATTATTGTTTGTTTACATTTGGTTAGAAATTATTTATTTGTGTTATGAATGTTATGTTACTGGGATATGAATGTGTGATGTATGTAAGTGGTTTTTAATATATTATTGTGTGTAAATAAAATATAATTATAATGTATGTTTAAGTGGAGGTCACCTACACCATCACCGAACATCCGCGACGGAACGCCAATACATATTATTGCATATAATTTACAATATTACATATTTAAGAAATCAGTATATTACATATTGTCAAGTGTGGCAAAGGCCTTATTCGCAGTGAGGTATGTAAACAATTATCTTGTCGATCTTTTGTGAGTCAAAATTTCCCGAATTAAAATAATGATCTCAACAAACAATACACTGACCGCGTTTTAAAACTATGTTAAATATTCAAAAGCAAAGTAGACTTAAGAAACCACTTGACTAGTAACCGGTGCATCTGTGCTCTAATGAAAATGTTCCAGAAAATTCATTTGGAACTGTCTGATGAAAAACTGGAGCACTAAAGTTTAACGTTATTTGAAAGATGTGATACTTGATCGTTAATCGATTCTTGTTTGATGTCTTATATCTTTTAATTGGAGGTTGATTGTATTTCTTCTATTGTCTGCTGAAAATCGATTCCTAGATTTGTTCTACGTTGTTGATTAAACCTACAAGAAAGTACTTCGTTCTTCCGTGAGAACTACCACATTTTTTAACCTACTCACCCTCTTCACCGTACTTATATCTTCGGAGAGATGAGAGGTCTTTGTCCAGCAGTTGGTCATTACAGGAAGACATTACCCGTCCTGGGTTCGATTCCTCAATCTTGGCAGGCGAGTGTACATACATACTCTAGACCACCGAGGCGTTCCGTAGGCATTAGTGAATTAGTAATAGATTTCATTCATTAAATATTTCTACGTTAGAACCTTGTAGCGAAAATTCAAAAGTGTATCATAATCATAAATAACAGACAAACATTATTACACAGCTGTTATATACGAACCATAAATTATATATTAAGCCTAGTTCACACGGAGCTACCGAAGTTAGGAGTAGGATACCGCGAGTTTCTTTGTATATTCTTCAAGACTCTTAGGTAAATGCTTCCTATAAACTATGTTAGTTTATTTTCTACAATGTTTTGAAATTACATAAATACTCAATTCTAACATTACGACTTGTCTGCTCGGTTATATTTTAAGACTGTTTTAATGATGTATTAAGGTCGTATTTTTTACGCAAAAGACGGGTGTTAAATGTTAATACCTTTGACGTCTATATTTATTTGTATGTGTCGATTGTTTATGGCATCGCAACTCTCAGACGGATGGACCGTTTTCAATGCGGTTTTCTTCTTTTCTTGGGTGGAAATACAATATGTGGCATTCAAAAACAGTAAAATGAAAAACAAGTAACCCTTAAAATTATAGTACATTACCCACTGAACCACTCACTTGTATGTACCAGTAGGTATCGAAGACTGACCTCGTGGGAAATCTGACGTACACACAGATCTAATCATTGGTTTGGCAAAATAACTGACGGAGATAAACATGCTTTCAACATATTATAATAATACGCGGTATTGCCCACGTTGTGTCCGTCGTTGTAGGAATTTTGGGATAAAAATGTAACCTGTAACCGTTCATTCTTTACAATATTCTTTTTAAACTCAAAAGATTTGCACTCATTATACCAAATGAAACGAAAGAATACGTTAGTAGTAGAATACGTTAAATTATCTAACGCGATACAGACCCGTTTCATTTAATATAATGACTGTAATGTAACCGTTCTTTTGAATGTCTTATCTATTGCAAAATGAATCATTCGAATCGAATTTTTAGAACAGTCATTTGAATAGTATCTGAGATGAGCGGAAAAAATAACAACTTTTTACTATTACAGGAACTTACGCTCAACAGCAACCTCCGTCGTACGTAAGTTTCCATTTTGAAAATAATAAATCAAACTTTATATTATAACTAACGTTGCCCCGCAGTTTTATAGAGGTCCGTAACCAAATAGCAGAAACTGAACCCTTCATGTTCATCTGTCTGTTCGCCTGTTCATCCTGAAATTCCCACAGAACCCGCGAGTAAAACCGCGGGGTGCCTTTAGTTATTTGTTTAATTCGTTAGTATTTGTTCTTGTGTTTTTAAAAACTATGACTCAAGAAAACTATGACAAAAAACCTCAAATGAAATATGGTGATAAAAAAAATTAAAACCGATCAGTCACATCGTCCTAGAACATATAGAAATAGGTAAGTACTTGATAATAGATACCGTTACAAAACAGGAAATATGAACTCTGAATCATAAATAAATATCAAATTAAAATTCTATCCTTCCATATCTCTAATCTTCCTTATCTACCTAATTACTTTATTTACTCTCATGTTACTCGCTTCGTGTGTCCCGACCTTTATCAAGTACCTCATCAACAAAAACAGCGTTAGGTCCTCAATAAATAAGATATTATGTATTGCGTTACCTTATGAGTAATAGAGTAATATCTGCCAAGGATACCTATAGCCTAGCTGTGTACAGGCTATTATGATTTAACGTTACGCACACTTACTTATTTACACAGCTTGAGTGAAATTAGAACGAAGATAGCTTGAGAGAAGAAGATAGATAGAATAGATTAAAAAATCTTGAGAGGTGTCAAGGGACACCCGGATGGAACGAAGTTTATTTATTATCAACAAAAATAATCGTCACGACACCACACTGTGCAATGCGAAATAGAAAGACGAAACGAAAATATCTAGCTTGCTTTGTATGAGAGAGAGAGAGACAGACAGAGAAACATGCGCGGCGCGCATGTTTCTCTGTCTGTCTCTCTCTGGCATGCGCAAGTTTCTCTGTCTGTCTCTCTCGTGCATATTTCTCTGTCTGTCTCTCTCTGGCGTGCGCAAGTTTCTCTGTCTGTCTCTCTCTGGCCTAAAAAATGTCGTTACCATTTTTTCCGTCTAGCCCCCTTTCGCAACGCGCGATAAGGAACTTCGTTCCAAAATGTAGGTAAAAGTTCGAGTAGGTTAGTGGCCAACCCTCGCGTCGGAGTTTTTAGACCACCTCAAAGCCATGGTGTAGCAATTGAAACAACCGGGACCGACAATTTAACGTAGCACGGTAGCACTCAGATAGAAATGCTACTATCGACCACCCATCCAAGTAAGGACCGAGCTGCACGTTACGTAGCAATGAGTTCAAATCGCTTAGCTATACTACGACACGAGCACTAGATAGATACAACAATAGATCGATTATCTAGTCCATCTATTGTTATCTATCTCTTTATAATATACTAGCAGCGCCCCGCGGTTTTACCCGCGTTGTGCCCGTCCCCGTGGGAATTTCGGGAATTCTACAGTTATAAACATACCTCTTTAATCACTCTATCATGCTTTCAACATCAAAATCCGTTGCGTAGTTTTAAAGATCTAAGCATTCATAGGGACATACATACAGACAGACGGCGGAAAGCGACTTTGTTTTATTCTATGTAGTGATTCTAGCTAGATAGAAATATTATACAAACAGACAGAAATATTATAATCATTTTTGGTTAACAGTCGGTAACCGATATCATTCAGCAAATACGATGTGATCAAGTTTTGACGTATACCACATCCATCCATCCCTCTTTTCTTAGCATCAAATATTAGCATGTTACTCTATCCTGCTAAGTAAAGGAACATGGGCATTCACCCTATCCGTTGCGTAGTTTTAAAGATCCAAGCATACATAGGAACAGACAGACAGATAGCGGAAAACGACTTTGTTTTATGTACTGAAGTTCAGACTATTGCACAAGAACTCTAGTACTTACCTGAATAGTTTTAAGAAACAAAAGTCGTTCATTCAAAATTGTATTATATTGTGCTCGAAATAGAACACCATTCCAAATGAACTTCATTTGTTTATTAAACATTTTGGGCGCTACATAACCACTTCTCAGTAAAACTAAATAAAAAATGCTATAAAACTTCTAAGTACTTACTTTAATGTTATTTAATATTATAAATACACTCACAAATATATTAGTAACGACACAGTTATGTTACAAACTTTGTTATATAACAATTTATACAACACTAGCTGCGCCCCGCGGTTTCACCCGCTTTGTACCCGTTCCCGTGGGAATTTCGGAATAAAAAATAGATGTTGTCCGATTCTCAGGCCTATCCGATATGTACACAAAATTTCATGAGAATCGGTCGAGCCGTTTCAGAGGAGTTCAACCACGGTACCCGTTCCCGCGGGAATTTCGGGATGAAAAATAGATGTTGTCCGATTCTCAGGCCTACCCGATATGTACACAAAATTTCATGAGAATCGGTCGAGCCGTTTCGGAGAAGTACGGGAACAAACATTGTGACACGAGAATTTTATATATAAGATGTTATCTTAGATCTAATAAAGGTAATTAGTAATAATCTCCCGCTTGTGCGATGAAAAAACAACTTCTCTGAGAGTAGGTAAGGCTCTTTAAAACTGTATGGAAGTGACCTCTTTAGATCCGAAAGCGAAAAGACTCGAAACCAGTCACGAACATTACAAAAACTTAGCTCACGGGGGTGGACTTAGGAACTTGGAACAAGTAACTACTTAACCTTATCTATGTATAGACATCTACGAAAGTTGTTGAACACATTCAATATTACACCTGAACACACTTATTTATGGTATATTTTAGAGTTGAAGTGATTTTCGCTGTTAATAATATTAAAAGTGTAACTTGTTTTGTTGTTGACTGTACTTATACTGTCACTGGCTTAGCTACCTAATGACAGGTAATTAATGATATACCCACGAAGCTAAAACAAAGAGGAGGTGTGGTAATTCAATTTCCCTATGAAACGACGCGTGATAGTTTGCGGGGTGAGGGGGCACTGAGGTGGTGTTAAGCTCCGCCCACTTCTCAATATTCCATCTATCGGCTAATAGCAAAACTACTAGTTTAGGTTGATGTTGATGTTACTACGTAGTTCAGCTACTTCACACTAGGTGTCAAAAGTCTTAATGTGATGGGACGTACACAGAACTCAAAACTCAGCTTCAAAAAATTTTTATAGGGAAATAAATCAAATGAAAAGACTTTTTTTTAAAACAATCTTTTATTATTTGTTAATAAAATGAACTAAAATAATAAAATAATAATTAAAACAAGATAATAAATGTATGCACTGACATTGCAACCTTTAACGAAAAATTAAGCTTCTTTGTCTTCGTCACAATAATATCGTAGATACCTAATTATCTAGATACCTAATTATCTAGATACCTAAGTATCTTTTACACCTTGTATTAAATCTTTGCGTTTTTATCACGTACCCAATTTTTGTTAAATAAAAGCATGTTACATTTTTTTCTTTTGCAATCGCGATCACGAATATAAATAACGACAAAAATGTACACCGCCATTTTGTTAGGGCGGCCATTTTAGATTAATAACAATACCGACTACAACTAATTAATTGCATTGTCATCAGAACCAAAGATGTGTTGCAAATTTCAGCTCAATCGGTAACCGGGAAGTGGACCAAATTTAACTTGCAAGATTTAATTTCACACAAACATCGGGACAGGTGAAACTAAATAAAAGCTTGTAATAAAATAAGAGCCTTTGCACACGACGTTTTTTATACGCGCCGTCAACGCGCATTTGTATCGATACAAACGCGAGTCAAATGCACTTTCTAGACTGTTGCATCCTACTATAATATTATGCGAAATTTTGTGAGGATGGATGTATGGATGTATGTTTGTTGCTCTTTCACGTAAAAACCACGCGACGGATTTGGATGAAACTTTACAGTAATATAGATTATACAGAATAACACATGAATGTACTTATTTATTTATTTTATCTACACTAATGTTGTGACATTCTATTTATGTTTCCAATACTTGACTTATAATTACTACAGTTATAGCGCAGACAACTAAAACACTCAATTTAAGCAATTGCACATGATGTTATAATATCCACATCGATATCGTAAAATCTCATTATAATATCGCGCCCTGCGGCCCTGCGCGCGCAGCTGCGCTCTCATTGGTTAGATTTTAATGGCGGCAAGTTCACTGTGACAATACACGTACGCGTGAATTTAATGTTTCGCAATGTGTTTTGTTTTTAAAATTTTGTTTGATTAATTGCATTAGTGAAGATAAAGTAGTGTATGCAACTGCATATAACACGGGTACACCCTTCTTTATATGACAGTTGCATAAACTACTATAATAAGACATCATTGAAATGGCAAGAACAAATTTTTGTGTATTTTGTTGGTGTCCAATCCGGTCTATTAAGTTTTGTAATCCATTGCTGTTTTAAATTATCGTCGGATGGAAATCTAAAACGAACATATAAAAATAATTAAAATTACTTTTAATTAAATTAGTTGGTAAAATTTTTACAAAAATCTGAGTACGGCCCTGGATATTTCTGAAGTTTAAAATAGTTATTCTAGTTGACGATAGATGGCGGCCCATTAATAATATAATAATAAAAACTATAAAAGTACTGTTTTAGCTACTAAAAGGTATTTAGGACTAAGTGTATAACAGTTTTTAGTATTTACGTATTATTATTACAATATAATACTGCAAAATTATACGTAAACTTATGTATTTTCTTCCGAAATGTGTCGCCATCTAGTGTCAAGTAGTAGAATTTTAACGCTGAAAGCTGAGAATGTTCTAGAACTTTTATATTTATTTGGGGAAAAAAATACTTACACATGAAATGAGATGCCACTCATATTATCAGAACGTCTGTCTGAGTAACTTTGACATAGTAAAACACAACACTTCATCCTTTTCTTGTTAAAAACGCAAAAAACACACTTTTATTGCGAGTCTCGTCACATGTGCACCTGAGGAACGCTGATAGCATACTACAGCGTTCAGGTGGGCGGAGCCTAAGTGGCTCCGCCCACCATGACAACGTCAGGACCGAGTTGAATCCCAGTGCTACGTTGCTTAGGGCAACTCCTCTTTGTTCTAGCTTCGTGGATATACCTAATATCAGGGTATAAAATAGGGTTAATTTAATACCCTTTTTGCAAGTGGTTTTGAAAAAGGAATTAATAATAATCGTCTACGTAACTTGATCGGCTGAATAGAGTATTTATTTATTCCCAGAGATTAGATAGAGTAGATAATAGGACAGTTTTGTACCAATAAACAAAATGTATAAAAATACGAGTAGATACTTAATAGAATTCGTCGAATTTTAAACTTTATCTATAATAAAAATCGCTTGTAAACCTAAATAATATTTACTAAATGAAATCAAAGCTTCTAGTCTTCTAAATCAGACATTTTATTAGTATAGGATTACCCTTATTTTGGAACATGATTTAATTTTCAGTAGCCCTAGTCTAATTTGCATATCAGTATCTAGTCAGTGGGTGGACAGTTAATTAATGTGGCTAATAGATCCAGAGGCTCTCCGATATACGCCTAATATTGATACCACATCGGATCAGAGCCACAGATGACGCATAGTTAGTACGGCAAAGTTCAAGTAAAGTTAGTGGTTAAGTAATTTAGTTAGTTTAGACTAAGTACTTGAGAACTTAAATGGGACTTGTGGTTATAGCGATTAAAAATATTTTTATTACCACTTCTGATGGAAAATCCTATTTACTTTTAATAATTGAATAACATTGAAAAGTTTATCCATAGATGTCACGGGCATTAGTACAAGGCGGGTAATACCTTGGATCATTTGCTAGTCATAGACAAAATTTTAATACAAAGTACAAAGTATAAAGAAACGTACAGGTTACCGTAACCATCACCCCATCTACTCTCAATTTTTTCTCATGAGAGTTCAAATGTGGACTAATGTGGAAGTTTTCCCAGTCTGAATATCCCAAAAGATTTCTTCTGAAGAGGAAAAAGTTTCCTTTTATTACCTTATCACTAAACCCATTTCCTCAATAACAGAAATGTTTTTGGATGAAAAATCAGTCCCGAGGTTTCAATTTAAATTGCCTTAAGAAAAAAAAATTTACACATTTACTGAATTTGTTTCATATATTCGCAGTAAACACATGTATCACTTCACAATATGATGAGGACTCCAAGATGTAATTCGATACAAGAACCAAAATTAGTTCTATCTAACTACCTACACATTTTATTTGCAATTTATTCGCATAATAAATCGTGCGAAGTCCAAATTAAATTAGTGCTGATAAATGGCCGTTATAATTTAAAGTTGTGTTATTAAATCCGGCCCTGTGTCGTCATGAGACGACATGAATGAAATGTCTCTCTTCACCTCATTCATAGTTCGCAGCTAAAAATAGGAGGAATTCTTTTCAGGGTTAGTCCCGAGGTCCGCTAAAATTTTATTTTTTATGTTTCGCCTAAAATATGCTTTTGTGTACCTAGACTTGAAACTACTTGCGAGTTATTTCGGAGTTATTAACCCTTTTTTTTGGCTGTTGCGTCGTATACTTTCGAAGGATTTTCATTTCTTTTATTCTAATTTTAAATTTGTATTTTTCAAGTATAAAAAGACAAGTAGGTATAGCAGTACAAGCAGCTTTTCAAAAAAAAATTTTTAGAACCTCCTTGTCTTGAGAGAGAAAGAGAGCTTTGACAACCTCCTTGCGGACATACAAGTTCTGATCTAGGCCATACATAGGTACATACCCCACATACATTCAATTTAAACATAGGAAGACGTCACCTAAAACCTGAATAAAGTATGTGTCCTAAGCCCACGTACAATGAAGTTGATTTAACGAGAACTAGGAAAAAACGTGATTCGATTCCATCAAGCCGAGATGAACGCGTATCAGTAGGTACATGCAAGGAGATTTGATAGCCCGTCTTACGTTATTGCTGGGACGAATCCGTGCGAATCACGAGCCCGGAGCATTCATCATGTTGTCTTAGAGAATGTCAAATGTGTGGATTTAGGGTGGATTTCAAACGGTTGGTTATCATTACGTTCGTTCGTCAAAAAGTTTTTTTACGCCTATTACATACAGGCGTTGTTATATTGAACTTGCATGTCAGTATGTTAAAGTTATTGGGGCAGTCAGCAGATACCACGATTTTTCATCTGCTTACGTCGGTTGAGTTGGACATTTTGTTTTACGTTTACCGGTGCGTAAGCGTAATCTGAAGTAACCCGGTCCCTTAGACTCTATAATTTAAACGGACGTTCCGCTCATGGCATTTTTATCACCAATGCGATGAGAAAGACGCAAAAGTAATGTTAGCAAAGTTTTGTTTTGATGGTAACAAACAATTAACTAGCCCAAAATTGCTACTACTAAATATGTATTGAAGTATAATTATACAAAGCCTAATTGTAATCGAACTGGTAGTTTTTGTGTGATCTGTTTTGGGGGGTTGCGGGTTCGATTCCCACCCGGAGTCAACAATATGTAAAGACATAGTTGTTGGCGACGACGTCTGGTTGTCAATTATATATTCTTAAAAAGTATTTGTGTTTATGTAGTAGTATCAGTGAGTTACATTCCATAATACAAGCTTAGAGCTTACTTTAGGTCTAATTATCCGTGTGTGAATTTATCCTGGTATATTTACAAATTACTTTTCAAATGAATGAACCAGTATTAACTATTTGTTACACAAGACAGTATCTCGAATACTCGCAGTCGATTCAGAGTCTTATTCGACTTCCAAATCAATGAACTTGGCTAATGTAGGTATCTCCACTTTAGGCACCTAAGACGACTCGGTTTTTCTGCCCCAATAACCAAAGCAATATAATATTTTAAATCGCACCCCATATTAATCCACAAAGATTTTTCTCTCTTGTGTCAGAGAAAACACTTTAAACGCGTTTCATTTGAAGTCTTTTGTCGGATTCCGGCCGCCCCTGACGCTAATTCTTTCGGCGATATCTATTATTATTTTGAGAGGTTTTTTTCCTTTCCGTTTCATTATTTGAACAGCTAAGGTTTTTCATGGAGATGATATTCATAAATTACTATTATAACGTGTCCATTAAGTTGCAAAATACAGTTCGCAAAAGTAGCACCAACAATTAAGTTCAGTGATTATATTGCGAAGATAAGAGCTTATGATACAATGATCTCATTTATTTTTTTCATAAAATCACCAGTTGCTCTTGCTGTTACAGCCCTGTAATTTAAATATACTAGTATAATATCCTACTAATATTATAAATGCGAATGTTTATAAGGATGAATGTATGTACCTATATTTGTTACTCTTTGACGAAAAAACTACTGAACGGATTTGGATGAAAGTTTTTAGTAATATAGGTTATACATCAGAATAACACATGGGATACATTTTATCCCGAAATTCCCGCGAGAACGGGTACAACGCGGGTAACACCGCGGTGCGCGGTTAGTAATTTAATATTGTAGTCATATACTCGTAATATTACGTAATATAGTGATACTACCGGCAATCGTCATTTACAACGTGTCATAAGGGGGGTACACACGAATGTAATGACGTACGTTAATAATTTCCACCGTTTGACGTTTAATTACGTGCTGAGGTGCGAACACTTGTACCGACGGAAGCAGATGTATATAGGATGTATAAATTAATATTATTACAAGTTTACACTATTAAGATACATATGTATCCTGTTGGCACATTTGAAAATAAGATATTTAATATGGATTGGATGATTAAAACATTTATTAATACATAGTATGTTGATGATAAAATAACTTTTTTACCGACTTCTAGATGATAAATTTGGTGTGTTTATACCTATATTATTTTATTTTATATTAGCTACTAGCAGCGCCCCTTGGTTTTACCCGGGTTGTGTCCGTTCCCGTGGGAATTTCGGGAATTATTATACATGCGAACCTCCCTCTTGAATCATTATATCTGTTTAAAAAAAGCCGGATCAAAATCCGTTGCGTAGTTTTAAAGATCTAAGCGTGCAGGACAGACAGCGGAAAGCGACTTTGTTTTATACTATGTAGTGTTAGTACAATGTTTTTTCTCTATGCTACTTGGCGAGAAAATATAATTTTTAATTAAAAATAGTTGTAGAAATCAATTAGAATAAAACATTATTCTAGACTTATTTTTGGTAAGTAACTTAAACCTAATTTAACATTATTAGATAAATCACTTTTTTCCCAATGATTGAAGAAAACTGACATTTATTCAAATTTAGAAAATACTCTTAATCACTTGAATTTGGTTATAAATGAGGCCAATAAACCTTTTTAGAGAATATTCATATCATTCAGTGCGTTTTTTCTTTTCTTAATTAAACAATTTAAAACACCCTGATTTTTAATAAGTAATTGTAATTTAAACCTCCTTACTCTGTTTATTTGTACATATTGCTAAAAAATACTAATAATTTATAAATCGATAAAATGAGCATCAATATGTCAATGTTCTATCAGTCCCTTATATCGTTTTCATTATTTTTATCTCTATCCAAGTTAATCTATACAAGGTTAATGTTAAATTTTCTATGGTAACAGTTGTTTTTTTATAAATTGTCAGTGGCTTTTTCTATAGCTATCACTTTTTTTTAAATGACAGAGTGACAAAAAGTGATGGAACCATGTCTATTGTCCGCCCTAGTGTGGTTTGAATTTGGAAACAATTAGATTGCAACGTCATCAAAATGTGCGTCAGAGGTGATCAATCACAGTTCTCTGTATTAATGTAACATTTATAACTGACCGTTAAGGGCAGTGCATGCTTGCGAATTTTATGGGGAAAATAGTTAGTAAATACGTTATTAAAACAACGTTTACCTTGACGTAAAAAATACGAGCTTCATTAAAAAATGAGCGACTTCCAAACTTGATTTTTACAATTCGTTTATGAACTTGTACACTCACGTAAAATTAACGAGCCTTCAGTTTTATACTTGTAATATACGCTTAAAGTTGAAAAAACAATAAGAACCCAAATTCAACTACATTTGTTATATAACATTACATTTGTAGGACACTTTTATTCTAAAATTGAACACTGAAGATGCACGATAAAAAATTTATACTTTAACATCCCCAATATCATTTATGTCGTGACATTTATCGCTCGTGTGAAAAGAGCCTTAAGTCTAGAGATTTATAACAAAAACTTTGATAAATTGCAGTACGAGTACTATCGCGTGGTTTTTCACGTGACTAGACTATTTTGAGGATTAATACAAGAAGAGAAGTACAGTTAGCGACAGTTTCATTGGTAGAGAGGTAGGATGAAATTCATCTTATCATGTTTGACAGATATCGAATTCTACTTTTTAAATGTAATAGTTATTAACAGATTTGGCTTTTTTAAATTCATGCATTACTCAAGGAACTAACCACTGTGACCACGGTTTCTGTAAAGGAACGAAACGTCAGATAAAAATGCAAAATAAAAGCGAAATGTATCCGCAAATGTTTCCTTGTTGACAAGCCAGTTGGCACAGTGGCATAATGTCAAGTATCTGTGTATGTACCTATATCTAATATTATAGTATCAGTTAGTTAGATTCCATAATAAAATCTTAAAGCTTAGTTTAGGTCTAATTAGCCGTGTGTGAATTTCTCTGGGTGTATTTATTGTAATTCAAAATCTGTTACCCGCGTTGTACCATTCCTGCGAGAATTTCGGGATAAAATGTTTAACATGTGTTTTTCTTTACCTATATTACTGTAAAGTTTCATCTTAATACGTCCAGTGGTTTTTTCGTGATAGAGTAACAAACATACATCCATTCTCACAAAGTTTCGCATTTATAATATTACGAGAGGATTAATAAGTGTAAGGGTATAACGTGTTCTGAGAACTCTAAGATATCTCATTTGATAAAATCAACACTTCCGAGCTTGTTTAATTTGTAATGGGATCCATTTATTTAAGCGTTAACGTTCGTTGATACAATATTGAATTAAGTTATTTTAATTATTTTCGAGGATTATAAGATAAACTTTGCTATGTGTATAATTAAGCACCTTTTAAGTCTGGCGCTTATTCAGAGATAGGCGCATGCAGTAATTAAGTTGGTTGGACGCCAATCACCAGCGCTCACCGCTATTGATAAGCGTTGGGAAACCTTCGCAGACTACGATTTTTATTTTTGAATGCCGCCTTTGAGGGCCATGATCTAAAAATCGTTAACATTGTAACACAAATGTGGGCTTTTTAATAAACCCCGGACAACACAACCGTGTTTAAATATGTCCGGCGTATTTTTATTCTTTTTAATAAACCTTTTTTAATAAAAAATACAAAGAGATTTTTTGTGTTAAAATGTCTTCCAATAATTGTGTCATTTTGACGTATCACATGACAGAATATAATTCCATTTTTACTTTAGTACTAAGTACATAAGTCGGTATTGGATCACACACACATCACGCATTAACGCCACTCTTTTTCCGACTGAAAAAATCACAATATTTTATTCGCGATCCCGCGGAGTATTCCTGCTAGGTACTTACCGTGTGGTGTTCTGACCTTAATATGCATCCATCATTTGATTAAATTGTGACAACTAACTGACACTTCAGCGTTCGTATTTCTTGAGTATGTTTTTTTGTTATTCGAAACAGAGGAGGCACCACATATTTTAATTTACTCAAGAACTGAGCCCGATATAGTCAAATAAGTCTTAATAATCGATAAAATAATGATAAAAATTCCTAGATCTAACGGACAAAAAAGTTTGTTAGACGTCTTGTCAATATATGTGAAATTACGTAGGCATCTTGGTCTAATAGCTACTTCATATATTGTTTTCATTGACCAAAAGACTACAGTCTTCACAGGCTACTATCGTCCGCTCTCACTCACTCACTCAGAATCTAACTGTGATCATCTACTCGTGATGGCAACCGTCTAGTTACGCCTACTTATACCTACTCCTCATCGTACTAATGAAAGCCAGTCCGGCTAGCGCAACAGAAGGCGACAAGACATGATATAATGAATACTGTGAGTCGATTGGTGGAATATTTAAAATTCGAGTTTTCTGTCAAAGTGACACCAATCAGCATACAAAATGTTTTGGCGCCATCTGTGACATTCGTTGTGCTAGTCAGGCAGGGGTGTCTTGCCCTATGGTTCTAGAGAGAGAGTCGCATAGGTTGTGTAGAGCGGCATCAATGTCACATCACTTTGTTTGACGTCTGACACCACAAAATATAGAACATGATACTATGATGTGACAGCCAACGCTCTACAAAACTGAAACAAACCGATGGTTGTCCTCTACAGATTGACAAACAAGATATATTTCCCTGTATATGTATTTAAAATATAATTAGGAAATACACTTTTCACCTCGGTAATGTGCTGAAACATAAGGTTCTATCGGCACCTAGACTAACTTAGTATCATGTTCCTAAAGTATTATTAAAGTCAGTCATAGTAGTGTCTGAAGTCTCATCTAGACGAAGGAACATTCGTTGGCAATTTTGACACCGAAAACATAGTTTGAAAAATAATCAAATGAACATTAAAAAAATTATAACATACTTATTGTAAACACTTACGATGCACGATAAATAAAAAAAAATTAACTAAAAAAAGAGCATATAACAATTACAGCTATCTTAGTTAACTTCTTTAGTTATAAGAGAAAAGTACTTATTGATAACATTTAATTTGTGTTTAAATCATATGACTAATTGCTGCTTGCAATTAATAGCAAGTTAAATTGCCTCGTCTAAAAGGGCCTTAAATATGAACGAGTGTTGAAAGTTAATGGCACAACTTCAAACTTGAGACATCCCCGAATTGTAACTAATATGAAACTCGGATGAATATTAAAACGGTTGTTAATTATTTAAGTTAAAGTTCTAAAGAGTTCTGTGTCAAACTGAAGGGTTTAAAAAAAATGTATTCATGGTGAAAAGTTAAATTAACACATCTACTGCCTCCCAATTTTTCCGTCTATCCGGGTGCTACCATAAATATTCATGAAGCAAATATCGACATCTGAAATTTATTTATTTATTTATTTATTTATATGAAATGAAAACAATTGAGATGGATGGACACGTCCTTTACTTACTCGGCACTGAATGTGTTAAAAACTAAACCATTAACTTAGTAACACAATGGTAATGATAAGGTAATGAAAGTTTCAGGCGACTAACCCTCTTAAATTTACTTTTTTCCTTTTTGATCTTTAAAAGACATTCTTATTCATGAAACATAAAGGAAGTATCTACGGCTACAAAGTACAATGCAGTAATAACTATTTCGTAATATAATAAAATCGTCTGCTCGCCTCGCCTGGCACTATCAATTATTATATTAATCGAATTGACATCGAACGCCCTGAGTGCAATCGAACGGATCACTTGAGATTTAATGGCGGCACTAGCACTCGCTTTGTACTCGAAGCAAGAATACCAACCAAAGATAATTAGTGATGATGAGTTAGAAATAAGAATTAGGTACTTTTAAATGTCAAAACACTTTCTTCTTATTGGTGGATTTTTGACAAATGAGTTGTTATGTGAAGATTAAATAAATCTTTTCGTTTTTCAAATATTTGTAGATTAACAGTTTCTGTTAAATTTACTTTTTTAAATAGCGAAAAAATTGCATTGTGTTAAAATCCCACACAGCATTTATTTAAACAGTAGTAAAACTTAGTTGTACAAACTACGTGCTTTAAACTTTCGACCCTTTGTAGACAAAAAGTAAAGGATTCGCATTTTATTTGGTTGTCTACTGTCAAAATGTATAGACAAATGAGTCGAATGAGTCATTACCAAGTGACTAATCACATGACATTAGCTACTTGAGAATTTCGGTATCGTCTACGAGTCACGGTGAGGTTCTTTACTATTTTCCTAAAAACTTATTTTCCATTAGTCACCTCGTTCACATAGTATTGGGAATATCTTTTACCCTTGTCAGTTTGATAAGTAATTTGGATACATGCCTATCACGACCCGGGAACTGAACTGCGCATCTCGGGTAATGTAGGCAGTTGGAGGTACGAGCTACACCACTACCAAATCGTATCTGCAGCAATAAATATTTATACTGAATCCGGAATTCACTGCACGTACAATTTTTACGCTGGTTTAATTGCATTTTTAAGTTACCAGATTAAGTAACTCTTTTAACTCAAAGAGTTATTTAAAAACATTTAAAACCCAAGAACTAAAAATGAACACATCTGTTTTAATTACCTATTCATTAAAAAGTTTTACCCGACTGCGATGCCAAGGAGGATAATGTATTCAACAGTATATATGTATGTATGTGTACGTATGTAATAGTAGGTAATGAGTTTTTATCCTGAATTTCCTATGGTATAAACATTAATTCGACAAGGTGAGGTAATATGTATAGGTTTTAGTACCTATACGTTACTTATTTGCAGTAGTTACGCGTACAACTGTGCCCACGTATCTATTTTTAACCAGATAATCCAAATAAACCTCTTCAAATAGTATTAAATACATTTCCATACGTAAAGGCGAAGTGCACTCTACTCGGATTTAATAGTTAATGTTTTGACTCCCAAAGTCTGAACCACAGAAAGTTAACTTTACTCGTTATAGCGCAGAGCACAAAGCTAATGTCTAACTATATATCTACTAAGGTACCTACCTAAATAACAAACAGACATACCACAGGTACACAATACCTCTTCATCAATTTATTAAATGACACGAAGTAATTAAAATAAATCAACCATTTTATCTCACCTGTACTCGCTCATTCAATAGATAAATATCTCAACTTTAACACCACATAAATTGAAAAACTTCCAACTTCACAAAAGAACCTGGCCACTAAAAGTCACATAAAAACTTTTTTATCACCATGGAGTTCAAACACGGCACAAATCAATGGGTAAGGAATAATAAGAAAATTGGCGAGAGCGTTCCAAATACGAAAGCGTTAGTTTCCCGCGCGTTGAGATGACGCCACGAGAGAGCGTCTGAATCGCGCTGTATCTCGGTGGAAACTGGCGGGAAACATACTGTACAGATGGGGCATCGCAATTCGCATCACAAATTCTGGACACGGACAGGTTTTCGTTGGGAATATCATCGCATGTAATAATTGTTGTTGTTTTTGATGGATCGCATATAATTGTGTTGATTCAAACGTGCTGCTCGATCTATTATTTGGCTCCGGTCGGATGGAACGTCTGAATCAACTTCAAACAACGCGTCTTTTGAACTTTGGGGTTATAAATGGGGTGATGGAAGAGTGAAGTACGATGGAGTTCTATTGTAGAGTTTGGAATAATGAGGCTTTACTGAACCACCTATATATACTATCTACTTAACTTCGTTCGATAACTTAATTCGTGAAAAGCGACATAAGTATTCTACTTTTTCAAAATTTTTAGGATATAAATAGACAAAAATAACGTATTATATATTCATAACTCAACGTAAGTATCTATCTACGTTGCGTATTCTTAAATTTTACACTTTAAATAACAGCCCACACTAGCCGCCCGAATATTTAAAAGCCTCGTATATTTCAGTTTTACCTCCATAGTGACAGCGCAATCTACAATCAAGCTTCATTCGAAGCACGAGATAAATGCACCCGTTTATCGACGACACTTCATACGATGATAAAAACCTTACGCGCTGAAAATATATTTAGATTATTCGTTGCTCTGATATTGTAATAAATAAAGCGATTTTAACTTAATAACGATGTGTCAGACTTGTGCAGTGGAATCTATTTTGATAAAGTATGTGATTTATTGCTTTATTAGTATAAGTATGACTCCACACTATACCTACGTATGAAGTAAATAGGTATAATAAGTTCCAGGGTTAGTGGCCAACCCAGGTATCGGAGTTTTAAGACCGCCTGAAGGCCTCCGATTGGTCTATGTATTGAAATGCCACTATCGGCCACCCATCCAAGTAGGTAGTGCTGCACGTTGCTTAACAATCGCAAAAAATTAACACCGCTTAGTCAAACTATACTACGAATGCTGAGTACAAAACCGTACTGCCGCCTATTGATTCCTATCTTCAAGGAACGTAAGGTAACTAACGTTCATACACAGAAGACTGACGAATATTAGGTACGATAAAGAACACAGATTTAAAGAGAAAAAAATATTTTGTTGTTATTTCCAAAATCGTCATCCCAAGAGGATCCCAATAGGATCCTAAAAATCCAGACCAGACTTCAACATGAATGATGAACCTAAAGTGCTATAGCAAACCTACCCTTTACGTTAATGTCATTGTCATAAAAACCCGACACCAATGATGAATATAACCCATCTAGAGTTCTGCTCTAGTTCGCATGTGACGGGAAAAAAGTTACTGAGTACAAAAGTAAAAAGGGATCGGTGATATCTTTGTAAGACTCTAGATCAATGTAAACAATTCACAAAGTAACTAAATTAAACATTTGATTATCATTATTCATTCTCTATTAAAATTATGTTGTGTAGTTTTGTCTGCACATTTAGTAACAAACGAAGGAGGATTATTTCATTAGCATGCGAGTGGCGAAACAAAATACTATAGCAGCATAAGTGTCACAGCGAAAGCCCTAAGCGAGAATGTAGAAAAACTTTTCCATTTTTGAAGTCATTAAAAAGGAATTAAGTGACTTTACGATACTCCCGAAAGTTTAACCAGTCATAAAATAATACGAATCATTTTCTTTCTTTGAAATAACAGTTTTATTAGCCCAATGAAATTCGGATTAAAAGTTCATAGTATCTACTATCGTTATATCTACTTACCTAAAACTAGTATTAAGGTATAATTTATTATACCTACTAGTTCACAGGTCTGTTTATATGCTACGTATAAACGCTTAAACGTATCAACTGATTTTGATGAAATCTAATACTGAGATAAAGCGAGATGAGCGATAATAATTGGAACAAACAAAACAATGATAGACTTTAGAAAGGGCATAGACTTTTGTCTCTGAAAACTACGGGTAGGTTCGCTAAACGCTTAAAAGTAAAGTAGTATAATGTCCCTCTACTGGGCAAAAGCCTCTCATCTCACTGAAGATATCAGTACAGTGAAGAGGAGGTGCTCCTCGATAAAGGCTTAACTGGGAAGAAATATCTTAACAGTTATTTGTTTTTCAAACAGCTAGTTATAATAAAGACTATACAATTAAATAAATATTTATTACAAAACAAAGAATGTCTCTTCCAGTGTCACTAATATCTCTTAAGACGTATCTGTAATTTCCTGCAGCCGTTAGTACCAGGTACAGGGTAGAAAGTGCACTATTACTGAATCTCATAACGAATAATGGTTCTTGAAATGGTTTTCGGAATAATCTTGAAGCGAGGTACTGAATGTGACTTGAATTTAGTTGTTTAATAATTTTTTAAAGAAGGATTGTTTTGAATTGAATCTACATTTACAGATATACTTCCGCCAGGTAGGTACAAATAAATAAATAAATAAATACATATACCTGGACAAATTCACGCACGGTTAATTAGACCCAAAGTAAGCTATGGAATCTAATTCACTGATACTACTACTTATACATACACAAATACTTTATAAGAATATATAATTGACACCCAGACGTCGCGCGTCGTCGCCAACAACTATGTCTGCACATATTGTTGATTCCGGGCGGGAATCGAACCCGCAACCCCCGACACAGTATGCGCTCTCACTGCCACTGTGCCAACGGGCTTGTCATACAATCACAATGCACTGAGATTGGTGAAGCGGGCTCCCCCCAACCCCGCTCGGCTCCGCTTTTATGGAATCGCACCCTAATGTTGCTAATATTGGTTTTAGGAAATTAATTTGAAATTTCGATTTTTTTATCTCACCAATAGAGAGATACCTGTACCGTAAGAGAGAACAAGTAGGTATCTATATTTTTATCATTTTGAGCCCTAATCTTTACAGACTTCCGAAAATAAACTATATTTAAACCTAATAATACGAAAAAGAAAAAGCTAAGTGTGCCTCGAAATCCATTGCACTACAGAAAATATCGAGTTTACAAAAACTTTCAATATGAAATACAAAAATCCGCAGTAACTTACAAATAACTAGATATAAGCGTCTGTTTCGCGGCTCAGATCATACATACGTTCAGGAAGCGACCGCGAAACTGAAAGATTCTTTAACACCTTTCGATTTACCTATTCAATATAAAGAAAATAAATCTTTAATGATGCATTGTAAAGGTTTAACATAGATATGAAGTTATGAAAAGATTATTTAAAAATCTAAACAAAAAAGTAAATTTTGGACTACTATAATACCTAACTCACATATACTATATTTTTTATTTTTTTACTGTCACAAAATGTGGATGAATATCGTGAATTTTCCAGCCGAAGACGATTGCTCCTGAAGAGGAAAAAGATTTAGAGATAGGGTAAGAATGAAATAAAATCACTAAACCTTTTTCCTCTTCAGGAGCAAACATCTTCGGCTGGAAAATTGACGACTAGTATACTACAGTATAGTTAGGTAAGTCTAGTAGGTCTATAAACGTAAAACTTAGTACCTAATAAGTAAGCATCCTAGTAAATCGCAAAACTACGAATATATTCGAAAATCCCAAACCTTTTTAAAATCGATTTAAATATATTAAACCTCGATTAGGCTATTTAACCTCGGGCAAGTGGGTACTTCGCATTTAAATACAGATTCGTTTTACCAGCCGAGGCATTTAACGGTTATGCCATTACACAGTACCGAAGCGAAGGCTTGGGATTGAGACAGTCCTATGGGAACATACGTAGGTACCTACTTAGTACATCACCACTGGAAACATAAGTACCTACTTGGTACTTAAGATCACCATAATTACAACTAGCAATTTCGGGATGAAAAATAGCCTATAACCTTCTCGTTCAATGTGGCTATCTATTACAAAAAGAATTATTCAAATCGGACTGATAATTCCTGAGAACTCCCTCGAACATACAAACAAACAAACTTACAAATTTTACCTCTTTATAATATTATTATATATTATATAGTATAGTATAGATTAGTATAGACAAAAGCGCGATTACAAATCGCTCACAGCATGTAAGTTGCAGTGTACGGTATTCAGTCGCATTACAGTAGTCAGCGAACGAATTAAGTGTTGGCAGTCGGTGGAACAATTAGTACAGTAAAGATTGAAACACGATCGCCGATCGTTAACCGCATTCGATGAACGCAAGAACGTACGTAGTCGTAGTTGCTACGCCAAACTACGCTCCGAATACGAATAGGTACGACTTCTAAATACAACTCTGAGACATCAACTTTATTCTATCCCATTTTCTTCACAATTTCATAAGTTCCTTTGTCCACACAGTATGGTTTGTTATCTAGCTGACTCTTTAGCATATTATAATATATATAATTCTCTTCGCTACAGTCCTTGATTAAGCCTTTTTGTAACAAAGGCTTTTGAGGGGAAGTTAGTTACGAATTGCGAACAGGAGGTCAGAACGGACTGTTGCCGATCTACCCCTCATAAAAGCCGAAGCCGTGTAAATCGAAATATTTCTATAGAAAAATGTAAAAATGTATTCCATTATTTTAAGTTACACTAGATACAATATAGAAAAAAAGGTGTTTGGTGCAGTCGCACGTTGAAGCATACAAATAATACAAAAGCTGCATTCATACGTTTTGTATCTCACACATTTCTGGCATATTGATGACTAGCTGCGCCCTGCAGTTTCACCCGCGTTGTACCCGTTCCCAGGGGAATTTCGGGATTAAATGTATCCCATGTGTTATTCTGATGTATAGCCTATATTACTGTAAAGTTTCATCCTAATCCGTTTTGTAGTTTTTGCGTGAAAGAGTAACAAACGTACATATGTTACGGCTAATACCCGAAGTGCGGCTACACCTAGTTCTAACCGGCTAAAACTAGGTGTAGCCGCACTTCGGGTATTAGCCGTATGTCATTTTAATGAAAAGAGAGAGTTTAAACATGAAAAAAAAAGAACCCTAACCTACCGAATTACTTACTATTCGGTAGGTTAGGGTAATTTTTTTTTTTTCATGTTTAAACTCTCTCTTTTCATTAAAATGACATATATACCTATGCACCTAGTTCTAACCGGGTAAAACTAGGTGTAGCCGCACTTCGGGTATTAGCCGTAACACATACACCCATACATTCATCCTCATAAACTTTTGCATTTATAATATTAGTAGGATTAGTAGGACTTGAAACTATTACTTTTGTACAAGGAACTCCCAGTGGTTGCAGGACAGTGGAGACTTTTCCAACGCATAAGAAAAAAGGTCTTATGTATTAATCATGTTCAATATCCTACAGCTTTAGGGATAGACGTGCCCTACCTCAGTCGTTATGTACCTAGATAGCCTAAGTTAGGTACAAACTACGAGTAACGCAGGTATAACCTTTTTTGCTGACTTATGTAGCGTGCTGAAGTTATTTTGTGAACTTTGATGGGGTTACGTGCATACTTATTGTTAGGTAGGAATACATTTTCACGTTCTACTAGTAATGTTAATCAAATTTATAATAGGAAGTAAGCATCTAGTAAATTTATTCGTCTGTAGCGTCCCACTACTAGGCAATCGCTACTAGGCAATCTTCTCACTGAGATATTAGTACGGTGAGGAGCATTGTTGGTTGGTGATCTGAAACCCGAACCATGTTTAAAGTATACTAAATGAAACGGGTCTGTATCGCGTTAAAATATCTAACGCGATACAGACCCGTTTCATTTAGTATAATGAGTGCAAATGGTGTGAGCTTAAAAAGTACATGTTTTAAGTAAATTGGAAATAAGCTTAACTCGACTCGCAATTGAACCCAAGACACCAGTCTTGCCAGGCGAATGCAAATATCACTAGAACATCTAGTATAAATTATTTAAATAAGCACTGCAGTATATCCATACTTCTATTCCCACAAACGTCAGTGCTATACGTGTAATATTAGTATGCTACATACCGTAATATAAATGTAGGTATCCATCTCCAACATACATCACAAACGATGTAAGTATAAAAGCCCGCCTCCTTCACCAATACGTGAACTGAAATTCTTATTTTAAGCCTTCAAATATTTTATACAGTCGCTAAAACATTTTCATGTTTCAAACGTATTCGTCAAAGAATTTTATTTTGAGCATGTTCTGGATCTAGGATGCATAACTCATTTGTTTATGTTTCATCGGGGTTGGTTAACTTATTAAAAGTTTGTCGGATAAGTCTACAAGGTTTAATTAATAGTTTTTACTACTTAAAAGTAGAAAGCCTAGTGAAGAGAAGATTGCACAAGAATTTAAGGGCGTATGAGTTCCTAAAACGGGCTACTTTAAACAATTTTTTAGCCAAAAGTCTTTACGTTACAGGAACAATTTTTGTTTGTTTTTAATCTTGATCATATGTTTAATCATACTACTGTTTCTGAAACACGTTGACTATTAATTTCCTCGATAGAAAATAATCACAAAGTTGGCTCTTTTATACCTTACTTTGTGAATTTTAAACACTTAGTTTGTTAAACAATTTCAAACGCATATTTCTAAAATTAATTTGAGTGATGTAAAATAAACTATGACTCAATACTGTTGGAGTAAAATTTTAGATTCAATATTATATTTGTAATTAAAATAAATTTCCAACGAAAGGTGGTAGATTCTTGCGAATGAGTTGCCATTACCATTTCCGCGCCGTAGTGTTTCTCGCTCTTTTCTACCCAGAGTGACAGTGAGCGCTGAGGCGCCGTGCTAGTCGGACGTGTGTCGCTTTTTCATTCCAGTGCTACGAAACTTCATAGTGTTTTCTCATTGAGATATTAAATCTCAATGTGTTTTTTTCTATATTTTTAAGCTATTGCATAGCTTCTATCGCGGGCCTTGAGCGCGGGGACCGAATCCAGAAATTCCGTAATGAAAAAACCTCACGCTCCCCACTAACGCCATCTAGTGATACAAAAAATAACTATGCAATAGCTTTAGGCTATGTTCAGATGTAACGCGCGTTAACGCGCGTCAACGCGCGATCAAATTTGAAGAGAGTTCAGATGATGAGCGCTAACGCGCGTTGCGAGAGTACTCGTCAGTCTAGTTCGGTAGAACGTAGAAAATGGACGTGGAAGAGGCTATTATTTTGTGGTTATATTATAAAGAAAAATATAGAAAAAGAAAACTTACTGTCATCTGGCTGTCACCGACTCCAAAAATAACAATACTAGTATATAATTAATAATGATTACTACCTTAGTAGTACTCATATTATGATTATAGAGTTATTTTTTGCTTTTTAGTTTTGAAGTCGGTTTTTTTAAACGTAGTTTTTTTAAATTTTATTTTATATATTCAATTACCCATGGAATAGAATGGAAGTAGCCTCGGTTACACATACGATCGCGATGAAAGCGCGCGCTCATCTGAACAGCAAACGGACATTACATTAATATCAAAGCGCGAGTCAACGCGCGATTGTCTGCGTCTAGAAACTTTTTCTCTGAGCGCCGCGTTGACGCTCGCTGACGCGCGTTAACGCGCGCGCATGTGACCGGTTGCTAGGTATAGGTATATTAGGATGTCTAAGCGCGTGATTTGAAAACGCGCGTCACAATACAGCCATCTGAACATAGCCTAAACGGGGTGGTCACTCTATGCGGCCACAGATTACGATAGAGTAGTCGTGATATTTCGCGTCGCGGTCTTGACTACTATTTCCTAATCTGTGACCGAGCAGCGGGCAGAGATAATAATAAATATTATTATATGTAGGTAGTAGTTGGTCTAATATATAATATTATAGGTTTATTCAAATTTGTATACATAATTTACATTTCAGTAGGCATATTCATATTTCGAAGTATTCATAGTCCTATTCTGACTTGAAATGAATAAGTATTGATTTTTATGGTAACATATTTTCTTTCAATTTGCTTACGTACAGTCTTTCTTTTCTTGAATTGCTCTATGTATTTTCATAATTAATCTTATGTTGTAATATTGATAAGAGCAATACGTTTCAGAAACTCACAACAAAGCAACATAGATGTATCTCTCGGATCTCCTGAAGAATGGCTAAACATTGAATTGGAAAACGAAGTATCCGATGAATTTCAACCGGTTGTAGGGAGAAGAATTGTGGATATCAATTATCTTATGCCACAACTCCAGGAAAAAGCGCACCACAGCAATCTTTTTGACTGTAAAGCTAGCTACTTTCGGTTGGTTGGCGAAAAACGAACAGGATTAACATCTATTTTTAAATTTCAGTGTGCTATGTGTCAAGAAATTTGTATTAATAAATATCAGTATTGTTTTGATTTTATTAACAAACTATGTTTTTGAAAAATAAAAGGATTCACACATGTCTCTAAAACTGTTTCACTGCCCAACTACTACGACAAATAAAAAAGAAAAGAAATTGGTACACCCTACCTAACTGTATTGATTTTAAAATCTGCCTATTCACGTATCTATACTGTGTATGATCTGTGCTAATCGGTAAGTAATATGGATAAATAGATTCGTAATAAAATTTATAAATATATATGTACGTAATTTAGGTAAATACAAAATGCGCTAAAATGTTGCTTGTTAGAATCTACTTTATCAATGTGATGACTATTCTACCCAATTCAATATCTACTACTGATTTTTATTATGTGGATTAGATAATTAAGCGCTTCGCAATCTTCTGTTACAAAACGACCGCACGCGGGCCCCGTATCTCATAGAGTGACGTCAGCGCCGCGCCGCCGCGACGGCCGCTGCGCGAACTATTCCTCCCCGGCTTCACCGCCTGCTTCACCCCCTCAAATGTCGAAATGGCTGGGATATCCAAGCCTTAATCTGTTTAGTACCTAAACATGTTTAAGAAACAAAAGTGGATCATTAAAAATTGCTCTATTTTGCACCAAAGAAACGAACGTCATTTGTTTTTCAACTTATTGAACCGCTAAATAAAATTAAGAGTACTTGTGCAACCTGGCCTAAGTAATTCAAACTTCTGGTAATGATTTTATAGGTTGATACGATCTGTAAACATTGTCACTTACACTTAAGTATAACGTGAATCATACAAGGCTTACTGACACATAATCTACACTAATATAGTAAAAAGGAAAACTATGTTTGTTTGTAATGAATATGCTCAAAAACTACTGGACCGTTTTTAAAAATTCTTTCACCATTCGAAAGCTACATTATCCACGAGTAACATAGGCTATTTTTTATCCCGAAATTCCCACAGGAAAGGACACAACGCGGGTAAAACCGCGGGGCGCTGCTAGTATACTATACATTAATCCCATCCCATAGCAATTAACTACGATAGGAAAAAACCTTAAACACTGAAGTTTGGTTCTTTTGCTAAAGCCATTACGTATCAGCGATTTTCACCTAGGTAATAGACATTGATATCCAGAGCCGGATTAACCTTAAGGCAGAGTAGGCAACTGCCTAGGGGCCCAGCATCGACAGGGGCCCCGCCCACTGCACTGCATTCCGAAAATATTTTTTTTTGAATTGAACGAAAATGATAATTAACAAAACTATTCTTTCTTTTTCAACACTTGTAACACTTTATACATACAGAACCATCTAGTATCTAATATTAGAACTAATATAATCCTTACCGACAGTATTAAAATTATTGAAATGAAATTTAATAATATGGTTCAATCAGCTTTCCCAAATGTTATGATAGCATTGCAAATTTGTATAAGTTTGATGATAACAAACGCGACCGGAGAATTTACAAAATTAAAATTATTAAAAAATTGTCTCCGAGCAACAATGTCTCAACATCGTTTAAATTCATTGTCGATAATGGCAATTGAAAATGATATATTGGAAAAGGTCCACATCGAAGAAGTCGTAAACGACTTTATATCTAAAGGTCAGTACTCACATACGGTATTACTCGATCGAGCTAAACTGTCGAGTAAAACTCATGGCATGGGCTTTCGTCCACACATTGAGCATTGATCTATCGAGTGAGGCGCGCCGTTCAGTATTCACCGAACCGTTCGAGCCAAAGGATGTCTGTGCAACAAAGGAGACGGTGGCTGTATTTAGCAAGTCTCACAGTTCTTTATAAGAAAATGAAAAGAAAAAACGTAAAAAACGCTTTTGGAATAAACTCGCAAATCCATTTCTCTAAAAACACGTGTTTCAATCACGATAAACAATACCAGACTGACGCTCGCCTCGCGCCACTCGCAGTCACGTACACACGTTCGAGTCAAGATTGACGGCTCGCTTCGAGTAGGTTCGAAGGAAATTACTTTCATTTAATTCCATCGAGCCGGCTCGGTGCGAGCCTTCGAGCTGTGAGTTTTGCGGTCCACACGTTGATTTTTACTCGACTTCGAGTAAAACTATCGAGTAATACCGTATGTGAGTACTGACCTTAAGAAAGTTAGAAAAGTCCCTATTTAAATTAACAGAACTGTACTTCACTTTTTCCTTTGTTTATTGCGTTTGGCTAAATATATATTTTAAATTAAAAATTATTGAGTAGCGTTTAATTTTTCATGTACTTATACATAGAAAACACCTAGACTTAGGGCGAAATCAAACGTACGCTTACTCTAAGCGTGTGCTGCGCGAAAGACTGTTCTGTACTAAAGGTCAGTACTCACATACGGTATTACTCGATAGTTTTACTCGAAGTCGAGTAAAAATCAACGTGTGGACCGCAAAACTCACAGCTCGAAGGCTCGCACCGAGCCGGCTCGATGGAATTAAATGAAAGTAATTTCCTTCGAACCTACTCGAAGCGAGCCGTCAATCTTGACTCGAACGTGTGTACGTGACTGCGAGTGGCGCGAGGCGAGCGTCAGTCTGGTATTGTTTATCGTGATTGAAACACGTGTTTTTAGAGACATCCTTTGTTGCACAGACATCCTTTGGCTCGAACGGTTCGGTGAATACTGAACGGCGCGCCTCACTGGATAGATCAATGCTCAATGTGTGGACGAAAGCCCATGCCATGAGTTTTACTCGACAGTTTAGCTCGATCGAGTAATACCGTATGTGAGTACTGACCTTAACACGGAACCAATCCGCGTTGAGCACGGATAGAGCCTGCGATGTCTGAACCCATAGGAGTTAGGACGTCATGTCATCCATGCCTATATCTGGAATTATATTCAGAAATGTGGGTAGAAGGTAGAGTTGCCAACCGGACTATAATATATAGTATTGTACTATATTTCGGGACTCCGTACTATATACGAGTACTGTTGAAGAAATAATTATATAGTACGCGAAAATACTATATTTTATATCAATGTTCTGCGTTCTGTTCCCGCTATTTCGGCATTCATAGAAAGGATTATGAATTCGAAATAGTGTGAAGAAAGAAACAGAGCACATATATCTTTTATACCTACTAAAAATGAGCTTTTGATTTATAGTAATTTAAAAATTTACTGCGATAAACCTTCTGCCAGTTTTATTGGAGAGAAAAAATTGTTAAAAAAATGCAAGAAGTGCAAAAAAATATAGTTTTTGGCCAGTAAAAAATAAAAAATAAATTAGTAAAATGTAACTTAGGTTATTTTTTATTGTTCCCTACTAAAATACTATATTTATGTGCAAGGTACTATATTTTTAAAAGCTTTTCTTAAAAAATACTATATTTTGACACTAAAATGTTGGCAACCCTAGTAGAAGGCAAAAAAAATACATCACATGATTTAGTCAGTCAGAATAGGTAAAGAAAAGGGGCCCGAAAATTGTAGTGCCTACAGGCCCATGACAGGGTTAATCCGGCTCTGTTGATATCATATGAAAAATCCACATCTACCTACTTACTTCGTACCTACAGGTTATGTCCTACTAGTAACTATATAATTATTTATATAGCAATATCTATCATTAATAACCCGCCAGCATTGTGTTATGTCTAATAATATTAATCTCAGAAACCAATTAAGCCCAACAGACAACAAGAAGATAATGTACCAACTATCAACGCAATGTAACATAATTATAATCCATAACGTGCGAATCACTGTGTAAAGTGTTATACGGAGATCTTATCAATGCATACAATGTTAAAGGTACCTACAACTTTTATGAATAGGTATTAGAAATATTATTATTCTAGATCCTAAGCCCTCTATAGTCACAACAACGTCAGACCGAAATGCTTTCAAACTTTCAATAATAATACATTGGGCCTAGCTCAGCTACCTACCTACTTAGATAGCAGGATAGGTAGCTGGCAATAGTAGCTACATATAGACGATGTGTCTGTAAAGGGGTTAAATAAAAGCGAAGTGTACCTATCCGTAAACGTATACGTACGTAGTAGTTTCAATTCAAAATGGCCTCGAATAAATTTAACAGACTGCCATATTAATTATGAAACAATGCTTTGTATTTACAGCGAAAGAAATGGTGATATTTTTGACGAACGGACTCGTATGTTACGATAACTAACAGTTTGAAACAACCCACCGGAAACCAATGTTAGAATACCTACGTTAAGTACAACATATTAGACAGTAGCACTAACAGGTATAAATCACATAAAAAGTTGTTCCCCGCCATTAAGTCCTAAAAGGCCTAACTGCTTAAAAACAAAGTGAAATACAAATTAGACCTTTACGACCCAAAAGAGGTCAGTGATTTCAGAACGTGTTCAGAACTTTGCGAGTAATGAAATTATATAATTAACATTTAAGAGGTTCATTATTCCGACTCAGTACCCATGCGCCCATTGACTTATTAAGAGCAGATTTCAGAGCAACGCATTTTGCACGAGAATGGTATTTTTCAATTCGATTGAGTACAGATTTTCACACATGAATTCATACCCCATAAGTAATGAGAGTTCATCGTGAGCAACGTTCAGTAGGCATTTGTAGGATGGGTGGCCAATTGAGGCGTCCCCGTGTTACGAAGTCACATTAAATCGTCCTAGTCACCAAGACGGTCAAGAAAATCCGATTCCATCCAGATTTGGCAACTTATAGTATATACTATAGTGATTCATCTATAGAATCGTCCCTTTCCAAGGTCTTTATTGAATGAAGGTACTCGTAAGTAGGTGCCTAAGTATAAGTGAATTTAATTAAGTTGTATGGTTAGGAACTTACCTACTTAGCATTTAGTAGGCTGGCATGTGTAGCCCTCTTACCTATGCAAACAAAACGTAGTAATCCGCAGACGTTATCACATGTATTGTGCCTTATCCATCTGGACGGTGTCTGAACACCTATAGATACTCACTCATTGTCCTATAGACTATACTCTTACACTCCGCCCGCCCACAACTCTCTTTGTTTGCGGCCAGACCTATTTATAAGCTAACAAACCAACCGATTTATATCATTTAATTAATGAAAACAAAGCTCGTTTTCACGTCTCCACGTTTAATTTGATAGTTAATGAGAATTATGAATGAAAGGATTCCATTAAAGATATTTTGTTTAATGAGATGGATATCTGGTTGATAGAGTTGGATAGCTATTGAATTATGTAGGATTTAATTGTGATGGTGGTTTTAATTAGAAGATATGTGGTGAAGATTGTGATTGACTTCTTCTTCTTCTTCTTCTTCTTCTTATCGAGTGGATGGATCAACCTGACCAATCCTGGTGTCAGAGTTATAGAGCCGCCAAAGGCATCTTAATTTACTTACGTAAATTAAGCAAGAAGCACCTTATTAATATGTAATTAGAAATAAAAAACTGGTCAAGTGCGATACCCGTACAAAGGGTTCCGTACCATATTTCGTACCTATCTATAAAAATTATAGTTGGATATATCACATTAAATTTATACCGTTTTAGTTGCTTTTGTTGCTATAGAGGCAACAGAAATATCTCATCTGTAAAAATTTCAACTGTCAAGCCATCACGATTCATGGGAAACCAACAGCCTGTTGGCAGAAGACGGATGGACGGACAGCAGAGTAATAGGGTTTCGTTTTTATCCTTCGGGTACGAAACCCTAAAAAGTCCATATTTTTAGAATAAAATCATATACTATATATAATATACTATATATAATACAAGACAAGCCCGTTGGCACAGTGGCAGTGAGAGCGCTTACTGTGTCGGGGGTTGCGGGTTCGATTCCCGCCCGGAGTCAACAATATGTGAAGACATAGTTGTTGGCGACGACGTCTGGGTGTTCATTATATATTCTTATAAAGTATTTGTGTATATATATGTAGTAGTATCAGTGAGTTAGATTCCATAACACAAACTTAGAGCTTACTTTGGGTCTAATTAACCGTGAGTGAATTTGTCCAGGTATATTATATTATATTATATTATATTAATACAAGAAAGTAAAGTATTTTATTGAAAAAATACCATTTTTACAACCACCTTTATTGAAAGTTATACTGATTCTACTTGCCCCGGATTTCCAAGCACCTCCAATCATACAGTATCTGATACAGACGGGTCGAGACTGAACCGATTAATCCAGGCTTAGCGTCGAGCTTGCAGTTTATATTAACTTAGGGATGCTCCACTACTTTCTTATATTTTGTAGCTGCTACAGCTATTGTATCGGTTTGAACTTTGAACCGAAACGGGATCTAAAACATATTCTATAGATTTGTAGATTACAGTGGTGAAAGTTCGGCCAATGGCGTAAACGTAGTTTCAATTCAAAACGATACAGGATGATTTTAACTACGAACGCTAAACGCAAAAAGTGCTACGAAGAGTATGACTTGTGCTACGAAAAGCATGCCTGGAGCTGATTCCGGAGCTACGTAGTAGGCATATAGACTACGAATGCTACGACCTGTGCTACGAACGTAGGCAACGAATAATATTGGTCGGGCTACGAATATTATGAAATGGACTACGATAGCTAATATAATATCTAGAGCTACGAATGGCATGACATGGGCTACAAATAGTATGGGCATAGACTAAGAATGCTACGGCCTTTTCTAAAATATAACCTTTAGATCCGTTAAGTATTTTTTGCGTGAAAGAGAAAGGGCAACAACATCCTCACAAACTTTCGCAATCATAATATTAGTTAGGTAGTTGATTCATTCGTCTACAAAATCACATAAGAGTAAGAATATCTTCTTGTAAATGTAAAGGAAATAACAAAACAAATAATCGTTTATAAATAGAAATCGTAAACACTCCGCAAATTAGGCCATTTGGTCCGAAACACTTGGAATCACCCTCTTAACTAAAAATAGCCACAGGCTTGAAACTTAGGCGAGAAAACAAACCTTCGGGACGTAGAAAAAATATTCTAGGCAAATGGCTTAATTCTAGATAGCTTAAATATAAAGTGAAACGTTTTCTAGGCCATGTTTTTGTTTTTAGGGTTCTATACTTCAGAATGAAAAACCAGTGCCTTTTAGGATATTGGGTCAAGCTGTGCTCGCCTGGAGCTTCAGGATGCGTCGTGGAGAAGATAACATCTGCAGAATTCACGAATCTTCTTGAGACTCCGGTTTATTTATCTCTGACAATAATTCTCAGTGACAATTGAGTTTTAATTGGAATTGAAATGTTCTAGTCTCAAAACTTATTACAAAGTTGAACTATATGCAAAGAATTTAATATGGACCTAGTGATGCCTAGTGGTTATAAAATTATGTACTATATAGTAGTATCAATATAGTGTTGTTAATGGTTCTATAATATTAGAAAAGAACCGAATGCCGGTAAAACCCGGGTGACTCGAGAGCTCTGCTATGTTAAAAAATAATGTCGAAATAAAAAACACAAGTTTTGTAGAAATCATTTTAATTCACCACAATTACTTATTTTTACCTGCGCCGATACTTTGCCTGACGCATTCCCGTATTTCTCCATTTTCTTGAGTACATCCAGGCCGGATATCACGTGGCCTAGGACGACGTGTTTACCGTCTAACCATTCTGTTCTGTGGAATTAAAATATCAAAATCAATTTAGACAAATAATAATCATAAAATTTCAGTCCTTTTTTTCTTTACAACAAAGTATAAGCCTGTAATAACTACGATTTATTTCTTACGATAATTAAATCAATTATAGTGTTGATCCTTACATTAGATCATGTCGGAGAACTTTAGGCGTTCTAACTCTTACACCAAGGTTTGTCATTTACGCGAATTTTCTTTAAACGCGCATTTTCAGAAGCGACTGCAGCAACAGGCAGCACTACTGGTTAACTTACTTCAATGATAGTGTTGTGCTTACAAACTTACTTTGCCGTACACAAGAAGAACTGAGACCCGTTAGTATTAGGGCCCGAGTTGGCCATACTGACTATGCCCGGGCCCGTGTGCTTCAATATGAAGTTTTCGTCATTGAACTTGCCCCCGTATATTGATTTGCCCCCGGTTCCGTTGTTGGCAGTGAAATCGCCTCCTTGACACATCTGAGTATGTTGTTAAGGAGATATTGTCATAATAATATATGTACTTTACTAATTTTTGTTTGTTTGTTTGCATGCGTTAATCCTAGAAATCGTTAACGCGATTTGAATAATTCTTATTGTAATGGATAGCCACATTTAACGGGAAGGTTATATGCTGTTTTTCATCCCGAAATTCCCATGGGAACGGGTACGACTTTATCACCATATAAAAGAGAATACCAAACATATATAAATTCTTATACTATTAATCAAAAGGATACAAAATCCGGTATTATCCTATGGAACCAGCTCCCCTGGTATCCGAAGCCCTTCTCGTGAGTGCACAGTGCCCTGAAGTTCTCCGCAGTCTTCGGCACCACATCAGCTCTCAACATGATGATGATTCGACCCAGCTCTTGCTTCTCCACCATGATGTCGAAGTACACTTGAGGGTTCTTCTTTTCAGCAGGTTTTGAAGACTGCGTTGGCTGGAAAAGGAAAGATTTTTTTTCAAATAATGAATGTTAATTTGAAAATGTAGATGAAGTATTAATAAAAATAAAAATGCTATATACATAGTAATAGCTAACCTTACTTAATTTGCTTCGGTTAATACATTTTTCGTATTGTTCTCCTCACCGCACTGATGGTGATTGGTGGGATGAGATGCCTTTGCCCAGCAGTGGGACATTACAGGATAATACTACTGCTACTACAGCACTACTATTGCTACATTTATTCCATAGAAAAACCATACGACAACAGCTGTTGAACTGTTGTTTCTAAATTAGTGTTAATTTCATCTCATAATTAGTGAAATGACATATTTAATCTAAGTAGTAAGTAAAAATGTATACATAAGTTACTAAAAAGTAGAATTACAGCATTAGTTTCGTCAATAGTCACTGTTTTCTTTGGTTTACATGGTTTCTTAACATTTGAATGACTGGTTGATGGAGTCAGGGTATTATTATCGGGTGGATCATTACTAGCCTTCAAACATTGGCCCATGAGTTCAACAACATGAATGGTAAATGAATAATAGAATACCAGATTTTAATTTTAAAATCTCAGTTAACATAATAATGAATTAAAATTTCCTATGAAATTCCCTTTAAAATATATATTGTTGTGATTGTAAGATGTTTGCTGTGCAACTGTCACTGTTTAACTTTGACAATTGAAATTAAGAGTTTTGATGGTTACTTTTGCATAAACCATTTAGTTGATTAGCTAGTTTACTCTATATTTTAATCTATACTCTATACTAATATACTTTCTAATTTATCTAATTCACTGACCTGTACTATAAACTACCTATGTGATCTAATTTATAAAGCTGGAGAATTTGATTTTTGTTAGAACACACTATTCTCAAGAACCACTCATCTGATTTGATTAATTCTTTATGTATTATATAGTTACATTTAATAAGGTTATAGGCTATTTCTTTTCCATTCCTATGCTTATGGCTTAGCTAAAACCTTCCCATCTTAGCTAAAACCGCAGTCCGCATAACACTGCTAGCACAAATGTAATTATGCTTAAGTTATGCTTACTCTATATTCAACATATTATGTCAATATCTATTTAATTATTCTTTTATTCTTTTTATTCTTTTATTTATTCTTTATTCTTAATGCTCAACAAACCAAAAATTAATTCAATTGAATTGTTTTTAATGCATTTTATTTCAATATACTATTTCACAACTATACTTACATCATCAGTCTTGGTTGCTTCTGTATTACTGTCATCATCCTTGTTAACCTGTAACGTTTCTCCGGCGTGCTTCTGCAGCCAGTTGTCATCAGACCAGACAGGGCGAGTGGAACCTTCTTTGATCCGCTGCGGCGCTGCTATATTCACTCTTATTGTACGCCCAAATAACTCTGAATCATTCTAGAATAATCGCACTTTTGTTAATATGTCTTAGAGCGATTTTTTGGCGGCGGTAATTTAACAAGTATTTAACTCAGTAAATTAATGATGGCGGGTTAGACCAAGGCTTTGACTACGCTATAGCTACAAACCTAGTGTGGTTAACTTAACTGAAGAGTAATTTCTTAAAAAAATATTGCTGAACTAGAATGTAAACATAAACATAACCTATAAATTGTACAGAGATTTTCATACCATATTGTCAATAGCAGCGGCTGCATCCTCAGCGTTTTCGAACTCGATAAAAGCAAACCCTCGATGCTTCTCAGTCTCGTAATCGAGAGGTATTTGAACATCAACCAAATCTCCGAAAGGCACAAACGCCGCATTCAAAACTTTTTCATCAACCTCTTCAGCTAATCCACCCACGTAAATTGTTCTTTTTGAGTTTGGTTTACTAGTCATTGTGATCGATTTATATAGACTTTTGGTAATGCACTTATTAAAATAACTTAAAAAAGAGCGCCGAGTTAGAAGTAGATGAAACTGTTAGGTCCAGTCACAACAAACAAAACATACAACACCACTAGTGTTGGCCGTTGGGGCCTTGGGTTGGGGCAAATACCCGAATAAAAACGAACGATTTAACCATGTCAGAAACTATTCGAATAAATTACAGATTTATACTACAATTATTTCGATACATTGAATCTGGTTAGGCATAAGGTGGTTAAGTCTCGCTGTGAGTCATAAAGGAGCACAAGCCGTTCGGGTCAAGTTCTCTTTATGGACAGTAAATAAGAAGAAACATTCTATCTGTACGATATCTAGTTATTTATTGTCAAAGTTTACGCATAGTTCAACTATTTTGGTCGAACACATCGTGTATGTGTGAATAATTATTAATCCTATCTCTTATTCACTTTTGTAAACCAATTCTTCTAGAAGACGTAAATAATACAACCAAATATGAATTAATATATGATTTATAAATTTTATTTTAAAACATTTCAAATATAAAAATGAATGTCAGTATTTATTAATTTGTTAATATTACATGTCATGTCACCAACAATAAATCATTCGAGTGAATCAAGGTCAATGTGATTCTCATATCGACATATCATTCGATTGAAAGTCCTAATAGATCAATATTTCAAATAATGCCCATCAGTTCACGACTGATGGGCAAAATATTCAAAACTAAATGCCAAGACTGTCACTGTCATTCTCACATTGACGGATTTGAGAAACTCACACGAACACACTACACGTATTAACATTAACGCAATCTGTGTGCTTCATATTTAACAGACACCAAAAAAGTACGTTTTAATTTTCGACAGGACTGGTACAGTTGGATATGGATATCTTCAGTGAAATGAGAGGCCTTTGCCCAGCAGTAGGACATCACAGGCTAATACTTTACGTTTAGTTTGATCTTCTTCATCGGATTGTCAACCTGACCAATCACAGTTTGATAATGTGTATTTACAGTAATTGTTTATTAACTGCAGCCACATTGATCTGCGTGTTTCTAGCATTCTGTATTTCATTTGGCACCAAAACATGATTCAATTGAATATAATATTTATATATTTTATTTATTATATTATTATATTAACTCTGACACCAGGATTGGTTAGGTTGACCATCCACTCGATGAAGAAGAAGACTGTGAATACAGGGCTTGAGGTTATAATAATTTAATAGGCAAGAAATTTTCTAGGTATGTCATTAAAATAAAATCCAAACATCAGTTTTTAACTTTAATAAAAAGTCATATTACTTATAACTAAAAAAGCTTCGTGAAGCTTCCAATGGAATACCACAGCTTTAACATAAAGCTTTTTAGTCAAAGAGACCTGAAACAAAAAAGAAACGGTTTAGTGCATGTTGTATGATTAGGGCACAGGAATTTGTTGAATCAGGAACTTTCTCAGTTGTAATTAAATTTTCGAACATTCACATTCTGAAGCTAATACATGCTAGAGCATCATTGAAAGATTTTTGTATTTGATGAGTTAAAAATCTCAATTATGGTTAAGATCACTATGTATCACCACATATTATTTAAATATAATTTGATAAAATTTGCTACAAGACCCTGTGGAAGGGTACAAAAGTCTTAAGTATTGGATACATAGTAATCTTTATCTTTTTCATTGGTATGATAAACGGGATCATAATATAAACTAGGACACTTACCGAAGCCCATATCGTCGTCAGACTCCTCAGGCTCCTCCTCCTTCTTCTTCTCTTCCTTGGCGGCCTCAGCGGGGGCTGCGGCGGCGGCGGCGGCCGGGGCAGCGCCAGCGGCCGGAGCGGCACCCACGCCGGATCCGATGTTCGTGATCAGGTCACGCACGTTGACACCCTCCAGCGCCTTCGCGAATAGACCGGGCCAGTAAGGCTCGACGTCCACGTTAGCCGCCTTCAGGATGGTGGAGATCTTCTCACCCTGTACACCGACACAAACATAAAACACTCCCGCCAAAATATAACTTTACCCACAAAAATAAACATCACTTCTCACAGTATAACACTTCGAGAGACAAATTAAGTATTTGGATAAAGGATTGCAGTCGTAAACATAGGGATTTTTAGGGATAAAATTTCGTGAACGTAGGAGACATTGTTGACATGACTCAAGATTTTGTAAAACTCAACATAACTTACGGTAACGGCGACATCATCATCAACGAGGATGAGAGAGGAGTATACACAAGCTAATTCAGCCTTGGAAACCATGTTTATCAAATTACGTGCAAGTCGCCGAAAGGCCTTAGCTCCAAGAGAACAAGCACGATGGACTTCTCAAATTGAAGAGAACGAAAGAGATTTGTTAGGTTATACAAAACGTCACTTTGACATTTGTTGAAGTTAAAATGTTCCAGAAATCTGGATTGAAAACACGAGCATAAATTATTATTGGGTTCATTCGGTCATACAGTTTCTACAATATGTGTGAGTGAAACAAAAATATTATTTTTTATTATATAATACAATTTGACATTTGTACCTAACTTCAGTTCATTATCAAAATGTTACTAGTGATAATTATAAATTATCACAATTCCACATAAAAGTTATTAAACGGACTTCATAAACAAAAGGACGTTCTCCGATTTCTCGAAGACATGAGACAGGTGGATAGATTTCACATAGATTTATTTCATATTAATCAAACGGGAGGGGCAAGCACAAAAAACGTGCAAAAAATATTAAAAAACCAGTAAAATTCCTAACTAACTTCAACTAAAACATTTAATAATAGAACACCTCTATAAAAAGATTAGAACAATTCCAACTCAAAATTATTCCATTTTAAAATTGTTCATTGATAAATTGAAGAAAATAAAATACTTTTGTCTCTGCAATACGTTTCATAATTTAAACAAAAATTTAATTATAAAATTTAGCAATTAACGAACTTTTGCGCGTTGTAGGCAAAAAATGAAACAGGTTTAATGAAACAGTTCATATACATTTTTTTTAATGTTAAAAATTAAACTTAAGAAATATAATATACCATTTTAATTTTACTTTTTAAATACAATCTGAATATGAAAGGAAGAAACAACAGTCAGCAGTTTGGTATGATAGCTAAAACATGTACCTAATTAACAAAGTCGTACAGAGTAGCGATGGGAATTACGCGGCTGGTGGCCATTTAATTTAAAAAATGTTTTAAAACATACATTTAACTTTTTAATAAACATTTAAGTACTTAATTCAGTTAGATATTAACGTTTAAATAACATTCAAAGATATGTCATACAAAAAATAAAGCATTTATAAATCCCATGAGAACAAATGATGTTTTACAAGCATATCTCTAACGCCTTCTTTGAGTGGTTGATTCTGCGTATCTTTTTTCAATGGAAGTTCCCATTCTGGGTTTAGATTGAAACCAAATTGAGACAATATTCTTAGCTCACATTTAATTTGCACCCAGCCTGGTGAGTTTATAAATGACCATGGATGATACCACTTTTGTACGACATCGACACAAGAACAAAGCACTTCGAGCCATAAATGCAAAGCCTCTTCATTCAATCCCATACAGATCAAAGTTCTCAATTTCACATCCATTTGTGCATGGGCATTGTCATGTGATAAATTTATAGCTTGGACGCATCTGTAGAGAAGCTCTTCTGGCGTTAATACTTTGCCATCCTCATCCAAACGATATGTTTTACATAAAACTAAACGACTGTAGACGGAATTAAAATCTTTTTCGACTTCTCTCGATGATGCTTCTTCTATGAACAGCCATGGATGACATGGACCGTCAAGGAAGCTTGGCCTTTTAATCCCATGTAACAACACCCTTTTAAAAGCGGGTGCCAAGACTCCTCGAACCAAATGCGCTGCTTTTTCAGTAACTGAATCATCACCTGCCCTGCTGTACTTTACACCCTTTTCATCTAATAGTTTGACAAATCTGGCAGGGAACCATCCCCTTAGTCCATTTAGCTCACCAATCCAACAATGTTCGTCTCTTGAACTGATTACTTCTATGACGTCATTTTTTCTGAAACCCAGTTCATCGCCGTCTCTTCTTTCGAAATCCAGTAAAGCTTTAGCGCGCCTTCTTTTACTTCTAGAGACATTTACATAACGCTCTCTGTCAGCCGCATGGCTTTGCATAGTATAATCTGCAGTTAATTGAACTTCGGAGGCTAATTGAGGTTCTAAGGCAAGAAAATGGCGAGCAACTTGAAGAATCGCTTCTCTGAGATCAACAAGAATTTCAGTCTGTTTGACATTTTTAGAAACTGCATCTTCATTGTTACTGTCTTCGCCAAATAGAATGGTTTGTATAACAGATTTGTTTTTCTTTATTTGGCGTCTTTGCAGTTGCTGTTTCGGTAAATTGGGAACAGCTCCTGGGTCACCAACCAACGCACCTTGATCAGCCATTAAGTATGCCAGGTGTCTCCTTCTGTGCGTCTCTATTAAAGTAGGGCTCAAAGTTTCGCCACATACTTCATCTATGGTTTTTATCAGAAGATCGACATCATCAATTTCACCTGGGATGTCTGATAATGCATTAAATATTTGAGCTGAATTTGATATTTCAGTAAAACGATTTTCTTTTATCTTCAACATTGCCAAAGTAACTTTGAATAAAACTAGAGAACCATCCAAGAAAAATAGATCCCATATTCTGAGTAAAATTTTCATATGAACTACGTTTGCGTATAAAGTTAAAAACCAGTGCATTGTTATAAGAGAGAGTTCAATGTCATGTGCGTTTAATACTTGATCTATACCAGGTAGATAAGTTGAGATCAGGCTTCGGAGTACTTTTTGATCAGCTTGTATGCCAATCAAAGTGGAAGAATAATAAGACGCTGGAAGTAAATCTTCTACTGTCGTGCACATTATCCAGAACGCATCTTCTTCCTCCATCAAAAGGAGTAATGACGCAGCTATCATTCCAGTTCCTTGACAATAACCAATATCTGGATATAACCAAGCTAAGGCGCGAAGGATCCTACGTAATCTTGGAACTCCTGTACTAGTCGGGTGAGAAAAGCAAACATTGTTGGGTAATATCTGCACCAAATCTTTTTCTATTTGTTTGCTTGTCACCAATCCATCGTCACTAGACGCGCGCACTATTTCATGATATGTTATTTCTGTCGTAGCTCTCTTCTTATGGGCTCCACATAAATGCATCCACACCTGAGGCCGAAGAGAATGAGGAACACCATCTTTGACCATTTTCTGCAGCTGGTCTGTCTTTTCTAACTTGCCTTCGCCTTCAGAAAAATTAATTTCTTTGCTATAGAATTCCCATTGCAGACGATGTTGGTCATCTTCAATGAAAGCATTTGATAATTTGTCAGAGTTCTGTTCAGATTCTTCTGCACCTTCTTCTTCTTCAACACAGAAACCAAACTCATCAAAACTATAATCTGGCAAGCCACCACCGTGACCTTCAGATTCTGGTTGTGCCAACTTTGCCATTATATCCTGTGGGACCATACTTGCTGTAAGGGCTGAAAATGGTCCCCCTGGAGCGGGAAGAAGTTCATCAGCTATATTGAGACCACGTATTGCATCAATAGTATCTTCTGGGTCATCATCACATAGGGCTGCACTTATCTTCCTTTCATGGTCTTCTTTACCAACGTACCCCTCATGGTCTCGGGAACTGAACAGCGACTTAGCTAGATCCATTTTTATTGTTATAATATCAGTTTAGTGAAAACACCATCAGATTTCCACTTTTACATTGTTGTTATTGATTTTCTCTTTATAGGTCAAACGTCAAAATGTGGTGAGGTGATACGACGACAGTACTACGAAGTTAGCAACACGTCTAGTAAATTGCCTGTTGACAAAATAAACATGATGGTTTTTTGATAATGCTAGATATCCAATGCAAATCTTTGTTTCTGAAATAGCTGTGTAAATATTTGCGTATGTATACAGTTCACGACAGAATTTTATAATTATTAAAATGGAATGAATATGTAGGTATGTCCTTTAAATAAATTTAATTTGCATACTTTTTGGTGATTTTATTTATTTATACTGGCAATTAAAAAAACGTTCCAATTCAACAAACGCTCAGGGAGCCGGTCGAATATAGCATGATGCCCGGCAAGTGTCTCTTTTTTTAACTAGTAATACCGATTCAACCGATTGTAGCCTCTCTCGCTTACTCATTCATAGACAATAATAAGGTCGTTCGTTGGTTGACTCGCTCGTTCTGTCTGTTTCTTTGTCAATGTTTCGTCTGTTCAGCTGCTGTCAAAATAATAAAACGCATTACGAAATATTTCGTAACATTTTGTTGCTATTTTTCAATAAATGTTGTTTTCCGGCGTCGATTCTATGATGGTATAATGTGCTGTGTTGTTTTGCCCTTGGCAAATGATAACTAACCGAGTATAATTAATTTTAGAGTGGTTAAACTTGACTTTGTTTATCCAAAGTCTCCATCAGGTTAGTATTTTTATTTCTATTGCTTGGCTGAAATGAATGTTTATTCATTAATTTTCTAATAGTATTCACTGATAAGCAAGGATTTCTCAAATTCTTGACGATAAATAATTGTGTGCTAACATTCTTATGACAAACATTTAACATGAACATAGATGGTTTTGCAAGTACATATAAAACACGATCAAGCTATTTATTTAGTACCTATATATTCATAATTATTTTGATAGGTTACTTAATCATAACAAAAAGGAGAAAGTAATGTCTCTCTAGGAACATTTATCATTCATATTAGCTTTTCCTATTACATTATACCTTCAAAATAGTATTTTAGTTCAATAAAGATAACATTTGAACACTAGGATGGGTGTTAAAACATGTTGTATTGAAAAGTGTAACTCCAAGTCAACGAGAGCTGAAGATAGAGGCGTTACTTATCACAAGTATCCAAAAAATACAGCACTAAAAGATTTATGGATAACGGCAACACAACACAAACTCACTGTTACACCCACATATGTATGCTCCAGACATTTTTGTAAAAGTGATTTTCGAAAAAAGGAATCTAAGTACATTTTGATGTCAGGTACTAAAAACTTGTATGTTGTTTCTGGTCTGCCTTTTGTTCTAGATTAGATTTTTTTTTATTATTAGCATGGTCTGTTGTGGGTGTCGTTTTTATTATTTCAGTAGATGTTGATTTGCACTTAATGTTCGCCGTAATGTAGTATTTAGTTGTGGTGTTATGCTATCATTCATTTATTTATACACAAACATTTTCAATTTTGTTTTTTTTTTTAAAGATTTTGAGTTAAGTTTTTTTTTTAAATTACATATATTATGCCAGAGAATGTTTATCTTGATTTTGTGTTTCTTATTAAATTATCCTAGAATAAGTATAATATTATTAAGATAATGAAAATAACTGGCATGGTAATGCATTAAAATATTATTAAATTAACTAACAAGTAGGTGCCAGTACTGCAAGTTGATGTTGAGGTAGATATACTTTTTGTATTAAATAGTGTGCATTACAGTGGTGAAGGAAAGAATATTTATTTATATATAAATTTGAAAGGAAAGACATACTTGCATCAACCTGTGTTTTTTTAGAGCCAAAAGTAGCTGTAACTGTTTTCTTGAATGTGGTACGCATAATAAAAAAAAAATTGAATCTCATTGGTAGTTTCAGATAGATACCTTCAAACAAACAATCGCTTTAAACTTATTATCATAAATATATAATTGCCTGTCCTATATTAATTTTCCATAACATTTACAAACTTATTTCAACAAAAGTATTCCTTATAGATTTCAAAATATAAAATAATAAAATATAAGATTCCATGAAACCATTTTCAGATGCAGTCCCTTCAATATTTCCGTGGAACAACCCCTTAACAATGGACTCCGAAGAATCTGCTACTGAACCGAACGCAGAAGAAACATTAAATACATCTTCGACAAGCAAAACATCAGAGGAAAATGTAGATGCCATAAAGAAGTTTATTGAGGACCAAGATATTGAGATTGAACTGGGAAACGAAGATATAGGCATAGACAAAAACAAGAATGAATCTATATCCAAAAAGAAATCTTCAGACTTAACAGAAGATGTAATTGATACACTTTCCAAAGATAATGGTGAAGGTATAGACAATGTGCTTGAATGCCATAAAGATGTAGATGAAACGATAATGGTTGCATCTAATGTGATTGATATGATTATATCAGAGACTGAGCATAAATTAGATCAGAAGAAGGATGATAAAGTTAGGCTGTTGAGTCCTGGGTTTAGTAAAGGTAATCACTAACTCCTGATATTTCTTATGTTAAGTTTTGAGCTAGTTTTCCAGTCTTTGAACTAGATTGGCTATATGAACTAACTGTTCAAAATTACTAAAACAACCGGCTTGAAAAAACTTATTTCGCTATAGCCTCTGTCTGTGCACTATTGCGGTGCGTAGCCGGATGCCAAAAGTTTAAATTGAAAGATGAATCAAAATAATAAGCCTAAGATCAATTGTCTAACTCTAAACCATTAACAAATTATTTTTAGGAGGTTGCAGCCTGTCTCAGGGAATATCCCTCACTGTTGGCTCCAAAGTGGAGGTAAAAGACTTTAGCGATGAATGGTATCCCGCCGAGGTGATGGAGTTAGACTATGATGAACTGGAAGTGTTAGTTCGTTATGAAATTGATCTGAAAAAGTAAGTACAATCAGATTAATATATCATGATACCTATATCTAAATTGTTTATTAAATAAAATAAGTTTCTCATCTTCTATGCTAAAAATCGTTTCCTCACTGTATAGTAAGTATTAGCCAGTAATGTTCCACTGCTGGGCAAAGGCCTCTCACCCCACTGAAGTTATCAGTACACTTCCTCACTGTGCTTATTATATTATAACTCAATGAATTAATGTTGTTGTTGCGTTGATATGGCAACACCCTATATTTTGTACAAATATGCACATGGTTCAGTGATTTTCTCCCTTTATTTAGCCTAAATGAAATGAACACTCAACTCCTTAATTCCTACCAAAGAGGATGCATTTAAAATAACGTTCTTTTTCTAAACTCAATGACAGAACCTCCTTGGTCCCTATGTTCTTAATTTAAAAAATTATCAAATGTCATTCTTGTCAAAGTTGGTGTAGAAAAAAAGTGCCGCGTTTTTATTTAATTTGATTTGATCAAAATAAAGATAGATAGAAATAAATAAATTAGTCATGGCTTTCTAGTTTTTTTGTAATAATTTGCATTATGTCGTATCATTACGAGACCCGTTTTAAATCCAAGAGAAGTGCACAGAAGAAGTAAGTTAATAAGTAGTTGGAATAATTAATATTTATGTATATACGATTTTTTTATTAGTATTTTGAATAATACTAATGTTATACAGTATATTTCCAAGTAAGTGATAATAAAAGATTATTAGTAAAACTTGAGACCATAGTGAGTATTATATTAATTATATATATTAGCTTACTTTGGGTCTAATTAACCGTGTGTGAATTTGTCCAGGTATATTTATTTATTTATTTATTTATATAGATTTTATAATGGTGCTAAACTAAATTTTTAGCAAATTAAATATCCAGTCCTAAATAAAACATATTGGCAGTGAGGGTGCTTTTTCGTTAGTGATATGCTATTGTGTATATTCATATATTGTGTGCTACATTTTATATGATAGGTGGAAACCAAGCATAGCATATCTCATGTGGATTCATCGTTCAAGGTTAATTCACAAATCAAGTGTTAAACTTCAATATAAGTAAATCACAGTACTATAATTTTTATTTCTCCTTTCCAGACATGATGAATGGGTCAATGTGAACAGTCCTCGCTTACGTCCCACCACGGGTCCTACCAGCAAACTAGCCTCTGTATCAACAGAACCAACACCGTCAACATCAACATCAACAACACCTGTACCAACAACTAAACCTAACCCTAAAGGGAAAGTTGTGGAAGAGGAGTCAGAAGTCCTGGTGGAGATTAAAGAGGAAATCAAGGAGGAGAAGGGCAAACCAGTGTTTGTGGAGGGAGAACGATGTCTGGCTCGGTGGAGGGATAATAGGAGGTTCATTGCTACTATTGTTAAGGATTTGGGTGATGGTATGTATGATTTCATTGGTTTGTAGCGGTCGTGGCGTAGTTTGACTAAGCGACATTAACTCATTGCGATTGTTAAGCAACGGGTAGCTCGACCCCTACTTGGATGAGTGGCCGATAGTGACTTTTCTATCTGAGTGCTACCGTGCTTTGGAGGGCACGTTAAATTGTCGGTTGTCGCAATCGTTAGACCATGTCGGAGGCCTTTAGGCGGTCTAAAAACTCCGACACCGGGTTGGCCACTGACCTAATCGAACTTACTTATTAGTTGCTTAATTATAAGATAAAGTCGCCCGCCGTGGCTGTCTGTTTGTTCGCAATACACACCAAAACTACCCAACGGATTCGTATTTGTGTTTCACTTACATGTGACAATATTTCGTACTAGCAGCGCCCCGCGGTTTTACCCGCGTTGTGCCTGTTCCCGTGGAAATTTCGGGATGAAAAGTAGCCTATAACCTTCCCGTTGAATGTGGCTATCTATTACAAAAAGAATTATTCAAATCGGACTGATAATTCCTGAGATTACCTCGAACATACGAACAAAAAATCAAATAAACAATCTTACAAATTTTACCTCTTTATAATATTAGTTTCGTATATAATAAAAGTAACTAAATCTATAATTAACTAAATCTAAATCTCTAGTACAGTATCAGGCATTTCTTATTATTGTATCTCATTTAGTCCTTTCGTCTCTACTACATACATACATACTATACTTAATAAAACATTTCATTTATTTACAGGTAAATACGAAATAGTATTTGACGACGGCTTCGCATGGACATGTTCCATCTCCAGACTACACAAGTGGAGGGGTGCATCCACGGGCAAGGCTGACTGCCTTACTGTTGACACTTCTCAATCACCAGCTGCGGGACCCCAATCACCGATACACTTTGGAACAGGCCCCAGCACGCAATCGCCTGTCTACAACACACATTTGTTCGACCCTGCTCGCGACTATCTCAGTTCAAAAAGTGAACGCAGAGAAATGAAACGTAAGATCAATATAAAGGAAATATTTAATATTGGGCAGAAGAAGCAGAAGATACAGAAGAATGAAAAGCCTAAAGTAGTGTTGGAGAAGAAGCCCAGGATTTTGAAGAGGAGTCTGAAGCTGAAGAGGCCTAAGACGGAAGTGAAGAGTGAGGTGAAGGAAGAGGTTAAGATGGAAATACCGGGTAAGTTATGTTATCATAGTACAGGGTTGTAATGTTGTTTAAAATCTTAGCCAATGTTGGGAGCAGCCGATAGTGGCCTTTCTATTTGAGAGCTACCGTGCTTCGGAGAGCACGTTAAGCAGTCGGTCACTACATAAAATGAATGAATGAGCCAATGTTTTTATGCAAGGAGCTTTATATTCATTCTGGTTTTTCGTGCTCGTTTGTTGTTGTATTTCATATTACTGCAACATTTTCGATTTTGGTGGAGCATCAAATACACTGTTACTTTATAGTATATTTTTTGAGAGAAGTATTATTTTCCTAGCCTTGCCCAGCTGTGCACGAAAAGTCTTTCATGTCAGAGTATCAGAGTAATAAGTCTTTGTAAATAAACCAATCAAATATTTCAGATGCAGTAGCATCAATAATAGGTACTATCAAAAAGGAAGACTCTGAAGTTAAAACTGAAACACCCACTGAAACTTCCACCGATCAAGGAATACCTGATGATAATGACGTTACCGCTATGGAGGTGGAACCAAATGAGGTTGAAGCTTGTGACGAAACCGTTACTGACAACATCGTTGAAGAACAGAAGTCTGATAACTCTGAAGGAGACCCTGTAAGTATTAGAAAACATCTTGAAGATATCATAGACAAGTAAAGCAATTAGGTATCATAGATACTAAAGTATTTTAAGTATCATAAAGTATATTACTTGTTACATCAAGATGACATATTTGGTAGGATTTGTGGATTTTGAAAACGTATTTAGGTTTGTTTGTTTTAGTTAAAAAGTAAGTATGTTAGTCTTTCGGTAAAATTAGAAGTCTTTTCCGTAAATATTCAAAAAAAAGCTCTCTTTTAGATGCAACGTTAATCTTAGTAATTACTTTAGTCACCTCCCCTTCTAGATATAAGTAGAAATCAGTAAAGCTCTCTTATCAAATTGAAAATAACTTAGGTACTCAAAGAAGATGTTCTGTTGGAGAAGTTTGATAACACTGATGATAACCATGAAGAAGTTATTGACAAGATCAAGGAGGTTATAAGTAAACTAGAGAATGGTATAAACGAATCCATGAAAGCAGACTCGCCTAAGATTGAACTCTCTGACCTGATACCAGAAAGTGTTCCTCAGGATACACAAGAAGAAGAAGAAAACATAGAGATAATAACAGTGAACCCGGAAAACTTTGAAGATGATAACAAGGAAGTTCCCAAAGAAGAAGTAGTATGTGATGAGATAAACGAAGAAGTGCACAAAAAGAAGGACGTGCCCAAAGTAAAGAAGGGAAAGAAGTTAAGGTTGTTGCAAGAGAAGAAGGTCAAGAAACAGGTGGAGAAAGTAAAGAGTGAACTGGAAGAGATGAAACGGCAGTTCGAAGAGATGAGGCAGCAGATGTTGATGAAAACACAGGAGTTGTCGCAGGTATGACTAGACTAACACCGTAGACAGTGTATATAACATAACCATGTAACAGGTAGGTAATGTATTCCAAAGAATATTTTTACATAACTTTGTTTCTAATTTCTGTGAAATCTGAGAAACACATTCCTGATAGTCACGGAATAATAGAATATACAGTGGCCTTTATTCCTTTTTTATTCAACTTTATTAAAATTAGAGGGATATTGTGATGGATCCCATACCTACTGACTACATACTATAAAAACCTTACAATATAATGATTACAGATTAATACCTTACTATTGACAATGCTCTTAAGCCCGAATCAATCTAACTTACTTCTAGAGAGTTGTAACCAACATTGTTTAATTACAGAACAACGAAACCGGCAGTACAGTGATGCCCGAAAGCTTCCTTCTGCCCGGCGAGTGGTGCTGCAAGTGGGTGAACGGGCAGCCCGTGGGCAAGGTGAGCGAGATCGAGGCGGAGCCCAAACTGGACGCCAACAACAAGCCCGTGCTGCCGCGGAGGAGTGTTCAGGTCAGTTTTGGATCTTCTTCTTTTTGGAACGAAGTTCCTTATCGCGCGTTGCGAAAGGGGGCTAGACGGAAAAAATGGTAACGACATTTTTTAGGCCAGAGAGGGAGGAAACATGGGCGGCGCGCATGTTTCTCTGTCTATCTCTCTCTGGCGTGCACATTTTTCTCTGTCTGTCTCACTCTCCCTCTCTTATAGAAAGCAAGCTAGATATTTTCGTTTCGTCTTTCTATTTCGCATTGCACAGTGTGGTGTCGTGACGATTATTTTTGTTGATCCTACTAATATTATAAATGCGAAAGTTTGTATGTATGGATGTATGGATGTATGGATGTATGGATGTTTGTTACTCTTTCACGCAAAAACTACTGAACGGATTTGGATGAAACTCTACAGTAATGTAGGTTATACATCAGAATAACACATGGGATATATTTTATCCCGAAATTCCCGCGGGAACGGGAACAAAGCGGGTAACACCGCGGGGCGCAGCTAGTAAATATATATAAACGAATACTTTATTTGAATATATGATTGATGGCCAGACGTCGTCTCCAATAATTGTCTCCATATATTATTTACTCCATATAATATTGTTATTAGAATATAATATAATTGACACCCACCCAGACGTCGTCGCCAACAATTAAGTCTGCACATATTGTTGGCTTAGGGCGGGAATCGATCCCGCAACCCTCGACACAGTAAGCGCTCTCACTGCCACTGTGACAACGGGCTTGTCAGTTATCAGCGGCAGTTGCTATTATCCTACTAATATTATAAATGCGAAAGTTTGTGAGGATGGATGTATGTATGGATGTATGTTTGTTGCTCTTTCACGCAAAAACTACTGAATGGATTTGGATGAAACTTTACAGTAATATAGGTTACACATCAGAATAACACATGGGATACATTTTATCCCAAAATTCCCACGGGAACGGGTACAACGTGGGTGAAACCGCGGGGCGCAGCTAGTAATAAATAAACTTCGTTCCATCCGGGTGTCCCTTGACACCTCTCAAGTTTTTTCTTCTTCATCGAGTGGATAGTCAACCTGACCAATCCTGGTGTCAGAGTTATTGAGCCGCCAAAGGCCTCTAACATGTCTCATGTAACGACCTACTATCCGTAGAATGTAACCGGGACTGACGGCTTAACGTGCCCCCCGAAGCACGGTAAATCTTATAATATTACACTTCAAATCTATACTACTATATGATAAGTTTGTTTTTTTGTTTAATCGAACACCCAAATCTCAAACTACAAGTCCGATTTCAATAATTATTTTAGTCATGGATATCCACTTTCGACGGGAAGGTTATGGCTATTTTTCGTCCCGATATTCATACGGGAACGGGCACAACGCGGGTACCCGCGGGGCGCTGCTAGATTATTATATTTTTTGCTGCACTGCAAATTTAAAAAAGTGGCTTTGTAACTTGAAGTGTGTATCTTGTAATTGAGGCTGAGGCATGATGTTAATTGGCTTCCTATAGGTTGAAGATAAGAGGCTGCCCCCTGGTTGGACCAAACATATGGTTCGGAGAAGTGTAGGGAACTCGGCCGGGAAATGGGACGTGGTTCTAGTAAGGTATGTCCTACAATGTCATTGCATTATCTATACTGATATCATAAAGCGGAATACATACTTGAACGCTCTAATCTCTAGAAATACCATTCAAATTTGAAATAAATATTTTTTGTATGATGATTGATAACCTCATTGAAAGGAAGATTAAAATAAGACTTTTCATTACAAAATTACCATGGAAATGTCTATCACTAGGTTGCTAGTGTATAATTAGATACACATATTCAATTTACTTGCTAACACAACAAAAAACATCACATTGCTTCCATTACAGCCCAGAAAACAAACGATTCCACACGAAGACTGATATGCGGCATTACTTAGAAGCTAACCCCAACGAGGACCTACAACCATACCTTCACGCTATCATGGACTTCGGGGTGCATCTGAAGCTCGCGCGGCGCATGGGGTGGATCACCAACACCCCCGACGGGGTGGCTGAAGCACCCGCGACCATACTACCAGCTAAAAGTCTTCTGGGAAGCTTATCGCCGTTGGTAAAGAAAAGTAGCTTGGGGTTGAAGAAGAAAATTGTGAAGAAGGAGAAGCGAAGACCTATCAAGTTGAAGTTGCAGAGAGGACTGCATTCTCAGAACGTAAGTAGTATTGAACATACTGAACATCTTGTGCCAAGCCAATCCTGGTGATGTGGCTTCTTCGTCTGAAGGTATCCGACATTCTCATGATTGAAATAACCAATACACTTTAATGCACAAGTCTTGGATTTGAAAAGACTGAATGACTAAAAATGTTAAAGTTTATACTGAAAATGTTAAAGTTTGAGACTAAAATTTTATAGTACTTACTGATTTAGTGTTGTGTTTCCAGTATAATTCAGAGCTGATGAGTAATGATGCTGAACAGCCTCCCATTCCTCAGGAAGTGGTGGAGCCCTTGGAAGATGGATATGGTATGATATTTATCATTGATATTTAAACATGTTCTGTAATTGAAACGGAAAAATCATGAAGTCCGTTAAGTTAAGTTACGTTACTTAAGATATTAGTTAACCCGTGCTGTCGGTTTTACACCACCTCAAATCCTTCAGTATGGTCCAACGCTTGAAATAATCGACACCTACAGTTTTGATCTCTGAAGCACGTTCAAAATAGCTCCGATACGAATGACATAACTTAATTTCTAATGTTCTATACTTTGTTACAGTCTACGTCGGCTCGCTAAAAGTGCAAGTAATAGAGAATCTTCTCCGCTGCCCGGCCGAAGGCTGCTTCAAAAACTTCCGGAACAACACTCTCATAAAGATGCACATCAAACATTACCACCGAGAGCTGCGCAAACAACTCGGTGCCACGCCCAAAGTGTTAGACTTGGCTTCCGCTAGAAGCACCCCACCGATACCCGATCACATGAGACCGGACAAGAAGGTCATCAAAGTGAAACTTCCCAAGCCACCGAAACGCGAAGAACCAAAGATTGAAATCAAGCCTGATGCCTACGAACCACCTCCAGAAATCCCCACCACGCCAACGCAAGAAGAACCACTTCCCAAATGTCAGGACTCGCCTAAACTTCGCCATGCTCTGATCAAACCAGTCAAACGTCCTAGAGTGCTACTACCAGTGAAGAGAATGGAAGCCGAACAAGCGATACCAGATTCGTTACAAAGTGAATTTGATAACTTGGAACCGTTAGTCGAAGTTCCAATGTTGGATCCAGCACTTGATTTCGAAACGGCGATTTCTACTCATACTGTGACCAAACCTTTGGATAAGAAGAAAAAGGATAAAACTAAGAAATCCTTTGCTCAGTTCTCGAAGACAGTAAGTGAGGATGAAGAGTGGTTCACAACTATGAACTCTGATGAACTGGAGACACAGTCGAGTTTCCCGCGCTCGGGCACGCCTGACTCGAAGATAATGGACGGAAAGATGGCGCCCATGTCTTCGGAGTCGGCTAATGAAGACCCGAGGGATTCCAATCTGTACACTTACACGGAAAGTAAGTATAATTGAGATTGAGAAAACTTGCTACGATTGTCTTCCCAAATTACTTAAAGCTCAATATGTTGGTCGAAACTACAGTTGACTTGACAATATATTTTATAAACTATTCTTCTAGTCCCGACGCAGCGTACTCGTTCCGGAACGAATATTAAATAAAATGGTCTATATTTGACCCCATCTATCTTCATACCAACTTCTAAACTTGATTAACTTAATTGGTTCGATCATAAAAGCATGATAGACAGACAGACAGGATTATATAATCGACTTACTGTGCTAATACTGTAAAGCTAAAGTATTATTTAGATGCTCGTTAATTGTGGCTGACTTAGTAATTTAGAAGGCAACATACATTTTTGGGGGCGAAATATGTTAATAAAAAGAAGCCTGTTTAATTAGCACCCATAAAAATCTACTAACCTAACGAATATTTCCTGCAGCAGGTGAACGCGTGAAAATCGTCCACATGAAGCGCGAAGAGATAATCAACTGCCACTGCGGGTTCCGCGAAGAAGACGGATTGATGGTGCAGTGTGAGCTGTGCCTTTGTTGGCAACACGCGCTGTGCCACAATATACTGAACGAGGCTTCTGTAAGTAAAAAAATAATACTGCAGTTCTATGATGTCCCACTGCAGGACAAAGAATTTTCTCTACGATTACTAAAAATGTTAGTACATAGTAGAAGGTAAAATAAATGATAATATTCAACGCTGAACACTTAAATGTGAAAGCAAATTTCTATTGAAAAGGTACATTTAATGAATTCAGTTTGTTTACTTAAAAAACGTTCTATGTTATTCCCAGGTACCAGAAAAATATACGTGCAGCATCTGTCTCAACCCGCGGCGAGGACGTCGTTCGAAGAGATTCCTTCATGATCAGGTAATGTAATCATCAACTGGTTAATTGCACGGTTGACGGTACTAAAGTAATGGTATATATATTAACCCAAAAATACAACAGAGAAGGTTTGTATAATAGTGGCACATAAGGGATAGTCCTATAATACATTCCTTTGTTTCTCTCTCCTTTTATTATGTATATTTATTGTCTTCAGCTACTGAAGTAGAAGATTGACTATCCCCACAGATACAGTTGCCAATAGTTAGCAGGATTCATGTATTCAGCACATGGGTCCAAATTCACCAATACAACTGAACACCTCTGAATCCTCGTTCAAGAGCTAATCTGAGATCAAAACTTTAAAATTACTTTCACCAAGTTCAACTCAACGCGATTATGGCTAACCTGAGTTCAAAATCTGAACGCCCGAGTTTGTAGGTTTTAGTGTATCTATTTATATACTAGCTGTGCCCCGCGGTTTCACCCGCAGCGCCCCCGTTCCCGTGGGAATTTTGATTTTTATTCCCTATAAACCTCACGGAGCCCGAGACCTTTCCAACGAATGCAAAACCGTGGAAATCGGTCCAGCCATTCACGCGTGATGCCGCGACCAAGGAAAACGGGTTTCATTTTTATATATATAGAAGATATTGTGTCGTTTAAGATTAAATAAATATGTGTATTATATTGATGTAACGTTTGTATGTGCAGGACCGCATGTACGAGGGCGTGGTGGCGGGCAGCGGGCCGTGCGGCGCGCTGCGCCGCTCGCACGAGCTCGCCGGCAACCTGCTGCGCCTCCGCGACGCGCTGCACGCGCTGCGCGTCAAGTACTACGTCGCCACGTCAGTCCGATATTACCTGTTACAAACTATATTGTTGCCAAAAATCTCTTTGAAGCTGAGCTGAAAAAAACTGTGTTCAAATATAGTGATTTGCAAAGAGTTTTAGAATTTTGAGATGCAATCAATGTCATTGGTCAATTCCGCCTCAGAGGAAATGCACTATGTCGTCTTATATAAATGTAATTGGGAAAAAATGGCGTTACCTAGAATTCGTCTACAAAGAGTCTCAAAAAATGTTTTCTAAAAAGTTACTAAGCCAAGTCAAATTTTAATATTTTCATATAGATCTGTGTCTGGACTATAAAACTTAAAACTCATTATTCCGTCATTGGCCACAGTAAAAAGGACCACCCCAAGCTGTACCTGTGGGCCAAGGACTGGGAGCAGGCGGAGATCTCGTACACGCAGGAGAAGCTGAACTCCGACTACTCCGACCTCAGCATCATGATCAACGGCATGGACAAGGAGAACATGCCGCTCAAGGACGACGCGCCCGCGCCGCTCGGCCTCCGCTCGCCGCCCAGCGACGAGCTCGACGACCGGTGAGGGTTCCACCAATACGAGTACCAATACTGACATGGTCCCACGATACACTGGGACCGGCATTAAAGTATTAACTGTTCTATTGAATACTAGCTGTGCATTTTGCCCGTTGGTATGGAAATTTTAGGATAGCAAGAAACCTTTATGGTGTGTCTATTTCACAGATAGCGGGGTCAATTTCAGATTATTGCGAAAAGACTGACTTTGTATATTTAGGAATTCAATGTAGGTTTTAAAATACTCGTTAACACTAATCGATTTTTTAAATAGTGTAATTAAAAATTTATAAAAACGACACGACGAATTTATAAAAACGATAACAGAAGGACACATAGAGGCAAAGAGAGGAAGAGGAAGGCCAAGAAGGGCATATGCAGATCAACTGAAGGAAAGAGCAAAAGTCGTGTCGTACGAACAGCTGAAGAGGATGGCAGATGACAGAGGAAAGTGGAAAGAACTCCATCGACAAGAGCCCAGCTCTTAAGTTTAGAAGAAGAATTTAAAATACTCGTTATTTAATAATTTATTTTATGTACAGATACAATCCACAACGCGACATCCAGCTGGGCTCGCAGTCTCTGCTCAGCGGCCTGTTATCAAGCCCCGGCGGCGCGTCGCTCGACTTGCCCATCAGCACTTCGGAGTTAGAACGGCTCGCTAAATCTGTGCAAGGTTAGTTACCCTACTTGAATTTTGACGATTATTGGGTTTCACTGTTTACTTATATAAACAGCAACATCCACACTTAGAAAAGTAATAATTTTTGGCTACACTGAAGGTGATCGATACAGTTAAGAGTTAAGATAATTTGTAATGTTCTGTTGTAGCGGAGGCCGCGGCGGAGTGGCAGCGCGCGTGCGCGCCGCAGCCCGAGGCTGCCATCGAGAACGACGTGTGCCGCGAGCGCCTGCTGCAGCACATCCAGCGCTGCCAGGCGCTCATCGACACCAGACTCGACTCCATCGAGGCGCAGGTGGCAGGTGAGGGCATGCACAATAAACTGCTGCAGAAGTAATGACTACGACATATTGCTTGTTTGAGTTGACTATAAAATAAAAGTGTATCTCGTAGTCTAGTTTCTTGTATCAAACTGTAAACCGTGACTTCATTCGCGCTATGCGGCAAGCAAGTATATGTAGCTGCATTTGGCAGCTAGGTGTCCGCTTGATCCGTTTGTGAATCTATAATTAATTCTCAGATTTAACTTGGTGTTTTCGAATAATTCGGAACACATTGTTCGCTCTTTGATTCTGATCAACATTTGGGAAAATATGTACACCAATAATTGATAGACGTTAAACAAAATTGTTCTCTTTTTCAGAGCTGGAGTCTCAAGACCCTTCGTTCGGCGAACACTACGAAACAGCCGAGTTCTACCCCCGCACCAAACAAACTGTTCAGATGCTGATGAGAGACCTTGATACCATGGAGGAGTTGGGAGTTATCACTTAGGTTCATCACACTAGTATTACTTGGTTACCTTGGTGTATTACATATAAATTAACAGGTTAAAGGAAAGCATGGCATATTGTTTAAAATTAGATTTTAATTGTTGAAGGAATTAGTTAAATTCAGTTTCCAATGTTATGAGCAATGATGTTTTAACAGATTCTATGTGTCGCAAATGTATTCTTGTTATTTACTCACAGCATAATGGAATGTAATGCTTTAAATATTTAGAAATGATTCCTATAAATCATTATTTTCAACTTTTCATCAAATAATAATGCCCATTTTTGCCCAATGACAGTTTTTGCTACCAGTGTATGATTTTAAATGTATTTAGCTTATTATGTAGTGTAAGAATTTAAGTCCAAAGCTTTATTATTATAAATTATATTGTAATAAGTGTAAATAAATTACAAAAAGAATACCTTTTTTATTTTGAGCCCTGAAGTTCTAGATTTAGGTCTAAACTAAATTTATTTTTATTACATTCTAGGAAAAATTACACCATTATTTTGAGAGAAAAACAATGAATTCTTTCAAATGCTTTATTATATAAACCTTATAAAATACTTCAACCTTCAAAGAATTTAGGTAGTTGATCACCCAAGATCACCGATCGTTCCACTCCAGCCTCGGTGATCACTCCAAGCCGGACAACACCTCCCGAAGATCCGTCACGGCTGATAGCCAGAGTGAGGGTGTTGGTTACAAACTGAATAGCTTCTTCCTTGCTCATTTTGAGCTTGAAGTTGGCATCAACATAACCATAGACATAAGTGGAGCCAGAACCTCCAATGGAGACTGGTTGGCGTTGGACCATTCCACCAATTGGAACAGAGTAGATTTGACCTGTAATCATATTTATTTTGTTTACATTCTCATGACTGGACATTATCAAAAAAATTTAGAAGCACAAATCATGATGACTATTTGAAAAGGCTAATGAAACAAAGTATTTTAGGATTATTACCTCCCTTCTTCTTATCCCATCCAGCTACAAGAATACCAGCCATAAGTGAGTCACGGTAGTTGTAGCAGAGTTCACGGAATATTGAGGCTGCTGTCTCTACTAGGGGGGGTTCCCCGAGTTCCATCTTGTGGAAATCTGAAATAAGTAACATCAATCAGACAACACAACACATAGAGGGCAAAAAAGTAAAATGATAACATAAGTAATTTTTTATTCAGAAATATGAAATAATTATGTCAAATAAATTGTTGCTAAGATACTTACTCAAATGATAAGTAACAATATCAGCAATAGCTTGTGTATCAGCGGCAGACCCTGACCGACAGCAGTAGATATGATCGGTGATTTTGGTCAGCTTGTCCGTCACTCTGTTAGCAATGTACGCTCCAGTAGTGGTCCGAGAGTCGGCGCCGATGATCACACCGCCGTCGAACTCACAAGCCATGATAGAAGTACCAGTACTGTGAGGGGCGCTCATCCAATCCGGGAGGCAAGGGTCTGTGTACGTGTTGATGACTGATGCCGCCATTATACTGTAAATGAACAGAAACTTAGGAGATTCTTAGTCCGAATACAATCAAGTTCTAAGTCATACTAACCATTAGTTGCTGAAATTTGCAAAGAAGTTTCTATTTTGGTAAAGTAGTTTTGGTTGAATATAGAACAGATATTGGGATTCTTGCAGGGGATATATTGTCTCAGACCATCATTATTCAGCAGCTTAGAAGAGTGAAAACGCCGAGAGGTTTTGTTTGTTAGCGTCATGACAATGAACAACCTGTGTTCACATAGAGAACAGTTTAGAAAATACATTAATTACTGTAATTCTTAGTTGAAAGGTAGGTTATTATTATCTTGCAACAAAAAGTATTTACAAAATGTACTTACAATAGTTATTAGTGTTATAATTTCAAGATTTGATTTTTGAAAGTCACGATAGACTACGAATTCCGGCAGTGCAAAACAATTTTCTGTCTGCTTGTCAATTTATTTTGTCAAATTATGGTTTGTCATGATCATGACATTGACAAATTAAAAAGAGATGAATTCTTTAAATGTCAATGTCATATTAGACAGCTTTACTTACCTTATATTTTAATCTGTGGTTATTTCCACAGATAACATAGATAGCAATGTGATTTGGCCTAAAAGTACGATTACTAAGTATTTCAAAATAAATTTTATGAATACCCACGTATTTTTTTTTTCCACAGCACTAATCTATACTAATGTTGTCTTACTTGTCGAAGACGATTACTCCTGAAGAGGAAAAAGGTTTAGAGATAGGGTAAGAATGAAATAAAATCACTAAACCTTTTTCCTCATCAGGAGTACCTAATCGTTTTCGGCTGGAAAAATGACGACATGGGTCCACACTTTGGGACAAGTAAGAAAAAATAGAGTATACCTACACAAGTAACAGTATAGTCTTTTTGTTATTAATATAAACATTCGACTGGGAATATTAGTATTTGCGTTTAAATTTTTAATTTAGGTATAATATGTTCCGATGTAAATAATAATTTTGATTAGAACAATGTTCGCTGTTCTGCCAACCGATGTTCGCATAAAGTGGAAAAAATATGCTATCATGCAATGAGAAGGTGAACAACATTTATAGGTCATTTATACCTTGTCTTCTTAACCTATCTGAGGTGTTAGATGTTTTGTTTGTATTTTTTTACTTTTATAATAATATAAAATATAAACACCAAACTTATCTCTCGAGATTACTTGGATAACTTGAAAGAAGTCCATCATAATATTAACTATCGTCTGTATATGGGTGTGTCTGCTTACCTAAAAGTTCAGTAGGTTTGGTATACCATTTGGCAATACTGGTGAGAAGTTCGCAAACATTGTTCACTACAATAATAGAAGTGCCTCGTCACGTAGCGTGGGTGTCCTGTCCGCCACTCATTAGCTCCCCTTGTCCCAAACCCATCGCATTAAAAAATAATATTTATTGAAAAAATCACATTCGCTACGCGCCATTTTGTACGTCATCCCAAAAACGATGTTTATTTAAAAGTTATAAAAGAGCATCAGTATTGAATGAAGCGACAGTTATGATATATCGTCTTTTTATTCGTTCTTTTCATTGTAATGGAATATCAAATTTGTATTTATTCATGATCTTAGCGATTGGCCACAGTTGCTCAGCGCTGATAGCACACGTCTTTGACTGGTACAAAAAAAACAAAAAGTGGGTAGTTAGTCAAAAAAACGTTGAAGGTTGTGAGTGTGACATCTCTTGTTTGTGAATGTGCCTAGAAATCGACTGTTAATTTTTCAGTATTCCGTAAGCAATACCTATATATTACGGAGAGCAGAGAGTTAATATTTAAGTTATCCATATCTACATAATACCAGTATCTAGTGTGGGTAGGTAGCTATAGCTAAATTATTTTAACTGGATACGTAGTTTTTTGGGTATAGTTTTTGAAATTGTAACATGCGAGTCCCTATATTCTATGTTCCTACCCACAGATGTCATAAATACAGGAGATATGCTTTGTAAACAAATGTATTCGTGTTCAGATGTCGCCGTGTTCTCCCCACTTAATTCACTAACACAAAAGCAAAAACTATAAGAACGGCACACGAGCTCATATTTCTCCCGCACACAAAGAAACTTACAGCAACACTAATAAACTCAGTAATAGAACACATGCATACAGGGGGCGGGGCTTCTACCTGTAGCTACAGACAATAAACACACATCGCAACTAGTGATGTGAAGAGGTAATTGATTTGAATTTGAATTTGAATTTGAATCGTAGAAAAAATAGTATCGATGAAATTCAGAGCCGACGAACTTTCTTCAATGGTTGAAAGCACTTAGGCTCAAAGTGAGACGAACATATCGTGTTATTTTTTGTGGGAAACCAGTTTGGACCTTTTCCTGTTGCATTTATCCACTTTTCTTTTATTTTTGGATCCTTCGGATAGCTAAAATATTAAAAAGGTGTGAATGATGATGATGATATCAATGATACATGTGTAAGAGTACCGCAATAAATTAAAAACCCATACTTGATTCAATAATAATAATAAGTCGAGTAATCAAGAAATAGTAATGAATTGTGTTTTCAATAATTAATTATATCATTTTTACCTCACATTAGTAAACAACAGCTATAAAGTTCCATGCAGCAAAAAAAGTCTAATTTTGTTCCCTTGTGTAATCATTCGAACTAAGTAGGATCGATATAAAATATCGACAACCTCAAAAGTGACATCACATCTCTAATTATCTACCTAACAATGGACACTGGTTCCAATTAATGAAATCAGGGACATAGAGGTCAAAGTACGAATTTCAATCTGATTTTTTGTAATTAAGGTCTTTGAGTGATTCTAAGCCTATTTTATAGAATACGTTTTTTTTAAATACCTGCCCGTTTCCGAGAAAAAAAATGTTAAGTTTTTTTTTGTATGGAGAAAAATCGTTTTCTTTATTTATTTCATAAACGGGCAGAGACGTTAAAACCAAACCTTAAAGGGATTAAAGAACACATAATTCCTTGCATTTTGTTCGAAATCATCTACTCCATATCTCTGCCCGTTTAAAAACGGCAGGCGTTCCAATTTTTTTTTTTCTTTTGTGGTTTTTTTGGTTTAAATACGCTTGAATGAATACTTAAATAGCAATATTGTAATACTAGTACTTCATTCCATCGATACAAAATGGAATTGTAATATTAATAGCTTAAGTAATTTTATACCTACATACCTGCTATGTTACTTTTTTACCTGGGTATTGTTTTGCGTAGAGGCTTTTGCAAGGCCGAATATGTTTTATTGTTCACGTTACCTGGATAAGATAAGAAAAGAGGGCACTTACAGGTTACAGGTAATCAGGTAACTTACCTGATTAGTTGTTTTCAAAACGGAGTCACTCGTTCCTCGGATCCTAAAGTATCAACACGTACCTACACGCTCTTTACCATTAATATGTCTCAGTTTAAATCAAATTTGGATATATATGTGCTACTGAAATCAAGTGGAAATATCAAAAACAGTGATATATTGTGCACTACGTTTTTAAATCAAATAAACTTTGAAGTTTCTGCTGAAGATCTTAGAATTCTAAAACAGTTCACAAGAACATATGTTGCAAATTTACACAAGAGATGGTTGCAAGCAAATAGATGTCAATCTAATTGTCTTTCAATCTATCTAATAATGCAGACAGTAATTCTTCTTCGGAGTGGTTTTTAAGAGATGAAAGGCACCTTCTTTTATGCTTGTTTGATAGATCCTCTGGTGGGTCTCAGATGGCTTTCTGTGGAGTATTTGTAGCAGCATCTGACTGCGGACTGGCTTCCATTGCTTGAGACATCCAAATTCTCTTTCGCAAATATTGGCATCAAATATGGTGTTCTTGGTGAAAAAATTAGATTGACATCTATTTGCTTGCAACCATCTCTTGTGTAAATTTGCAACATATGTTCTTGTTAACTGTTTTAGAATTCTAAGATCTTCAGCAGAAACTTCAACGTTTATTTGATTTAAAAACGTAGTGCACAATATATCACTGTTTTTGATATTTCCACTTGATTTCAGTAGCACATATATATCCAAATTTGATTTAAACTGAGACATATTAATGGTAAAGAGCGTGTAGGTACGTGTTGATACTTTAGGATCCGAGGAACGAGTGACTCCGTTTTGAAAACAACTAATCAGGTAAGTTACCTGATTACCTGTAACCTGTAAGTGCCCTCTTTTCTTATCTTATCCAGGTAACGTGAACAATAAAACATATTCGGCCTTGCAAAAGCCTCTACGCAAAACAATACCCAGGTAAAAAAGTAACATAGCAGGTATGTAGGTATAAAATTACCTAAGCTATTAATATTACAATTACATTTTGTATCGATGGAATGAAGTACTAGTAGGTATTACAATATTGCTATTTAAGTATTCATTCAAGCGTATTTAAACCAAAAAAACCACAAAAGAAAAAAAAAATTTGGAACGCCTGCCGTTTTTAAACGGGCAGAGATATGGAGTAGATGATTTCGAACAAAATGCAAGGAATTATGTGTTCTTTAATCCCTTTAAGGTTTGGTTTTAACGTCTCTGCCCGTTTATGAAATAAATAAAGAAAACGATTTTTCTCCATACAAAAAAAAACTTAACATTTTTTTTCTCGGAAACGGGCAGGTATTTAAAAAAAACGTATTCTATAAAATAGGCTTAGAATCACTCAAAGACCTTAATTACAAAAAATCAGATTGAAATTCGTACTTCGACCTCTATGTCCCTGATTTCATTAATTGGAACCAGTGTGATGCAGCACCCGCTTCACGAAACTATCGTGTGAGTGAGAGTATCAGTAAAACACTTTTCCATTGCGCTATTAGACCAGGCGATTCATTGATCGATGTGTATTAAGCAAACAATGGTTTTAGTTCCTAATGAAAATAATTGCTTTTGGTACTTTATCGTGTTTCTAGTATCACGAAGTAATGTTTTAATGAATTTAATAAGAAAAACAATCATATTTTTATACTTACGTGTGAAATGAGATGCCATCTTTCGTATAATTCACAATAGAGGTGTTATTTTTGCAAACAACCACTGTACAACGCGGCATTTTGTAAAAAATCACGAGCAGTGAAGACGTCGCAAGTTGGCATTCGACTAATGGCCGAAACTGGCAACAAGCCGCTTTGCGGCTAGATGCGTTCGCAAGCGCCACGCCTCCTTGCCACATCTCCTGTATTTATGACATCTGTGTTCCTACCACTATAGAGACAGAAAAAATTGAGTATCCACTCTATACTCTACTAAAATAGAGTATACTTTACTCTATTTCAGTAGAGTATAGAGTATCAAGATTCAGACTGAAATCACTATAAGAAAAAACGAAGAAATCCGTTAGTACACCAAGGAGTTATCGGTAAGTAGGCGTATTATTGAACCCAACGGTGACCTTCCCAACGATGCCTATTATAAGTAGCTGCCTATTATGTGGCCCGTGGAAGTGGCTGTCAATCGCGTTGAATAATGACGCGTGCGGTAGCCGCGTTTTGTTACCTATTTATTTGTTTTGTATCCCAATACGTAGTACAGGGTGTTCCACTTCTGCCTACACTTGGTACTCTTACCAAGGTACTCTTGGGAGGAATTTCCTTACTAAGATTTTCTTAAGAGAAAACTTTATGGGTAAGTATATAATTAAGGCATCAGCAGAGCAGTAAAGAGTTACCTACCGTAAATTACTGAGACCTCATTCGTCAGTTTTTGACGTACGTTAAAAATGTGTTGGAATAGATCAAACGCATTACTGAGTATACTGTAATGAAAAGTCAGCATTTTTAAAATGTATTTTCAAGCAGTCATCCTTCTGCTGAAAGCTGAAAATTTATTTTAGCAAAAAGGTATGTATTTATGTAGGATAAATAATAATGTAATAACTAATATTACCCCAAAACCACCCTGTACGAACATATAGTCATTTTGATAGGTGGTAGACACCCCCGCGACCTCGCGCCAGACAATGGCCAGATGTTGATATTTTTTCAAAAATTACAATGTATTTTGAGTTCCAGTGATATATCCGTTGTGACGGGTGACGCTTGTTTCCGTTGGCTGGACCTTTTTGAAAATCTTTTGATTATGATCTGTAACAAGTAGTCGATGAGCATTCAATGGCTCGTGAATCGTGTCGCAGATGGAACCAAACCGCATGATGATAAAAATATACGCGATGATCTTACAGATGAAGCTAAAAATATAATTAAGTATTAATGTTAATATTATGGTAAGTAGAACAAACTAGACACTCAACAGAGGTTGTCGCGCGCGATGGATATATTTTCCTACTCTCCTTTTCCTATGTAACATCAGATAACAGCAACCTCCGTCGTACCTAAGTTACGTAAGTTTAAATAATATTGACAGTAACGTACGTTTCAAGGTTTCAACTAACATTAACATCAGATAAGTTTGTATTATACCCACCTATGTAAGTAGAAGCCATGCCATGGGCAGAAGACACATAAATATAGGTAGGTTTCTCCAGAGCTCGGTTCAGGATTCAGAATCGCCTATAACCTAGGTACAGTGAGCACCAAAGCTCTTCGTTAATGTGACCTTATGTAAGTTCGAGAAGGTAAGTGTCCAACACTGGTACCGGAGTTTTTAGACCGCCGGAACCACTTTCCTTTCTACTCTCTGTATGTTTCAGGTGTCCTCCGCCATTTGGCCATGTGATGTGTCGAGAAGACGCCATGGAACGCTTGACGGTTAGAGGGTGGAGGAAATGAGGGGAGGTCTCCGCTGCGTTGGATTACCAAGTTGAAGATCCTGACCAAATCATCATCATCAGTCAACCTGGTCAACCATCAGTAGCTAAAGACGAGTGTCAATTATGCACGTCTTGGTACATCACCGGAAAAGTAAAAGCGTCATAAAAGTACTTTAATTAAAACACTGTTTAAAAGTGTTTTGTCTCTTTTGCTCTTTGGAAAATAGCTTATGTTGAAAAGGGACAAACTATTTGATAGCTTAAATGGTGTTAATAAGGGTTTATGAATAGTTAGGTAAGTCAATAAAGTATTACTATATGTATAACTTAAAATCTATGACGTATAAATAAAAATCGGCCCCTAATCTCAAAACCGTTGTATCTCGAAGACATCTCAAAACAAACATAATTAAACATTCATCCGTTCCTAATATGCAGCGTGTGCACACAATAACATGTAAAATCTCGAGTCGTATCAAAAGAATCCCCAACAAAGGTGGCTATTATATAAATTTGATACGATATTTTATAGAGGAGCTTTTGTAGCACGCGCCGTCCGCGTCGATATTTTTATATTTTTTTGCCGCGAGCGCGCGGGTTCCCGCCTGCCCCGCCGCCGCGCCGCCGGGGGAGGGGGCCCCCACGCCGCTGCCCCTAAAAAGTTATGTATTTTTTCCTCTTTTTTCCCATCGACGTGATGAACGCCGCTCTCATATTGATCCGGCTCTGTTGGCTCGCTCTATAATATTTTCTTGAGCTTTTCTTTGAAAGAACTTTTGTGTTATGTGTTGTATTGTTGACATTGTTGGAGAGCGCACAGGTTCCGATTCTTGATATAAATGGAGAAAAACTTTTGTTGGATATAAATAAAGCGTAGAAAGCTTGCAATAAATATGTAACACATAAGTTAGCGACCGACCATTTTTAACTGAGGGAATAATAATGCGTAAATAATTAAACAGAGCGAATATCTCAAAAATAACATAATCTTCCTATCTTATTCTTTCTGCAAAATTATTATATCCTCAACTCAGATTCTAATGCTGATAAAACTGATATTTTAATTCTCCACCGAGAATCCATATTGTTCTTGTATTTTTTTGGGGGCAGGTGTGTCATGCGAGCCATCCCTTTATGAAGCGAGCACGGGACAAGCTGGCCAGTCCTTAGCGCTACCAACACATTGCCACATACAGGATGATGATGTGCTAACAATATGCACTGTAATAAAATAAGTAGTAATAGTTATTTCGAAAATTTGCATAAGCAAGAGAGATTTTGTCGTAATACGGGGAAAAGGCTAATCGGGCGGGACTTTAATGACAAATCTAGTAACAAACAAATTTAGGGGTATAAAAGCAAAGAGTAACAAACGAGCCTAATCTACTTACCGTTTTGAAACAATGATTACAGAAACAAAGTGGTTGAAACAGCTTTTTATAACGGAAAAATCGGAATAGATAATACATTCCATTACCAATCATTATTTCCTTATTGCCATGACCGTCTCCTCACTAGACTAGATAGACATTCTCAGTGGCAGCCTCTCACTGACTATCACGGCCTTCTTCATAGGCTTCTCTACCTACTGTAATACATATTTTGGTTACTTACCTTCGTAATAAATCATTCACATTAATTAATTAAATCTTTTCCCAACTTCTTATTTAGACGTTTTACATTAATTATTACTTTTTGCTAATTCAATCTTTATAAGATTTTAATATGATAAATGTGACACGTACCTAAATAATAGCTCCTGTCATCGCTGAAATTGATAATTATTTTATATATTTTTTTTCTTATAATTAAGTACCATCCTGTTGAAAAATGAAATATGTGTTTTATAATTTATTATTAATATTTTATAATATTGGGGTTTTATTCAATTATATTAAAACTAGCAGCGCCCCGCGGTTTTACCCGCGTTGTGCCCGTTCCCGTGGGAATTTCGGGAATTTTTTTACATAAAAACCTTCCTCTTGAATCACTCTACCTATTACAAAAAACCGCATCAAAATCCGTTGCGTAATTTTAAAGATTTAAGCATACAGACAGACAAACAGTGTGACAGACACGAAAAAGAGACAAATTTATTTTATACTATGTAGTGATAAATCATATGTACTTACGTAATGAAAAAAGAACCGTATTTAAATATTGCATAACTTTAAGAAATAGGTAATATAGTTTTGAATATATTAGCGGAGTACAATTGTATCCATAAATAAATATGTAAATGAGAGCTAAACATTTAAAAATAAATCTGAAAAATATACTTTAAGTACGGGTACAATTTTTTACGGTGATTTGCATAAAAAAGATCTGGTTATTATATATTATTTAGCTTCATTATGATCTCTCTGACGTCGGTCGTTGTTTGTGTGCCACAAGTGTATTTTTTTAACACTTGTGGCAACACTGGCAGTTATTATAACGCTATAATGTATTTGCTAAACTTAGGTCTGATATCTAAAAATAAAATGGCCACGGAACAATATCAGTTTATAATTAAAAAATATAGGTATGGTATTGCTAATGTGATTAACCTGTAACAGATATTTATAACGAGATAAATTATGCATATATTTACTAACCTATTAATTAATTCATTTTAAACAAATTATTTAGATAACAGGGAAAAAACAAGTTGTTATTAGGTGGTTTTAAAATATATAACTCAATTAATTATTAGCAATTTCCGAAAATTAATATATTTATAATAAAATTTACCTGTACCAAAAGTACTTAAATGCTGTAAGGTGTTTTTTTTGATAAACATTTGTAATTTTTTATCCATTCGATAAAACCTTATCAATTTTTTTTATAAAATCTTTTCATACTCCGTATTACATCTCTACATCCCCCTGTATACAAAATAAAAATTCCACAAAATACGCGATATTTTTTTTCATCATAGACTATTTAACTATAGAGTTTTGTCCAAAAATCGATGGTCTTTATTGAAAGGGAACAATTCGGAGGAGTTTTTGGGGTCAGTTTTTGGAGATTATTTCGTATTGTGAGCTTAAAGTCGAAAGGCTGAACAAAAAGTTGCGTTGTTGACTGACCGAGACTATTGGGTGAAGATAAACTACAATACATAGGAGAATCACACCACAGTTCGATCGAAAATATACCCATTTGTGGCGCGAAAGGTTCCCCTTAACCGAACCTTTTTCTATATCTCTGAAATATAAAAGCATCCACGGTACTTTTTCCGAACTATACCATAGTGGATTACGTCAGCAAGGATTCGTTACATCTTAATAGATGAATGCGGAAAATCAGCTGAAGATAACATCTATGCAATGAAGATATCAGTGTCCATGAAATTGTTTAAAAATACTCAATTGCGTGGACACGTGCGCGATTTGGGCAGATGGTTATGAGTACAAAGGCATATTTATTTATTTAGTTAAGTAGGTGGTAAATATTGTATTTAGATACACATTCTTAGTACTTATGTTAACATAAAGGAAAGGAAAGTATTTAACGTGGCTTACGGCTTGTTATTAGGCATATGTCGATCATCGATCAATTTAAAAAAAATCTATATCAATACTCGATTTTTTTAACCTGAAATGAAAATGTTATTATGCCAGACAATACCAGAAAATCAACACAACACTAAAATATGTACTATAACTACTTTTTTCATACTCCAAATTGATGATTGAATCAAATTGATTACTCCTAATCCTCCTCACTATACCTACTGATGTCTTCTTAGCAATACCTTGGATTGATGGACAATAGTGGATTCCCCGATTGTTTCAAATGATGTTGGAGGCCGTAAAGCGGTTTAAATTAAAGGTTAAAAAATAAGGGCTGTTCACTTACCCACTCGACTTTAGATACTAGCTTTACGATGTCGGAGACTTAAATCACTACATAGTATAAAATAAAGTCGTCTCTTTTTCGTGTCTGTCACACTGTTTATCTGTCTGTATGCTTAAATCTTTAAAATTACGCAACGGATTTTGATGCGGTTTTTTGTAATAGGTGATTCAAGAGGAAGGTTTTTATGTAAAAAAATTCCCGAAATTCCCACGGGAACGGGCACAACGCGGGTGAAACCGCGGGGCGCTGCTAGTTAAACATATGTCAGAATTAAATCCATTAGGTATTAAAATATTGGTGGTAAACTGAAGATTATATTAACATTACATAGGTACGGTACCTATAAAAAATCAGATTTAGTATTAAGTAGTATTAGCCTGCAATGTCATATCCATGCAATGTATACTAACATTTTTTTTTAAGAATTACCTTAGACTTATGTACTTACTCTATCATTCTCGTAAATAACTAGTTATACGTATCACTAAGGGGAGGATCCTTTTTACACTTATGTTACAAAACTACCCTCATCCGATAACTCGACACACTTCACGATAAAAAGCTCACTTGATACATAAAAAGCTTTATAAAAAGCTACCCCAATCTTTTTAAATCTCCCCTATCTTAATTACCCCCCAATTTGAGCCGCAGGGAGCTTTTTTGTCGTTAACCTGATCCCATTGTCAGGGAGGTGTTAAAACATGGTTTTTTGTAATGTTTACGGTTAGTAATTTAGTAAAACGACGTGGGTGACCGCAATTTTACGCTTTTGTTGTAGTTTTTAGCGATATTAGATGGGATACGTTTTATTGCGCTCTCTTTTTTGAAGATAATTTTGTAAGTAACTTGAGTAGGTACTGAGTAAATATATACCTAGCTAACTTAACGTATAGTCCCAGGCGAGAGACATTAGGGACCTTATTAATAAACGAGTATTAAATAAATATATTTTAGCTATCAAATGGTTTGTCACTATCTGACATACGCAATTTTCCGAAGAGCAAAAGAGACAAAACACAGTGTTATAGTGTTTTGGTTACACCGCGTTTATTAATAAAGCTGTAATTGTATTCATTCTGTGACAATTTCAATCTAAATAAAATCTTTAGAAAAGTGATTCAAGAGGGCAAAACCCGCCGAAGCACGGTAGCGTTCAGATAGAACCACTATCGGCCACGTTGCTTAATGAATGGTGATTTTGCTAGCTTTACTGATTTTAATACTTGCTCTTAAGTGTAAGGTCCCTACAATATAATACTGTGAATCAAAACTGTACTCCTAATTCAAACATGCGTTATAAAAGTCAATTAACTTTCAACAATCATAAAGCAATCGACAAACCGCATAAAAAGTTGACGTGTAAAAAGTTTAATGTCAAAATCATTACAAAAACGCACCCTCCGATAAAACTATCAACATATCACGAAATAAAACCGATAACTTTTCAATTATACGCCTAATTTTTTGCCTAAAAAACGCATAAAAACCACCTCAGGTTTGTTTCCGCGTCGGGGTGAATTTAAAAAGTTATAAATAAATGATTTCGTGTTTTTTGGCGGGCGCGTGCGTTTCATTTAGAAGGGCGGGCAAATGTCAAGTGACGTAGTTCCGGTATTGTGTGTTACCCTCTTGAAAAATAATAAGTTAAAGATGTGGGGAAGATATTGAAATATTGCAATCTTTTTATGTCGGTGCTGTAACATCATTATTTGACTTCCTTATTCCTATAGACTGCGATATCTAAAATAACTTTTTAGTCGTTACACTTTAATTTGTAAAACCATAACGTATCTCGAAGATACTTTAGTAGTAACTTTTTTACAGGCTTAAAACTTGTTGCTTTAATAAACATTTTGAAATCGGAACATGAAAGTGAGTGACCGCGTCCCGTTATGTCCAGTGTACACAGATTAAAAAAACAATATTCCTTAAAATTAATACCATTGTCCATTAATCAAGTTAAAAGGATTTCGAATTGCAAAAACTTCTACTTTTGTGAGTCAACCCTTTTTTTAATGTCGGTCGGCGCGGTACCGTTAGCTCGGTGATATTTGGAACACCGTCATTGTAACTTTTCTAAGCTTTTTACGACAGTCGAAGCCGTCGGGTGCCGCTCTTTTGTTGAGAACACTAAAACTTAATATATTTGCATATTCAAACAGTGAGATTTGCATTTTACTATTGACGGGTTAACAATTTTTATGTCGTCCACGTCCGACGACAATGAGTTCAAATAATAAAATGTAAATCAACAGGGTACAGTTTCTTTTTGATTCTGAATAGTTTTCTTTCATGGTTTGAAGAAAGACAATTACCAGTATTTGTGTTGGACTGCATTTTTTCCTGTATGAAAACATTTCTTTTGAAAATGAACCATTAAGAATATAAAAATGTTTTCACCCATATTTAAACATATTTAATCGCGCTATCTACCTCATATGTAAAAATAACTCGTATGTAATAATAACAAATCTTTAAGATTTCTTGAGCTATTGGGTACCTACCTAATGGATACATCTATTAATTACTAACTTATATTTAGCTAATTGAGCGCGTACTATGGTGAAGACATTACTTTGATTTATTATGTATTCAAAATAATTTGAATTGTAGTTTATCTCATTGTGTGCAGACAACACATTACCCGCAAAAAATTTAGAACATGCATAACGTAAAAGGATTAAAATTTGAAATAGGTTTTTGAGTTTCGCTATTCCGAACAAAGAAATCGCTATTATGACAAAAGTTTTTTTCCACGCGGTAAAGATCGATCTATGAATGATATTTTTGTAATATGGCAATCACTGGAATAACATTTAAAAATGGAATGTGCATGTGGCTGTAAAGGGACAGTGAGGCAGGTACTCGCGTTTTTGCATTTCCTTTCCTTGCTTTTTACAATAAAAACTTTCTTTTAAATAAATAATCCCGACATCTCCTGACAAGGATTCAAAGTAAAATAATTATTGGCAATATTTGAGTTGATTTTTATTTGATTGTTATATTTTTGGCAAAGTAACGTTCATCCTGTGCTCGTCCTTTTGGTGAAAAAAAAAACAAACCATCGCTAAAATGAAAAGAGGTTTACTCATTTCGTAGGTATTAAGGTAAAGGAGGGTGTTTTCTAGAGGGAGAGCGGTCATAAATTCGGGCAGTCTCATTTGAATTTCCAATCAGTGCATTTATTAAAGCACCACGGAGGGAGGATGGCTACACGCAGTAAATCACTTCGAAGATAAATAGAATTGAGATGAAAAAGAACCAACAATTCATTACATCTGACACTACGTTTGGTTCTCTCAAGGTTTATGTAACTAGTTTAATAAAATAGAATAACAATGAGGCACTTTTTTATGGTCCAAATTATGCGCACATTCACAATATAAAAATAATGGTTTTGTACTCAGTCAAAGAGTTTTTTATCGTTATTTTAATTTTAAATTAACTTTATATTTAAAACCGTTACGCAACCTTATTTGTTTAAATACTTAGTGGGAATTACGACCTTATACGAACGTCTCGGTAGTTATTTTGAAATCTTTTTAGATGAATCTAGAAAAGTTTTTAAATGTTTTTTTCTTCTAAAAGTATAAAATTATGTAAATCCTTTTTTGTAGTGATTAAAAATAAAAACACATTGAATACTTGGCAACATGATAACAATTTTTTACTCGTGTCTGATATTATCGGCTAGATCTTTACGATTTGTTTAAGTTAGAACCGTTTTATTGTTGTGGAAGTAATCCTTGGCGTGACGCGGTTTTGGTGTTCAAGTGTCGATTGCAAGGTAGATTACTGAAGCGACTACTACTATGGGTTCTCGAGTTTGGTTACTATCGAGTATGAGTTTATCGATAGTTAATCACATAAAACGTTATCCGATCGAGATATTTAAAGCTCTTATGGGAATGAAGTTATGAAATTATAGGTAAGACAGACACGAGATAGATTAATAAAAGATTTCATCTAAATCTTACTTACCTACCCTTATAGTATTTATATAGTATGTATTTCATATTCAGCAAGTTTACACGATAAGATTAAAAAACTCTTAAAAAAACTTTGAAATTATGTGTGACGCTCGTTTTCTATTGAATTCAGTGACTTGTAGCTTTTAAACTTCGATATCAAACATGACAAATTAAACCTGAGACGAATAATAACGTGAGTTAGTAGAGAACAAATTAGCTCTACATATTACTGTTGATGAGCAGTAAGTAGTGCAAAATGTCACAGATTTGCTCAAGCTTGACCCTGCATTTTGTCTCAAATTCTATAGTTGAAGTAGTTACATAAACCGAGATTAGTTTTAATTCAAAATTGTGTAATTTGAACAATTCTCACAACTTACAAATTACTTTTGTTAATCTGTTACGAGAATTAGAATTTAAAATAGTAATCTGTGATTATTTTTTTAAACTTTTGGTGAGTTAATTTCCTGTAATCTCTTGTATAATAAGTAGCCTTTAACTAAGTAGATATTTATGAACTTTCCAGGATACGTGTTAGATATAATGATGACGTAAATTAAATACCAACATTTTAAATACCTAATACTTTTATCTAAGTTCAAACCACATAACACATGAATTTAGACGGAGGAATCTGGAAAAAAAGACTATAATATTTTCCGAAGTACATTTTGATAGTGATTTTCCGTCGAGTTACCATCGAGATCCTATGGTAGAGCTCTCTAGAGCACCATAGAGAAGCGGATTTGTTTAGTGATTTATAAAAAAC